>CM045459.1:26509643-27109643 GCA_024666655.1 Dascyllus trimaculatus | reverse complement strand
AAACATGTGAGACAAGGCTGAAAGTTGCAGGCTGTGGAAGGGAAGCTAGGTCTGGAAGTATTCTGTATTTGCATTTATATTTTTCTGTGAACAATATCCTCAATGTTAACAAATACAAACATTGGACTCTCCCCCATAATCTAGTAACCCTTCAGGTTTACGTAACAACTACCGGTTTGAATAATTTTCAGCTTTGTTTCTCAGGAGCCATGTTTTGTCTGTAAGCTTTAAATACTGCAACACTCATGACCCTCAGAAGGAAGAATAGCTGCCGTCAAGTGGCAGCTAATAAGGATCCTGAATAAACAAACAGATGTTGCCATGGAGAAGAAGCCAGTCAGAGGCGTGAATAAAAGCAACTCAAACACTTCATGGCAGCGGAGTTGAGAACAAAACATGATGCCACACTCGCGAAATTCACTGATCCAGAATTCCAAAGTGAGTGGATTTAAGCTGCAGTTTGTGTTTATATTTTCCTCAACAATGTGATTTTTTTTAGCTTTTGGCCACCATCAGCGTCGCAATCGTGAACTTTTTTTTTTATCAAAGCAGCAGATATTTTCTCGTGCTGCTGTTAATCTTTTTTGGACTGATGATTGGACGAGGAGAGTTTCATGTGGATCCAAGCTGAAGAAGCTCTCCCACCACGAGTCACTTGATGTTTTCTATGGGAATAATGAATGGGTTTTTTTGCATGTAATACAGATAATTTCTCCTGTTTCTATCAAACACATCTCAACTGTGCATATACTCATCACTTCAAGCGACCCCTTTAACGTAATCACATACTGTCAGGTGATAGCTGCATATTTCTCAGCACAATTTTTCACAACGGTATAGGGCACTGTGGTTTTTTGGAGGAATAAATAGTGTGTTTGTTGGGGAATATTTTCATGTTAGTAGGATACCTTCACTGTTGGTTTTTGGCGTTTTTTTGCAGGATTTGTTGACAGTAAAAAGATATAGTATATCACATCAACACTGTGCTACCTTCAGCCTTGTTATCTGCTCTGCTGGAAGTTTGGAAAGACAACTGGCATTCTGACGTTTTCTCTTTAACTGCAGTGTTTATCATCCATCATATTTTGACATGATGCAGCCCATCACAGCCAAAGATTCTCCACAGACGTTAAAGGGGAAATGTGGAGTGCAAAAATGTCCCTTCAAGCCTCAGCGTGCTGACTTAATCCTATCCTGACCGTCTGTTTTCACTCAGTATTAAATTGTTTAAAGGATGAAGTGTTGGTGTTTGTGAACTGTTCCCTGCACCCGGTGCTCAGAAAACAGCGTTAAACTTTTTCTAAATAAGCATAACCTCGACCCCATAATAACATAAAACTTAATTTAGGTTTCAGATCCTTACTTTGTACTTTAAATCACAGATACCAGCTAATTTCTGATACAGTCTTACCAGTGTTTATCTTCAGCACAACTTTATTCACCGACTTCACAAAGTAAATGCATGTTAGGAAACTTGTTTTAGTAAGTTTTCATTTTCATTTTTTTTTTTTCGCTGTTTAATTTTTTTGTCTTCTTCTAAGTTTTCTCCTCTTGCCTGTGTGCTTACCCAAAGAAATAAATGTATCAAAGGTCAGAAACAGAGCAGGGACCTTTAGTCTGAGGCCGACACTGTGGTTCATCACACTGAGCCATTTCCATGAAATTAGCTGCGGTCGCTGACGGTCCGCGGAGAGTCAATGCTCGCGTATTTAGTGACCTCCCCTGACATTTTCTGTGGCGTAATGAGGCCAAAATTTCCAGTTGAACAAAAGCGATATCAAACTCACTCTCCTCCTGAGGTGCAGGTCAAAATGTCATCTTTGCACCAGATTAATATTTATTTTATTTAAAGTGATTATTCACATCTAATGAAAAATTGATGTGCACATTTGCATAACAAGTGGTGCTGGAACACTTAAGTAATTAATGATCAGCTCTTAATTACTGAAGCTCATCTTTCTTCATCTCATTTGATTTCTGAAATTTTGTTCACAAAAGAAATTGTGAAGGGTATTTTCCATGGTTTAGTAGCATTTTAACAGACACGATGATTAATATGTGTATTTGGAGAATAATCATTAGTTGCTGTAACATGTTTCATTTAACCCTGTGGCTTTATGACCGTGTTGTGTCATCTTCAGGTGCTCGTGCAGATTCAGATGAATTACCCTCTCTATGTAGGGCAGCTTTCGGCTCATTCATTCATTCATTCATTCATTTATTCATTCATTCAGCACCTTTAAGATACATTTCTCAAGGTCAGACAGCAGGGATTCTGGACCATAGCGTGGGCTGAACTGCTTTGCATTCAGTTCATCTGCCACAGACATATGACTCATCATTTGAATTATGAGCACCTTGCGTGAACAAAGACGGCACTTTAGAGCAGCAGCAGACTGGAGGAGCTTCTGCAAAAGTGTCCATAATGCTGCAGGAGGAAAAAGGAGGACACTGCACACTTTTGAAGGTCATTGCACTTCCAAAAATGGGGCCTCTCCAGAGCTGAAATTAATTAAGGCGCCTGTTTTAGAGACATCAATGTGAGCCACTGCTGGAAAGATTCTCCATTCTGTACAGTCCAGTGTTACAAGACCAGAAACCATGAACCTGTGAAACTGGACTGTAAGTAAAAGTCCCAGCTGCTGTTGTCTGATACTGTCAGCTGCTCTCTCATTCATTCATTCACTTTTTAACAAAAGCAATAAATACAACAGTGGTAATTTGTGCAACTTCACATGCAACATTACAGCCACTGAGCCAGAATACAGACTGCAGCTTCTACTAATCCTCCTGCAAATGTTACTAAAATCTATCCACAGATTGCTTCCATTGTACGGCACAAATACAATTATATAAAAGGTTTTAAAGAATGCCAAATGCAGAGATTATAGTGATAATAAACGTCTTACTGTAGCATGTACTGCACACAAATCTTGTAGACAGTCCTTTACATCTAGTAAATAAATCCATGAGACAAACATTTTAGACAAAATAAAAATAATCTGTACATTTGTTATTGATCTTATACGGATTTTCTGAGTTAATCAATTGGTCATTTGGTCTATAAAAAAGTGCATAAAAATTTGAGATCTTTTGATTACAGAAGTTTCCAAGACAACAAACCAATTAACAAAATAGTTGCCAATTTTTTATCTCTTGACTAATTAATCAATTAATTCACTAATATGCCTTGAACAGCAGATATTAACATACATGTATAAATATAGTATACATGCATTATTTGGATTACTTATTCAGGTTCAAATACAGTTATTATTGTTACAATACAGTAAGAAGGTCAAGTTCCATAATTAGCTCACAATCTGTTGACAAGCTATGACTGAGCAAACTAATTCTACAAGGATGACTGCTTGGTGCAAAAGTTCTAGTAACTTTTAGTCACTGGTATGAATAAAGTTCCAAAAATACTGAATCCTACATATCCCATGATGCAAAGAAGTTAAAAGAAAAGTCCCACTGACAAGTTCAGATAAGCATCCTAGAAATTATCCAATATCATTGTTTGTTGCTGCCTTTAATGAACACCATTTCCCATCAGCCCTAGAGCTTCTGTAAAACCAGTAGGACAGAAAGGAGCTTTTAGACCGTTGAAGTTACAAACAAAAAGCTGAGAGAGTTGGTAAATTCCTGGATATGTAAAAACTCAAATAACGTACCAGCACAGCTGTTTGTAGTTTTTTTCTATGAGAGTTGTAGTTTTTTTCTCAACCCACAAAGTAATCATTGTTTTCATTTGTTAAAATCACAAAGATTTCTGTTTCTTTTAGCAAGTGTGTAGCGGATGTTGACTTGTTTTGGGAAAATGAAAAGTAAACCTCAGGAACAGGCTTTACTGGGTCACAATGCCCAATGAACACAGGCTGGATATGATGTAAAGTGTCCCTTTAAGCAGCTGTGAAATGAAACATTGCGTGTCTTGTTGAGCAGGTGACTGCAGTGCTGACAGCAGGGCTCCTGGTTCTGTCCTTGTGGAGTTTGCATGCTGTTTCCAGATTTGCATGGTTTGCCCATTGGTGCTCTGCTTTCCTCCCACAGCTCCGACCAACACTCATGTTCGTGACTGTGTGTCACCCCAGTGCATGCTGGGACAGTCTGAACTCTCCAGTCTGTCCCCAGTATGTCAACTGATTAAACACTTTACTGTTATATACATAGAGTATAACTGTATTTACTTATCTTGGACATGAATCACCAGTATAACTAATGTAGTTCACTATTATATTTCCTACTATACTGTTGTTCTAACAATAAGACTGAGGGTCTGTAGTTATGTTAACAAATCCATAGGTCTGCACTTTGCCACAGTGCTTCTTTAAGATGAATGCTAACTCCAGCATTCTACAGTAATATGCTCACAGTCGCTGTGTTTCCATATAATTGTCAAGCAAATTTTAAGTGAACTTAAGAAATGTGAAAAAATCGGGTTTATTTTCACAAACAGTTTTGAAGTGAATAAGCTGGGTTGCGTAATGTTGTCAGTAAGTGACAGTACAGGCTACTTTACACATTCAATTTTTACACGTAAAAACTTTTCTGCAAAATTGGGATTTTTTTTTGTGTGTGTGTGTGTGATACCTCGAAATGTGCATAAAAGATTGTCATGGAAAAAACATGAATGACAAAGCTACCATGCAGACATTTAGCCGGGAAAACATTTAGCATGTTCATTCCTGCTAACATTTGCTAATCAGATCACAGCGTACAGCTACCACAATTATAACTTTATTTATATAGCACCTTTAGAAACAAGGGATGATTCTTTGACCAAAGATGAGACAAAACATTTCAAACAAAAGGCCAAAGTCAGACTTAATGATGGAGAATTAAGAAAATGGCTGTTATTCTTAACACCAGACTATAATGAGAGCAGAGGAATATCAGCTATTAGCTATATTAGCAATTAATTAATGAGAAAAATGAAGGCCATCTGAAGCAATGGTCTGGTATTAAAACTAATGAGGTAAAAGGACAGCCTTTTATTGTCCCCCAACACAGCTACCTAGACCATTGTTATGAATGCATCAATTAATAAATAACATCGGCAGGCCATCTAACATTAAGAGGCTTTATTTATGAAGGAAACTCATTCTGTTCTAATGGCTTCCAGGTACAAAACAAAGACTCATTATACGGACTTTCCAGCAGGCAAGGTCGCATTAGTACAAACTGTTTACCATCACTGCTTCATGGCTGCACTGGTTGGAGGATAAATCAAATACTGCAGGCTCAACAATTGCCAGTGGTGGTGGAGGGCAGTAACTGAGGCTGCCCTCGGTGGTAATCCCAGCGAGACACTCTGATTAAGGGATTACTCCTGAAACTAATTTCAAAGGCTGGGATAGACCAGACTGGAGCTCGGAGGGAAAAGAGTGGGAGGAGAGGAATTCGTATGACAAACTGAGAGTGAGCATGTGTGGATGGATGCAACACACTCAAAATATGTTAAAGATGAACACTGGCCACTCTCACTTTGTGGTGTTTGCACAACCAGGCCGGTGTTTTTCCAAGACAGGATGCCTTAAAGTCACAGAAAAACCCCCTTTGAGGAGAGACGGACGCTGACAGAGCCTAAAAAACAGCATCAATTTTTAGAGCTGCTCTAGAAAGCCATACAGTTACTTCCCAGAAGCCTCAGAGGATGAACATCTCCAGGGGGATCAAATCTCCTGGCTTCATATTGCTCTGATTAAACAGTGAGAAGCCAGCGGACAGACAGATGGCAGCGTGAAAAACTAGGACTTTCAAAAAATTCCATGCAAACGCAGTTTCTCTGCTCAAGCCTTGGTTGACTTTCATCTAAACCTGCAAACAATGATGCATTTAAATGGGGAGCAGCAGCTTTGAGTTGAGTTGTGGAGGCGCCTGATGTTGTTTTATCTGTGTACAGCGGGTGTGATGGGCGCTGTGTCCATTGTCTTTGAAACTAGTTCAGCTCAAAAGGAGGTCACTTCATTCTGAGACAGTGCATGTGGGACTTCGCTGGATGGTCTGATTTGTCTGCTGTAAAGTGACAAAACCGTCCAACGTTTGCTCACTGCAGATAAAATCCACTTTCTGCGTTCTCGACTGCAGCTCATCAGTGGTCCATTGCTATGGTAATACTCACAATACATTCCTTCATGGCATTGCAGTCGCTTGCTATTGAAGCTGGTTGCTGCTGTGGCTCTGACCTTTGATGTTCTAATTAAAGCAGAAAGAGGAACATATTGTCAGAAATGCTCAAGAGCCTGTGCCTTGAATACAGCTTCATCCTGCTCGCTGAAGGCTAATGGACCTTTTTTCATCAAATGAAAAGCTCAGGTTGCCCTACTATGAACCACAACGTCCTACAATGTCAGGGAGTTTTTTTTGCATGTCTCTATCCTCATTTCCCATCAAGTTTCTACTCACAACTCTCTAATAAAGAGTAAAAAACACTCAAAAAAGAAAGGAACACCTTCCAGGTTCACACTATCCCTCCTTCAGCAACCCAGTCTATACAGAAAGATGGTTCTATACAACTGAACTGCAGTGAGAATTCAGTTTTGAAGAAAATTTGTTTTCTGCAGGATTACATTTGTAATGCATCACTGATACTTTCTAAATCAACATATACTTGCTCTTTATTTCACAGCTTTACTGTTGTCCCTTTCCAACCAACCAATCATATATTAAATAGGGCAGGACTTATCACCACGGTAACCCAGAAAATGAAGGAGAAGTTTCAAACATGCAGTGAAAAGGTCGTATTTTCACCCAAGCCAGGATTATTTTATGGCCATACCTCCTTGTGGATGCCTGATCCCGTTAGATCTCTGAAGCTAAATGAGGTTGGGCCTGGTCAGTACCTGGATTGGAGACCGTGAAGGGAACACCAGGAAGCCTGGGTGGATGCAGTGTGAGAGTGAGTGGTTGGTGGTGGTCGGAGGGCCGATGGCGCAGACTGGCAGCCTCGCCTCCGTCAGTCTACCCCAGGGCAGCTGTGGCTACATATGTAGCTTACCACTATGGAGTATGGAGTGAATGAATAATGCAATGTAAAGCGTCTTTGAGTGCCTAGAAAAGCGCTACATGAAACCAATGTATTATTATTATTATTATTATTCCTAATTCTAACCAGTAATTTTGGTGCCTCAGCTTTACCAAGCTTCTAAGATTTTGAAGTGTCTAACAAATTGTGGTATTTTCCTAAACCTAACCACATAGTTTTGGTACCTAAACCGAACCAAAAAGCGAGCGTAAGCCAAAAGTAAACAACATCCATCCATCACAGGATGTGAACTTCGGTCTTCTGGGTAAAACTCGGCCTCCGGTTAATGCCTCCATCCTCCCTGAAATGTGCAGGTGAGAAGGATCAGTAAGGTCTGATGCTTCCAACATTTTCAACTTTTTTGATGGAGCCAAACAACCACTGACACTTGTGCCAGACTATTTTTTGGCTCGCAGCAGTTGCCAAGTAGACAGCAGAAACACCAGGTAGTTTCTGGTTGCAGCTAAGAAACAATCCATCTATTTAGCATGGGACGATACAAAACAATGTAACGAAAATTTTGAGGACGTCTCCTCTGCATAAATTTGCACTCGGGTTTGTTGTGTCAAAGCACAACAAACAAAATCAAAATTAACTTGTTTGTAGCTGTAGGTTTTAAAGAATGAAAGGGAACGTAGCCAATCGTTGATGATCGTCCAATCTATTTTGCGTGCAACAACATGAAATTTGAGGATGTTTTCTTCGCATAAATGTGTGTCGTGTCAAGGCACTAAACATGAGCTTGTTTGCAGTTGTAGGTTTTATGATGCAAGAGAACTTGACCAAACGTTGTGTTGCTTCAAAGGTGAGATTAGTTTAACTCTATACCCATTCACCTTATGTCGCCAAAAGTTGGTCTCTACATAGTCTCTACTTGCCACTTCACTGCTCGGCTCTTCCTGACTTAAATTAGGATTTATTCAGAATTAGCTTCCTCCAGTGCAGCCATTTTCTCTCCTGTTTGGGCAACTTGATCAGACAATAAACTGTCTTAATGAACAGGATGATTTGTAAGTAGTCTTTCCTACACCGTCCTCCTACACAGGACCGTCTATTGTCACAACAGAATCATAAATAATGACAATTTCAAGTGGTGCACAAGTGAGACATCAGAGATGATTAAAATTCCAGTGATAACACACGGGGACATGCCAGCCAGCTCCAAATGAAATGAAGATGGTTCACAGGAGACGAGACAATCCCCAGTCTGCTGCTCATAAAACCACAGTATGTGTATTCTTTCATTACAGTCTGAAGACAATTTGCGCGCCGAGTAAATTCACAGCAAAGGCTGTGTGCACATGCAAACACAGAGATGACGGTGAAAACCGAAGGATCAACAAGTGTGATGAAAAGTCAGTCGATATTTGGGGCTGTGTTTATGAGGCTGGAGGACGAAAATCATACGATTGTTCCAGACAGGATTAAAATCACTTGATAGCGCACATTGAGTAATAAATCTTTGATCCCTTGATAAGATCCTTGATGTTTTTCATCATTAATCAGCTTTGCACAGAATGTTTTCATTTGTGGCCAGATTTAACGCTCATTAATTTGACTGTATTCATTCTGTTCAGATCGCTGTGCGTTACTACACATGAAAAGGTCACCAATTTTTGAGATGCACCAGCGATGTGTGAACACGGCCCCTGGAGCGTAGGAGTG
Organism: Dascyllus trimaculatus; assembly: GCA_024666655.1. Taxonomy (NCBI): domain Eukaryota; kingdom Metazoa; phylum Chordata; class Actinopteri; family Pomacentridae; genus Dascyllus; species Dascyllus trimaculatus. Next base: position 27,100,948 of record CM045459.1, on the reverse strand, counting down.
ATAATACTGTGTGGGCAGGTGGACATCAATGCTGCTGTACGCTCATGTACTGGCAGTGTTTCCTCTTTCCTGTGCAGCATCCTACTTATGCAGGACGGCCTGAGGGAAGTCCTCATTAATAAAGCCCTTGAGGGGTTTGATTGCTCCAAACAAAGCAAGCTCGTCCTTGAACCGGAGGACATGACTCATAATGGTTGAGGTTTGCCCAGCCTGAAGCAGGGGAATGTCACCCGCTGAATGTTGATCATCTTAATAACGCACAGTGTAACAGGGTGGCAGCTGAGAGTCCAAATAGAAATCACTTGTTTTTGTCATTTGTCAGGGAGATTTTAAGATGTATGGCTTTTACACAGTCATGCATTTACATTCAAATGAGCTTTTATTGCAGGAAGGAAGAACAGTGGTCTTTGGAGATGCATCAGAAATGCTGATTTATCCTCAAAGACTCAGTGTGGGCGGGAAAGTGTTCCTGTTTGATCGACAGCTGAGCTGGCAGGAGGATGAGTGTAAACTAGCTTCCACTAAAAACAAGCCGAGGACAGGCAGAGGTGTGTTAGCAGTGAAGGAACCAACCAGCTGCAGCAGGAACCAGAGTCTATACGAAGTTAAAAGCTGCCTTCCAAATCACGTACTTTATCTTTTTAAGTACATCCTGCAGCTGCCCTCCAAAAGTATGGACAGTTTCATGTAGTATATACACAAGTGGGACAGAGTAATTCATCATTATATTGCGCTTTAAACTCTGACCGAGGATTGTGGTTCAAAATGGCCAGAAAAGCAGGCAGCATACTGTAAAATCCAACCAGATGTAGTAGAACTTTCAGGTATATTCAGCATACTGCATTTCCCATTCCATATATTGGGACACACTAAGTGGTTTTCTGGCGTACTTTATAGTATGGTAGTATCGATATTGGAATGCACCCTTAGTTGGATAGTTTTACCCTCTGCTCAGGTGGTTGGACTTTCAACAATCATCAAGTTCACTTGCATTTTTTAAAGCCTACAACTGCAAAAAAGTTCATTTTGATTTTGTTTGTTGGGCTTTGACACAACAACACAACTGCAAATTTATGCAGAGGAGACGTCCTGGAAATTTCATAAAAAGGTCATTATCGTTTTGTATCGTCTCATGCAAATCAGATGAGTATTTGTTGGCTGCTACCAGTAACTAATTTGTATTTTGGTGGTTACTTGGCAACTGCTGCGAGCCAAAAGACAGTCCAGCACAAATGTCTTTCTTACACTTTGTCATTTGTAGTGATTACTCAAACAAGATATATTTGTTAAGATTAAGTAGGCAGTTTTGTAGCCTTTGGACACAACCAGACTCACTGTTTCCTCCTTAGCAGTGTAATATAAGCTAACCAGCTACTTAAGTCTAGTTTGATAGCTTTGTCTGCTGAAGAAAGCCCTGCTCAGTAGGTTTTAAGATCTGAACCTACACAAACTTTTGGAATCAGGCTGGTAACAGTGCAGCATTAACGACTGCTCCATTACTTTTGCATTTTAAAAACTACAAACAAGTTTTTGTTTATTGTGCTTCCACATGACATCATGGAAGACATCCCTAATATTTCGTTATGTTTTAAAACGCCATGTACCGAAATGCACCTGTTGTCTTTTTGTTGTCTTTTTGAAAAGTCACCGGACTAATCTGACTAATCTTCACACGGCTTCAGACAACAATAGAAATACCGTTAACAAAGAGCTGACAGAACCTTTAGTTCCTTGGAAACTTTCCTTTTATTAGTCTCTGTAACTGAAGGCTTTGGGTATTTTAGTTTTAAATGCAGCTAGTGTTGACTTTTACACAGTAATATGTAAGCAGAAAATGGATGTATGGGTAATGATGTTCCTCTATTTGGTTTAATTTAGGGCAGCAAACATAAACAACATGGTGAACAGTGATCTGATCGATGCATTTACCCCCCAAAAATAAGACTGTAAGTCATCTGGGCCACAAAGAGGGCTTATTTTCATGATTAATTTAGCTTTGTTTCTTGATTAATCAATTGATTATTTTGCTGAGAAAATGTGAGAAAACTGTGTAAAATTTCCTTTAAAATTGCCCAGAACCCAAGATGGCATCTTCAAACACCCTGTTTTTCCTGATGTGCTGTTCAAAACCCAGTTTACTGTCATACATGAGACAGAAAAGCAGCAGAAACTCACGTTCTTAAAGCTAAAATGAGAGTTGGTTAGCATTTAAATTACTGAGACTATCTATCGATTATCAAAATAATTGTGGATTCATTTTCTGTCGATTGACTGAATTAAAATAGTAAAAAAAACTAATGTGAAGGTGAGCTTACTCAGTTGCAGCTTTGATGTTATCCTCCGTTACACAACAATTTCAATATTGTCTTATGTAATATCTGAGATGCAGTCAGTCTGAACAAATAAAGGTTCGTCCTAAATGAGGTGAAGACAAGAAATGTGGGACAACAATAAAACTGTGTAGTATGGAGCAGGTGATTTATCACAGAGACTGTTGTCATGAACTGAACGCTGCAGCTCCATCACACAGTCATCGCAGTCTGTGGTTTATCCTTTAATAAACCCGTCACCAGCAGCTCCTCTAACACCACCCACTCCTCTAATTGTGTGTGTGTGTTTGTGTGCATGTGTGTGTGTATGTGTGTGTGTACATACTTGAGTGTGTCATGTGTGCGGGAGGAAGCCGGATCTACCCCCTAGTTCTTTACAGCTGTGGGAGACGTTTCTGTTTAATGAGGTCTAGAAAGGCTCTCCCCTCAATTACTATCTATCAGCTCAGTGTGTGTGTCTGTGTGTGTGTGTGTGCGTGCGTGCGTGCATGCGTGCATGTGTGAGTGTGTCATTTAACTCCCCCTCCTCTCTTAAAGTCATCATCAATTCATCAGCAGTCCGTACACACAGACAGTGATGTAAGATCACTGCCTAGTCGCTTTATTCTAGATGAACTAAATTGTTCATCAGTATGTGAGTTTCAGTGAAAACTGATCAGCTAAATCTAAAATGGATCACATGTATTTTATGTTTAGTGTTTTTAGAAAAGCTTAATAAAAAAAACAAGAGATTTTTCCTTGTTAATAAAGAGAGGACAGTACAGAAGTGATGGGAAATGACAGAAACTGCAGGACAGAATGTGACTGAGCGATCAGCATCTTCAATCTCTAGTTTAAATCTCCAGACCCTTAACTGTTGTTATCATAGCAGATCACTCCCGTACGCATGTGGCAGTAGGGACCTCCTGCACCTTCTAGTGGGCTCAGAGGACTATTATCACCTCATTTATTGCTGGTGGAACCACGATTTTGCACTTACAAGAGGAACAAAAGTTTGGAGGTTGGTGGGGTGACGGTGTGAGTCAGCAGAGTTTCACCCAGGAGACTTGAGTTTGCCGTCTCTGACTATTATTACAGTATTATTTTTAGACTTAGGTCTCATTTTGACATTTGTGTACAGTCATTGTTTTTTCTCTCAGTATTTACTTGCATTTTCAGAAAGTTTTTAGTTAAGTTTAGACACCAAAACTACTTGGCAAGGTTTGAAAAGGGGCCACACTTTGGGTTAAAATATTCAGTCTTGCCATGGCTAACACGTTACAGAACTCTAGGGATCAACTGATGTGGGTGTTTTTCCATGGCTGATACCAATTACGATTACTGGTGATATTTGGTGCTGATATACATTAAATGTAATGTTTAAACAGTATGTGATAGCCTGTCATTCATAACTAGGACCCTTAATTAAAAATGTGACTCTAACTAAATATGTGAAATAGAAATAGGAGTGAATAAATCAGGACGCTCTCCTCTGTTTATGTGGGATCAATTGAGATTGATCAGTTTGTCTCCTGCAGTTACATCATTCACTGACTTATCACTTTTACTCAAACTAAGGTCCATATATTAAAGCATTATTAATTGTTTTCCAGACTCTGTTTCAGGTTAATCTGTGGCTGCCTCTAACTTAGCCGCTCACCGTTAGCATAGCCTTAGCCACTGTGAGAGAAGCTTAATTTTGCAACGTCTTGTGTTTCTTATTCAATTTTCTCTGCTTGAGAAACATTTCTGAGACCACAGAGTGATACAGACATAGAGAAGAGATTGCATCAGAAGTAGCACTTTTAATTTATCAATAATCGGCCAGTAAAATTTGATACCGATAATCGGACAAATGCACAATATCAGCCACGATAATCAGCCAGGTCAATAATCCGTCTAACCCACCAGTGATTTTACATGCACTTACTCATACAGCAGCAAGTGGTCACTGATTTTATCATGGTTATTTTCTGTTTATCAGTGATCAGAATGGATGATGACATGTCTTCTGGCCCACTACAAGATGCAGGGGGTCACTACTGGTTCATATGTATGGTAATGATGTGTAATGATAAGGCATTTAAAGGGCTGAATTGGATGTTTAATTTATCGCAAGCCACCAAGGACTCAACCCCCGACTCTTCGCTTTATAATAAAAAAGAAATTCATAATTTAAAGCTAGATTGCAGCACTTATAAATGACATATTAAATGTATGTCGGTTACATTAAAGCCCTTACTGAATGAGTTCACACAATGCTGATGAAGCCATACAGGTAAATCTCTCGGTATTTTGGTGTCTTTAACCTGGTTTGTTTGACAACATTCCAACACTGGTCTACTGGTAGCAATATGTTTTACACACACTAGCAATGATTGATTTGTCAGGGCTGAAAATGGGTGGAACTCTAGAAGAAGTATCCAAGAAAAGTTCCTGATGCTCCAGATGAAACAGAAACTTAGAACAAAGATTAAAGCCTAAAAAAGACAGCAATCGACTGTAACATGCATGTCATCAGTTCAGGCCCACTGTGTTTGTGTATTATTACCAGACAGGGGAGACAAAAGTTCTGCACTGCAGGTTTAATGAATATATCACAACCAAACAGGTCATAAAACATTACCTTACCAAGCTCAGAATGGAGATTCAGGAGAGTACAACTAATTTCATGGAACACTGGATGATGACTTTTACTTGACATGACAACTTTAGCTACTAACTACTTTAAGCAAAAACTTTTAATAGTTCCAGATTCTCAAGTGTGAGAATTTGCTGCTTCTCCTTTAAAGTAATTCAACAACTGTAATCTATTTTTGAAAATATTGGAGTTTTGGTTAAAGCTTTGGGCTCTTATAGGCAGTTTTTGCAAATCTCTTAACCAATCATAAATATAATCAGCAGATTCACTGATACTGAGAATAATCTGACTTAAAATAGTTAAAATTAACGATAAAATCCTGCTTATGTGTGCCGTTAATCCATTTCCCACACAGTCACAGGGGACCTTTCTCAGCAGTACTTTTACTAGTGACTTTTTTTCTGGCTCTCTGTGCAGATTTTTTTACTTAAGTAGCTTTTTGAGTGAAGGATTTTTATTTGGAGTGTTAGTACTTGTGCTTACGTTAAAGAGCTAAAAAAACTAAATGACAAGATTTGTTGACAAAGTAGTCAAAAAGCAAAATCCTTTACGCACATTGTTCGTGTTTCCAAATGAGGTGGCATCGCAAGACTGACGTACTTCTGCCTACAACCTGGATTTGTCTATTTATTGGCTCGTTTTATTCACACACCAGCGTAATTTTAGTCATACTAGGGAGTAAACCGTCCACACACACACAAATCGCACTGTGTTTAGAGGGAGGGAACTGCATCCTCTCCTTTTCAGATGCGACTCCCAGCTGCCGGGAGGAAAACGGATTAACTGGCGTCATTTTAACACACACACGAGCTCGGTCCACACCTTCAGACTCGTTCTAGCACACCAAGTGCTTCACCCGCCCCCCATTAACACACACTCACACACAGAGGGGATCTCTCTTCTTGCAGAAGTCTATTATTAGCTGTTCAACCCAGAGACAAACTAATGACACGTTGGGATGAATCACCAGAGCTGCTGCCTCCGACTATCATTACACTCGCAGCACCGCTACAGTAGACAGCCATGTAGGATGCTGGCCACCGCACAAATATAAACACACTCATACCATCAGTCTGCTTCGGCAACTGCAGCAAAACTTCTCATCCATTAGCCGCAGAGGCCACGCTTCTGCAGGTTTTCGGTCCAACAAATCTGAATCCCAGAACTCACTGTTTTATTTCTATTATCTCCAAATGTGTCCGTGGCAGCAAATATCAAAATCTGTCTGATTCATAATCTTCTTAATTCTTTCTTTGATGCAACAGTTGCTGATTTAAAGCTGCATTAATCATTATTTTTAGGTTAACATGTGACGCGTGTCATGAAGGAGACGCTGCAGTTCCCTTAAGCTCTATGGAGCTTTTCAACAGCTAATTGTTCTGGTGCTGTTTCACTGCTCTCATCAGTCCAGTTTCCACCCATCCCATACTTTAAATGGATCAGGTATCAGCGAGACGTGACCACTCTGCCACCCTCAGAAAATTCAGCTTACATTCTGAGTCAGTTTCTATGGCCTCATGTTACCTTACATTAAATTATCCAGGCAGTGAGGTAAACACAATTTACATTTGGGAACAGAGTTATATAAAGTGGAGCATTTTGCAGCTACAGAGTCAGATATTTCCCTCAGAAGTGGTGGAGACCAAAAACTGAGCTTAAAGATTTGTCAGCTGGACAGAAACTCCATGATGATGTTGCTCCGTAGCTGCTGAATGTGTAAATAGGCAGCTGTTTCAGAAAATTACTAATACTGTCAGTGTTGCATTTATAGTTTTTTCTGTGGCTGTAAAATGGCCAGAATGTCTATTTGTACTTCTTTAATTCAGGTTAAGGAATACCTAACATTTAGTCACTGTGTTTTTTTATAACTGTCGAGTGAACGTGAAGCAAAGTTTTGAGATGTCACAAAAAAATCAGGCCTGATTCTAGTAACTGCTTTGGAGCGCATTAACTGGGCTGCATAGTCATCAGAAGGTGGCGCTATAGGCTCTGTTACACGTGACTATATTAAACAGAGTAGAAGAAGCCACAAACAAAAGCAGCTGTTTGCCAGCAGCTTAAACACTCAAAGAAGAAACTTTGGCAATCCATGACAGAAAATGGAGAGAAGTCTTAAGGAACTGGTTTTAGTTGAGAAATGTAATTATTTTTGCATGTCAGTTCATGTCAGACATGTTTCATGAGGTCTGGACACAAAGAAAACTAAAGAAACAGAAACAGACGATCACTGGTATGAGTTAAAAATTCATTACAGCAAAACTTATTCCAGCTGTTCCCATAAAGTGCAAAGTCAAAAACCACCTCAGTAAGTTTTTTGTGAAATTGGGCAAAGTATGTGATATCTGCTGTCTACATTAATCTTTTCTAATGCAATACTGCATTAAATAAAAATATGCTACAAAAACACAGATCATAATTACTATTCTACAGAGCTTTTTAGCTTCTTTCAGCTTATTGTTTTGGTTTTCTGACCTCAATGTTTATGGCTTTAAACTCATCAGTGCCGTTTACATGCCGTGTTTATGGCATGTCATTTAAATCATATGCACATCAGCATCACGTTCCAACTTCGAATTCTAAGTTGAAGCAATCAGAAAATTCCAACGGCGACAATTTGTCCCATTCAATGAAAAAAAAACTTCAAACATGGTAATAAACTGATTGCAGAACGGCTCCAAATGCACCACTAGCGGTTGTTCAAAATAAAATTCAATGTTAACACTGATACATTCAAACCCTAACCCTAACCAAAGACTTCTGTCGATTCACAATAGGAATTGTAACAATATAGTTGTTTTTTTAATTTCTGAAAAGTAAAATATGAAACTAATGAAACCTGGATATCACATTCTGCCTTTCTACAGACATCCAGCCATGTGTTCGACACCATTACTGTCCTAAAGACGTAACTGATTTGCCCACACTGTCCTAAACTGACCAGACATTAAAGATACTGTAAGTTTCCAAACTTTACTGAGCTGAAACAACTAAATAACAGAGTTAAAGTCCAAAGAAGCTGGTGTACTGATTGGTTCTGTTGTTGCCTGAGGGGCTGTTATCAAACTCCACATACAAAGACGCTCTGCTGAAACGCTGCCAGCCTGCTGGTGCTGCCTGCTGTATCCAGACTGACCATTATTACTCTGTGCGAGGATGCCTGGGCTGTTACTATGACAACTGCTGTATATGATGTAAAGAAGTGTCAAACAAACATGCAGACGAGACTTAGTCATATTTGCATTTTCACTGCGAGTCCAAATGCACAAGAACGCCGCCTTAAGTGACTGTGGCCGACATTAATGGGAGCTTAAGTGATACATTAGATCATGTGTCGGCACTGAATGAGAGTTTGATACATGATCTGTGTGCTCTGTAACTCCTGTACCAGTGACGGAGTCTGCAGGACCGACTCCAGACAAATACTATAGCAGCTCATTTTACTCCTTAAAACACTTTAATCCAGGTTAGTTAGGGAAACATCATGGTTTAAGATAAAGTAACTGCTTTGTTAAACATGCAATACATTATTTTGTTGGATACTTGAAGGCAAAAACAACACTGACCTTTAAAATTAATGCTGAACCTTCCCGAAAACAGTTCCTTATTACATCCATCAGTGACAAATAAACATTATTATTCATTTAAAGTCATGTTTCCAACAACTGTGCACATGAAAGTCAAATATTCACTCTCTCTTAGCTCAGTTTTGGGGCTCAACCAGCTCCTGATGGTAACACCCGACTCTTTTTAGCTGCTAAAAGCTTCACTCTGTTCACCAGCTAGTCGCTAAAACTCTTTCTGTCTATCATTTGGTGCAGGGCAGGTAGCGTTCAGTGAGTCTTAGAGTTATTTCTCTGCCTGTTGCTGCCAAAAACAATGCTGAGTGCAGAGAGATGAACCAAAACAGTAAAGCCGCAGCCAGACAGTTAAACAATGACATGAAATCCTGTGTAGAGCTCCATAAAGCTGAGGGCAGCTGCAAATTCAGGGGATGATTCATTGTAGGCTCATCAATACATGCACACTGTTATTTAATACAATGTTATTTAGTGGCTGTATTTATTAACTACAGCCACTTTAAGGTTGGTGAGACATTGTGGTTTGGGTTAAAATAACTACTTAATTAGGGCTAAAGGTCCTTCATCGTCATTGTTACAATAATAACCACCTGGTGGAGGTTCGCATGTTCTCCCCTGGGTGTTTTCTGTGGATTCTCCAGCTTCCTCCCACAGTCCAAAGGCCTGCATGTTTGCTTAATTAGTGATTTAAATCAGCCGTAGTCTGAGTGTGCATGGTTGTCTGTCTCTTTGTGTTAGCTCTGTGATGGACTGTTGACCTGTCCAGGATGTTCTCCGCCTCTCATCCAGCATCAGCTGGAACAGACTCCAGCCCCCGCAGCCCTCTAAAGCATGTAGCAGATATACAGAGCTAATAAATGGATGGATGGATGGTTGAGGTTTGGAAACATAGCATAATAATTATGGTTAAAATCAAAGCTGAGTGTCAGTTAGCAACAGGAAATGAACGACTATCTCCTGAGTTAGTCTCAAGTTTTTGTTGACCCAACCATCAACCCCGACCTCTTTACAAATCCAACTTTAAGCAGACTTTGTGGCTCTATAATAAACTACTTCCTCTTTTGCTAAAGAGTCATTATTTCTGAAAATATACCATTTGGCAATTGGCTGAAATGACTGATGCCCTTGTTTTTCTCCAGAGGACAGTCGTGGATATTCATGTTTCACACAAGATGATTTCTCATGATTACAGTGAACTGCTGACCTTTCCTCTAGCGTCATATTATAAATTTGCAGCTCAATAGCTCTGCTTTGTGTACATAAAACAGCAAAAATGAGTGTCCCTGTTGACCTTCACAGCTCTTTATATTCGTCTCATATGATATACTGCTCCATGGAAAGTCGCCAATGAGTGATTCATCGACTCTAACAAGCCAAATGTATAAGAAACTACCTCTGCCAGAAAACAGACAGGAGGATATTTCACAGAGTGAGCTGAGGCAGTGAGCTGCTGTTATTTTGGTGAGTTTGGCTAATAGACGTTTCTCACATCCAGACTGGATGGACTCCATTTAAATTACTGCACCAACTTCAGCTTTCAGTCAAACCTGGTCAGCAACAACACTGACAGGAACACCACATCAATCTAACTTCTCAAGGGCTTTGGAGAGGTTCACTAAAATATTACTGTATACAATATATAGATAACACCCTTGTTTTAGCTTTTCAATGTCAGAAGTCTCGTTCTTGTCAAGTGTAGTAATGTATTTTGTCAGAGTGAAAATAAGTGGAACCTTTTCTGCATTACAAGGACCTCCATATGTTTCAGTAAAAGTACTTAAGTAATTTCAAAATGCATGAAAACGAATGATTACGCAAGCTGTTGTGTCATTATCTATATTATACTATTGATGAATTAACGTGTTCTCTATGTTTTATAGTAATAACTGGCTGAGGTGGAGAATTTTAACGGATTTACATGTTAACTAATTTGTTAGTTCTAAATTCTGATATTTTATTATATACATTTTCTAGACTAATCATTTGTTTTGAATTTAGAAATCATAGAGTCAGTGTTATGTACATATCATTTATAATTTATTATGTTACAGCTGAATGATTCATATCATCCAGGCCAGAGATTCTGTGACTTTTACAGACAACACAGGTGGACAAAATGGACAAAACCTTTAATCATGGAGCCTAATCTCAAATTATGAAAGCATTTTCTGGAGACTAGTGACAGATTGTAGATAAACAGACTATATGTGGATATAACTGCCACTGAAGAATATCTTAGACAAATTGCTAAGTCAGAGTGAAGTCACGCGTCAGGGGTGCAACTAACAATTATCTTTAATGTCAGTGATTCTGTTGATTATTTTCTCAATTAATCAATTAGTTGTTTTGTCTACGAAACATCACAAAAGGTTAAAAATGTCGACTAATGTTTCCCAAAGCCCAAGAAGACAAATGTGTTGGTGTGTCCACAACCCAAACATATTCAGCTTACTGTTATAGAGGAGGAAAGAAACCAGGAAATATTCACATTAAAGAAGCTGGCATTAAAAACCTCTGGTGTTTTTTCTGTTAAAAAATTACACAAACCAATTAATTGATTGTCAACATAACAATGCATATATATAAAATACAACATAATAAATAGCAGGGGTGCAAATAACAATTACTTTTATTGTCAGTTTGATCTAAAAGAATGTCATCACTGTTTCCCTCATGTGTAATATCCCATTATTATGTGTGATATTACTTTACTACTTCAGCATCACTGTCAGAAGTATTTGTTAGTTTTTACGTTCTAGTCTGATTTTAGTTTTTCAGTACTGTATCATATTTATATATCTTTTTATTTTTTTCTTCATAAAAATTACTCAAACTGGTAAATTGAGGACAAAAATAGTTAAAATGAGGGTTTAATAGCTGACAACTAATCGATTAACTGTTGCAGCTCATAGAGGAGAACAGAAAGCAACCAAATACTAAGATTTAGGACGCTGGATGCAGATATTTTTTACTTTTTTCTTCAGAGAAATTACTCAAAACTATTAATTGATCATCAAAATAGTTGCCAATTGATTCAATAGTTGACAACCAATCAATTAATCATTGCAGCTCTACTAAGTAGTAAACTTTAGAGGTGTTGGTGCTTCCCTCTGTTTCAATAAAGAGCTAATCTGACCATGTTCTGCCTCCATCTCTGCTCAGATTTGATTCTGGAACTGCTCCTGCTAAATGGATGTCTGATGTACCTGCTAATAACATGTGAGCGCCGCCTCATTTAATGTTTAAAAACAACATTTCCCATGAGTCTTTGGCAGGCACACTATCTTCATGAGGAGCTGCAGTTGTTGCTAATGAATGTGTTTCCATACGAAACCTCCAGATTAGTTTCCACTCTTTGCCCTCTACAGTAAATAGGTGTGTGAACAGTGAGATGGGGGGAGGGAAGCTGTGCAAGATGTTGAAAGCTCAGTGACCTTATATCCATGTGAACTAATATTGATCTGTGCACGGCTGCTCCGACAGGTTAAATACACTGAGAACACCTGACAGCACTCCTGGCTGCGTGTGATGCATCCTGCCACTAACATATGTCCCCCATCACTGCTGGAGAGCATCCTCACCTCACACATGTATAAATACATACAGTGTCTGCATGCAAACTGGCCGCTAAACTTATCACATGCAGGCAGCAGCAGCAGCATCAGTCCCCCTGCCACTCAGTGCCCTAGATGAGTCCTTCCACCCTGCTCTTCCCAGCACAGTTTCTGCACCTATTTTGGATTCAAAACCAGGCCAGGCAGCAGAGCTCAGGGCAGCTTCTCTCTCCGTTTTATTGCTTCTGCCAAGTTTGTCCAAACGCTGGATTATTAAGTCTTCATTTGAGTGGGTGGCTGTCAAATTAAAGGCATGCATGTCATTTAGGCTGTAGACCTGCATCTGGAGTTCCCCCCTCTTTACCTTTAAATGATCATCAGGAGGGTCTGGATGAGACATCTGCAAAATGTCACAGTGATCTGCATGTATGATCCTCATCAAGGTGCATTTCATTCTGTGATCATTCATTCATTGTGTGTCTTGGATTTTAACATCGAGGCTAATAACGTAACCGGTGGGGTTATTTTTAGCCCGCATGAAGATGCGCTCAGCAGTGATGGCGATGGCTTCCTCCCCCTCCTACACCACAATGACGTCGTGCTGTTACGCAAAACCAGGGGTTCACCTTTTGTAGACCTCCAGCTCTGACAGCGCTGCTGCAAAATGTGAAGCAGGAGGCGAAGCGATGCACAAACACTGGAGGTTTTATCAACAGCACACAAGCACAGGGCGAGGCGGGTTCACTTCTGCTTTACATTTAATTCCTCTTGTGTTCAAAACACTTGTCTAAACTTGGAGCTGGACACACCCAGCGCCATGTGAAGCAGGTAGTGGTGCATCTGATGGAGACCCAGCCGGGGTCACGATAAGCACCGTTAAACACAACAACAATGAAACAACAGCATCCCAGACAGGAACAAGTGCACACTTAACTATTTGTAGAGGTGCTGGAGACACAGGTCGAGGCATTCCCCCTCCACTTCGTCCTCAGACACCAGGTCCGTCAAGGGGCGCATCGGCAGCGGGTCGCTCTCCTGCAGAGGCATTCTCATCTCCCGGAGAAAGAGCTCCAGGAACCGTCGGAAGGTTTTCTCCTCTGCTGCAGAGCCGGCCATCATTTCTCATTCCTGGACAGACAGAGACAGCTCCGCCCGTCAGTGACACTAACTTGCCGGGCTAAGAAGAGAAGAGTCAGTACACTAACCGAACTAGTGGGACTGTCAGTGCGCTACCATACTACCTGAACGGACGGGGACTACCGGAGGAGCGGCGGAGTGTCTGAGCACAGCGGAGCCGACCGGAGCAGCGGACCGAGGCGTCTGCGGTTCGTACTACTGGACGAGCTGTCACTGGCTGGACTGAGCCCCCATTCAGAGCCGAGCGGGAGCGCGCGCCGCGTTATCAGGGATTTCGGATGATCACAGGGCGGTGACGTCAGAGAGACGACGGTGCCGGGCGGGGACGCGCACGCAGCTCTGCCTCCTGACGTCGGATCCACAATGTAGACATGTCATCACGAAGGTGGCCTCATAAAGCGCAGATATCACACTGCAGAAACACTTTGTACTCAGTTCAAGTGCTGCATTGAATACGTCAAAGCACCTTGGGCAAACATATGCCAATAGTCTCCTTTAATGGCCCAGGGAACAAGTTAAATATCTATTATTATAGTTAGAGCTTGAAATGTAGCCAGTTGGACAAAATAAGTTTAGCTGTTCAACTTGTGACAAATTCTCTGCCTTTGAGGTTGCCCAAACAAAATTCACACAGTAGGCCTCAAGGGAGCATTTCAAATGTTGCAGAGCATGAGGAGGAGTGTGTTGATGCACAAGGGGGCAAAATATGAATTTAAGTATGTTCACCCTCATAGTGCATCATTACAGGGGTTGAGCAGTTGAGGGTACAGCTTAAAATTCTTCGATTGTTTATTTAACAAAAAATAAAGAATTGGAATGACATATAGAACAATTTTCAAAGTGCACACAGATGTTGCCAACATTGGAAAAGATGGTGATATACTTTCCTACTTACATTTTCAATTTGTTTCCAGACTTGTCTGCTGTCTGCTGTGCATAGACACTGTCTGCGGTTCATTTTCATATTTTCCTGTTCTTTGTACTATATTTTTAGTAGAAACGCTTTATTTCTGGTGATTTTTTCAAATTAGAAGTGAGGAATAAAGTGATTTTGATGAACTAATCACACTTTTAAGATAAGATTTAGTTTTTTATGATAGGATGGCACATCAGAGAAGTTTATAGTTATATAGTTTCTGGCTCTTGATGACATTTTGTTGATTTAAAAAAAAGAACATGCTTTTCACACCTGCTGGCAGGTTTTTTGGGGTTCTGAGAGTTAATCCACTCCTTTGTCAGACAATAATCACATAGCATGACCAGACACTCCTTTGACCAGTGACTGTAAAAGGCCACTTTAAATTGAAGCTTTATTCAAATGACACAAGGCCACAGATGACAAACGAAAAATGGAGTGCTGGCACGCAGGATGCTGTCATGTAAGTTAGAGCTGTAGTCAGGCACTTGAAAATCCACAACTGTTGTTTAAGGAATCATTTCAGATGCTCACAAAGTGATCCTGTCTCCAAAAATGTCCACCAACTTCACTCAGTCCTTATGGAAAAGTGGGACACTATTCCACAAGCAGCATCAACAACTTCATTAACTCTGTCGGTTGCAAATGTGTGACTTGTTACTGACTTATGATTTCTGGTCTGTGAGCCCACTTTTGAGCTGCCCAGTATCAGTTCTAATATAGTGCAAACCTGGCTTTTTTATATTACATCTCTTCTGTTGTAGAGATGCCACAACAAAAGTCACTATTTATTTTTTATATTTATAGGAATGAATAAAAATGTGCTGCGTTTATGTTTTTGTTCAGTACATAATCAGGAAAATAGAGTAGTGTTTTGGACTGACAAGGTCAACATGACAGTGATCTAAATTTTACAGTTTTATTAACCATCTTCCTTTTAAGGTCTTGGTGGCACTCATGTCTGCATGTGTGCTGAGGTGGATGAAATGGCAGGTAGACAAAAACCCCAAAAGAAGGAAAGAATACAGGAAAGACCTACAAAAAGTGAGTGTTACTGGTTTAAAGACAGGGTTATCTGGTGGTTGCTTTTTTTCCATCCTTCTGCTGCAGCAGCCCTGTATCGCTGCATTTCAGACTGAACTAAGCCGGTGCATGTTACAGTTTGGACTCTGTCGGAATTTTAGACTAAAAAATGCTTTTCGTAAGTGCCTCCCCTTACATTGTCCAAAAATACGTCTTTGTCCTTAAATGTCTCTCATCCCTTCGTCCGTCCTTCTGTTTCCCAGACAATAGTTTGGAGTATATTCCTGATAGTAATCCTCCGGAGGGGACAGAGTTCATCCAGTCCATTAAAGAGTGATCGAAGAGCTTAGCTCCTTGTGGTGCATCATATGATTTAACATTTGACCTTTCATGTAAATAGAAAAAAAGTGATAAGCCAGACAGGTCAAAGAGGCTCAGTCTCTGGCAGTGAACGTGCTTCTCAGTGTATGAATCACTGTTATTGATAGATTCTGAGGCTTGTGGTTTGACGTCCAGTGGCTGGTTTGAGGTTCGTGCTTTGCCACAGGGGGGTGTTATAGTGCCATTTTACACTCCCTCCCCGTCCATTTTTTGGTATACAAATCTGAAATGATTAATTATGTGGTTTAACATTGTTTCTCTTTTATGCCTGAGAATTAAAAATCCCATAATTTCCTGTGATTCTTCTCTAAAGGTCTCTGTCCCGTAGCTGAAAGGACTGATGGTAGATTTTAAAGTCAGAGCACACCTTGATCTTCTGGTGTTTGTGATAATTAAGGCATATTATTGGCATTATTCAAGATATATTTCCATACTAGCTCATGAGTCCAAACCCAATAGAGAATCACAATACTTAAAAATTCACTGCACATTCATTTCATTTTTTTATTGTCAAGTCTGCAACAAAGAAACGAATTGCAAGCTCATCTTCACAAGATCATACCATTTTTGGTACTGTGAAAATTGCCCTTGATGTTTTAACACTTTTAGATGCTTCGTAGTGTGAAGGCTTTAATACAAGAAGCTGGTTTTCATATTCAACAGGTGAAAGAGGAAAGTTTGTTTGTGCTAAAGTTGAAGTGGCTGTGGTTAATGTTTTTTTAGTTCCTGAATCTCACCCTTACATTCTGAGGCAGACTTTAGAATTGATGCATTTTTCTCTGTAGTGTATTAAGATCTTAATATATAAAGTGCCCAGAGTTTAAATATGCCATGATATAGCACTTTAGAAAAATTAATCTGAATTGAACTGAGTTAAATGTACAGTTCTCTCTCCTCCTTTTTACAACATGCAAAAAATATCAGTAAAATAAAAAAGGAAATGTGTGTAAAATTATGTTTTTGTTTTCTTTAATAGTGTGGAAAAAGTGACTGTTTTTTAGCTGCTTCTCTTCATTAGTGATTTATTAGTCTATAGTTCATTGCTAAATGTGTCATAGTAAAGTTATCAGAGGAGACTCTCTCCTGATTTCCAGGAATATTTTTTATCTAAACCACTTCAAATAAGTAGTTTGAGCTACTGGAGTGTCTGCTTACCATCCTGCACCACCTACACTGATCAGGTGTCCCACTTTATGCAGGACTGCATTGCATTTTTATCCTTTGTCCCAAATACTAAGACAATGTCCCACATTTTGACTGGCTCAAATTTTCAAAGGTTTTCAACACTGCATGACAGATGTTTTTCTAAAAGCTGCCTCTTATCCATCAGTGAAGGCCGTGGACATGGCTGATGCTGCTGTCAGATTAAGTGCATACACCTGAGTCAAGAGCAGGTTAACTTGCAGATTACAATGGAAACTGCCACAAAGGAAAATGAAATGCACATGGACTTACTTGAGCTTGGTGGAGTACTGGAGGTCTTTTTTTAATCTTATGTTGGTGACACTAAATCTGACTCTGCATCCATCACCTCAGATTGCTGTGGTTGGTGTCCCTGAGGAGGGGGTTAAAATGAATTCTGAACAAACCAACATCATCTCTGTTACTTCCTTAATAGCCCCTAATCCAATTCTCATTTTTTTGGAAAAGTAGCTCACCCCCCTCACAGACGTCTTGGCTGCAGGATTTGATGTTATTTTCTGAAATTGGAGAAGATCGAATTTGCTGTCTGTGGCTCAGCTGAAAGTTTTTATAAACACTGGCAGCTTCTCCTCTCTCATTTCAAAACATTGAAATCCATCCCACTGGATTGAGGGTAAATATGACTGGAAGTAAGAAGCCGAGGCTTTTTTCCTAGGGAGGTGAATTCAAACATATGCGTACACAAATATATTAAGTGCATGCTTGATGTGGTAAATATGTGTGCAGAGACAATAATGTGTGGGTACACACCTCTCACTGTGACCCTGTGTGCAGGCAGTTATAATTAGGTTCACATGCTGACTGTTTATGTTACCAGCTGTGTTTATTTTCCATTTATTTATTTATTTTTGTCTCTTCTTGTTGTTGTGCCTTGTTCTGTCTTGCCTTGTTTGGTTTTCTTTCCCTTTTTTGCTGCCTGTGTTGATCTAATGCATTGAGTCACAAGTATTGTAAATCCTCTTGTCATTTTTTCTGTTTCTACATGGAGGAGGAGATAGCCAGGGAGGGAGGAGCAGATAATGGGGGACGTCAGTGTTTAAACCGAAAAACACAAATCTGTAACGCAGAATCATTCCATGAACAGAATAAAGATTTATTTTTAATTTCAAAAAGTAGAGTAGGTACAGCTACAGCAAAAAACAGAAACACAACTGGGGGAAGCCATTTAAGACAATTCTCTGAGAGATTTTCCAACTACTATTTCTCAGGTACACATGGGGGAAAGTACGACGTGAAGCAGCACAGTATATGTCTTGTACTCACACTAACTTGCATAGTCAAATTTGTGTGTGTTTTTAAAGTTAGCTAGACATTATAGCTGATTTTTATACTACCTCATATTTGGTTTGTTGGGACCTGGTTACCCTATAATCACCAGATGCACATGTAAATACACAACATCACTGCTAGGACACAAACCAATGGCCTTCTACCCAGATGATACAACCTCATCTGTCTGTATTTGGTTCATATTACCAGCAGAAAAGCATTAAATATCCATTTGCAAAAACAGAATTTTCTTTAAGAAGAGCTCCGAAAAATTGAAGAGCTCTCATTTTCATGTATTTGAGAAGTATTGCAAGGAAATCCAGTTGTCACTTTCGGCAACATGGAAAAAGAAATGTTGTCATATCAGCACACTTACATTTAAAAAAAAACAGTTTTCATTTTATAGATTCATGGCATTATACCCTTGTTAAAGTTCATAAAAGACATGCTGAGTTCTCTCTACTTCTAGTCATGGATGTGTTGTTTCTACAGAGGTGCAAGGCTTTATACTACAGTAAAAACTTAGCCCAAAATTGTTTTTACTTGTCTTTATTTTTTCATTCTCTTTCCCCTCCGTTTAAATCTACTTGTCACCACATCAGAGTCTTCGTATGTGAGGACCTACTTGGCAATAAAACTGCTTATCATTCTGACACAAAGACAATTTAGGAACCTTAAAGCTGGAGTTGCATCTACTCGGACGCTTCAATGCAACGAACAGGAAATACACCCGGAAGTGCGTGCGTCGCTGTTTATAGTCCCCTGCTCCTCCACCATGAAGGAAGCGAACATGGCTCTCCCTGTGAGTGTGGGGGATCTGCTGCAGGCGGACCTCCTGGAGGACGCTGCTTACCGGGACGACGGCCTGTGTGTCGTCGGTATTTTCGGTAAAAGCAACATGCAGCCCGGACCGCTGAAGGACTCTCTGGTCAACACGCTGGCCGACAAACACATCTTCTCGCTGTTCGGCGGGGCGGAGGAGGGCGGCTCGGCGGACAGTAACATCCAGGCCTTCTACAACCAGGAGAACCGGGTGCTGTACCTGCTGCTGTCCTCCGTGTGCGACAGCCGGCAGTTGCTGCGGGCCTGCCAGTCCCTGAGCGCCGCCACCAGCCACTCCGACACCCACGACTTCTGGAAGGGCCTGGACCGGCAGCACTGCCTCCACCTGCTCTACATGTTCTCTGTGTGCCACGTCCTGCTGCTCGTACACCCCAATCACACCTTCGACGTGACCTACGACCGCCTCTTCAGAGCCCTGGACGCCCTGCGGCAGAAGGTCTTGCCTCTGATCCGGGCTGCCATCAAGGACTGCCCGGTGTCCAAAGAGTGGAAGCTGAACTGCCGGCCCTGCCCTCCACGGCTGCTCTTCGTCTTCCAGATGAACGGCACCCTGAAGGTCTGCTTTTGATCAAGTCTCAGTCTTTTATACCGACATACAATGTACAGTATACCTATATACAGTATACATCAGGAGTGAGCAATATCCCTTAAATGTTGTGTACTTCAGAACTGTATCACCTATTAATAATTTCCTTATTTCTAATTTGACAGGTAGAATATTTTCTCTTGTGAACATCCAAAAACAAAAGCTCTAGACAGACTAATAAAAATACAGGCCTCAAAGTAGAACCTCAGTGCAACAAAAAAGTACACCTGTGATCACTGACATTCACATTCACAGCAAATCTGTGAGCATTGAAACAGAACTAATTGATCGCATGCATTGATTCTAAAATGAGCTGTAACAACCAGAATGTTCCCAATTTAAACCTGTGTCCAGTGTCCATCTCCATGTGGAAAATAATAGTCAGAGGAATTTAAAATCTGATTGTCAGAGTTCACACAGACTAAAAAGGATGCAGAAAGATCTATAATCCCCTAAAATTCAGTTGAGACACAGCCGCGGCAGTAATCAGGAGGTACAGAACGAGCCATAGTGCCACTAATCAGGACAGCAGTGGTCGTCCTTCTAAAATGATGCAGCAGACAATGTACTTGTTTCACAGTCTCTGAAAATCAGACTTACTCAGTGCTTCAGACTTGGCACAGAGATAAAGATGAAAATCAGAGTTTCTGTAACAGTTTGGACAGTATATTACACTGACTTGTTTAGATATGGTCCAGAAAAAAACTCTTGCTCTTCAGCTCTAAACTGCAAGATTACACTTTGCTAAGGACATGTAAAGAAGCCTGATGAATACCGGGAGCACATTATGTGGTCAGATTAGACCAAGATGAATTTGTTCACCTCAGATGGAGTCCAGCATGTTTGCATGAACCTAACCAGGACTACCACAGTGAATGCATAGTCCTGACAGTGAAGCGGCAGGAGTGTGATCATATGAAGCTATATGAGTGCAAAAAGTGTTGGTAAGATGACGTCTATAAATGGCATGAATGCTTGTGTATATACCATATTACTGTCTGACAGAATAACTCCCAGCCTGCAGAAGCCTGGCAGACTTACTTGAACTTAGAAGTAATGCAGTAATTGTAAGGTGACATAACTTTGAATCATTTGGCTTTTAAGTGATGCGGTACAGAGGTTCTGTTGTATACTGCATAACGTGGGCGAATCAAGCATCCTTTAAACAGATTAAAGCAATTCAATGTGCTTTACAGAAGACTAGTATGCTGTTAAGGAGACAAAGCAAATGTAAACAAATCAATTTGAGTCTAATAGATACAAGAAAAAATGGTGGAAAAATTATAATAAAACCCAATATATATACAAATAAGTGGTAAATAATAATCAACAGGAGAGAATATAACATTTCAAAACGGGAATACAATTAAAATTAATTATAAAATAAAACATTCAACAAGAGTTTCAGCGGGTTGGAGGATAAAAACTAAAAGCTGCCTCACCAGAAGTTTTTGTCCCCAGAGATCGAGTTGGTTCAGAGACTTCAAACATGTCAGACAAGGAGGCTGGTGCTAATAAAAGTACACAGTACTGTGTTTTCTCCCTCCGACCCAGTCTGCACTTGTGCACCAGAGTCCTCAATCATTTGCAACATTTTTGGGTTGACCAGATGGGGAAGCATCACAGTAGTCCAGCTTGCTGCATATTAAAGAGTGCACGAGCCGAACTGTGTCGCTCCAAGATAAATGGCTGCATGTCAGTGAAATCTTTGAGCTTAAAATATGTATTTCATGAAAGAACACAAGCAAAAAATGACACAAATGTTTCTTGGGTGTAAATCTCAGAGAATTTAAATATGTGTCCAGTTTCTGTTATGAAGCATTTGAACCTGTAGCTAAAATTTCAACCCATACATTCTTTGTTTAATTATTTAACTATAAACATTTGGTTATTACCTCATTTTTAAGCCGACTTGTGAACGTTCAGACGCTGTGCCACTTTCTAGTTTATATACTTCCATGATTTCAGTTATGCAGATGGGGCACACACACTCAGGGCAAAATTTTAACCAGAGTCCAGCAGCAGCTCTGACGGTTGTACATGTATAAATATTTAAAATGGACTTGGACATTTTTTGGACCCTGCAGAGAAAATGTTTATATAGAGCAAACAGGGAATGAATAACATATCAGCAGATTATTTGATATAAAAAACAGTCACTGAGTTACTAGAAAGACTTTTTGGTGCCCTGAGCAGCATTTGGTGCTCCCGGACTATCTTGTGTGTTAACAGACTGTAAGTGTGACAATTTGTTTGATTTCTTGTTATTTTTTTATATAGTGAGAAGTTGAGATAAACACAGACATCGCAACTGTGAGAGTGGTGTAGTTCTTCTCATCTAACTCTCTGCAAGAAAGTCAACGTGCATATATCACAAAATGTTCCTTTAAGTGAGACCTATTGTATTATTGTACTGTAACACCAGCAGTCTAGTGAGCTATAAAAACATCAACGTGAATATAAATGACGTCTCTTTGGTTTCTTGTTCCAAAGCTCTCAGGGAACAGCTCAGAGTCTGGAGGAAACCCTGACAAACCCAAAAAGCACTCTCCCAGGAGGAGGCTGCAGCACGCCCTGGAGGACCAGATTTATCGCATCTTCCGTAAAAGCCGAGTTCTGACCAACCAAAGCAGTAACTGCCTGTTCACTGTACCTGCCAACCAAGCATTTGTGTACGTGATACCAGCCACAGACGAGGATCCTGTGGGCACTTTGCTTGGTCAGCTTCGGTCCAACTGCATCTTGGGCGACCAGGAGTCCACCACGTCAGTGTCAGGGCCGAGGCGTTATCAGCAGATGCGACGCTCGGCTCGGCAGCCTAGCAGCAGCGGTGAGCCGACCAGCATGTCGATGGGCGGTCAGCTGGTGGACTGCAGCTTGAAGGAATTCCTCTGGCAGCACGTAGACCTGGTTCTGACCAAGAAAGGATTTGATGACAGCGTCGGCCGCAACCCACAGCCTTCACACTTTGAGCTGCCGACCTACACCAAGTGGGTCCAGGTCGCCACCAGACTCCACCAAGTCCTCATCAGCAACCCAGATGAAGAAATGGCAGAGCTGGCCACGAAAGTACAAAGCCAGGTGAAGGTTTTAGAGGGTTTTCTTGATGCTGACACAAAGTTCTCTGAGAACAGATGTCAGAAAGCTCTGCCTCTGGCTCACAGCGCTTACCAGTCCAACCTCCCCCATAACTACACCACTACGGTGCACAAAAACCAGCTGGCTCAGGCTCTGCGGGTTTACAGCCAGCACGCCCGAGGTGTGGCTTTCCAGCGCTATGCCCTGCAGCTGCATGAGGACTGCTACAAGTTCTGGAGCAACGGACATCAGCTGTGTGAGGAACGAAGCCTGACTGACCAACACTGTGTTCACAAGTTCCACCTCCTGCCTCAACCAGGTAAACACCAAGTGGTTATTCCATCACAAATCACCACATCTACTCAGCATGCCTTTGATTCAGAATCACCCACACTGGACAAGTCTCTGTCTGTCTTTGAATGCACATTAACAAAATATTGATAATGTGGTTGCATTTCACAATCATATTTACTACTTTATAATATGAAATACTTGATTACAAAAGTGTTTTTTATTGAACTTTCTTTACTGATGGAGCTGAATCAATGATGATGTTGAATAACTGAAAATTTCAAGCTTTTAATAGTTCCTGAGATGTTGTTGTTCAGACCCAGCTTCAGATTTCAGTGTGCGAAAAAAACATGCTCAAAGTGGGCTGATGGGCATTTGTTTAAATAAAATATCTGGGAAAGTATTTGTTACATTAAGTGTCATTTTAATAAATATAATTATATAAATATTAATATTTGTTTGACCAACAGTCTAGAGATGCTCATGAGAAAAGGAAGCAACAAATCCCCTAATTTGAGAAGCTGGAACCAACAAATGTTTGGGATTTTTGGCTTAAAAAATAACTAAAACCATTAATAGATAATCAGAATATTCTGCAGTTAATTCTCTGTCAATCAGTTAATTGACTAAATGTTGCAGTCCTAATACTACTGAAGATAAAACCAGCAACATAAATGCATGAAATCTTACTTTGATTTCTGTAGGAGAGAAGCCGGACATGGATCGTAACCCACCCATCCTGAACCACAACAGCAGGGGGCGCTCCACCAGCTCCTGCAACTGTGGCAGGAAACAGGCTCCTCGAGAGGATCCGTTCGACATCCAGGCAGCCAACTATGACTTCTACCAGGTCAGGATTTCCACTCCTGCTGAGGGCCACAGCAGTGCAGAGCCTGTCGACTGGCTGTCAGATATCACACATGCAGCTCTGATGGCGCTAATCAGACAGTGTGGTGTTGTTTTTGGTGCTACGCTTGTATCACTGTGGTTGTCTTTGCACGGCTGATCACCTGTCAAGGAAAGCGACCATTGCTGCATTTTTATTTGGTGAAGGAGGTTTGTGGAGGTTGTAGTTTTTCTGTCTATATGTACATAGATGAAAAAATGTGCAGCGTAAAGCCTGTTTAGACGAGGGTGGCTGTAGATAATTCTCTGTAGGTTTATCGCTGCAAGTGAGACCTTCCACACTATCACAGTGTTTTTACATTGTCAGTATAAAAGTGGTGATTCTAGGCAATTTAACCGTCTGAAACCCCAACAGTTTTGGGGTGTTTATTTTGCTCCTGTTACATTTTCACTCACTGTGGGCACAGTGTCCTGCACCTCTATGGAAACAGCACAACAATGGCTGTAAGTACATTTGGTGTGGAGTAACAAAGTTGTAATACCCTAAATCACAAAAAACAAAAATGAAATGTACAGCATTTTTCCAAGTGGGTACAGATATTACCAATACTTGGAATAAATGGTTGCTCGACACTCTAAAGTTATTTTATATTTTAAATTTGTTTTCACATTTGTCTCCTATCTGCTCTATGTAAACACTGCCTGCAGTTCATCCGAGGTATGGCAAATATTCCCTTATTTTTTTGTCACGTGACTGTTGCTCACAGCTGAGTCAGTCATGTAACACTTTGCACCAAAGAATGCGGAATTTCTAGTTTCTGGGCAATTTTTGGTGAAATTTTAAAGGAGACATGTAGAATAATGTGATTTTGATGAAATGTCGGGATTTTAAGCAAAATTTGGTGAAGATTTTGACTGAATGACATATCACAGATGAGTAGTTCAAGGACCATCAGAAAATTAAGAATCTGACAATTTGTGTCATTTTGCCAATTAAAAAAAGATAACATGCCTGGTGGGTTTTGGGCCTCAAAAAATATAATAATATAGCATCTGAAGCACAACACATGTATGACATCGCCCAACATTCACATATTGATTTTGTATGTCTGTGTTACACATGTTCAGTAACAGTGTTTTTCCTGACTAGATGCTGGAGGAGAAATGCTGCGGGAAGCTGGAGAGGATTGAGTTTCCAGTGTTCCAGCCCAGCACTCCTGACCCAGCACCGGCCTCCAACCAGGCCCAGCGGCTCCCGGGTGAGTCCTCGGGGGCTGGAGAGGCAGAGAGGCTGAAGGAGGGCAGCACCGCCCAGAGCCACACTCCTGGAGACACCAGCCTCAGCCTGGCTCTCAGTCTGGGTCAGTCCACAGACAGCCTGGGGCCCTATGGAGAAGGAGACGGACCTGATACACAAGTCCAGCAGAAGAGGCCGAGTCTGATTGATCGACAGCCCTCCACTGTGGAGTACCTGCCTGGTATGATGCACTCTGGCTGCTCCAAAGGTCTCCTCCCCAAGTTCTCCAGCTGGTCACTGGTCAAACTGGGCCCAGCAAAGTCATACAACTGCCACACTGGCCTGGAGCAGCCGGGCTTCCTCCCCGGTTCCTCCTTCCTGTTGCCGTGGGACTTGGTGATTCGCTCTCGGTCAGAAGAGGACACAGGACTGACAGAGCCTTTGGATGGAGGCACTTCCTCATGGCCAGCACCAAACAAAGCCCTCATTGGAAAGCGAGGCAGCACCGGAGGGCTCGGCAGGAGTCGCAGAAGGGATGACATGGCCCGGGTCTTTGTGGGGTTTGAGTATGAAGACAGCCGGGGGAGACGCTTCATCAGCTGTGGGCCTGATAAAATAGTGAAGGTTCTGGGACCTGGAGGTGCTAAAGATCCAGCCACCAGGGTGCTGAACACCGACATGCCGCTGTACATCCCGTCTCCTTCTCAGGGCCGAGGCCTGAAGCCTCACTTCGCCCAACTGGCCCGCCTTTTTATTGTTGTGCCTGACTCCTCTCTGGAGGTTACACTCAACCCACAGGTATTAAAGTATTAACCTGCTGCTCACTTTCTCAGTTAAAGGATTGATTGTCTGTTGCTGGGCATTTTAAACGTCAGAAAACACTGAAGGAAGCTTGTGACTTAAGTTACCAATTCTAATTGGCTGTTTAGGGTTTAATTGCCCTCAAGGGCTGCTGACGTTTGATGCCTCTTCCAAAGAGGAGCAGCAGTTTATAATTCGCCCATGATTATATCTGACAAATGACATGTGACACAGAAATGAGCCTTGACTTGCAAGACTGCTTTGATTGAGACCCTGCAACATCTAGTTTATTTTGACTTTTTAGCTTTATACAACCCCCCAATTTACAACTGATGAAGACCCTTTGCATTGATGTTGAGTTTACGTTATGAAACAGAACCAAACAAGAAAAAACACATAATCTGATATGGGTTTGCCTTAAAATCAGTGAAGCAAAAAATTAAAAACTAAAATGAGGATTTCAGAATTCTAACAAAGATTAGCCTTTTTCCTGGTTGTCAAACCCTTGCAGGAACTGTTGCAGCTTTTGTGGAGCTATTATGGTTCTAAGTGGCGTTTGCTTTTCTGTTTCAGCTCTGTCCCTTCCAGACACCACTGCTTAATTAAACATTAATGCCAGCCAAAGCCTTTAAACCTGTGTTTATTAGCAATGCTAATGCTTTGAGCTAGTTTTATCATTCAAACCTGTTGCATTGTCTTTATGACAGCTCAGTTTATTTACTGTCACCAAAGATGTGAACCTGAAGCTGTGAATTCTCTCATGATGCTGAATTTAAACCCGCTACATTTACAGTTGATCTAACTGATTAAACCTCATTTTCATTCTTGCATATATTCATTAATATATGGTTATCAGTTTGTGATAACCATCACAAATTGTCTTGGTTATTTGATTTCTGTCGACACATTGATCCTTTTATTGGAGCATTTCTCCAGTGATGTGCTTTTCCTCTGATATTCAGATTGTCTGGTAGTTTAGATTCTAATCAATATGTTGTATGCAGCACTAAATGTACATACAGATGTTTCCAAACATCCTGTGACATGAAGCTGATTATTCTCTATATTCATGGAGCATTTATTTTTAATAGAAATGCAGGAATGGGTGTATCATAAACAAAATGTCATGCTAACACTCAATGTTTTGTTTTTCCTGGTGTGTTTTAGGTGCAGCCTGGTCCTCCTCCCTGCTCAGTTTTCCACCCAGAGCAGACTGAAATAGTTTTGCCACCTGATGGCCTTTGGGTGTTGAGGTTTCCTTATTCCTACGCAACAGAGCGCGGCCCCTGCTATCCCCCCAAAGAGAACCAGCCCCTCAACAACTACAAGGTGCTGCGAGGCATCCTGAGGGCCACCACTGCTAACCCTCCACCACAGTGAACTTCAGCTCGCCTTCTTTATTTCCACCTCCGCGTTCATGCTGCTGCTCATTGCAGGTTCAGCTGTGACCTGCAGTGACCACAGTAATGGTTGGATTCCATTAAACGAGCTGTGGCTGTTCTTGGTTCCCCACAGATTGAGTCCTATTGATTCTGATGACCTTTAGTGCACAATTAGAGCAAATTCACTCAACACTTAATGCTCCACTGAGGACGAACCCATCCTGAAGTGCCATTAAACGTTACTTTTGTAGCTCAGAGGACAGTAAAAGCATCAGTGAGACATTTGTTCTGACACTTTAAGGTGACATGGACACTGTGGCCTCTAGCAGGGCTTTAAGCTGCCACTGTGCTCCTTCAGAAGTGCTGGTCAGATGGCCGAATGGCTGAGGGTGCTGTGGTCCAACTGTCTTGCTCTGCTGAGGTGAGAAAGCAGGCAGGATGTAAAGTTTTGGCTACTGTCATGCGTATAAAGTAATCTGACACTATGAATGCCTTCCAGCAGAGCCTGTATGAAAATGTGTGCTGCTTTCCTTATATTTAAACAAATTGCATATCATTCCTCTGTATGAAAGCCAGCGGTTCACTCAAATTTGACTTCTTAGAACACGTTTTTTTTTTATTTCTGACATTTGGTTGGAGCATTACTCGATTCTTTGACTTCTGTCAGACTCTGTTGGGCTCCAGTTTAGCACCTGTGGATGACTCTTGTAGTTTTGCACGTTTGTCCTACAATAGTCACTTTTGTCAGCATTCATTTGGCAATTTGAGCATATCCGATCAGCTGTAGGGAGTCGGGAGATAAAAAGCTGTTGATTTTGCCACACTTAGTGCAGTTTGTTTGTATTTTCACCACCTTGGTTGCAAACTGGCAAACTTAACAGAGCTGGCTTCAGCTTTTAATGAAAGACATTCTGTTTGTATTTCAAGCTTATGACAAGACAGATTAAAGGGGGAATCCACTGATTTTACACATCAGTTTACTCATCATGACAAGTACAATTCATCCTGTGAATACACTCACATGATGGCAGTGGTTTGAAGTGTCTCCTTCAAGTCTCAGCTTTTTGGGAGAGCTAAAGTGGTGGAATACACCTTTAATCAGTGCTCTGTGTAAACGGTTAGTAGTTTTGGACTCGGAGCGCAAATTTCTCACACATGTGCAGAACGTGTGACTTTGGTGTTTGCAACGTGTGTTCAAGCCCAGATTTTACAACATGTTAAGCTGTGTTTTGACCACAAGAACAAGACATTTTTAGGAGCTCAGCCCCCCTACATGTGTTTCTACCAGAGGAACCCAGGTCGACATCTACAGAAACAGAACAGGCAAAAACCAAAACGCTACAATTCGAAAATACAATCCTCATCCTGCAGCTCTTCTCTCCTCTTTCTGTCCAAAGCTTCTCCCACCAGACTAACATGTGCTTCAGACATCTGGAAACTGTCAATCTAAAACTGCCCCCTTCTGTTTATCTCATTGCACCAGCAAATCTTTTTCCACCATGGGCTTTATTCTGCTGCTCTTCCTACTCTCTACTCGTCTCCTCGAGGAGCTGCTGAAGTCTAGTTTCCTCTCAGACCATGTTAATATAAAATACTCTAAAAGGTTATTTTGGAATTTTTGCCGAATGAAAACATAAAAAACCAAAAACATAAACATTACTGCCCACCCCAGCATTAAGTTTTCTTGTGATTGTTTCACCCCCTAAAAAAGTCCCTGCTCTCGGGGTAGTTTTAGCAACTCATGGTGGCAACCAAATGTGTCTGATAGGTTTCTTAAGCAGTGCTATACACCCAAACTTTTAAAACTTGCAAACACAATTAAATGCACTTTTTAGGTGATAATAATTACGAACAGTGCAAGAGATTTAACAACCAATGGACCGATGACAAAGCTGACTAATTTGCTGAAGCTTCCTGGAGTGTTGGCCCTGCTGTGGAAACACGAATCACCCAGCACTGGAAAAGCTTTTACCCCTGGGGGGAAATTTCCTGGATGCTGGCTTCTGGGAAATTAAAATTCTTTGGTGGGAAAGTTACCTTTAGTTGGTTCAGATGTTGGCTTGTTGTGACTCGTAGGTCAAAAACACTCGTGGCCAAATGCCAAATTCAGTTTACACACAGATTCAGAGGATGAGTTTAAACCTGGGAGGATACCATGCATGTGTTGGTTATGTCAAACTAAATGCATCTCTGGTCCACTGATGGAGGCACTTATGACCAACATTTATGACCTCATGATTGTGAATATTTGGCTGGACTTGAGTCAGTCCTGTGTGGCCCTTCAGACTCGTACGTTGTGTTCCAGAGCACCAGTGTTGTCCTCACATTCTGCAGGCTGAACAGATGAAGGTCAGCAGCAGTGAACATTAAAACAGGCTGAAGCTGAGTTTGACTGTTTGTTTTGGTTTATAAAGGTATCACAGCACACACTGCTCACAGAAATCCTTCTGCAACACTTAGATTTAATACACTGGATACTGGAGTAGAACATGTTGGTGTATTTCTGTAAATAAAAAATCAACTTCATTGTTATTTTTTGTGCTTTGTTTTCTGTTTGATGTAGAGGAAAATATTAAAGTGAACAACATACACAAATGCAGTCAGTTACACTTTAAGAAGCATTCATTTCTGTTTTTCACCTGTCTTTATATAACTTAGATCACATCATAATTCCCATCACTAAGACTAACAGCAACCTAGAGGAGAAAAGCTTCATTTTTCAGGTGTCACTTATGTTTTATATCTTCGCCCACCAGAGGGAGTGGGACTCTAATCTTTGT
This sequence comes from Dascyllus trimaculatus, assembly GCA_024666655.1. Lineage (NCBI taxonomy): Eukaryota > Metazoa > Chordata > Actinopteri > Pomacentridae > Dascyllus > Dascyllus trimaculatus. The sequence goes on along the minus strand of CM045459.1, from coordinate 27,071,093 downwards.
CAACCTCCTTCTGCAGTCGCTGTTTTACCCTATAATTCACCTAATGTGTGTAATAATTTCTCATGTAAACACCACAGAACCAGTTCATGGTTTAAATGGACGAGGACACTTGAACCATTAAATTTATAACCATGAACTACTTTATTAATTATATATTTTCAGCATGAAAATGTGGGATATTAAATACAGTTTTCTTGAGAAAATGTACCTTTTTAGTTGCTTTACAGTGAGCCTTCTAAAATATGAATGATAGAACTCTGCATTTCTTGATTCCAACATTTCTTGTCCACAAATGTGACAGATTCTAGGCTGATACGTAAAAGTATTGATTTTTATTAAAATGTTAGAAGACACATAATGAGCGAAATAAGTCATGACTGAGCATTTCCACCCTGAAACTGACAGTCTCAAAAACACAGGTATAAACTTCTAGGGTTTCCATACATAACAAACAGAAGGAACCAGTTCTTTCAGCTTGCAGGGTGGGACTTTCTGTATCATTTTTCTATTTCAGAATCAGTTTCCAGTTTTGTATGTCTGAATTCCTTCAATATTACATTTAAAGATGAAGAGACTTTATTGTCATTGTGCAGAAGTACAACGAAATTTGTATGGAAGAACACGGCAATTAGCAGCTATGCAAATAAGAATAAAAATGGACAAAAAAATAAATAAAAATTCTCTTAAAATAAAAAGAATTCAAACAAAGTATTATTTACATATAACAAAGTCCTCTGCAGGACTGATCATATAAAATAGTGCCAATGGTGGGAGTTCAGTATTCAGGTAAAGTTCTTATTGCACAGACGAGCCTGGAGGTGGAGGGGGTGGAGGGGGTGGGGTGCATGTTCAGCTGAACTGTCCTATCAAGCTGGACATGCACGCCAACCCACCCACCCCTACATTTTGCCACTATGTAGTGTAGAGAAGTTTTACAGTGTTTGAATAGAGTTGTAGGTGAGCTGGTGTGCTCGAGCTGCCACGAGAGTTGCACCTAAGCCATTGTAAGGCATGAAAGGATTATTTTCATCTTAAAATTTCATCTTCAGCTTCTCAATTTGGCATTTTGATACATGCAGATGTGTTTTAAAGGTTTAATCACTGCCCAGAGAGGGACTTGGGTACCTGTTTGAGGCTTTAGTGTATCAGAACTTTCTTTATTTCTTGTATCCTCTACTATTAATCATCTATTTGTCCTGACAAATTTAACTTGTGCCCCCTCTGAAGGGCCTTGCGCCGTAGTTTGACAACCCCTAGGCTACCTCACTGAGAATAAAGTAGTCAAAAATGTGTAGAGCCGCCTACAAACTGAAGCAGCAACAATCAGTTAAACAGACCATTTTACTTTTGTTGTCAACAGTGAAAGTATATTTTATTTCTGTACTTTGAGTTAATAGAAAGAAAGTGGGTAGCTGTTGTATCCATCGTGTCTTTTATGTGACAACACGTGAAGGAGTACACAGTGAAGAACAAACACACGGAACAAGGAAATGAACTGATGATCCAATAACTGGGAGACACACACACACACACACACACACACTTTGCCCTCAGGAATGTGGATTATATCAATGAGGTTAATAACAAAGCTAAGGACACTGATTCAAGGTCATAAAGCTGTTTGACATGAAGAACCATTAAACACCTGCTGCAATAGTTAAGACATGTTCACTGTGGACACTTCAACTTATTCAGGTCTTGGACTTCTTGTTTTTACTACTTAACTTCCAATAACAGTTCAACTGATTTTTACATCTAAACAACAGTTAGACTTCTTTAAGTGCTTACGTTTCTCACAAACTCCTCTTAATTTTACATTTGATGTGACACTTGAGCTTCTGTCTTTGCTTCCACTTTAAATAACATTGACATATACTATAGGAGCTCAAATGCATTTAAATAACATTTAAATGATTAGGGCAAAATATTTTAAGTTCACAGTAAAACAATAATAATTTACATTGATTTAAGAGGACAGGGGGAGTTTTTCTCTGTTTTTCTCTTGTTTTTGAAAATCATGTTCAATATTGTACAAAGTATTTTGTTGTGAGTAAGTTAAAGTAAACAGTTTATTAGTTTTATTAACTTTATCGAGTTTTCACTTTCACTGACACTAAACTTGACGTTTTTTGATGATAAAATGTCTAGCCCACATTGCCCTGAGTGAAGAAGTAATTGTCCCCTTAGCTACCAGTCTACCAAATGACCAAGTTCATTTGACAGTTGGATTTAATTTCACCAGCCACAACCACGTGACAAAGACCCAAAGCACACGAGCAAGTCCACCTCTGAGTGGCTCAAAAAGAACAAAATCAAGGTTTTAGAGTGGTCGAGTCAAATTCCAGACTTGAATCTAATTGAGATGCTGTGGCAAGACCTTAAAAGGCCAGTTCATGATTGAAAAACCATCTAATGTAATGTAAAGACTGATCACAAGCTGTTAAAAACATTTAACAGCAGTTGTTGCTGCTAAGTGTGGCCCAACCAGTTATTAGGTTTTGGGAGGCAATTACTTTTTCACAGGGGTGATTTAGGTTAAATAAATCTTTAATAAATCATCATTTAAAAACTGCATTTTGTGTTTTGTGTTTATCTATGTATAATATTCAATAAATATAAATATTAGTTTGGTGATCTGGAGCATTTACATGTGACAAATCTGCAGAAATAGAAGATTTCTACTTTTTCACAGCACCGTACAAACAAGCCAGTGAATGATGATGAGGTATAGTCAGACCATTCTGCAGCACTGACACGACCCTGTAGAGACAGGTCTGACTACGCAGCCTCAAGTTTAGTATGAAATGAAAGTCTTCTCCTGCTCTGCAGCACTGCAAGCAGCCATGTCTGGTGATTTCTTCTTGCCTCGTCGCAAAATTTTGTTTTCACACTCGGAGAATACTTTGAGGGTCGACTTATTGCAGGTGGTGTTAGTCAAAATTACTGGCTTGTAATGCAGAAAACAACCACTGAGACAACAATAAAATAAATGTCATCTTGATACCTTTACAGAAGAATGAAATCCATCCTAGTACTTGGCATGTAACGTTTACAAAAATGCAGCCTCCAATGTATTTGCAGTCCACATACCTCTTCTTATTTGATGTAAATTTCAGTGAACACTTCAGCTCCTTTCACTGGTTTCACTTATATGAAGATTGTATATTTTAGCTAATAAGTTAGCTCATTTAAAAACAGCTTTAACTTCTGTACTCAGCACTTTAACTTCAACTTTAATCAGCACCTACATGTAAACTAACACACGTTACACTTTAACTGCTTTTAACAATTCATTTTAAAGCCATTTCAACAACTTTTACTAATTGTGTTTCCTTTGTTTTCCTGTTTTTCTTTAATATATTTATCCTTGACTTCAGACATTACTGCCAAGTCGCATATACGTTTCAGTCACATTAAACTGAGTCACGCCAGGTTTATTAGTGTCGGCACCAACAGAGTTCATAATGTCCTTCAGAGAACTACTGGAAGCTGTAAATCTGGGTGTGTGTTTAAAGCAACAACAACCACAAAAGCAGCAAAAACACAGTGAAGTGTTTGGTGTTGTTGTTCCCACCTGCAGACAGGTAGAAGAGGCGGAGGGAATAAAAGCCAACCCTCATGTAGATGAGAGTTTACAGCCCAGCTTTGTCTCTCATCTCTGTTCTAACCTGAATACCACTGTGCCAAAGTTCAGAGCTCACAACTCGGGACAATAGCAGAAAGAAGACACTGAACTAGATGTTCTCAGGCAGCTTCGTCTTACACATTTTGTTTGTGATCCTGACACAAGTGAACGTCTGAGACTTTTCAGCAAAGCAGCAGGATGTGAGTAGAACGCAGATTTATCAAGCAATTAATGATTATTTAAAGTCATGACGAGTGTTCTCGGGCTTCTGCAATGGTTTACTACGAGGTTAACTTTCAACTTTGTTAAAGCAGCTCTCTGTAATGGCAGTAAGTAACTGTACGTGGACACTGTAGGGTTTATGTGAAATATTTCAATCATTAAATCTGTATTTTTTTCACATTAGTGTGTCAATCCTCTGCGATGCATACAAACCTTGCCTAACTTTAATGGAATTTACCAAAGTTTTCAAAAAATATGGTAACAACTGAGTGAAGTTACTCATATTTAGTACAGTACATAGTTTTAAAGCAGTATTTTCAAAAAGTGAGAACTTGAATGTAACTCATGGTTTTTACATGAAAGTGTGTCCACATATCATAAATGAACAGTTTTATTGTTCACTAATGATTGATTATGTAATGTGACATTGACAAGTATTAAAGTGGAATTTCAAAGGCTTTTCCTAGTCAGTAAAATAGCATCTACAACATGTGAAATATTTGGGTTTTTTTTTACATAACAGTAACTATATGATTCATTTCTGCACATAAAACTCACCTGCTGTATAAAACAGTAATCAGAGTGGGTTTCACCTAAACTTTGCTTTCATCTTTACATACCTTCACTATATTAAAGGGACCAGTTTTCATATTATGTGTGCATTTAACTTTTAATTCAGGATTTCTCCACTTTATTTATTACTTAAGTAGCCATGTCTACCACCACTTTGTAGGCAACAAGCTGTGTCCTACTTAACTTTTTGTTGTAAAAACATCTTGCCAAGACATGAAACTTGGCTCAAATAAGGAAATTTGTCATGAAAAGCATCAGATATGTTTCTGTTTTTCCATCAGCTTTTCAATTTTGTCATTTTCTCCCTGTTTCTCCCTGCACTGCTGTCCCTGGTATCTGTGCTGTCGGTCTGTGTAGAGCAGATTTGTAAGAAGCATGAAGAATTAGACAACATGCTCTGCTCACTGTTTTTGATGACCAAACTCAAAATGTTCTACTCTGGTTTTCTAATGCGTAAACACACACTGGAATGATAGTTGTTAAATTATCAGGAATATACAAAAGTTTGGACACACCTACTCATTCAAGGGTTTTTCTTTATTTTTACAGTTTTCTACCGTGTTGAATGAAACTCCAGACATTAACACTGTCAAATAACACGTGAAAATATTCATCAAAGAAAAACATGTAAACAACAGTTAATGTTGAGATTTGTTGGCTGCTTGAACTCAGGGAAGTTGAGATGTTGCCTCTAACGTGAGGGGTTGTTAAAGGTTGACTTCTGAGGCTCTGATTAACCTTTTCTCTGCAGCAGACTCAGCTCTGACTGTTGTAAACTCATGAATGCACCAAACAACCTAACTTCTTTCAAAATGATCTGATTCCAGCTTCTTTCTTTCCTCCTCTATGATGGTGAACTAAATATATTTGGGCTGTGGACAAATCAAGAGATCTGTCATTGTGGGCTTTGGAACACACTGATCAATACTCTTCACCATTTTGTACATTTTATAAACCAAACAACGAATCGGTTAACCAAAAATGTATTCACAGGCTAATCGACAATGAAAAAATCGTTAGTTGTAGCCCTACCACAGTGAGAATCAATTAGTGCAAAGAAATACTGTGAAATAATGAAAACTTAAATTGTACAAGGACGTGAAAATACGTCAGCTGATTATTTAAAACTGACTGAATTCTTTTAATCAGCGACTTTAAAGCTGCTGTACAAAATGAAGATTAGTCTAATGATCTCACACTATGTGGGACAAACCAAACATTTGAGGACATCATGTTGGGCTTTCAGTAAAACAGTCAATATTTCTCACCATTTTCTAACATTTTTAGACCAAACAACTAATTATTAATCGAGAAAATAATGTACAAGTTAATTAACGATGGAAATAATCATTGGTTGCAACCTTGCACAAGTTTCTACATGTGTAGTTTTATAGTTTGATGTCTAATGTTCTGTAAAACTCTTCAGATGATCATTAGTGTGTTCACCATTTTGACTGTGGATCCAAGTGAGATACTCATCATATCTTTTCTTCTCGTTTGTCAGCTCATCTGTTGGCAATGCTAAACTAAAACCTGACTTTCTGCAATCAGTTTTAATTGATCGGAGCAACATGGCCAACAAGAAGTCAGAGGTCCAGAGGAGGATTGTGTCCAAGGACGGCCACAACAACGTGCGGATCGACAACGTGGAGGGAATGGTCAAACTGTACCTGCACGACATCTGGACCACCGTGGTGGACATGAAGTGGCGCTACAAACTCACTCTGTTCGCCTCCACCTTCGTCATGACCTGGTTCATCTTCGGGGTCTTCTTCTACTTCATCGGTATGGGCAATGGAGACTACGAGCACGGTCTGAGCTCCAACCACACACCCTGTGTGACCAACGTTCAGACGCTCACCGGAGCCTTCCTGTTCTCTCTGGAGTCTCAGACAACCATTGGTTACGGTTTCCGTTACATCTCGGAGGAATGTCCTCTGGCTATCTTCACCCTGGTGGCTCAGCTCGTCATCACTGGCCTGGCTGAGATCTTCGTCACCGGCGCCTTTCTGGCCAAACTGGCTCGGCCCAAGAAGCGAGCGGAGACCATCAAGTTCAGCAAGTCGGCGGTGATCTGCCGCCACCAGGGGAAGCTTTGTCTGATGGTGAGGGTGGCCAACATGAGGAAGAGCCTCCTGATCCAGTGCCAGCTGACAGGAAAGCTGCTTCACTCTAATGTGACAGAAGAAGGCGAGAAGACTCAAGTGCACCAGAGCTCAGTGGATTTCTACATGGACTCCAGCAGCGAGTGTCCCTTCCTCATCCTGCCTCTCACCTTCTACCACGTCCTGGACCAACACAGTCCGCTGGCTGGACTCAACGCAGAAAACCTGCTCACCAGAGACTTCGAGCTGCTCGTCACCCTCAACGCCACCATGGAGTCGACGGCAGCCACGTGTCAGAGCCGCACCTCCTATGTCCCCCAGGAGATCCTGTGGGGCTATGAGTTCAAGCCGGTGTTGTTCAGCACCAACGGGGGGCGCTATGTGGCCGATTTCAACTTTTTTGACAAGGTGCAGGTGAGCAACGATCCAGCTTTCATCAGCAACAACACGGAGAAGCTGAAACTGGAGGAGGGCTACAAGAAGGAATAAAGGACATGTATATCATCTTGAATGCTGTTTGATGTAAGACTCGACCAGTTTACTGACATGTTGTTAGGATTTTAATAAAGGTGGAGAATAGACCTTTAAAATGTGAACATCTACCAGCCACTGATGGATACATGTTCAGTTTCACAAGCCAATCAATGATAAATCATTGTTTTGTATCTGAAACCTACCGGCCATTTTCTTTTTCTTGTTGTGGCGTCTCTTAATGACCTTTCTGAATTTTTTTTAGATTCAGTGTTCTGATAATTCAGCATTTAAATAAATAGTTTTTATGAAATACACTTGTTTGCATCTGAGTTCTTGGGAGTCAGATGGTAAAATTGATACTACTTTCACATCTGCATGTTAAATATGAAGCTAGAACTAGCAGGTGGTTAGCTTAGCTTAGCACAGCGACTGGAAACAGGGACAAACAGCTGACTGTCCAAAGAGAAAACAGGGAGTCAACCAGGACTTCCAAAGGTCATTAATTAACATGCTGTATCTTGTTGTTTAGTCTGTCCCAAAAGCACAGTATACAGACAACAAGTTGTACTTTGTAAGGGTGGTTTTGACCAGAGATGTACAATGTTTAGCTGAGCTTAACGTGACAGGAGACACTTAGTGATGCTGCTAGCCGTCACTTTTCGGATGCTGTTGGTCAGGAGACATTTAAATACTGAATATATAGTATAATGTGTTATTAATATGGCAGATGCTGTTTTGACAGAACTTAAATGCTGAAAATTGCCCTCCGTTTTCAGTCTGAACTCAAAGGTCGAACAATTTATACATTATACTCTTTCTGGAAAACAGGTGTGAGCTTTTTTTGTGCTGTAACATAGACATAGAGATAAATTATATAGTGAAATAATACACTTGGCAGGGTGACACATAGGGGTTGATGAATATGTAACATAAAGATTAATAAAAATTATTCACTTTTTTAAAAATAAAGATTTCTTTATTTAATAAAAATTAATGTGTTGTGTTTGTTTTAAATAAATGTCTCCCAGTGCATGCTGGGATAGTATGTTACCCAATGTCCCTGTATAGGAGGGCGGGAAAGTACATTTACTCAAATAATATAATTAATACAATTTGAGCCCCACACAACAGTTTTACCATCTTTAAATTTCAGAGGTAAGTATATTGTTTATACTCTTGAGGCATTTTATGCAAAAAATACTGTCTGTTATAGACTAAAGGGACTGTACTAAAATGCAACGTACACCTTAATGCATCTGTATGTGGCTGCAACTAATAATTATTTCACTAGTTGATTAATTTTGATCGATCACTTAGGTGTTTGGTCCATAACATGTCAGAAAATGGTTAAAATATTGATCAGTGTTTCCTCAAATATTTTCTTTGATATACAGTTTGCTGTCTGAGAGGAGGAAACGAAAGCAGAACAATTTCAAATTTAAGAAGCTGGCATCAAAGAATTTTAACTTTTTTCTTGAAAAAACTACTCAAAGTGATTAATCGGTCATGAAAATAGTTGCAATTAATTTAATAGTTGACAATTAATTAGTTTTTCATTGCAGCTCTAATCTGTAATAGTCATCGACATAATATGTAATAGCATTTGAATGGGACCATTCTGAAAAAGTTTAACTATCCACCGCTGTAGTAATATGTGGCTGGAAAGAAAAGGTGGAAAGTTAAAGACACCCAGCACCTATGATGCTTCAGTTGTTGTTAGATGTCAGCTTATGTTGTGGCAACACTAAGCAGCAGCCAGTGAGCTCCAACTGGCTGCTGGTGATTGTCTCTGGTCCAAACAATCTTTCAGTCCAAAGCTGCTTCACTTGTGTTGCTATACCAACACTTTGATCAGCAGGAACATACAGGTAAAGAGGAGCATTGTTTTAATTAGTGCATCAGTAGTTAAAATACATTATGCACTGTGCTTCAGTCTCAAAATGTCATCACTGGAGGGTGCATGACTGACTTCAAGAGTAAGTTTTTTCTAAAAACAAATGCAATGTAAGGTGGGTGATCGAAGAATTATTGAGAGCTTTTGCTTAAGTAGAAGTATCAATACACAATAAAAAATACTCCATTATCACCATTATATTACCACATAAGGCATCAAAGGAAAAACTAAGCACAGAAGAATGGTCCCTCACTCCACTTATACTCCATTTATTACTTACTACATAGTTTTATGAGCTGCACTTCAGTGTGATAGTTTGTGGACACTGAACGACTTTTGAACTCTTTTATTAATGGCTGCAACCAAAAACACTTTCCTTGAGAATTTCCTAACAGTGATCAGAAATAAATGCAACATGCTCAAATGTCTTGTTTTGTCCAAGAACAAGTGTAAACAAATAGAAAAGTTAAATAAAACAGTTTTACCAGAGTTAGGATTCACTTTCATATACCCTTAGATTCTTTAATCTTTACAGTGTGTCATAATTTAGAGGCTTTTCATATGTTTTGTGTGCAAAATTTATAAAGTTACTCGAGCCCTCAGATACAGTAAGAAGTACAATATATACCTCTGAGATGTAGTGCAGTAGAAGCAGAAAGTGTTATAAAATGGAAATACAGAAATAAGAACAAGTAGATCATCAGATTAGTGTGTGACAGTGTGTGTATGAGTCAGTTTGAAAGAGGTGAATTATTTTATCTATTTATTTATGCTTGCATGCATTCTACTGTGTTGGAGGCAGATATCTCAAAACACACAAATATCAAAACGGTTTATTTCCAACCACCAACATAGAGATTATAGGCCTATATATTTGTATTTTGTGGAAAACATACACTTCTAACAGTTCACTCTAATGCTATTTAATGTTCTTTACAGATATTTTTAATTTCCAAAGAACTTGACTTGCTTTGTCTCTTCCTGTCTTTTACTTTGAAGGACTTGAACCTAGATTTTATTGTGAAGGATTCCGCCGGCTAGTTGTGCTGCAAGCAGGAGAGAAGCTAAGCTAACAGATGTAAAAACTAACGCTCGTTTGTTTATTTGTTTGTTTGTTGTTTTGATAAGAAGGAGCCCGGAGCAGCAGAGCATCCATTAAAGTGTCAGACATGAGCGTCACTTTGGATATAAGACTGAAAAGAGCCAACAAAGTTTATCATGAGGGGGTGAGTCTGTACGTTAACACAGCCAGCTAGAAAACAGCTACTTTAGCATGTTCAGACAACCTTAACAGTAACTTCTCTGTCTTTATTTTTAACCTAACTGCTAGTAAGCTAGTGTATTATAACCAAAATAGCAAGCTAACTGACCAGCTAGCTAGTTAGCTCGTTAGCTACGAGGCGTCTCCGTCACATGACCAGCAGCTGGTTCAGGAGGTGTCTGTTCAGGAGAATCTGTCACCTGTCAAATTCTGTTCCTCCAGTGAATCAGCTTCATGAAAAACATTCATCATGGAAAAGTTGCTTATCAGTGCCTGATATCACAGTTATCAATATGTGAGGTAACAGCTATTAAACAGTGTGAACATCGTAAAATTATAAAATACCGCTGCCAACTGATACTGTTTGAGGTACTGCTAATACTGCTGTCGTTAACACTTCTACTAATGCTGATACTACAAGTGGAACTGCTGCTGTTGCTGACTCAGTGTACTTGCACTAATTTTACTTCTATTACTGTTGGAAAAACTCCATCTACTGGCGCTATTGTCACTTGTACTGCTGCTGTTGCTACTCCAGCTAGTGCTACGATCAGTAAAATACCCACTACTGTTAGAAAAACTCCACTTACTTCTACTATTAACACATCTGCTGCTACTGATGCTACTATCACTAGTACTACTACCAGTAAAATACCTGTTACTGTCACAAAAACTGCTGCGATGGACACAAACGTTACTAGTCTTGCTACTAATGCTACTTTAACTAGTGCTACTACCAGTAAAATGTATGTTACTGCTAGAAAAACTCCATCTAGTGGGACTATTGTTACTTCTGCTGCTTATTTTGCTACTGTAACGAATGGTACTACTACCAGTAAATTATAAATTACTGTCAAAAAAACTAATTTACTGGCACTATTGTCACCTCATCTGCTACTATTACTACTATAACTACTGCTGTTACCACCAAAAAATACCTATTACTGTAAAAAAAAATCTATCAGCACTATTGTCACGCTGCTGTCGTTACTATGCCTACTGAGTTATGAACTAATGGCAAAATAGCTCAACAGGTACCATACAGACATATAAAACCTTGAAAACGACATAATATGAATATTTACCTGCCAATTAAAGCTGCCAAGTGTAATATTAAAGCCACTAAAAACTATGAAAATGTGTCATTTTCATAATATGTTTAAACAGTGAAGGATTAATATGACATCTTTAATTGTTTAATATGTTTTCAATAGATATGAAGACATTCCCTTCAGAAAGTTTCAAAGAAATCAAAACAATCCTTCCTTATAAAAATACCATTAAAATGCGCTAAAAAGTGGAGTTTCAGCTCTAAAGCTAATTTTTGGAAGACCTGTGGCATTCAGTTTTGACGTAGCACCAAATGACATTTAGATCTGACAGAACTAAGTTGTTTCTACAAACAAACAAAAAATTGGATGGAATTTAGTGAATATTAGTGGAAAATTACATTTTTGAAAATTTGAAAAAAAAAACTCCATTTACTGGCACTATTGTCACTTCTCCTGCTACTAATGCTACTATAACCAGTGAAATATCTTTTACTGTTGGAATAACTCCATCTACTGGCACTGTTGTCACTTCTGTTGCTGCTGTTGCTATTGCCACTACCACAACTACTACACCTGTGCCAAAATAGTGTGTTTATGTTAGATAAAGTTAATATATATTGTAAACCTTTCATTGAAACATCCAAACATCAGTACTGGTTTTGAGAAATGCCTCAGCTGGGTACAGTTTGATTTTGATGTTATCTCATATGGTTATGCTCCATCATATGTTTTAAATCTATTTCACAGTGAATACTAGACTGAAGCTTGACTTTTAGAAATGATATTGCAAATCAAATCTCAATTTCTGCAGCAAAAAATCACAATAAATCACATTTAACTAATCACTAGCAGTAGAGTGGAAATTCCTAACAGAGGCTAATGATTTACAGATGCTCTTGGTGTCTGCAGGGCTTCAGTCTAAGCTGTTATCAAAATAGGGCAAAAACAGAAGCAGTAATTAGGATTTTAAGAGATTAAACTGTTTCCCATAGACCTCCAACAGCAGGCAGGTAGTCATTGTGTGATTTTGTCTGCAGGAAGCGGTGACTGGTGTCATCGTGCTGGTATGTAGGGAGGCGCTGCAGCATCACGGCATCTCTCTGAGCATGGAGGGGCTGGTGAACCTGCAGCTGAGCTCCAAGAGCGTCGGAGTCTTCGAGGCTTTCTACAATTCTGTCAAGGTGAACTACAGTATGAGCCATCTGGAGTTTAGTAATTTCTCTTTGTGAGAATGTCTGCAGGCCGAATGGACTTTGTAATGATTAGACCAAAACTCACTGATCCAGATAATGTAGTTTCAGCAGAATAAGACCAAAGAGAAGCAATGAAACAGATTAGAATTAAGCACCAGAAAGTACATTCATCCTAGTACTAATATCAGGTTTCAGGATCACTGTAAACTGAATATCTCCGGGATTTGTTCAGACAAAACCAGACAACTGAATGCATTATCTTAAATTCCTCTTTTGTATCATTTACTTGACTCAACAATGACTTAATTAATCGGTTTCCAGATTGTAACTAAAATTATTAACAGATTAATTGATAGTGAAAAGAACTGCTAGTTACAGTCCTCATCCTCATGGTTGAATTGTGAAATATGTTGAGGAGTGTGGATGTTTGGGTTGAAACTAACAGTGTATTTTTATTATATATCAATCTCCACCTATTAATATACTATTGAGTAATTGCTGAGTCTGTGTACAACATGAGTAACTGCCACCTAAAATCTAAACGTCCAAGGTGACTTATTCAACCCAAAGATGTTTAACTTGCAAACATAATGAAAAAAAATCTCAACAATGACAATTTACATATTGTATTGAGCATTAATTAATATTTTTCTTCATTAATAACTTAAACAATCAACTAATGAATTTATTCTCTAATTATCTCTCTAGTGATTATACTCAACATACATACTTAACAGACTTGTGTTCCTTTTCCTTCAGGAGGATTTTTCAATAACACAGACCTAAAAGCCACCTTCAGGTGTTTTAAAGACTGTAAAAGTTGAAAATTGTTGCTGTTGTACATAACAGCTGTTTGAAGTCAGCTGGTTATCAGTCATGAAACCTTTACATGAACCAGACCATCATAATCCTCTGCAAGGTGTATTAGGGATCCAAATCTTCCAGTTAGCCTGGCAGCTTTATATGGATGTTTAATTATCTGCATGCTGCACATTGCTGCTGATATTAATCTGACTGTAACGTGTTTCAGCCCATCCAGCTGATCAGCAGTAACATTGAAGTGGCCAAAGCAGGAAAAATCCCAGGAGGAAAGACTGAGATCCCCTTTGAGTTTCCTCTGCACACAAAAGGAAACAAAATTCTCTACGAGACCTACCACGGTGTGTTTGTCAACATTCAGGTGAGTTTGAGTCTCATGTCGAACCTGCTTGTAGACGCATGCTGTAATCAAAGTACAGGGATGCAGGAATTCAAGAGGAGGAAACTCTGTTCTTACTTGTGAGATATAGCAAATATGGTCAGTCCTTATATTGAACAAAGACAGAGTTTAAAAGTCAAGGCATTGAAATTACCCTGAAATTAGCTGAGTGTTCCTAATCATCAGTCACAGTGTCACATTACTGAAGAACGAGTAGTTTAATGATAATACTTCAGTACTTTGACTTAAGTAATATTAACAGTGCAGGACTTTGATTTTTAAAGATGCATGTTTAAATCGTTGTTAATAAAGAACTGGAGTGCTTTCTTTTGGTAAACTGTGTGTCTGTTTCTCCTCAGTACACCCTCCGCTGCGACATGAAGCGCTCCCTGCTGGCCAAAGACCTGAGCAGGAACTGTGAGTTCATCGTGCACTGTCAGGTGAGTAAAGCTTGTCTGGTTCAGATAAACTGCTGTGATCGTGTAAATCAGACAGAATTGTTTTTGTTTCAGTCATTCAACACTTTGTCCACTTTATCATAACAGGACTTTTGTTACTATATGTGTGTTAATGCCTTTAAGTCATACAGTTAGATTGAGGACATCTTTGGTGTCAGACTTTTCTTGTTGCTATGCTGGTTTCTATCTACTGACACGTTTGTAGATTAAAGATTAATGTCACCTTTTTTGTTTGTTTATTTTATATGATTCAAATGCCAAATATGTCATACTACAGTCATTTGATCCTGTATTGGAATAACCTTGTAATCGATACGCCTCCTCTAATATTAGCTTTGTAGTTTCTGGATGCTCAACATGACAGCAGTTTAGAATGAAAATGTTTCAGCAACTATGCAATTTTGAAAGTCTGCTTTATGTTTGAATTTGACATTTTCTGAAGGTGCACGTCATAAGCTGTCATCAGCTACAAGCTCTCTGGGTTAAGGTGTGTTGATCTGTGTAAAAATCCTATGCTGTTTGATTTCCAGCCACAGAAAGCTAAAGTTGTCCCCACTCCAGTCAACTTCACCATCACTCCGGACACCCTGCAGAACCTCCGCGAGGTGAGAAAAATCTGTCACATATTGTTAATTGTGTTTCTTGAAATAGTTTGATTTAAAAGCTGTTCTGAGAAGATGAACTTTCTTTCTGTCTTCAGAGAAATGTGCTGCCAAAGTTTCTGATCAGAGGCCATTTGGACGCCACCAACTGTGTGATCAGCCAGCCGCTGACCGGAGAGGTGGTGGTGGAGACCTCAGACGTCTCCGTCAAGAGCATCGAACTGCAGCTTGTACGAGTAGAGACGTGTGGTAAGTTCATACCAGAAGATAATTTCTTTAAGTTTTATTTTGTAGGTTTTGTAAGTATCTGCTGTGTTCAGGTTGTGCTGAAGGTTACGCCAGAGATGCCACTGAGATCCAGAACATCCAGATAGCTGAAGGGGACGTCTGCCACGGCCTCCCTATTCCCATCTACATGGTGTTTCCCCGACTGTTCACCTGCCCCACGCTGGAGACCACCAACTTTAAAGTCGGTCAGTGAAACCATCCAGCTAGTTTTCTTTCTTCACACAAACTGATGCTTACTGTGGTAGTCCCTAATCTAATGATTATTTTTACTGTCTGTCGATTATTTTCTTAATTAATTGACTAACTATTTTGTCTACAAAATGTCAGAAAAATGTCCATCAGTTTTATCCAAAGCCTAAGATGGCCTCCTCAAATGTCTGATTTTGTCCACAATCCCAAAATATTAAGTTTACTGTCATAGAGGAGGAAAGAAACTAGAAAATATTTGAATTTAAGAAGCTAAAATCAGAAAAATTTTACTTCTTTTCTCCTAAAAATGACTCAAACTACAATTAGTTGGCAAATAGGACAGCTGTCGTTACTAGTTATGTTGCCGATTGAGGTGTTTTAGACAAATGTATTGTTTGTTATAGACTAAGTGGTAAAATACTAGTTACAGCTTAATGCATATGTAAAAGGGTTGCAATTAATGATCATTTCCACTGACAATTCTTCTCATGTATCGATAAGTTTTTGTTATTTAAAATGTCAGAAAATGGTGAAAAATGTTGATCAGAGTTTCCCAAAGCCCGAGATGACATCTTAAAATGTCTGTTTTGTCCACAACTCAAAGCAATTCAGTTTACTGTCATAGAGGAGGAAGGAAACTAGGAAATTTTTACTTTCTCTTAAAAAATTACTCAAACCAATTAATCGATAATCAAAATAGTTGGAAATTGGTTGGCAAATATGTGACAGCTGTGGTTATTAGTTATGTTGCTTATCGAGGTGATTTAGACTTAAATCATGTTTGTTATAGACTGAAGTAACGACTGCAAAATGCTATTTACACCTTAATGCATCTTTAATCGGGCTAACAATTACATCCACTGTCAATTAATTGAGATTAATTGACACGTGTTTGTTCTTTAAAATGTCAGAAAATGGTGAAAAATGACAATCAGTGTTTCCAAAAGCCCCAGATGATGTCCTCGAATGTCTGCTTTGGTACACAACTCAAAGAAATTCAGTTTACTGTTACAGAGGAAGAAAGAAGCCAGAAAACGTTGACATTTAAGAACCGAGAATCTGAGAACTGTACCTATTTTTCTTCTTATTACTCAAACCGATTAATCGATTATAAATAGTTGGTAATTAATTTAATAGTTGACAACTTGTCGATTATTTATTGCAGCTGTCATACAGAGAAGCCTCCATGATCATGTTATGTGATGTTGTTGACCCGTAGAGGATTTTTTAAAAACTCATTTTCAGGTTCTGTCTTCTAACAGTAACATTAGCTTTTTTGTAAATGGCTGCTCTCTGAAGACACTATACTCTTACAAACCACATGTTGTGCTACAGGACTCTTTTTCAGTCTTTTCTCTGGAGCATCAGACCTGCAGAGAACGCAGTCACTTCCACTGCTGTATGTTAATGCCCTGTGGGAAGTGAAGTGCTGTTCTTGTGGTGTGACACCAGTTTTGTTTCTGTCTTTCAGAGTTTGAAGTCAATGTTGTCATCGTGCTCCATGATGATCACCTGATCACAGAGAACTTCCCTCTGAAGCTCTGTAGAGTCTGAACCTGGACATTACATCAGTGCTGAGATAAGTTCACTAAAGGCCTCCTGACTTTGACACTTCCCTGCTTCACTGCAGCACACAGGACTGTGTGTTTTGAACAAAAGAAGACTCATTCCTGCCTCTTTCAAAAGTCAGACAAAGAATTGATGCTGGAGTGACTCTATTTCTAATAGATGCATTCTAATGGAAAAGAACCAGATTTTCCAGGATCCAGATTTTCCTTCATAAATGTAGATAAATGTGACCAATCCTGTGTTTTTTTGTAAGTTATATTTCAGTTTAATAAAAATCACTTTTTTGAAAGTGCATTTTGAATTTTCCATTCCTTGCAGACCCTGTTCATTATTAGTGACATATAAACTATGAGACTAGTTTGATTTAATTTTAATTACTGCTCTGCTTATTTGGACTTTGTTCAAACTTTGAAATTTTTATATTTTGGAAACCTAATACAACCCAACTACACACTGAGGAAACATTTATCTCTAAATTTTAATTCTATTTAATAATTCCTTCAATTATTCGTTGTTATTGTTTACTAGCTCGTATACACTCATTTTAAATCCTTCAAAGCTGTCAAAAAAGGCATAAAACTGACTCAGTGATGGAGTGACGTAATTCCCATTGCATTGTTGCATTTCTACAACACCAAAATATCCTTCCAAATCATGTGTAATATGTTTTTTTTTAATCTTTAAAATAAAGTTAAAAAAATACAACAGGCCAAATACTTGGAAAATTATCCAAAAGAGAACCACTGGTCTGTGGGGAAGAACCATGTTGAGTTTTAGTATTTTTTTTTTTTATTACAAAATGTTGCAATAGTACAGACCAGAGTCTGTGATGTCTGATTTGTAAATTTAGAAAAGGTACTACAAAACAGTTCCAAATAGATTTTGCAATTTTGCATCTGTAAGCCAAGCAGGGTTAACGCAGCGCTGTAACATGTCTGGCCACTAGGGGTCGGGGTGGCGCTGCAGCGCTGCATTCAGGCAGTGAAGAAGACAACTGGCGCCACCTTTGACTTTCACCGGTTTGTTAGTTAAATCCATAGACATATATACGTATATCTGTCTACGATTAAATCTAGTTCAGCTGTTTATGTACACACTCTTCAACAGGGACATTTTCCTCTCAGATGTCGCTAAGAAGACTGCCTATCCAACGGTGAGTTTGTATTCTTAATATTCCTCCTTTAGCGAGTGTTTTTCTAATGTCTGAGTCACAGAAGTTGTCACTTAAAGGTATTTGTTAGTCATGCTAAAGCTAAGCCTCCTTACTTTTTTAACGGTAGATAACTTTAGCATTTTATCAGGAAAATTCTTGTCTAGGTAATACTCTTACCTTTCATTTACCATGAGCTTCATCAGGTTATGTGTTCTTTATGTTTTGGTAAATTGTTATTACTTTGGTTACAGTGAAGACAACAGTTAATTAATTCATTAATTCAAGTGTCTCAGCAGGTTGTTGGCTAAACGCGGCTAAAGCTGCTAACATTAGCATACACAAAGCTGATTGGTTGATGGCTTGTACTGTCATTCAACGCTGCCTAACTGAAAATGAGAAAAGGCTTTAAAACACTATTCTATTTATTATTATATTTAGGTGTTAAATTAACCGGGAGCTTTTTAGTGATTATTTTTGCTGTTGATTATTTTGTCATTTTTTTAAATTAAAATATGTGAAACATGAAAATGATATCAAAGATATCAGCAGAGGTAATGGAGGACTAATAAAAAACAAATTATTCACATTTAATAAGAACTTTTAGGCTTCTGTTTCTTAAAAAAATATGCCTACGGAATATTTGATTGTCAAAATAGTTGACAATTAATAAAGTATAGTTGACAAGTTCGGACAGTTGAATTGTTCACAACTTTATTAAATATCCATGGAACTACACAGCCTTCTCTTGAAGATTAGCAATGGAAAATGAGAACCGTGCAAGTTTTCTTTTTGTAACAAGCATGATGTGTTGAAGTTAATTGCCTTAATTCACATTGCACTTCCTGCAATGTTGTAATGTTGATGCTGTGGCAAGATGTCACGCAGCTCTCTTCATTTACCTACCCAGCCAAGGTGTTTTTCAGCTGAGCTGTTTTACACAGATTTAGAGTTTGTACAGTAAAATATCTGGAAACAAAGCAATCCAGCTCAGGACAGGTCCAGCACCATCAAAACCATCCATACATTTTTATTTTCAGCAAAGGCCCAACTGTGGCGTCCTCTAGAGATTCACAGTATTGTTTTCTAATATATCAAGTGGAATACCATAGAAGGTTTAGTGGTATTACTGCAACCATAAAGCTAATCTATTTATCTATCATGAACCTAAAAGTAAATATGGATCCTTGAGTCAGATCAGTGGAAAGATAAGCTGTATATTTTAATGTACAGTAGAAATATCAATGTTTCCTAAACCATGAATTAAATGAAAATAATAAAGAAAAACAAATGAAAAAAAGATCTGACACTGCACCTACACTTATGTATAGAGCTATTTATATAAACCAGTAACGTTACACATGTTATTTTAAAATAAATCTATGTGCATAATGAATATGTTTAGTGCTTGAAGTACATTTTAATTCAAGTACTGAAGTAACGTTTTGAATGCAGGAGTTTGTCTTTTCCCATCACTCAGTTATCATGGAAACGGCAGCAACAAGAGTAGTCATTTACTAATACTTGCACGCCAACAGATGTGTTTCCCTGAGGAAGGAGCTAACTCGCCCACTGATGAAGACTGTGCGGCATGTTTGAAAGAGCAGGAAAATGCTGGTAAGTGGACACTGATTTAGAAATTACTTTTTAAAAATTGTTTCTTAGAACTTTTCAGACTTTAAAGGAACAGTTTGACATCTTGGCAAAACATTTATTTGCACTGACAGGGCAGACTAAGTTTTCTGAAGCACTTGGGGTTGTATTTGTAAGGGAGAATTAAGTCAGTCAGCCAGAATACATCAAACAATTGTTATTTTTTCTGTCAAAAACAGACTTTAAATGTATAAATACAATGAAAGATTGATAAGAACATGTTGTATATAACACACATTGTTCTTACCTATTGGCTTTGTTAGAAGATAGGTGCTGTTTGTCTTGTCTGTGTGCCGTATATGAAGCTATCGCAAGTATTCCGTTACCTTAAGTCGTTTAGTATGATCAATACAAAGATATCTGTAATTTTATGTATAGCAGACAAGTAAGTGGTTCCTGAGCCATCACTACTACTACTATTACATTAACTACTATTACTACCACAACTACTCCTATTACCACTTATAATATTTAAAGAAAAACAGAAATTAAAGAAGTCTTTGTGTATAGGCCTGTATATTTGAGCTGTTGCATTGTTGTTTTTTAGGACTTCATAGTACTTCATGGAGATAAGCTTGTTTTCTTGTAATTTATTTAAAATGTTGCTTCTTCCAAATTGCTAAAAGGTACACAAAGTATACAGATAAAATGCTCTGGATTCTCTCTTGGTTGCAATGACAAAGGGCCGTTCTAAGTGTCACCAGGTGTTTAATTGAAGTCTTGCTCCTTTCTAGCAGACCACCATGGGACATAATCGCAGAAAAAAAATATGTGCAGTAGTCAGCGGCAAGAGACCAGTGTTATGATAAATGATTGCTTTATTATTATTTAATATTTGTGAAATACTGACAAAAATGTGATACAAAAAAATTAATGCAATTGGTAAGTAGAATTATTTCCTAAGTTGTATGAAAAATGTTTTGACTGTTCTGACTAGTAGGACCTTAAAATACATATTAAATGTAATTATATGGGGTATTGAAAATGTCTTAAATTTAACTAGAACCCTTCAGAAACCATGTTGTCATTCAGTGTCATTTCCCAAAATTATGTAAATCTTCGCATCAGACTCCTCATCATGAGAACCTATTTAGATTGTTTTAGAAGCTTTTTGTAGTATTTTCAAATAATTCACACAAGCTAATCCTAAGTCTCTCCCTGTTTAAAATATGCAGAAACACTCAACTTTTATGTAGACTTTGACTTAAGTCGTCATGTTTCCTATTCATAATAATTTTGTGACCTTGAGCTTTCAGTCATCAAAAATCGGAGTGTAACCCAATTAACTGTTTTACTAAACCATGTAAATTAAAAGTATCTATCTTAGATATTTGGTCATGAAAATTCCACCATTCATGATCTTCTGAATTTAGTAAATATTCATAGAAACGCTGCCCTCCTTTAAGACTTTAATCAGGCTAATCCGCATTTGTTGCATTATCAATAATAGAAAGGTTAAATTTACAGGGATATAATGTTAAAAAGCATTGCATGCTCACGTCTGGGAATGTAGTAAGTGTTACTACCAAACTAACCCGTTGCACTGGTTATGTCTGTACGCAAACTGTGAAGCTATCACAAGCAGTCAGTTAGCTTAGCATAGAGATAAAAGTACGAGTAATAGAACAATTTCCAGCCACCACCACCTCCTCCACAATATTTAGGACTTTACATCTTATATAAAAAAAAAAAAATCAAAGTCTTAAAATAACATATTGTGGTTTTACTAGGAGTATTTCTTCACCAGGCGCAGATAAATGTTGTACCCAAAATGGCAAATTTGTGCAGTTGCAAAAGAGCAGGTGTAACATGAACAGACAAGAAATGAGTTCAAACACAGGACAGTTTTATTTCTTCAGGTTATAAACTGGTGACTCTCTGTATATGTCAACATTATGGTCAAAAAAAGAGATACAAGATAAAAACATAAATGTAAGCAGTAAAGCAGTAAAAGTCAGGGAGGAGGTTTAAGACATCATGGGGCTTGGCGTCTTCTGCCAGGCAGCACGGGGAAATCTTCAGGCAGCAATGCATGATTTCTGCAGGTGGGACAAGTGCTCTGCTCCTTCAGCCACGACTTGATGCACTGAACACAAACAGAACAAACACTGCACTTTAAAACTGTTGCTGTTTTGTTTAAACCTTAGATGACTTATTATGCATGTGGTCTTTACTCTGCAGCTCATCCTTGAATGAAGTGTTTGTTGAAGGTTCTGTATGCAACATTCAGAACCACTGGATGTCGCTAGAGCACCAGAGTTTCAGACCAAAACAAACTGCCATGCCCACTGCACCTTCCCATCAGGGTTTGTGTTTGTTTTACAACCAGAAAGGTACTGCAGCCACAATCATTAGCCCATGCAAGCCTTGTTTAATACACTGAATGGTTGCAATAAGTTGTCAGTCTCAAAGGGACTCACATGCATGTGCATCTACCAAAACAGAATTTCAAAGTTTGGATTACAACAGAGCTTTACTAACATGTATCTTTATCCAGCAGATAGTTGTTTGCTGCTATATTAAGGCTATATCTATGTTCAAAATCTTCTATATACAAACTCTAAGTGATGACTTATGATGGTCATCAGTAAATAAAATCCTAATACTAAAGCTGTTCATTTAAAATTTAAAAGCTTTTGTGCTAAAGAATCAATAAGTAAAAAATATAGCAGCAAAAACTTACATCTGTTATGTAAAGACATACTAGAGTGAAGTCAGACTCGCCCTAATCCAAGCTTCACTGTTCTTTTCTGGCTGCTGATCCACTTTGCGAGTTCAGGCTGGGAAGGTGAAAATGTCCTTGAGCATTCAGCCGTCGCTCCAAAATACCAAAGATTTAAAAAGACTTTGTGCATTTGTCTCATTTCAGCTTAGTGAGTCTCTACTGCTAGTCTGAGAGATTTTTTTGATTTGTGTTCCATCACAATACACTTTACATTCCTTCTGATCCATGTGAAAATGTCTACGTCCAGTTTTAGTTTATGGAAACATTGTAGGTACTAAGAAAAAGTACAGATCATGTGACATATCATTTTAAAAGCTCCAGTTCCTAGCTGTGAACATACTTGCTTTGTCCAACTGCAATGGCAAAGCTGTTGCTGGATTTATAGTTGTAGCTGCTGTTGCGGTGCAGAGGATATGTCCGGTTACTATGTGAAACTGTTGCGCTCCTATGACAGCCAATTTGCGTATTTAGGAGTTCAGCAATACAGTAGCTTCAATACAACGTTCAGCCAGCAAAACTATCAGTGCACCTACACCTCTGCTACATGCAGTCAGTGTTGCAACCTTTAAAAACTAACATGTCATAACACTGGCTACAACCACAGCTCAAAGTGTACTGACTCTGTCATCACAGCTTTATGATGCAGTATGTAGCATGGAACATTGAGACTCATTGATTTTGGCTACAAAGAGTCAGTACACTGTCAGCTGTGGTTCTAGTCATTGTTATGATTATAGCTGTGACATTAGTTTTTAAAAGGTTGTACCGCAGACTATATGCAGCAGTTACTGTATTCTTGAACTCATCAACATCTGCTCTACAGGTTCACATAGTAACATCTAGACATCTCCATAGCACTACAGACTAGACCATAACAGCAGCTTTACAATTACACTAGCAGCTGGATACTATTGGTGATCAGCCTTCTTCTAAATTAATCATAGGCAACAAATGCATCAGTTATCACCTTCTCTTTCTGTAGTGTCTGCACTGTTTCCCCCTCAATGTGCACCAACTGTTTATATGAAACAGAAGGAATGTAAAAGATATTTTGAGGGAAATTCCTAATGTGATCTTTGGGGCAATCCACATGTTGTAGTCAATAATTGTATTTTACAATGCCAATGTGGGTTGATGGTTGTGTCTGGATAACTTTTTGTTGGTTCTTGTGTATACTACCTTTCTGGTTGTAAGTAAAATGCAAAGCGACAAAGGGAGATTTGTTTTGGTCTGAGATTCTCCAGCAACATTTAGTGGTTCTGAATATTGTGTGCAGCACAACATAACCCTCATTCATAGAACATCCTTTTTCTGGACGTTGGATGGAGAGCATACAGGTACACTGTGCAATTTCCCCAAGTACTGGATTTGTCTTCCTGCTCACCTCTTTATGGAAGCTGTGTCTGCACTCCAGCACACAGGTCTCCTCTGGAATCATGTCCTCGTGACAGATGATACAGGGATCCTCCATGTTCAGCTGCAATTATCACACACAGTCAGGTCCAGCATATTACACAGACTACCACATCATATATTGCATATAATTAGCAGGTGAAACGTAGAATAGACTTAACATAAACCATTCTACTGCTCTAAGTACAGAGCACCAAATGTACATTAATCCACAGGCTAAAAATAGGCCTACACAAATGCAGTTTTTCTTCCTGTTTGCTAAAAATGAGTGTTGACCATTTATTTAATCAGTCAGAATCTTTGTTTTTAGCTTCCTAGAGATGGCAGTATTACTTAGTTGGCCATGAAAATTTGGTTCAGACATTCATGTCTGTCTCAGGATGAAGTGTAAAAACTGAGGTGATCATTTCCATTTACTGGCCCATCAAGTAAAAATGTTCAGTTTGCCGAGTGTGTCTGCAAGACTCATTTCGAACTTCAAGTTTAGTGCTTATGAGCAGATAGTAGCAGGTTTTAGCTTTACCGGGTAAACATTTACAAAGTTCAGCTTTATTGTCAACTTTTATGCACCGATATCACCGGTCAATCATTTTTTAAACACTTTATAATTTTCCTTTCTTACTTTTGTTGTTGTAATGTCCTCCCTACGTAAAATATGTGATTATTAAAGTGGATTCTGTTAAATTGTAATGGGAAATGGTTCATCTACTTGTCATGTTTTGTAGACTGAACAGTGTAATAAGTGATGTGAGCTTCTGTAGACTGTCACAAACAGCAGTTAAATGATGTAAGTTGCTCTTTTTTAAAAATAATATTCACTTTGCTGCTTCAAGCCAAACTTAGGTTACTGTCAGTGCAGTTGATACTGATAGATGATGTCTAACTTACTGCGTTGGGATTCGGGGCTCTCTGGGATCCGACTGACTGCCAGACTGTGGCTGGGTTTACCAGCGGTGGGGTGGCACACTGAGCTGGACTCCCACGACCCACAATGTTGGATCTGGCAGAATTAAGCCTTTCCTGAAAGGCACAAAAATTAACACGATTATTTACAAGACTGTGATCAGTACAAACATTTAAGGTCCTTGTTGCAGAGACCTGAGAGTGGACCTGTGTGACAGGCCAGGTCAAACACATGACAATATTTATCTGTAAATACTACAGTTGAAGGTCAGACAATTATCAGTATTAAATGGACAGTAATAATAAAACAGATCAACGAAGACAAAGCAGACCCATTTCAATAGTGTTTGTAGCCTTAATGTTGCTAGAACGGCTACAGAAATACTTTAAAGTGTGTTGACAGCGTCTATTAGCTCCTGGTGTTTAAAATGTATGTTTTACTGTATAAAGAGAAGCCAAAAATAGAATGAAAAGGAGCTGAAAAATGGAAAACTGGAGAAACAATGCAATGAGCTGCACAAACATGGAATTTATAGTTTGCTTTAGCAAAAATACTTCAGATTCAGAGAGAAAAGGCATCAATAGTGATGACTATTGTCAGTCTAAGAGTATCTTTTGGAAGATAGATAATTAACTGGGGCCATCTTATAATCTGAGCAACACAGGGTCATAGTCATAGGAGGACATTTTTTGGTGTTTTTTTGACACAAGGCACTGTAAAAATGACACATTGCTGCAGTTTCTGACTGCAGCTGCTGTTTACTGGCTTAATATCTTGCTTCTGCCAATGTTCTCTCAGCATTTGAGCCTCCAGCACATTCTGAATCAATTTTAACTAAACTTGTAATGTTTCGGTTTACCTATTAATTAACCATTTAACTTATTCATTAATTAATGAGATATTATTTCTGACTTGCACTGATTCAGTTAAAGAGAAATGCTATTTTGTTTTTTTATGTATGGAATACACAAAAATGACAATAAAGGAACTCTGAAGTCTGCTTCACTTTGTGATTAGTTCTTTAACATTTAGATCTGTAAAAACCTTTAAATAAATAAATACATGAATGAATGAAAGAAAGTTTACCTGGTGGTCGAGGATCAGCTGGGTTGCTCCACCGACAACATCCTGCAACGTCATGCTGCTCAGAGTTCCACCGCTGGTTGAACGCAGCTCCTGAACAAACCTCATCAAGTCTGGCCTGAACACAAACACAGTAAATTCATTTATTGTCCAGATTCCTAGTGCTGTAATGTTCCCTGACTTTCTTTACTTCCAATCATTGTCATCCACATGTGACAATCTAGTGGCAATAGGGCATTTGAGGCCCCCGGCCAGTTCACTTGCATCAGTGATGCATTGTTACCTTGTATAATCTGGGAACATGGTGGCCAGGCTCTCTATGGCTTTCTCAAACATGGTGTTGTGTGGAGGCTCCATGGTCCTGGTTGGAGGTTTGCGCTGCATCTGAGCCAGGGCAGCCGGTGTCTGAGCTGCAGGCGGAGCAGACTTCTGGACAGGCGATGGGGCACTGTTGGAGGTCTGAGCTGAAGACTGAGGAGTAAACTCTTTGGCGGCCGCGGAGAGCTGCAACATTCACACAAAATGGCGAACAGTTTACATCTCTACATTCATACCTTTAATTAATCATTACAAGTAAATCACCAGGGATGTCTTGATCAAGGTTTAATAGTCATCTATTACTGGATATCTGCAAATGCTTTGTGCAATCTGATACCTAAATGTTGATTAGATGTGTATCTGACATACTGAAGTTAAGCTAAATACTAAATTTGGCTTCTTTTTTTTTTACAAGTTTGATGAAAGTGCTGAAGATTCAGTTTCAAAACCTTTACACAATAAACAAGAGAGAAGTACCATTTTGTTGTTACTACGAATAATGTTGTGTTGTACATAGTTGGTAGGAGACATATACTGCTATTAGAGATTAAAACATTTCTTTGGCAGTTTGATGTGGCAGTAGTTTTTTTCTGCTGCAGATCAGATGATACAAAAGTGCAGAAACTCTCAACTTTTATGTAGACTTTGACTTAAGTCGTCATGTTTCGTATTCATAATAATTTTGTGACCTTGAGCTTGCAGTCATCAAAAATCGAAGTGTAACCCAATTAACTGTTTTACTAAACCATGTAAATTAAAAGTATCTATCTTAGATGTTTGGTCATGAAAATTCCACCATTCATGATCTTCTGAATTTAGTAAATACTCATAGAAATGCTGCCCTCCTTTAAGACTTTAATCAGGCTAATCCGCATTTGTTGCATTATCAATAATAGAAAGGTTAAATTTACAGGGATATAATTTTAAAAAGCATTGCATGCTCATGTCTGGAAATGTAGTAAGTGTTACTACCAAACTAACCCGTTGCACTGGTTTTACTGGTGCAGCTGCAGGTTCAGGCTGGTTGTTTGCTGGAAGCAGCTCATTGGCTCTTCTGCCGTTCTTCACTTGATCCATCTGCTGCTTGTACTGTTGCTGTGAACCACAGAAACACAAAGCTTACATGTTTGAATAAAGAAACAAATAATTGCACATTAAATGAAGTCACTTCATTGCTACAGTATGTGTCCAATTTTGTAATCAAAGCAAAAAGTAGATTATTGCACACTAAAAGGTTTACCAATATTTTTTAAAAGTTTACATTTATTAAACCACATGATGAAGCTGCGTGTTTCACTACAGGCTTTATTTGGTTCTCACGCAAAAACAATACATAGTCTCAGTTTAACAACATGTTGTGCAAACAGTAACAGTTATAGTTATCCATGCTGCTGACAGTGTGTGAAGATCTACTTGTGCTTCTGTTCCTACATGACTCCTAAGCAGCCTAATTTTGTATTGGTATCAAAATTACAATAGAAACCGAGACACAGTGGTATTGTGGCTCAGGTAATAATTTACCTCAGCAGTGGAAATTTTCTTTTCAATCTCCTCGACATTGGCTCTGCAGCTGTTTCTACTTAGTTCCAGCTCTTGGTTTGGGAATCTGCAAAGATGACGGACATCACAAATAAAGCTAAAACCATATGCAGTCGTGTTCACATTCAAAAATGATCTTATTTTACAACTGGGAGTTGTCATATCTGGCACAAAAAGTTTGTAAATCAGAGTATTGTCTTAAAGGTTCCCTGTATAACATTAAAAAAACACTTGTTTTCAGTTATGCTGATTTCTGTTGAGTAAACTGCAGTCAGCCTCCCATCGCTCACAATTCATAGACGATCGTAAGCAAGCATCCTGGGCATTGGCCAAAACATTGACATGCCCTACATGAAACCAAATGTGGCTGACAAGCACCATGTTGGCAGATGATTCCTATGGTTTGACTATAAACCATAGATCTAAACTACAGATCATATTTGCTCGCTGAGCTCTAAAATGAAGTGTGGAGTGTATGTTATGCAAAATAAGTTACAGGAGTCTTAAAGTTAAAAGTAACATGGCTCTTATTTTCTAAGAGTTTCTCTTGACTTAGCCAGTGTGGAGCTGCTTTTAACCTTAGCATGCTTTTTGAATATGCCACTCACCTGTGCTTTGCTTCATCCAGTTTTGTCAGCAAAGCTTTGGCATCTGCCTGCTCTCTGTACAGGCCGTACAGACTCTGATCATGGTTGCTCTCCATTACTGATAACTGCAGAACAAAACAAACAGAGTTAAAGGATGCTTTCACATATTTTTAAGTCTGTCTCACAACAACAATGAGCTTGGCTATTAAGCCCCCTGCTCACACCGGCCTGTAAGAAATCATTTCCTAATGTGCTTGAAGTGTAATTTTAAATTTATCTGAAGTTAATATGAAGTTTCAGCAGTCTGAGTTTCATATATCAAACATTTTACTGCCTAACTATGCAAGTGACAAGGAAACATTGTTCAGGGAAACTGCAGAGGAAATGTTTTTTTTTTAAATCTTATTTCTTATTTGTGTATCATTAGACATTCGTTCTCATCTACTCATATGCTGGTGTCTTGCTGATATTCACTTATAGGTGATGTAAATGTTTTTCCAACATGTATGCATTTATCACTCAGTCTAAAAACAAGAACTCTTGACAAAGGCATGATCTGTGTGCATATTAGTTCATTTACAAGAAAACACACCACCATGAGAACCCTGTTTTTGCAATAAGGAACATTGTCAACTGGACAGCAAATGACATAAAGTGAATGACCCAAGTGAAGAAAAATACATAAAGCTTCTAGTCTTCAAAGGATCAGAAGGACAGGCGATGGGCCAAGCCACTGTAATGTGGTGTAAATATATCCATCATAATTTATAAAGATGTCTGCTGAATAAGCAGTGGCACTATTTAGGTCACAGATGGTGCTTTGAGACCGACTAGGTTCACATGTGCAGGCATATCCAATAAAATGAGATGTATACAACAAAAAGAAACATTATGGAGTCTTTCAGCTTGAACAGTGAGATCTTATCCTTTTAAACAAGAATGACATTGTTAGATTAGAACTTGGCTAATTCAAGTGTGGGTGTAGGATCTACCTGAGCTGTGTGAGACCTCCTTTTGGCTGAAGTAAACAAGGCTTTACAGCGCTTAATCTCATCCTCCAGACTCAGCTTCTCAGCTTCTGACTGATTGCTGGAGGAACAATGAAAAAGACATGAGGGGGAAAAATCTTATGCGTTTATAGTTTATGCTTCACTTTTACCTCTTGTTCACCACTTACCTCAGCTCTAAGAAATCCGTCAACTTGGCTTCATAGCTGGCTTTTGTCTCTCGGATGCTCCGGGCAAGACTGCACATAACAAAACAAAAATGTAGAAAAATAACTAGAAATTACCCATCACCTCACTGGCATGTTTTAGCTTAATATTCAGAGTAGCTTAATCAGCCCATTTTACTTACAATGGTTAATTCTCCAAAAACAAAACTCAGATTAAATAGATAGATAGGCTAACTGCAAGATGCATATAGTCCTGTCACTGATTGGAAGTTTCTGACTAGCTATAAAGAGTTTTTTCTATGATATTATTACCAACTGCCATTCATGTCTAAGCCTGCAAAACAAAGCTATGCTGTCCAGAGATGTATTAAGATGGATGTCGCTGTTTAAGATGTAGAGATCTGAGGAGCAGCTAACCAAACCACACGATCAAAAATGTGGGGTTTTAACGCCACCAACAACTATACATTTTCAACTTGTTAGTTTGTTTCTGTTTTTATTACATAACTGTTATTTTCTCCCCAAACACTGCAGCCTTCAAACAAATACTGTAAATATTTTTTCAGAGATTTTTACAGCTATTCACCAAAATAAAAAATCAACCAGGCCGAACTTATTGAGTGTGTACTTGCTGCTTGTAGGCTGTTGTTTCCTAAAGTAAGAGAAAACAGTAGAACAGTAGAAAGCAGCAGGAGAACGGTCAAAAGCAGGTTTATACCTGCAGCCTACATCCAGTGACTCAGACTATATTCAGTAAAGTCTGTACAAACACTTGTGACTGAAAAACATAAGAGCCACTGTAGAAAATATATAAGAGATCATTTATTGTGATGACGAAATACGTAGATGCAGGTGATGCCTGGTCTTACCTCCCATGTTTCTCCCCCAGATCTTCAATCTCCAGCTTCAGGGCCTTCAGTACTTCCTGGTTGGCTTTCTTCTCCCTCTGGTCCTTCTTTACTTCCTCCTCCAACTTCTGCTGGAACAGCACCAGCTCTTTATTGGTCACCTGGATGAGAAAAAAAAAAACAGAAACACTTTAGTCATTTAGATCATGTACCCATAGTAATAACAACTTTATGTATATAGAACCTTTTAAAAACAGTTTACAAAGTGCTTTACAGACAGGCCAAACAGTACTCAGGAAGACCATTAAACAACAAAAGGTTGGTCAGGAAACAGAAAGAAAGAAAAAAGAACAGAGGAGCTTAAGTGGAGAAACAGAGTTAGCAAGGTACAAGATTTACAAAATAAATCAATACAACAACGTCGGCATGGGTAATAGTACTTGTAATAGTAAATAAATAAAAATATAAATTCATGGTAATTCTAACTATGATGGACCTACTTGTATATTGACAGTGATCTTCCGTATGTCCTCCTCCAGTAAAATGATGTCTTCTCTGTTACTTAGACTGACTTTGTCACAGCCGTTTGACATTTTCTGGATTTGCTGCTCTAACTCTCTGTTGTTCTTTTCCAGCGTGTTGATGTCACCCTGGAGAAAAGATCCATAACTTCAATATCAAGCTTAAAGGATAAATAAAGACATTGTATCGTTGGATTACAGATACATCGGTGTATACAGCAGACCTCAAAAGCATCTCAACAGTAGAGTTAAACTGATGTTTTTGCTACTTGTTGTAATTATTAACTTGACATTTTGCCTTCATTTTTAAAAGTAGCAACAGCAATAGATGAGAGCAGGGGGAGGACCTGCACTAAAAAGTGCATGCTTCATGTATGGCATGATATATTCACGAAGGCTAGAGCCACACTAATACATTTTCAATTTAAAACACATGAATTCCTAAAACATGAACTTTTGGAAGCTGCTGACTCCGTTGTAGCTTGAAAATTCTGGAGTTGCGTTTTAGTCTAGATGGGTAGAAAGACTGTTTGTTCAGACACTCATGTTTACTTACTGATTGGGCCTTAATGTCACTACCTTTTTCTATCTGATTTGTGAGACTGGACAGAGTCTAGTTAATTACGAAATACAAACTTTAAGTGTTGCTCAATTATATGCCACTGTGCCGTGAAGGAAGTTTCTTTTATTTCTTGCTCAAATTAAAAATGCAGACAAAAACAGGTTGATGAGAACATCGTCAAAATCATTTTCTACCAGTAAAACACAGTAAAAACATCCGAACAATGTGTATCCTGGTCACAATAAAACTAAATGTAAAAAATGTATAGCATACTGGGATATCTGTACCTCTCTATGAAATGGATCATGTTAATTTTATATATGTATGTATATATATCTATATCTATATATATATATAGATATATATGTGTGTGTGTGTGTGTGTGTACTCTATGTTCTGCTCTAGTTAGATAATTTAACTCACCTGGCAGCTCTCAAAACGCTCATGAAGCTCTGTATTCACAGCTACACTCCTCATGGCCTCTGGACATGTCTACGACAACAAAGCAATGAGATTTTCAAACACACCCTTCAGCATGCGTCTGCTTTTTACATATTTCATCTAGTTTATTTAAAATGTGGTGAATTATTAGTGTTTACCTGAACCTCTGCATCTCTCTTCAAAAAGTTTTCTTCAGTGAGTTCGACTGGATCAGTTCCAAAAACTCTATCAGTCTCAGAGGTGTAAAAATCCCTGTAATCATCAGGTAAAAAGTAGGTGACTTGCTCACTGTCGCCGTTAGACCAATGTGTGAGGGGGTCACTGTCCGTCGACTGGAAGCCATATGCATACGGATTTGGGAGGATGGGATAGACGTCAGGCTGTGCAGATGAAAAATCGTTCATGTAGCCTGTGAAACCAGTTTCAGCGTCTACATACAAATCAGGAGATGGGGAGCTATCGACAGAATTCATGATGTCGTCCAGATCATCTAGGCTGGCTCCATGTCCAGCCTGCTGCAAGGAAACGGCATGCTGAGCCAATCCAATACATCTCCCCATCTTTATGAAGCGAAGGGACTCCAGGAGGAAGGACTCGAAGCCGCCTGCATCTTGGATCTTCTGCTGGGCGACTGAAGGAAAATTTTCCAGTTCACCTACCAGCAGAGGGTCCTCAGCCACCAGTGGACCATGTTCATCCAAGATCTGTGCAAAGTAGCTGCAGCGAGGGAGACAGAGTGCAAATATTAAACACAGGAAACAAACAAAAATTAGGTGTAAACTTAAGTCATCTGGGCCTGTATCAGCAGATAAATTACAAGAAGTTAAAGTACAGAAATACCAAAGACAGAGTTGGTATTACACAGTTTGTCCACAAGTATAATTTCTAAAATATACCAGTAATTTCATATCCTGTTCACAATTTAAATGACTAATTAATGGAGACCTATAAAAACTGTGCACAAAAATTTTTAAAATGTAAATGTCTGCAACATGCTAGTAACTCTTAGATTTTTCAGCACAAAACGTAACAGTTGTGACTGAAGTTTGCATTACAAGCCTTAGTTGAGCGATAACTGCATGTTAAACTGTTTTTGCTTGACTTTGATAATTACTGCTTATTTCTCTAATTCTGATAAATGTCAAAACTTGCTATAAATAGGAAGGGAAAGTAAGAGTTGCGTCCCTTTTAATGCATTGAAATGAACCATGCAAACAGGCTGAAGTGTCGCTGGCACTTACTCGTACAAACTCTCTTTTGTCGAGTCAGGGTGGTTGTCCAAAATGCTTTTATAGAGACCTCTGTGTCTGGTGCCGTTGTACTGGTCCTCAAAATCAGCCACTTGCTCTCGAAGATGACTCGGTACACTGAACGGATCAGCAGGGTCAAGGAATGATCTGCAACAGAAAGCTCAATGTTAGCAGGACAATAATATAACTACATTACTAACAATCTGTGTGTCCATGAGGATAACGCAACTTACAAAGACTCATCTTCAAAAACGTCTTGGTCCCACTCCTCTCTTGCAGTTACACTTCTCATCCCAGACATAACAATAACACCCTGAAGGAAAGAAAAAGAGGAAACAGTTTAGTTTGATGCAACAAAATGATGTTCTTTTAATAATCAACGACCAACAATCCATCTTCTGACCTTTGGCTCTTTCTGTTTCTTTTTCCGGCCTCGACTCTTAGTCTTCATAGGAGAATTCTGCAGTGAAAACAAGTTTAATTAGCATTTAACTGTAAAATTTGAGTTTCGTGTCCTTTGCCTTTAATTATTAATAAGCAGGGGAAAAAACTAAACGAGAGAATGAAAAGCAGAGGGAGAGGCAGAAGCCAGCTAAAAGAGAATGACAGTGTTAAATAAATGTTCATTTTGAGTTCAGGAGTTTTAGCCTTTATTGCTATTGTTGTTATTATTATTATTATTTATTAATTGCTGATTATATATTGGCCATTGGAAAAGCCCACATTTGTCTTCAACTAAATTACAGACATCACTTTTATACTTGTTTGTTATGGAAAGTGGATAAAACATTAAAAATCTGACTTTAAAAAAAAATTAAAATTTTTCTTTTGACTTCTTGACTATATAACTTCATAAAATCTCATGTGTGTACTTCATGAATGGCTGTGAGAACTGGTGTTTGCATTTAACAGAATTTTTAAAATATCATTGATTCATTCTACTTAATTGGCAAATTTTGGATGTTTTAGACAAGATTTTACTCTCTTGGGTCACTGTGTTTGCATGGCTCTCTGGACTGGGTGCTGATCTGAATACATATTGTTAAAAAGCATTATTTTTTTTATATTGTTTACTTATAAAAATTCACAAAATATCATGGTATAACTTTAAGTCTGCAGTGCCCAGCCCTAAGATGCATTTCTAAAAATGCCAAACTATTTTTTATAAGTCCTATTTACGTGGCAACCGACTTTTGCTACAAGTCATATCAGCTCAAGAAAACAACTTGCTGTTAGGTTTCCAACAACTTACATTTTGATTTTCATCAGACTTTTTTAAGACTGAACAATGTCCATCTGAAAAACAAAGAACAAATTAAAATCACGCAGTAAGAGCAACGTCCTTCAAATCACACGATGGTCCAGCTCCTAATACTTACCCATCATATCAAAATATTCATCCAGTATAGTCTGGCAGGAGACATAGCCATCTCTATGCTCCTCCAAAGTCCAGATAAAGAGTCTCATGTCATGTGGCGGTGCCTGTTTTAGGTATTCAGTCACAGTCAAGCCGATGCTTGAAAAAATCTCCGGTCTAGTACCGAGCTTCTCTATAATAATCTCCTGCAACGGGCCAAAGTCAAGCAGAAGAGCCAAGTCCAGCTGCTCCAGGTGTCCTGCGTAGCGCTCGATGAAGGTTCTGGCAGCATTCAGACCTAACCAAAGCAGGAAGAAGTCGGTCAGGCTTCAAACTGGTTTCACACATATTACTCCCTGAGAACATGCAACAACTGTTCAGAAGCAACACTGAAAACTATGAATTAACAAGATATTTTAATTTTAGAAAGCCATAGATGTTTATCAGTTTGTGGAGTAAACTCCTGGAACAGTCCAGATGATTATCTCAAAATGAGAACAACTATCCAACAATTTAAGAAAATATATTTTTAAAAAACTGCTTAAAAATATAATAGTGTGGAACAGTTAATGTGTTCTTGGGGTTTCTAATAGGTATAAAAGTCTTGATGCAAACAGGAAACAGTAAGATACGAGATGTACACATATGTAGCGGGTAGGAGCGAACAAGTTAAACTTCATTCTACTCTTTTCCAGACATTTTTTTAGGTTTTGGATTTGGTTTGGTTGTTTTTGTTTTGTTATTTGTTTGTGGTGTTTTATTTTCTCTTTTGCCTTCATGATACCGTGGCATGTCTGAAATAAATAACTTAAATAAATAAAAAATAAATAAACTGTTTTATGGATGCAAAACACAAAAATTCGTATATATTCTGACTCATTTTACAGTACTCAAATCTAAAGACATTCACTTGTAATCAGCTACGCTTTATGCCTACAGCTTTTTAAGGCAGAAATAATCACCTGAACTCTACCTGAGAATCACCTGACACAAATTTAAATCTGACACAAGCAACTTCACAAATGCTGACCTGCATCGTTGAGCTGGCACGCCCAGCGGTTGAGTTTGGGATTTATATCCTCACAAACACTCAGTTGTTGGATAAAAATACGAGCCCAAACTCGATTCTTCCTCTCCAGCAGCAGCTCTACAGCTTGACCCAGAGTCTCCAAGCGCTCCTGCTGCCAGTTCAGCATCCTCCTGGCCAGCTGGTTCCCCCTCATTGAGTCCAGCTCAAGCCACGGCCTCAGACTGCTGGTCAGAGCAGAAACCTGGAGGCCCTTCTCCTCCCTCAGCAGCTCCATGTGCTGGTTGATCTGCAGAAGAACTCGATCCCTGTACAGCAACCAGGCTGAGAACACAGTGGAAACAAAAAGTGACAGATCAACATGTGGTGGGCTGAAACAAAGTTGAAATGTAGCTCTGATAAGTTGAGTTAAAGCTGCTGCTCTTTTGCCAGTGTTCAAAGTTTGGTACGGAAATATGCAACCTTGTTTTAACATCTTTAAAGAAGAATAACTAAAATAGTTAAACTGGTGTTTAGTAAAAGGCACCAATTTGGTGAATGTTTTAGAGTTGGTGGACGACACAAGAACTTGTAGTAAAGGTTTATTTGATGCAATTTAGAAACAGTTTCAGAAACATATCCAACACGCTGTGGAGTTGTTGTACCTTTCTGTTGACTCTGAGTTGCTGTGTCTTCTTTCTGTTGCAGAATCTCCTCGTTGGTTGTCTGCTTATCCTGAAATGACTGTTTATGCTGCTTCCTCTTGAGCCTGCGCTCTTCCTTTGACTTTAACTTCTTCAGACTGAAAGGAAAAAAAGGGAAAAGGTGGATATTTAGAATTACTTTTCAATACACAGAAGAAAACATGTTACCACTCAAACATATTCAGTTTACTTTCATAGAGGAGGAAAGAAGCCAGAAAATATTCAAATGTAAGAAGCTGGAATAAGAGAAATTAGACCTTTTCTTAAAATATTACTCAAACTGATTATCAAAGTAGTTACAGACTATCTTAATAGTATTTAATATTGAAGTCAGGAAGAAGTGAGAGGTGAAATAAGGGAAGCTATTTATGGGTTTTGAAAGAAAAAAAGAAACACCAGCAGCCTCATCATTTAATTGCTCAAATAAATCAGTTTATTCAATAGTTAACTTAATAGCTGACAACTGATTAATTAGTTCATAGTGAACTGTTGCAGCTCTAGTACTGAGACAGATCCATCACCACCCTTTAGGTTAATCAGTTGTGTTTTTGAGGTTTTTCACAGAAACAACAATACGACAGTGAACTGAAACACTAAAGTAGCTAAATAATGAGCTGAGTGAAGTCCAGATTCTCTGACGGTTCATCAATACCATCAAACCCTTTTGTATTGTCAATACTGTCAGTTGTCTGACTTCTGAACCAAATAAGAAATCTGTCCATTTCAAAGTTCCCAGTAACAGAAACAACTCACATGAATTGCACTGAACTGCATTTAACTCACCTTGTACACGTCTGATTCACTTTCGGCTTCTTAGATGTCTGTGGTTTGGGAATCGCAGCTTCAAACTGAAAAGAAAAAAGACCTGAAGTCAACACTGAAGTTGTGATTTATCAAGAAGCCCTCCTCAGCTCCAGAGATTTACTTACCTTACATTTCACCAGACCAGTAGGACCATAGATTTTGATACTACAGATTTGACCAACGCAGTCTGGAGTCAAACACGCTTCTTGCAGTAAATCCTGTAACACAAAAATAACACAAACACATTCTATTTAAACTGGAGGCAGCGAGTCTGTCCACTGTGAAAAACATTTTCTGGAAGAGCAAGAAGTACACAGAGATCTGCTGTTTACCTTTTCATTCTTTTCAAAGAAGGCTGATGTTTTCAGGGTTTTCCAACAGGCGATGTGATATTCAACCTTGCAGCTCTGACAGCAGCAGAACTGAATGAAGCCCTACATAAACAAGCAGACATGTTTAATATTCATCAGTGTTTTTAACATTTTAATTTGAAAACAGTGTAACTGGCTGCAATTTACCTTAAAATCTGGATCTGTGAAGTAGATTTCAGCTTTCAAAGCACTGTGGCATTTCTCAAGGCGACAGATGGCATCAGGAAGAGGAGGGAACCTGCATGACTCTATAACCATCTCCAGAATGTCCTAAAAAGACAAACTCAAGTCAGACAACCCGAGGAAAAGCCCAACATATACTTTATTAATACAGGTAAATCTGTTTAAATCTAAGCAGTGACCCTGAAAATAAGATTTTATTTGTTTTAGCTGTAAACAATTCACTTTTACTTGTATTTTTGTCTGCAAAAGACCAAAAATGATAGGTCGTATTTTTAGGAAAATGTACAAAACAAACTGGAAAAAAGATGGGCAGAAATCCACTTCAGTAATCAGTTTGAACACAGATCAAGCCAGTACTGACTGTCCAACAATAATTATTTCATATATGTGTGTACAGTGTGCAACAACAACATTTGGAATCATTAAGATTATTGATCACACACAGGAAATCTCAACTCATATTGTGACAATTTCAAATGTAAAGCAAAAAATTAAGACAAGTGTAACTTATTTCTAATTAACACCTGTCAGCCTATTTTAAAATACATGTCACTTTTAAAGTGAATAGCTAAATTACACCATTTATTAGACCCAGAAACTGTAAAAAAGAGAACTAATCAAAGAATTTTCAACGTGACATGAGGTTCCACTGAAAAATTTAACCAAACACTCGCTTTTAAACATAATATTCCATCAATATCTATTTATTCTACATGCCTTATTGCCAATACTTGCCATATATGAACCGTTCAAATCACATCCTGTAAAAAGTAAAATAAAATTTTGTGCTCCTCAGAGCAACTTTAAAGCCATTACTGACTCTACAGCTACTAACAGCCACATCACAAAAATTCTGCAACTTTTTGACTGAACTGTACAAAACAACACATCTTGCTTGTATAAGTGTTCCTGGAACTGTCAAAAGACAAAGCGAGCAGCGGTGTAAATAACTTTCACAAGCACCACATGTGGTCTTATGTTAAAACATCTCATACTAATAAATACTCAAACACAAATGTACAAACACAAACCCACAGTGACAACATACCTTGAAATAGTCCGCCTGTGTTTCTTTGACAATCTCTTTGGTTAAAGGCCAGGTGAGTTTACCAGGTGTTATTTGATTCTTCACCATCTGAAGAGAATCTGAAAACTGCTCCAGAGCGATTGCAAACCTGCACAAAAGAAGAGACACACAGATCTAACAGCTTGAAACAGCAAAAGAGTTTAAACACGTAATAAAAAGTTCAAGAACAAAGCCTCGGTACCTGTTTTCTCTGAAATACACTCT
The DNA here is from genome assembly GCA_024666655.1 of Dascyllus trimaculatus. NCBI lineage: Eukaryota > Metazoa > Chordata > Actinopteri > Pomacentridae > Dascyllus > Dascyllus trimaculatus. The sequence goes on along the minus strand of CM045459.1, from coordinate 27,032,506 downwards.
GCCAATGGCGTAGTAAACCAGACACTGAAACGTCCTCTCCTCATACGATTTCATCTTTTCCAGGAGTTTCTGTGCTTCTGCAAGTTCCTGCGTTTGACAAAGCAAACACACATAAAGTGAAGGCAGCAAAGGAAACTCACAGTTTTAATTGTTTTTTTTAATTTAAATTTAAAGTCGGGTGATGATCCTGCTGCTCATTAGACTGAATGCATAAAATTTACTTTACTTCTGAAAATAGTCCAGAACAAAAGCATTACTTGGTCCTGTTTGAGTAACATTTGTTAAGAACTGCTTTATTTAACTGTTTTAGGTCATTTAATTTGATATTTTAGCTGTTTGTAAAGAGTTACATCTTCAGCCTGAGCCAAAAGACTTCACACCAGCTAGTAAAGATGCAACTAATGATTATTTTCACTGTCGATTATTTTCCTGATCAGTCGGTTAATGTCTGGTCTATAAAACATCAGAAAATGGTAAAAAAAATGTCAATCAGTGTTTCCCAAAGTCTAAAATGAGTTTCTCAAATGTTCCCAAACATATTCAGTCTACTGTCATAGAGGAGGAAAGAAACCAGAAACTATTTAAAATGTAAGAAGCTGCAATCACAGAATTTTTTTTCTTCACCACGTCAGGGAGCACTGAGGAGAATTAAGGTCAACTTTTCATTACATTTGACAAAAAATACAGCATACCATCAGCCTTATCCCATAAAAGCTCAATTTTCCTTGTGCATTTAATAATAATAATAAAAGTTAATAAAGGATAATGTTAATAACTTGTGAACTGGAAACACAATAACTGACAGAGGCAGACCTATGAATTAAAGTTGTTATCAACAACCTTCCCTGCAGGACAAGCGCAGCTCCAATCATCGATTAAACTTTCAGTCGGCCCTCCTTGTTTTATTGATACAGTGTAAACATGGACTTTGCACCCTAAAGGTTTTACTCAATGGCAATGTCAAACGCTGTGAAGGGTTACTTGTTTCGAGGTTTAGCTTACTGGTACAATGTGGCTTGATGATTTAACTCTTTAATGTCTGTGTGTGTTATCAGATGTGCTTATTATTCAGAGCCTGTTGATTGTAAAAGTATTAATGTGATGCTTGTTAAGTAGAACAGGTTATGGTGGTGTCACAGTGTTTGTGGTTTAATAAGTCAATGTAAAGTGTGTCATTTTGGTCAAATTTGGTGAATACTAAAGGCTTAAATAAGACAACTGCATTATGATTTTAGCTGTGGTTGAACTCCATAGTTGGATAAAGCCCACTGCATAAATGAAAAGCATTACAGAGTCTAAACATTTCTTATTTAATCTGATATTAGTCCAAAAATATAAAATCCTAATTTGATAGACTAATGTTCAAACGCAGTAAACCTCAAGCATTACCTGAAGTGGTGCTAATAAATTACGGTAGCAGTGGGTAATTTTATTTACATTTAATGTGTAGTTTAAGGTAAATAAGACACTTTAATCGGGGTGTTCAATGTTTATAAGGGTCTATATTTGTTCACTGTTTGTATTCATATTATGTTGTTTGCAACAGTATACACTGTATGTGCAATATTTAAAACATTTTTTCCCTTTCTGTGTTGTCTTTATTTCATTTAAGGTTTACGTAATGCTGACGACTAATGCTAATACTGATGGCTAATGCTAATGGATGTGCATTATGCTAACAGCTAATGCCTATAGAACTGAGTTGAACCGCCAAACTCAACTGCCCAAACTTGCAAATAAAGGGTAAAAAAGGAAAAGCTGCTTGTTTATTTAGTGTAATCCAGTTAACTCCAAGTAGTCCTTTAAAGTGGGAAAGCTGCACAGACAAGCATACATGTTTTCAACAGCTTTTGGCTGCTCTTAATGGTCCCAGTGTTTCTTTTCTTTTTTTTTTTTTTTATACAAATTTCTTTTAGAAGTTGCTCCTTTTTGCCTGTTTTAGTGTTTTTTTGTTTTGAAATTCAATTTTACTAGTTTTATCCTGTCTTAACTTTTTTCACATAATTTTGCTGCTGCCTGTCCAATAACATGTACAGTACAGCAGTTAGTTTTAATCGTGGTGTATAGACAAATCTGATTTAAAAACTTGAGTGCTGTTTCCTATAAGTTACCTCAGGCTGCCCGATTTCTGTCAGGGCTGATGCACGGCCAAAAAGTAACAACAACATGTCCAGTGTGGAAAGTCCAAATTCCTGAGAAAGCAAACAATAAAAACAACAATAAAACAAAGGTCAAATGAGACGAATAAAGGAAACAAATGCAAACAAATAAGATAGCAAACATGCAGCCAAAGATAAAATAAGTCAAGACAAGCCAAGGCAGCGTTTTTATATGGCATGTCTAAGACAGCTGCAGCATATAACTACCCTGTAGTGTTGTTATAGGTGTGATTATACCTGAGTAATTAACATATGAGGATTTAAACCCTACAAAAACTATATAAAATATTACTTTATTTGACTATAATACATATCAAGGATGAGTCCCTACAGGGGCAATGTTTATTAAGTTTAACCACGCTAATGCAGTAATAAAGCTAGACACTACAGTATTATAAATTGCAGAGCTAAACCTAACCAATAGAAATATTGCAGCTGAAGTCCTACAGTGTTATGAATTCTGCAGATTAACCTGACAGATTTTAAGATACATTTTGTAGTTTTGTTTTCATAGACAGCACCAGTCATCTGCAGTTAAAAATAGACTAGTGCTGGTCCATTTGTATTTATGAGCAAATTCAAATGTGGATGTGCACGATGTTTTAATATGATTACCTTTGCTGTTAGGTCTTCCAGTGATGCCAGGGCCTGGCTGAAGGCCTGCTCTGCGTTGCGGCTGCGGAGGTCAGCCAGGGCAGTGTGGGCGTCCTGAACCAAAGACCTCAACTTTCCACAAGCATCTGGTTTCCCATCAGCTTCTGTCTGGTTCTGAGCAGAACACACATCACAGCAGGTCAGTCATTTCATCCAATGACACTTCAAAGCTAGTCTTCAGGCGTTAAACATTGGAGAGGTTATACAAGTCTGAAGATCAAACTCATGACTTAGGATGGATGCAACATGCACCCTGAATAATCGCCAGTTTAATTATGTGACATGAGCGCAGCCTCACCTCGTCTTCAGTTTGACCATTTCTGTTCCTTGATTTCTTTTTCGCTGCAGTGTGATTCTCTCCTTTCCCGTTCTTCGAAGAAAAGTCACTGCAAGCACAAAATTTTCTTAAACACAGCCAAATTATCTCTGTCAACGCCACAGCTCACTACCTACTGGCCTTGCTTTTAAAAATGACTTAAAAATGTTAAATCTGGTGTAGTGCAAGTTGCAAAAGGTGTCCTACAAGGCTTAACCATGGGGCCTTGTCTGTTCTCTTCAGTGACTGGGTGTAATCATTATTATTTTCATGTTACTCATTTATAATTTTGTTTTACATTGATATAATGTATTATTATTCTATCCTGTAGTGTAAGACGGATACTAACTTGGGGTTTTCCTTCAAAGAGCGTTTAGCCAGTGTCAAAGAAAATCACCAGTACTAAAATGATTAGAATGGATTTTTTAATTATCAGTTGGGGCTTTATTAATCAAAGCATAATGTTTAGTTATCAAATGCTGAGATATAACAGTAAAATGCATAGATTCCTGTTAAATAAGGTAACACAGGACTCACTGTCTTTACTGTACATGCACCGATCATATTGCCAGCTGTGAGTAGTCACCCCAAAATAATAATAAATATTAATTAATAATGCTTTCCTCTGACACTGATTAAAGCAACCTTTCTATCAGTGCTGGATTATGGAGGTACTCTATGTATGCATCAGCTGCGACTGTTAAGCCCTTGAACACTGTTTATCACTCTGCACTCAGATTTATTATCACCAATGATTACAGTACTCATAACTGTGAGCTGTATGCTAAAGTTAGACGGGTCTCCCTCTCTATAAGGCATGATATAAACTTGTAGTATTTACAGACGTATTTTTTTACTCACTTATATTCCTTCGCTGCTGTATTTACATATAGACTCTTATGGAACAGGCACAAATGTTTGGAAAAGCCAGCTGTTTTTACTGAACTTGAGAAATTAAGTTAACTATCAAGTGAATACAATAGCAGGAGCATGGATTTATCTCTCAGCAGAGTAGAAATACAAGACTGTCATCAGCTGCAGCCTTCAGGTCAGTCTTCAGTATCTGTGCATTATCCATTTATAGCAGCATTTTTAAAACAACAATACTGAACAGCAGCAGCAAGTCTTTACACATTGACAGAATTTAAATTAACAGTATTTCCACCAACCTTTTTGATGGTTTAGTGTCTTTAGTGCTGCTCTCAGAGTGTGCTTGTTTTTCATTTTTTCCTGAAGAGAGAAAAAAATGATTTTCTTACTTAACGGGAAAAAAACCTGCAAGGCTGAATACAAAATATTCTGACTGCTTAATTTGCCAGAAGCAATGATACAAGTAGAGTAAAATTATTCCTAAGTTAAAATTCAAAATTAATTCTGCTTTTTAAAGATTAAATTGGAAAATAAAGCTTGCCATTTTAAAGTTTTCACTGGACTCATTCACGGCAGCTTTATGTACACAATCCTCCTGTTGTGCTGTGTTGTGTGTCCATATTAAACTATCCTGTTTTATCTGAGCTACTTTTAGTGGTTCACTATAACAAATAAAGGCTAATAAATAATAAAACTAACCAAATGTGTCAACAAAACCAAGACATCATTAAGCATTAAAAGTACAAGTTGTATGGAACACCATTTGTACATGTGAGCCCGTTTTAAACAGACACGACACTCACTTCTGCCAGGAATTTTAAACTACTTCCAATAATTGACATTTGGCAGCATGACGCCAAGATATTCTTTGACTGTATTTGTTTAAACACATGCAAAATGTACAAGTTGATACACGCAGAAACAAAAACAATGTGATGGAAATGCACAGAAACTTCCTAAGAGACCTAATCAGGGTACATAGTGATGCGTATCTTATTTAAAAACTACAAAAGGAAAAAACATCAATACAATAACTTAAAATATGGTTGTAGTATAGCAGATATCCAAATACTTTTTTTTTTTTAAAAACCCTACATTTAAAATTATAAGTGAACCAGTGAGATTTATTATCATTTAGTTTATATGCAGCAATGTATCAAAGAAAGCAGGAAAGGAGAAGACTGTTTACTCTAAAAAATTAAACAATGTAGGTCACAAACTTTTTTTAAATGGCTTAAAATGTGGTTAATGTGTTTTTCTGGACCATAAGGTTAAACACAAAACTCCACAGAGCCCCTTTAAGTCAAGCTATGTGTATTTAATGAGATACAAGAGAATAGAATAGAATAGAACAGAACAGAATATGGTCATTATACAAAGTACAATGAGATTTAAATAACCAACATATTGTACAGTACACACACGGTACGACCAACAGTAAGCAGCTCGTTTTAAAAGAGGAAGTCTGAGCCTCAAAGGGAAGTTATAAATGTTGGGAAACACAACGACAGGGATCTGTTAAGTGTAAAAACTCACCTGAGTGCTTGTCTGCTTTACTCTCTGAGACCTGTCAACACACAAGTTAATTATCAACTCTGAACTGGAACAAAAACATCAGCTAAAGACACAAAAACACAGCATAGAAACACATGAGCCAGGGCCATTTACATGTTAGTCATATTGTAAAAAGCAGCTGCTCGCACTGACTAAAATACAGCTGCAACTAACAATTTCTTTAATTAATTAGGTATTCTTTTGGTTCGTTTTTATTCCAAGAATTCAAATTAAAAGGGGAAAAAAGAACTCTCTTTATACCACAGGATCATCAGACAATGATAACATGTTAAAAGAGGAAAGTGAGAAAGGAAACTCGATACTGGACTGAAGCTGAAACTGTGAAATGGCAAATTCATTGTGAAAAGGGATTTAAATACAAGAGAAAATGTCAAATAAATGAAAATTAACTTACTTACTCAGGATTAAATAATCTAAATAAACTAAAATTAATGTTAAACTAAAATTTAAAACTGGACATTGAAATGTAAACATGTGAAATTTGAATGTGAGATTTTAAATCCTGAAACTGAAAATATACAAATGCTCATCTTCAAAGCCTAAATAAAGATAACTTCATAACTGATTACATCCTTCTATGTTCATTTTCTTTTTCAATGATGCTTTTAAATTTTTTATACTGAATTTAGTTGCCATTTACTCTTCTATTGGGTAATGTTCTCCAGTTTAGACTGAAATCTCAAGTAAAAACAGATAAAATTGAGATTTTGTGAAACTGTGCTACACTTTCCAAGTGTCCATAGTTAAAGGTGGGATCATTCAAATAATTTTTGTTCAGCCAACACCTGCAGATTCAGTTTGCCATCACGAAAAACAAAGACTAGCAGCGAATCCCCCAATCTCCAAGAAAAACGGCCCAAGTGACTCATGGAGTATCAAAATTGTTGCTAATTAATAGTCTCTCAATTCACTAAATCTATGTAACATCTTAGATGTGGACAAAACAACTTAAAGATCTCTTGTTTAACTCAAACAACAAATGTATTTTCATGTCTTACTGAATGAACAGTTGCTGACCTTTGAAGCTGTGCTTGTTGCTGGATCGTTCTTACTGGCAGCTTTCGCAGATTGTGGGCGTTGAGTCACCAGGCCAACTTTAAAATGGTTGCCCGGGCTAAAATAATAATAAAAACAGATTAAACAAGAGTTGAGCAGCAGTAATTAATCCTGTTTTTGTACAGTGTGTATATAAGGTAGCGCACACATACCTTTTAATACAAGTTTTCTTTGACCATCCTATTGAAAGCAAAGCACATAAATAAGAGTTTCAGCTTTAAGGAACAACAAACTATAAAAGATTATTAACAAGTATTATTTATATTTATGACAAGAAATAATCAGGTCCTAATTAAAGGCTTCACATGCTGGAATTTAATAACAATAGCAAAAATATTTTTTTACATGGAAAAATGCCAATGTCTCTACTTTTCTTGACCTTTTTTTCACCTTTGAAGCCAGTTTACAAACACAGTTGCTAAAAAAAAATCCAGACTTCAAGACAATTTGGCCGTTTCAGATGGAGTGAAAATACCTTTGCCCCCTGATAACTCATCGATGATTTTCTCGTGTTGCTGCTCCAGGTCTTTAGTTCCATCCCTGTCGCTCTCACACAGTGTCTGGGCTAAGCAGTTCGCTTCAAGAGCCATTTTGAGCTCTCCCAGTGAGAACAAGGCCTCGCAGTAGCGATAGTGACCCTGAAAACACACAGAGAAGCTTTAGCAAAAGAGTTTCAGCTACTCTACATCTGTAGGCAACACAGATTACCATGTGACAAAAATAATTACACAAATAAAGCAAGAACTAGTGACAAAAAGACATATCTTTAATTTTAATCTAATCCAATCCAGTCTGATATTTATAGGTGTCTCTACTAAAGTCTAATGCAAATTAGTGATGCCAGCTATTTAGATGTGGTTCTGCTTATTTAAAATTCTATAAATTGTATTTTGTAGGTATCTCAGGACAATTGATACCTTAGAAAGAATTTGATGCCCAAATTCTAAAAACGTAACGGTACTCGTTTTTCAGATGACTTTAAGTACCAGGATTATAACAATAACATAATGGCAGTCAGGGCAGATGCTGTAACAGGTTCACTGCAATGTGTGGAAAAAAGAATCAAGAAACATATACGGACACATTTAGTGTTGGATGATCGGACACTAGTTAAATTATAGACACCCAAAAGCCATTAATGTAAAAAGCATTGTGGAGCATTTTGAATTGACAGAGAAAAAAACTAAAACTTATCTAAGCAGCTCAAAGAGAAACATCCTGATCTGTACACAGAATTCAACAGAAGTAGGATGAAAACCTTTACAGCAAAATAATAAAAATGTTTGAGCTTGCTTGGCCTAAATGTAATGTATCTTCATTTTTAGCCTTATGTTTATAGTTTTACTGTCTATTTTCCTTTTATTTCACTTGTTCTTTCCTTTACTTGGATGTGGCTTTTTATTATTCTATCTGGTGTTGTGTTAATTTATTTTGAGAGTCTTTTACCATGTTTGGACTGACTAGCCTGTTGTTCAAAGTGCTTCCTGAGTATCCTTCTATACTTTTAAACCGTGTCCGAGAATCATTTTGTAAACTCTGTTTTTAGGGTGTTATATAAATAAAGTTATTATTATTATTATTATTATTAAATGTAAAAGCTCTGCATTTAAAATAAAATGCTAACATCAGAATGAAAGTATTCTTACAATATGAACGCTAACACGCTAATGCTAGCATCACTAAATAAAAGGTTTAAGGATTAAAGATATTACAGTTCATCCTAAGTGACACTTGAGTGTCTGCCGAAAGTTCATCAACAGCTGCAAGAAGTATCACAAAAAACACTCATGTAAACATTACAGGACAACAGAGGATCACCTCTGTGAGCCAGACATTCTTGCCAATGCATGTGAGATTTTCAGTCTGGATCAAAGTTTCCACAATCACACTGACAGTTTGTCAGGTGAAGAGGCGTCAAACTAACTCAGGTGTGTGTCAGTGAATAAACAGACTGTGGGCGTAGCTACAATCCCAGGATTAGTTACAAGTCTTCGCCTGACTCAGCATCAACACCCTAAAACTACACCTATTGTGCAACTCTAGCATTAGATACAAACAGAAAGACTCATCAAGCTGTGATGGAATTTCATAGTTTACTCACATTCACTTCTATTACTTTGTTCAAAATGTTATATATGAATTGAGTGGTGCCTCATGTGAAAGTTTGTCTCTTATCTACTGTTAGTTTGAGCTAAAAGACCAGCTTGACCTCAGAGTGCAGAGGAGTTGTGTAAATCAGAGATATCCAGTTTTGGAGGGGAAGAAAGACGATAAGCCCACACATAAGGTCTGAAAAGCCACAGTCTGCCTCATATGAGAACAAAGCTCTACCAAAACAGCTGAATTTCACTCTAGTTTATCCTGTTAGGGCGGATATGAAAGTCACATGTACCTAAAAGAAAAAGTGTGACTATACATTTGGCTCTTGGTGAATGGCCTGTATGCCTAAGTAAGGTTGATAGTTATAATCAACACTGATGGACACTTGCTCTGTCACTTTTTTTAAATAAAGATTTTCCACAACACAGGAAATTCAATGTAAGAAAAACTAAACTAAAATTTATAGTCTGTGTCAAAGAATTAAAGCTGTACCAAAATATTACGGCCCTATGACAGTCAACTGGAAAACGGGAGACTCAAATCTGAAGTTAAAAACAGTCTTGGGGAGGTTTAAAATGAAAGCTAATAGTTTAAATTATTGCTGATGGCAATTTTAAATTAGTCTCTTATTTACAAAATTAGCAAAATAATTGTGCCAAATACAGAAATAACAGCAAAAGTAAACTGTAGGAAAAGATGCATTAAATTCAGTGACACACACTTGAGTCTGTAGAGTCTGTAGAGAGAAATCTGAATCTGTACTACGCCTTTCTCAATGTACGCCTACAGGTCAGCAGAAATGCATTTATTAGTGCCAGGACTGATACTGCTGATTGGCTCTGAATGTAAAAAAACACCTTTAAATTAAATGTTGGCTCAGTCTCACTTTTTTTGTTCTATACAATGCATCCACATTATATAAAGAGATGTGTACCTTTGTCCAGAGTGGTTTAATCAGAATAGCACGTTTTCCATCACCAACCGCTTTCCTGCAAAACAACAAATAACAAACAAATCATTTATGGGTTGAAACATTTCTTTTATAAACATCAGCACAGTTACTGCAACATCTCATCATTCACTCTGCTCGAATGTGAAACTCATAATGACAAACACCATGAGTCAACCTAGAAAGAACAAACCTCATGTCGCATAAGAGAGGAAATGGGTTTCCGCTCTTAGGCGACATTTTCTAGACTGTATTAGACAATGTAAAAGTCCAAATATGCTCTCTGTACATGGGCACATGTGTAGTTAGTTAGCAAGGTTTTATATACAGAAATCTGATGTCTAAATTAATAAATTGTTTAATCTCATAATGATTTTACGAATAACGGACTTGAAATTAAAAAAAAACATTAAGTGTGTTTCCATCTAGCATGAGCAATTCAAAGGTTAAATAATTTGCTTTACTAAACAAACGTTAAGTGAAACCTTTCACATGATCATCACCATTTCTGAATATTAAACTATTCAAATCTTTTGATCTGTTTTACAGCTTTTCCACTGACTATTTGCACTTATTTATGAATGAAAGGTGCTCGCTCTATATATAAATAATAATAAGTGATACTTACAGATAGTTTTGACACCGGATATAGCATAGGGCTCGGTTACCATAAAGTAAGTGGTTGTCAGGGCTGGAAAGAAAAGAAATTAATTTCAGTTTTAAAAAATGCACAGCTCTACCTGTTTATTAGGTACAAATGTACCATGTAACACAATAAAAATTCAGTGAATTCACTAAAATACTTCTTTTTTATTTTATTTTGCCCCTTCATGTAGTAATGAAATAGTGTCAACAAATATCAGAATACTTCTGTGTCATGAAGTTGTGCACTGAACAAACTGGTTACTCAAACTAGACATGAATATAAAATATGCAACTCTACACAACAGATTTAGAATAAACAAAATTAAATACAAACATAAACGGCACATTTAAAAGAAATATTGCAATGTTACTTACTAAAATTTGATGGCTTTGGAATAAAACTTTACAGCTTCTTCATACTGCTGTTTCTGAAAGTTCTCATTTCCTTTCCTCTTCATTTCATTACTTTTCTGAAAGGGGAACAGAACAAACCACATTTTTTATTTCCGCCATTACAAGACAGACATTTAGAGGAAAGTAAATTCACCTGCAGATGAACTGATAAACTAACTGACAAAAGAAATGCTGTGTAAATCCCTCTCACAGGTGAAATGCTCCCACTTCTTCTGTTACACTCAGAATTAACATCTGTAATCTGTTACTGTGATTACAGATGTTAGATGTTGACACAATTACAAGAGTTTCTCGATGTACCAGGCAGTTCATATCCCCATCAATAATTTCTAAGTAAACAAACAGTAGTGTGACCAAACAGCAAGTAAGACAAATAAGCAAAGGTGCCCATTTACACAAACATTTACAGTAATATGTAGATATAACAGAGAGGCAGCCAGCAGATTATGTTTTGGAGTCCTACCTCTACTTGATAGTCCGCCGGTTTAAAGAACAGCGACTTCATCGTCTTGTCGTAGCTGCCACCCATTTCCTGAACAAACTTAGCGACTGAAAGGAAAACAAAAGATGAGTGTCAGACCATTGTCACACCTTTGAAACTAACACAGATTTCATCAGCAAACAAGTTCTACAGGCTTCAGACACTTTGTGTGCTCTAAAATAGTTCTGAAATACACGGAAGTTGCCTGAATTACTTGAAGTGTGCTGAGTTTATAGAAGCAGAGCGATGACAGTAACTCACACTCGGTGAAGATCACATGGAGGGCCGTGAAGCAGGTGTTTCCGTGGCCGAACTCCAGCAGTCGTTGGCGTATCGCAGGTTCTCCTGTTCCCTCTAACCAGCGTAGCGCATCCTCTAAAACCTCTGGAGAACGCTGCTGGGACAAAGCCACAATCAGTTATCTATCCTGACCATCTCTCACACACACACACAGACACACAGACACACAGACACAGACACAGACACACACACACACACACACACACACACACACACACGGAGTCATTTAACTCTGTAACATTTTTGACACAGAAATCTGTTTTTATTATTTCATCTAAAACCATTTCAAAGACGAGGAAAACACTGGATATGTCTGCACAAACAACAATGTAAGATGTTTTTAGCAACATCAGCACTGGACAGTAAGAAAAAGGTGAGGTCCACATGCTTGTTGTAAAAGTTGTGCAATGTTTTGATTTGTGAGAACATTTTTCTGGCACTTTCTGGGTCCAAATGGTACTTTTGTTGGTACAGTCGGGTACTGAGAAATTGGCAAATGACCACTGACGCCAACTGAATGAATAAAAAAATGTTTTTGAAAGTGCAATGGAAAAATAAAAAAACTAAAAACTGACCAAAGTTATTATCAAAAATATGGTGGTACTTTCAAAATACTAAGTTTTAACAAAAACAAGCAAAAGAAGCACACCACACATATTTTGACAGCTGTATTGCCACCTGGGGACAAATAAAGTTTTTTGAATTGAATTGAATTATACTGACTCCCCAACTCGTCTGGAATTGTTTTTTTTTACAGTTTCATTAGTGGTTTACAGACAATTACAGACAGTTACTTTTCAGCTATCTGTGCAAGTCCATTTTTATTTTATTTAATCTGATTTGAAGTTCTATTCTTACCTTCCTGCCCCTTTTTAATACCATTTTCATGTTGTTTTGCCACCTCTTATTGTTTAAACACACAATCTGATGTACAGCACTTTGAGCTGTGTTGTATGTATAAATGGTGCCACACAAATGAAGTTTATCATTATTATAATATAGACACCTAAAGGCTATTAAAGAAAGCCACATTGTCTGTAGTACCTTTACTGTTATTTGAAGGTTGCATTTCTCAGACTTACCAAGTTAAACATGTTGCTTATGATGAGAACATGTCTTGGTTGGTTCTTTATCATCTGGAACACAGAACAAACAGTTAAGACCAAAACTAAATATTAAATTCATTAAAATATGAAAGTCATGCTTGTAAACAGGTCTTCTCTTTAATCTTCTGTATGTTTTCCTGCATTACTATACCTGACACATAACTGCTATAGGCCCCTTTACAGTTTAAATGCAGTCAAAAACAACCCATGAAATGTACCGTAACCCTTTGCTCAAGTGGTATATTTAAAACAATCTGTTCTGCAATAATTGATCTGTATGTCAGCTTACTCCTTAACTTTGCTGTCTTTTGCCTTTTTTTATTGATCTGGCATCCTAGAAAATTCCTGTTAAATTGATTTTTCTATAAAGATGTTTATTTGGGAGCGTTAACTTTGCGCCTTTCACACGTTCACCATATCGAAGACTTGTGTCAGCTAAACGGGACCATAAAACTGACTGTGACCATGAACTGGTCAAGCTGTGTTACAGGCATTAGCACAGACAGAAATGAGGACTATGCAGTCTTACAGCTACTGAACTACAGCAAAATCAACTTACAGTTCCTTTCTCCAAGGCTCTGAGGATTGCTTCCACTGATTCTATTCTCCGCAGGTTCCTCAGACTTAGATCCTCACTGTCCCTGCAGAGACAATATTACAAACTCAGTGTAAACATTGAGCATTTAAAGTGTTTTTAACTCTTGGTATGTAGAAAGTGTTCTTACTTTGAGCTGACTAGACCTATTTCAACAGCCCAGGAAGCAATGCTGGACTCTTCGCGCTGCAGCAGAGAAGGAAGCCAGAGAGCACAAATTTTCATCCGCTGTGCAGCGTCTCTCTTGGTTTCATAAGGTATGCTGATCCATTTTGCAAAAATCTCATCTAAAAAACAGCAAAACAAGCAGAAAACATGTCAAACATGAAGTGACAACAAACATGAGAAATTCAAGGAATTTAAAAGATTACAAAAATTACATTAATAATCACATGATTTCTCATCAACTACTCATTTTTTAATATGATTACTGCATTGTGGTGTGAAATCTAGTCATAACCAACAAAAAGAAGCAAAATGAGCTGAAAACCTTTATCAAAAAAATCACTTGAAAAATATTGGACAACATGTACATGTTCACAAACTTTACTGCTTACTTCAGACTCAGCTTCTCTGCCATTAACGCATTTATACTCATTCTCTCCATCACCTCAGTGTTCTTTGCGGTATTTTGATTCAATCAAAAACATCTGCACTGGAGCTGCTTTCACTTTAAATGCAAACCCAACATTTCCTCTTCCTGCTGCTGCTTCACATTAAAAGCTTCCCACCGGTGAACGCTGGAAGGCTTTTAGTGTGATTGAATTACAGGAGTGAGGCCTTAGTTATCAAAGCAGTGACTGACTCGTAGTTTCATTCTACACTTTCAGATACGTTGCAAATGCACATAGTGCTAGAAAAAGTACAACATGCAAATTAAGTTAAGATATTATAAATATTATTAGATTCGAGGTTCTCTCAAACTTAGATGTCAGCAGATTAAAGTTGTCTTTTCACACTGAGATAATATTTCAATGATGATTATTCTGTAAAGATTTGATTAAATATTTAATATAAGCTTGTCTATACGCCATAGTATTTAAGATGTTAATATGAATAACTTAAATTCTCCTTACCTGAAGGTCGAAAAGTGACAACTGTATCGTGTTTCTGAGTGGCCAAAAGAAAAACAAAACAGCTTATCAGTGACATGTAGAAACTGAAAAATCATATTTTGATTCATTGGCTTATAACTCACCATTATTCTCCGACGTCTAGAAGCTTTCCAGCCAAAGTCAGAATCAGAGTCTGAATCTGACATTTTGTCCAACTCTGTAAAAATATATGATAAATCACATTTTACTAGAAATGTGTAAATAATTAGACACAAATGCATTTTTCTCTACTTTGCAGGCTGCTGCTGAATAGAACTCATTTTACGAATGAAAGTCAACTTGCAGAAGCTTCTGTATCTATTTCAGCAAACACAGTCGGTTTTATTGATGTTAAAGTTACATTACTGTTGTTGTATTATTTTACAGCACTACAGTTACATAACTGACAACAGAAGCAGTACTCTGTTATGGACAGCAGGTGTGATGTATGTTGAAACGTTATCTTTAAATTAAACGTGTATTCATGTGTAAAACATAAATAGACAAAAGCATTTCTGTACAGTTTGTGCTATTCTTAATTCTGACACCAATATTTTTGTTTTTATGGCAAATTTATATCAGTTCCAAATTATGATGAACAATTATTCGACAGATGTTTAAATCACAATGAGGCCTACTGCAACATCCAACTGGAGCTGAAACTATTGAAGTGGAAAAGAAATGCACACACACTACATTTGTTATTAAGCCTGGACGATAAAACAATAATGATATTTACCAGTGATGGACACTTCAACAATAGCAATAGGAAAGTAGTTCAACACAATGATCAATAAGTGCATCAGATGCAAACCACTAAGAAAGCGCATAATAAATACATAATGTTTCGCTGCATAAACAAACCGCAAGCGTGCTTCCTCTCTGGGTCATAAACAGCCTATCAGATCCCTTGATAATGGAGCCCTTTTGCCTTCTGTGTTTGACTTGTGTGTTCTATGTAATGTGTGTCAAGGTTCGATGATTCCTTTATCCTTATTCATTTATATTTATGTGCGGATGTATTCATTTGTGTATTTTGTAAAAAATTATTACCCGTTACCCTGGTAAAAAAGGCTTAAATGGTTAAATTCAAAACAAATATTTGCTCTGTTTATCCTTATGAAAAATGGGTAATTAAAAATGACCAATAATTAACTATATTGACTGAAATGAAAGATTTTATCGTGGTGTAGTTCTCAGTTATATCGTCCAGCCCTTTTTGTTATATACTTGTACACTGAATGTCATTGTGTTGTATTATTTCTGTCTCAACCCCTGATTTTGTTTGTTGCTGCTGCTGGGTGTTCCCTCTTAACGAACCAGACCAGCACCATTAATGCCTAATTTCAGTTCGTACTTCTGCATGACACCTTTTTAAAGCTTTGCGTCTCAGTCATACAAGCTGAGTTCCAGAAATGTGCCACGGTGATCACCTCCTTGTGGGTGTGGTAAATCGAAACTTATTGGACGAGTCTGACTTCATTTCAGGAACATTGCTCAGACTTTAACTGGAAACAGGACAAGAGGAGGAGCTAGCAAACACTTAGTGATGTTGTATCTGATAATGCGTACTAACAGCAACACTAAGTGCATGCTGAGCTGTTGTCAGGAATTCATCATGACTTGGCAAAGTCTTTCAACAAAAGGCGGAAAAGATGGGAGTATTTACGGTGAATAATAACCTAGGAAGTTGACTATGGCCCTTCATTTGTCATAACAATGTTAGCATGGTAGCCTAACAGCTAACCTGCGTAGTAGCTTACAGAGCAAAGTTAGTTCGCGGGGGAGCCAAATTAAAGTGTCGTGTTGTTAATGCAGCATCCCTATATTATAAATAAATATTGTTCCAACAATGTGGCCACACTTTAAGACGTGTTCAGCCTCGTTTCGACACTTTCTTCCTACTTTGTTTAAGCGCGAAAACCAACTAAGAGCGAGAGTGCAGTTAAGCTAGCAAATGTTAAGGAGATTTAAAAATGAAATGAAATGAAGTTACGAGTCAGAAAACCACTACCTTTAGATAAGACTCGTGTGAGAGCTCAGCTGTCCTCTTCGCTTGTGTTGTTCATATTAGAGTGCGGAAGTTGGGTGCAGTTCACGCACGCAGCGCCGCAGAGATGCGTGAAGAAGAGGCGGGCATTCCTCTTCTTCTACTGCTTGTTTTTGTGCTAGAGCTCAGGTGGCAGGTTGGAGGCTGCGCCCTCTACAGTCAGAGACGTGGCGTTGGTAATTTGATTTTTAGATTATAATTTATTTTATTTAATCTCCTCATATAAATAAACGTGTCATTGCAAAACAAAAGTTATTTAATTATGACATTTTTATATATATTTATTACCAGTTTTTTAAAATTTCACAACTATTTTTATTTTATTCATGGGACTATCTATCTATCTATCTATCTATCTATCTATCTATCTATCTATCTATCTATCTATCTATCTATCTATCTATCTATCTATCTATCTATCTATCTATCTATCTATCTGTGTGTGTTTGTGTGTGTGTGTGTGTGTGTTTGATTATTTGTGTTTTATTTATATATTTGTGTTTTATTTATTTATTTAGTGAGTTAGTTAACATATTTGATACAAATTAAACGACATTTCATACCCACAAACATTAGAGATTCAAGAAAGTTTGCAATAAGCACAAAATTGTCACCACCAATTTTGTTTACCTTTTATTTACTGTATTTTCTGATTATATTTATTATCTCACACTATCGTGTTGTTTATTGCTGCATATTTATTGTTCTGTAGCTTGGTTATCATCACCGTACAAGATGTAAATGAGTGAATATCATGCAAATTCTGTTACCTTTTGATAGAGCCAAAATGATACTGAACTCTCTGAAAGAAACTGAACTCGTATCTGTGGTCATATAGAGGGGAATACAACCCATTTTCATGCTGACTGACAGAAAAAGAAAATAAGTGATGAGTTGGTAGTTATTTTAAGACATCACAATGTTTTGTTAATTTGTTGGACTCCATTCAATCAGTGAAACATTTCTATGATTCATTTAAGTCTGATTTGTCTTCATCTCAAAGTCATTCTTCTGTCTGAGCAGGCTGTAAAAGACTCTTTCCGGATAAAGAAAAAAGTCTCTGTTGTGCTCCAGGTCCTGAGCATTTACAATACGAGTCACTAAAGCTTGCTGGATGGCTGGAGACTGACAGGGATGATGCTGGACGTTGTGACTCACGTTCCTCAAAGGCTCGATGACTAACAGACCGAGCATGCTGGCTTCTTCCTTCTTGTTGTTTCCACTAGATGTGTTCACTGTATTTCTGTTGATCATATCTTCAGTGGTTTCATTGCTTCCTTTCACCATGTTGAGTCCAAAAGCCTCACTGGATCCATCAGTTTTACAGCTTCCACTGAGTCCAGTGGTTGAGTTGGGTGAGGCAGAGTCATTAAACTTATCAGCAGAGGTACTTGGACTGGAGCAGTTAATATTGGTTAAACTAGATGTGTTAGTTTGTCTTGGCTCACTGGCTGTTATGGTTCTGGGCTTTTGTGGTCCCGGAGCTTCAGTCTCCTGGATGTTTCTGCGTAGATAAGCTGCGTAGCCCTGAACCAGGTGACCCAACCCAGACTTATAGGACAAACGCAGCGACTCAGCTGATCCTGATGGTACAGAGTGTAGACGAACCTGATGGAAGAACAAGAGGAAGAAAGGTGCTGTGAGATCAGCCCCAAACCTCCTGCAATTACATCCATTTTCCCATATACATCCAATATTTATGTTCATTGCCAACAGTGCAGGAGGTAATGTGTCCTTCATTAGAGCTGGAGGTGTAGAGATAAATGTGGTGTGGAGAGACCAGAGTTGCTCCCATCATAGGCCTGTAAATAATATTTGCATTTGTTTTGAACAGCACAATCTTTTCCTAAACTTAAACCTGCAACAGCAGATTTTTTTCTCACCTCGGAGGCAGAAAAACACTGACAAATCAGTACACTTCAGGTTGATATGGAAAAGCAGCAACATATTTACAGATCGGGATTTGACATTTCTCTAGTTTCCCCTGAAACCTAATTATAAAAGCGATAGCTACTTTAATCAGGTGTTTTAGTTGTTACCCTAACCATAGCTCAAACACATTTTATTTGCCATGAAAAGAATCATTTCCCTGATTTTGACCCACATTTATCCATTGTCTATAGGATGGCTGGTAGAGACTGGAAATATTCCCATGTGTTGAATATTTTAGAATCAAAATGCTGTAAATTAACAATTTAACATTTAAATACATATATACAATTGTGTGGCTTAATTATGTCGAACAGTAATTTTTGGCTGATGTGAGATGTCCATGTTTTTGGAAAACTCTTAACTAACTCTGATTTAACTTTAAAGTGATGTTCACCCACTTTGCACCATCCAGTCTTTTTTTCTAAGGGGGAACTCCACCTATTTTAGAAGAACTAGAAATAAATTACCAGACCTGCATAACTCATTTTGCATCTCAGTTTAAAGTTAGCAGCTCTTTGGCTGTTTCTATGGTACCATAAGACACGTGATTCTCTAAACCAGCTGATGTTAGCTGAGTTGCATTTTGGGTAATGCAGGCACCAAGTTTAGTTAAATATATGGACAATATCTCAGGTTCTGTTGCATCAATTTTACTAAAATATGACTCAACAATTACCACATGCACCTTTCTTTTTTATACTGAGTTTTGCAGCTTTTTCGCCTGATATTTAAACATGTGTTGTAACTTCATTTGGACTTTAAGCTTTTCGTGTTCCAGTCCTAACCTGGTGGATTCTCAGGTGAAGGTGAAATGCAGCTCCAGCCAGCCACTGCTGCATGGACACTGAACTCATTCTCTTCTTGGTGACCATCCTCTCGTAATGGTCAAGCAGCTCCAGCTTCAGCAAGTTGTCATAGAGCTCCGTAGTTTCAGCCATCTTCTCCTGACTGTTGGCGATTCCAGGGATGAGACGAAGGTAACTGTGGATAATCCGACCAATTCTTGAAGAAGCACTGATGCCAAAAATCGTTTTAGGCTGGGATCTGCGAGCTGATGCATGGCTGTCTGCTGAGTCTTGTGCTCGGATCTGGTGGGAAAAGGACAGGACTAATAACTGGAGAAACAAGCCACCAGCATAAAATGAGCTTCTGAATCCCTGCAGAGAACAAAATTTAAAAGTACAATAGAAACAATAGACAAAACTCAACAGTTTTACCTACTTGTTGGGCAACCTGATCAAAAAGCATGGACAGAGCTAGAGCAACAACCCCAACTCCTCCATATGTGACCCTGCTGCCCCCCAGCTCTGCAGTCAGGTTAAGGCTGAAAGCCGCCTGCTGTTCCCTGCTCATGCTCCGCTGTAAGAAGGCATACTGATGCTGCAGCGCTGCAGAGGAGTCCAGCGACAGGAAGGTGGTGAGGACAGGATCCAGGGAGATATCAGGGATGATGCTGGCATCTCGAGCTGCAGAGAACAGCTCCTGGACGGTGGCTGGGGAAGGAAGACACAGGCTGCGACCCGTCAGGATCATGGCTGCATCTGTCTATCTAAGCAGTGTGTGCAGAGTGTTATCTGTGTTTCTAACCCTCTTTGTGTTTATTTACCCCAGACTGACGGACCTTATCAACATGCGCAGTCCACTGAAGCTCTTGTGGACATAAATACTAATGAATGACCCATTTACTCTATATTAAGCAAGATTTATACACAAACAAAACTGCAAGAATATCAGGTTGATTTCTCTGCTGCTACAAATTTGGTAGCACAAACACAGTTGTTGGTAGTTCGAGTCGAATAGTGTTAAGCTTTTGTGCTCATGTGTCCACATGGTGAGACTGGTGGAGGTGCAATGCAGTTGTAGCATGAAACTGTTTGCTTACAATTTTTGCCTCTTTATAGAGGGAGGTAGCAGCAGGCTGATAAGTTTCACTTCCTTTTCAGGTTGAAAGTTTCAGATCTGTTTTATCTCAAAGGTGTGGTCTGTAGTAGAGGCTTTTATATTTACACCGAGTTTTGAGGAACTGAGGAGAAATGATCTGGAACCCAAGTCTGAGTGAGTAAAATTCTGCTTAATCAGGCTGGTTGTCATTTACTGCCACGAACTCCTGGTCTAGGTTTAATATGACAAATACCTGAGTGGATTCAAATGGATCCGAGATTTTCGTTCATAATAGCTTTTATTTTTGGTGCTAAGGGTGGAAATCAGAGGTTTATTTGATGTCAAATGTCTTTGAAGCATTTAAACTAATTATTTTATTTTATGAAACTTTACATTCACTGTTAGAGTTACATCATTATACTGACTAAAAATATCATTGCAGCATGTAACATTTATCCAGTTTTATCCATTCTTTTTAGCATAAGGAAAGAAATTTTTAGTATATCAACAAACGCCATCTTCACAGAATGAACAACCGTCAAATTCAGAGTCTGTGGAAACAATAGAGAAAACAGAAATCACAGCACTTATAATTTCAGACTGGTGTTTAGACATGACTGCTGAACTTTGGCCTTAATGTCAATAAACAAGCAGTCGGCTCATTGATAGATTTACTGTGTTACTCCTCAGTAAACTCCACTGTCGGTCTCTTTGGTAAAGTTTAAAATATGAGACATAACTTAAATAACTGTGGCTGTACACAGAAATAATGTGAGAAACTATAAACAGAGTTCATAGTCTACATGCAAAGCTGTAATAACTCCAGTACTAATTTTATATCACTCGAATATTACTTTATACTGCTATTAAAACATTAACGCAAGATTAAATTGCACTATATAATTCTATTACTTATGTAACTGTATTACATATTATAAACTATATTATAGTATTGTATATTATAGTATATGATAACAGCAAATTGGGTCCCCATTGACTTGATACTTTTGGTAGTTCACAACAATTAAAATTATTATATGACATGCTTTAAAAAAATTATATATATATATATATATACTATAGCACAGTATTCTTTTTCCTCATAGCCTATAATAGAAAACAAAGAATGTGATACAGTACACAATACAATACACTTTATAAATTGTCTTATGTCTGTATTTAGTCTTTAAACTGTGGGGTTTTTTTATATAGGCTTCATACACAGTATGGTTTCTGTACATCCTTCATACAAAGGCTTGTTTCTGTATATGTTCTTTATATACAGTGTGGATTCTGTATCTACTTTTTATATACTGTTCAGTTTTTGTACATAGTCTTTTACACTATGTAATTTCTGTATATGGTCTTTCTATACAGTGTAGTTTCTGCATATAGTTTTAAACACTAGTATACGCTAGTACACGGCTTCGTACTGGTTCGGCATTTTCCGTCAGTCACATGACCTTTGCCAGTGCCTCCTGACGAAGTCAACCGATCCTTTAAAATCTGTCCTCGATGCGGAAGCGAAACGAATGATGACATAAGCCAACATTCCTCGGCAAAAATGACCTGTAGGTTTGAAACTTTTGCCTGAACAATAATTCTGATTTCGTTTTGGGGTCATAAAATGAAGAAAATGTTCTAAACTCAGACATTACTGCAGACACCGGACTTCCGTGTTGTTTTGAGAGACGTCACTGTCGTTACCTTTAACGTTAGGTGATCACACCGGGCAGAAACACGGAGGAGGAGGTTTGTTCCTGCTTCTGATCGCTCAAAACACAATAGGTGAGTAACAAAGGCTGGCAGGAGGTGCAGCGCATGTTCATAAATACAACATACTGCAGGTGATCTGACTGGTCGCATGGTTTTGTTTTGTTTTGTTGTTATGGCCAGCGTACATCCCTGTGATAGCTAATAAAACATAGCTACATTTTTAGCTACATGACCTCCAGACTGCAGACAAATTATAGGAAAATCTGAGTAAATGGGTGGATACACATGAGTAAAGATGGTTTAATGGTTAGATAAATCAGAACCGAGCAGGGGAGGCTTACTGGGTAATGTAATGCACATTCAAATCATGTGAATCGCATGCTATGGCCTTTACAGTCACCAGATCTCAACTAAATCGATCACCTATGGTAGATTTTATAGTTACAGTGATCTCTATCACTGTCATAGAAACACAAAATGATGGTCTTTTTTGGTTAGAAAAGTGTGCAACACTTAAGCAGAGCTTAAGAAATGTGATCAGAGAGACTTCAGGAGCACTGGAGGCAACACCTTACCTACAGTTATGTTTTGTTTTTTTTTTTATTTTTTATCAGATCCTCTCATAGCAGCTGGACCAAAACTGGATTACTATCTGGGAAAAGCAAGCGACTGTGAGGTTTTCTGTGGGGCATTTAAAATGGAAATAATAGTGTGATTATGAAGTGGTAAATGGATTATTTAAGAGTTTATTACTATAATCCTGTAGTTATTCATTGTTTTGACAACAGGGTAGGACAGTGAAAAGCAGCACTGACAAATCATCTTTTTTTACATTATGTTGAATTTGTTATCAAGCAGTTGCTTATTTACATAGTTATAGAGCTATCTTTTTGTGCACCTACTGAATGTAAGTCCAATGTTCACTCTCTTTCACCTCAGTTATTGGTCTCTTCCAGACTCCTAATGGGAATGCATGAAACTTTAGCTGTGACACTAACATATCACCATATTTTCAAGTTAATATCACGACCTTATTAGTACAAAGATGCTCATTTAAGCAGTTCTGTAGCAACAATATTAATTTGTAGTCCACCTACTGAATCTGAGTCTTATATTTACATTTTATTTTGCTCTTTTTTTTTAATCTGCCAACACCTCAGGGACTTTTCTGGCTCTTAAGCTGCAATATTAGCAAGTCATCACATAGCAATCAGTTGCTTATTTACATTGATATGGAGCAAACAACAATGTGGCTCCACATTTGCCCAACGTGTCAATAAGCTATTTTTTTACTAACAATTTAACAATTCAAATGTGAGCTGCTGTGTGTTTACAACTTGTTTCTGTTACCTTCACATGGACAAGAAATGAGTTCACACATTCAAATATCAAAGGAAGATAATGTATTGAATGCTTTATTTGTCATTGCACATGTTTCAGAGCAACGAAATTATGATCAACATCTGGTTTCTTGAACTTGTATCAGAATCAAAGGAGCACTCCAATGATTTTACTAGTCATGGTGACAACCACACAGCTTATGAAAGTGTTAATGTAGCATATAATGTCTGTGGAGATTCTCAGTCATCCAGGTCATGGTTATCCTCATAGTTTCAATCATAGCATCTGGACTTGCTTGAGTTTCTCGAAGACGTTTCACCTCTCATCCAAGAGGCGTCATCAGCTCTAAACTGACTGGTTGGGAGTTCCAGATTATTATACTCTTCAGGAGCCATTAACACTATTGACGCTTCAGTCTGCTGGATGTGTGATGCCCTTCTTCTCATTATGTGAGTCGTTAGGTCCTGTGAGAGGGAAGGAAGGAAAAATCTGGAACTCCCAACCAGTCAGTTTAGAACTGATGAAGCCTCTTAGATGAGAGGTGAAACATCTTCTAGTAACTCAAGCAAGTCCAGATGCTACAATTGAAACCACAAGGGTAACATATACAGTTTTCTGTAGTTCTGGAAGAGCTTCATCAAGAATTACAAAAAATATCCACCTTAAATGTCAAAGTGAGGCCATCAAGGTTTTCCCATCCTGAGCTCAGGGACTGCAAGTTTAGAACAGACAATCTGCATTAAAAATGAAGTTAATGACGATTTTCTCAACTGACTGTTCCTCATTTGACAAGGAAACTGTTCCTTTTCAGTTTATTTCTGGTCGGAGGAGTGTCGACTCAAGAGACCATTTTTTGAAAAAGTCTTTACAACTGGAAATCTGATGAAATCTGGTCCATCAGGTTTGAAATCAAGACTGATCATGTAACACCATCACTGGCTCTCTGTCTGTTTCAGGGTTGATTTTAGGATTCATGTTGTTGTTGTTTTTTAAGTTTCATTGCGTTGTACATTATTCCTATTATTATTTAATTGTTTTTTCCACATTTGTGTTTTAGTCATTATGTTTAATTGTGTCTTATGACTATCTATCTTAATTGTACTTTAATTGCCCTTTGGTTTAACTCTTGTTGTTTGACTTAGAAACTGGAGAACCAGTGGACAAAAAAAACAGACCCAACTCAACAGGATTAAAACCAAAATTTTGATCCTATCTGTTTGCAGATCTGTTATTTAGAGAAAACAGTGGATGTGTAGGTGTGACTGACTGTTATTCCCACTTTGAGTCTGTATCATGAATTATACTAGAGTCAGGGAGAGTCTGACACATGTTAATTTTCTGTGGTCAGATATTTGAGAAAACATTATAACCATAACCTGATGGACAAATAATTAATTTACATGCAGAATATCAATAAATGCCGATCATTATTAAACTGCCAGAAGACATGAGTTTACACACTGTTGACTGATCTGAGAACAGTATAAATACAGAACGGTGTGGAAGTTTGGCAAGTGGTTTAAACATTTTAAACATACTGAATAAAAGAAAATTAAAAACAACTCTATGCCCCTAATTAGCATTTGAACAATGGCTGTAAGGGTAACAACAAACTATAAGCCAGTGAAAGTCACCACAGGGTGCTAAAATCCAACTGACAGCTGATCCTGCTCTGCTCTGCTGCATCAGAAACAGATGTTGCTTCAGGTGAAGTTGCATCTTTTCCTTGCATTTGTCCTCATGTCTTAGTTTAGATCGACCAAGACACAAAAAAGGACCAGTGAGGGAAACCTTAATGCAGTAAAGGGAACCTGGATGGAGTCAAGAAGGGGAAAAGACAAAATGAAGTTGGAGTATGAGTACAAATGTAGCAGGAGCCTTACTGATGCTGAGGATATTGCAGCCTGTGATGTCTCTATTACGACTACGCATCTAAAGATCTGTCTCTAAATGTTATGAAATTGCAATACCTTATAACTGAAGGAGTCCTTTAATTGGTGTAGTTTTAATTTCAGTGTCTTGTTACCTGACTGAAATGTTGTTAAAAGGCTGTTTTCAAACATCGTAGCGCATATAAACCGTGTAATAATCTGAATGTCAGATAAACAGACAGCAGTAAAGAGATCCGTCTGTACAGCCGTGCATACAAACACACCAATAAATCGGATGATAAATTTTTCATTTCAGGTCGTCCAGCACAATGAGTCAGCGGACAGAGCGGCGGGGGATACACGTGGACCAATCGGATCTGCTTTGCAAAAAGGGATGCGGTTACTATGGTAACGCAGCATGGCAGGGCCTGTGCTCCAAGTGCTGGAGGGAGGAGTACCAGCGGGTACGGCAGAAGCAGATCCAGGACGACTGGGCCTTGGCAGAAAAGTAAGACATGTACAGTCCTCTGAAAACAAATACAAATAAAAAAAATCCAGCTGCCCCTGACATCTTCAAACATCTCCAGAGGAAACGCAATTGAAACAAAACTGTGCGTGTCCTACATGTCATGTATTAATCAGCTTTTGTTTATCAGTCTACAAACTAAAACAGAGACTTCATCTTTGATGTGGTAAACAGCATCATTAAGGTGTTTCAGCTCTTTTTATTTTTGTTCTAATGCTCTTTATGCTGTGCCCCACACAATTTGAATCCTCTTAACCCATAAACTTGCTGGTGGCTTTGAAAGGCACGCTATTTGTAAGAATTGCTAAAGTTATTCTGTTTATCAGAGCCAGAAACTGTTAAAACAGGAGAAACTGTTAGATTTCATTTCTCATCTGACATGCGGTTCAACTGATAAATGCAACCAAATCTATGAGTAAACTTAAGTCAGGACACTTCATCAAAATCCCTTTATTCTACATTTCTTATTAAATCACCAAAAGGAAACCATCTGTTCTGACCAGATTCTGTAAGAACTAAAAATTCTGCTCTGCTCTGCACAACTGGGAAGCCATCAGAGACTCTGCTACAACTTACAGTCATGCGACAAAGATTCAGGGAGTTTTCGATTGAACTGGCTGAACTGCAGGCTGTGTTTACACAAAGCAGATAGGAGACAAACATAGACACCATTTAAAAACTCTAGATAGTTAATTATCTATAGAATGCAGAGGCCCCATTTTCTTCCCCAGTATTGGTAACACCTGTGGGGACTTAGAAAAATGTTCTACATGCTGATTCCAGTTTTTTTAGTCTTTGTATCATGAATAAATCAAGAAATTCAATGTTTGTTTTTGCTTTTTTATATAATTTGTGGCATTATAGCTTTCTCATACAACACAAAAGATATTTTTGAGTTCTGTCTGCTTCTGGCCATGGTGCTGTTTCCTTAGAGGACTTTATGTTGCAGTAAAAATTGAGCCAAGGAAGACCATCAGGTACAGACGTTTTATACTGTAGCACCACTAATAGTTAGATTGACAATTAGCTACAGTAAAAATATCCTTTCTGTCCACCATTTACACCTAAAACTCCATGAACAGCTTTATCAGTCACACTCGTGACTACGCAAAGATGCTCATTGCAGGTTTTTCTCTGTATAATGCGGCTTATACAGGGAAAAAGCAGCTTTTAGTTTAGTATAATTTCCTGCTCATTGCTGGAACACTGTGTCAACTTCCCTCGGCTCCAGGCTGCAGAGAGAGGAGGAGGCAGCAGCTTATGCCAGCAGTCATGGAGTGCAGACCCAGTCCCACTCTCAGGCCTCAACACCTCAGCAGCAGCCAGCACACGCATCTCTGGGACCATTCTCCAAGTTTGAAGAGAAGAAGACCAACGAAAAGACG
Source organism: Dascyllus trimaculatus (assembly GCA_024666655.1). Classification (NCBI taxonomy): domain Eukaryota; kingdom Metazoa; phylum Chordata; class Actinopteri; family Pomacentridae; genus Dascyllus; species Dascyllus trimaculatus. The sequence continues at coordinate 27,005,490 of CM045459.1, read as the reverse complement.
AGGAAAGTGACTACCGTAAAGAAATTCTTCAGTCCTTCATCACGCACTGCTTCCAAGAAAGGTACCACAACACACACACATCAAACAACTCAGTGCACTTTGTTTGTTTAGCCTGAAATAATTCAAGGGTTTGGGGTAGGTGTTGGTGTTTCTATGTTACACTAGTGTTGTTTTTATTTGAGCAAATAGAAATCTGCAGCAGCTGCAGCAGGGTTAGGTTTGGTTCAGAGCAGCATTTTGGAAGAGTTGAGCTCAACATTTGACTCCACCCATTTCAACGTTCCATAAACGAATCGCATTCAGTCTTATTACATACAACTTTACTGCATTTTACAGCAGTTTGGTGGCAATCTAACCCTCACCCTAACTCCAACCCTAACCGTTGAGGAATGTGTGTATCTAATGCAATTCAGAGTGGAACCACATATGGGGCCAAATAAAATAAAATAAAAGCAAATACAGGTGTGTGACTGTGCTAGGAGCACAAGACGGCTTGTTACATGCAGGCAATGTCCCTGTGGGCAGAGTCAAATGTAAGATTCAGCCTATAGCACGCCGATGTTGAGCAACGTTGAGGTCCGCCACGAACTGCACACTGCAGTACTTGAACACCTCCGCAGATTAACATCTGCTTGAGGCCACTGCTGATGACGGTTCATGAATCAGGTCATTTAAAAGCAGAAGTGGAGCATGAACACGACAAAGCATCTGTCAGAAGTCAAAATCCGTCTGGTTAGTGGTTCCAAGAGACGTTAGGACTGATGAGGAAACATCATACAGTTACCTCAGCTGCTCCCACAAACGCACATTCAACTGCCTCAACTGCCAAAAGCTGCAGACACTAACAGTTTGTCTAAGATCAGAACAGCTTCAGCTGAAAAACAAAACAATTTAAAAGTAAAAATGCTGCATATACCACACCTGTTCATACACTTTTGACTGCAAAAGTTTGTTTGCACACTATGCACACTTGTCAAAGTATCCATCAGTATCTGTGTTTAGTGATTACTGTGCTGACTAATTTGCACTATGAGAAGTTACAGCCGGCTGTTTGTGCCCGATGAGACAGTATAAGGATGAAATGTATTCGTCTACATGGAGAAACACTCATGAATTTAAAAAAATCTGACATTGATATAACTCTGAGTGTTTCTTAGTGTTAATACTACGCTCTATAAAGGTTAAATGCAATATGATTTTAAAATATGGCTTCATCTGCCTTGTATCTGCTCAGTGACGGGTTGCTAGGAATGTAAACAACCCATTCATTTGAGGGTTAATCTGTTTATCAGTGTTGTTGCCACTGACTCTGGGGCCGTAACAATGTAAAAATATCAGCTTCGGGGAGTTTCGTAGCGGAATTATTAGCTCTGTGGGGAATTACAGTATCTAAAAGCAGACACAGACAGTGGGAAACCAAGTGAGGGAAGCCATAAGTGTAACTTTTTCCAAATGTGGTTCTTCCTCATCAGAAACCCAGGAGGGTAAGACGCCCAGCCCGTCCATCAGCCGCCATGCCAGCTTCGAGTCGGACCAAGTCTCCAAGGACTTTGTGGACTTCTTGAAAAATCTGCAGAAGCCCGGCCGGGACATCCACAAGCAGTGCCGAGCTTTCATTGTGAACATGTCAAGCAAGAAGGTTTGTTGTAGTCAAGAGTCAAGAACTGATTTGACATCTAGCTGAAAAAATAATAACAACAGGCTACTTTTTGAGTTTTTCTGTGACTTGAGAGCTGCACTACAAAGCAGGTTCAACATAACCAGGCTTTCTTTGTGTTAGCTGCCTTCATAAAACCTAAAAACCCAAACAGTATTTATGGTTATCACAACATTGATTATCATCTGTCTGTTAACCAGTAAGTCTGGGTAGATTCTCAGTCAGCCAGGTCATAGTAATCCTCAGACCTTCAAAGAAACTTCACTTTCCATTTTGGTTCTTGTGTTTTTAGCTCTTCTTCAGATTGTTATCTGGCTCCACAAAACCTAAAACCCTTTTCTGAAGCTTTTAGGATTTGTTAATGAGGTTTTCTTGATCAGACTCTGCCTCAGCAGGGCACATTTAACATGTCATTTTAAAGCGTGTCGCCTACTTTAGTCAGGAGGAACAGGTTGTTATTAAGGAGAGCTATGAAGAATATAAAACCTTTACATGGCAAAAAACAGTGTTATTACAAATAAGACAAGAAGAGTGCTGGTATAGGAATTGATAAGTTAATATATTTATTTTACTCTCGATGTAGCCGCTTATTTCCAACATGACAGTTGCACATTGGGGCTATTAATCTTTAAGTCTTATATATTTAGACATGATACTCGAGAACTGAGTTTAGGTCTGACACTGTCCCATAATGAAGGATACTCGGAAAAAACGTCACTTTTTGGACAAATGAAAGTGAAATTAATGTTACTGATTGAATATTCTCTGTGATAAATACCAGAAGACTAATCAGTTTTCTAATCTGTGTTCTATTAGATGCAGTACCAGCACAGTAAAACTGACTTGGTAGCAAATCAGGACCAAGTTTAGAAACATACTTATGCATTTTCTGCATCACCAACTTAATGCATGTAGGTACCCGTTGCAACCCAACACACACAATTTTCAGAATTTAACTTCACGACTTCTTTCAGTGGTGACTGAAAGACAGCTCAGCAGGTTTGCAGATATGACTAATGTGTTCCCTCGGCTGAGAATCTGTTGCTCATAAAACATGGTCAGGAGTAGAACTGATGAAAGACAGAAGTGTCCTACAGCCAAATTATGTCCAAACCTCCAGAGCAGGTTAGCTGTGCAGCATCAGTTACCATGGTGATGTCGTAGGTTAAAAGAGGGCCTTCATGACACTGAAACTCTTACTTCAGGTTCAGTAAACCGTTAATATAGTTTTATAGTACACCCATCTGATCAATATACTAATAAATATATGCTTCTTAACTTCTTGTCCCAACAGGACCTGAGTGCTGAGGAACTGCTGGAGTGCGTTCAGGATTTCTACCAGGGCATGTCCGACCGCTTGATGACCCACTTTAAAGGTCAGTTCAGAGGACTTAAGGATTATTACCGCGAAGCTCTGAGTAAATCTGACATCAAGCAGAATGCGGGAACCACCAGATGGCAGCACAAGCAGTAATTTACATGCTCTGATGAGTCTCTGTTCGCCAGGTTCTTCAGAGAGCGTGGAGCAGGTGATGGACCAAGTGGAGAAGTACATCATGACTCGTCTGTATAAGAGCGTTTTCTGTCCAGAAACCACCGATGATGAGAAGAAGGACTTGGCCACACAGAACAGGATAAGGTGGGATTCCCTGGATTCTCAGCAGTCAGTGATGCTGTCATTGTAATAATAATGATTCATGTTGGGAGTAATCACTGGAGAGTTTAGTGGAAGCGTGGGTGTCTTTGTGTAACGTATGTATGTGTTTTGTGAGTGTAGGTCCCTCAGATACCCTCACTGCACAATGCTCGTCTTTAATCTGCAGCAGTCTGTGAAAACTTCCGTCTGTGCAGTTGATTACACAATGTCCAATTTCAACTGTGTTCTCCGCGTTTTTCTTACATGTGAAAGCACAGTGGCAGCTGCTCACTGCACATGTTTTGTCACCCAGGAGGGAAGGGATTGTAACAAATGTGTATAGTTACATCCTATACAAAGAGGAAACAGTCAAAAGCTTCAGGTTTACTCCAATGAATGTTGATTCTGTTTGCGTTGCAGGGCTCTACACTGGGTGACCATCCAGATGCTCTGTGTGTCCATGGATGAAGAAATCCCTGAAGTGGCTGAGAATGTTGTCAAAGCAATAACAGGTCAGAGAGAGCTCGGACTCACATAGGGATTGATTTAATTAAAGCAGCTATAATCAATATCTGAACACAGTGCATCCAGTGAGGATGCTACAGTAAGAAAGCATCCCCTTGTAGTGACAGCTCTGCAGAGAAACTGCAGCTTCCTTTGGTTTTACATGACTTTATAGCAGGTTTCTGCTCACTGTTGAGCTCTCTGGTCCATAACTTTGCTGTTTTGGTTCATTCACAGTTGGTAGAGACCAAAAATGGAGCTGAAAGAGAGTAAATATTGGAATTTGCAAGGTAGCTGTTTGCTCAGGAGTGTCAGTGTTGTGCTTGCTTGTTTCTACTTCCCCAAGCAGTAAATAAATCGATTTTTGCAGGTGTAACGTAACATCCAACTGCTTATATAACTACAAATCTCTCTGAATCACCTGTAAGTCTCTGTTTTAGAAAAAAAATCAGAAACCAAAAGATTCATTGTACATCTTTTCTGAAAAGTTTAGCTTGTCTTTGTAGTTTTTAGTGGAGCTGTGTGACTTTCAAACAGGAACTATTAACTATCACTGTATCCAGAGGTTGATCAATGTGATCAATATGTGGTTCCAGGTCACATTAATTGATCAGTTATATTAATAAGACAATACAGAGCTTGGATTCCTTGCAAAAAATATAATATAAATATTAATAACTATTTTAACTGATAAATATTCTTGGTCATTATTTATTTTATGTCATCTTTTCACTGATATAACTATTGAAAACGTATTGAATTGTAATCTTTGAGATATTAAAAGACCTTAGGTCCTACATTTATTTAGATAAATAATGCAGAAAAACGTTTGCCTTGCATCTTGGTATTTGTAGCAGTTAGATGCTGCTGTGTTCCTTGATTTTATGCACTACTAACAAAAAAGACATCAACCACATTGAAAAGGAATATTTCTGATTTTCCCTTAGAAGCGTGAAAAATAAACACATGACACTGAATATTACTAAACGTACAAACATCCAGTGTGTAGAAATGAGGTAAACTTCTTTATTTTTAATTTTATGTCATGTTATGTTTATGTGGTATAACTGTGAAAAAGATATTGAATTGCAATCTATGAGATATTAAGATTTTACGTCCTTATTTTACTTTGATGAACACTGCAGAAACACTGTGTCTTGTTTCTTGGTATTTCAAGCATCTAAAGTAGAATGTAATAGCATGTAAACATACCTGTAAATGCCACCTCGGTCCAGTCTTCATGGACCAAAGTGATCTATTCAGGAACATTTCAGATTTTCCCTTTAAAACACTAAAAATAAACACATTACATCATTCATGACTAAACCTCTAAACTTCCCTTGAGTGTAGAAATTAGCCAAACTTGCACTTAAACTGGCAGAACTGTGCGACTTCTGGCGGTGCAGGTGGCGAAGACAGAAGCTCCACTGTGAATAGAAAACGATCTGTAAGTGCCAGGCAGTCTGAATCATTTGGAAATCGTCTCAGCTAATATATTTTAATTTCAGAGCAGAACAAAAGGCTGCACAACGGCTCTACTTTTGGGCTGCAGGCAGACAACTCAACGAGACAAAACCACAAGTATCAGCATTCCCCACATGCAGCCATCTCCATGACTTATTCATCTGCTGGTTATTTTCTTGTGTAATCGATTAACGTCAGATTCCCTGTTTAGTAGTCTAACTCCAGTTAAAACCAGTGAATGTGATACTTTGGCTAAAAATATAATCATTTGACATTTATTAATTGTTTCAGCTCTAAAAGGACACGTTCAGTTGTGCATCGATCTATGCAGCTTCTGACTTGTCCGCTTGTATTTTTTTTGCAGATATCATTGAGATGGACTCCAAGAGGGTTCCTCGGGACAAACTTGCGTGCATCACACGCTGCAGTAAACACATCTTCAGCGCGATTAGGATCACCAAGAATGAGCCGGCCTCCGCTGACGACTTCCTCCCTGCGCTCATTTACATCGTGCTCAAGGCGAACCCTCCGCGGATTCAGTCCAACATCCAGTACATCACCCGATTCTGTAACCCGAGCAGGCTGATGACCGGAGAGGATGGATACTACTTCACCAACCTGGTCGGTTCTTCCTCTTCTCCCACTTTAGTTCTCATTAAAGCTGGTTTGAGCTGGAGGCCTTGTGTTTAATGAACAGTGAGGATCTTCCTACTGTAGTTTAACTTTCTGATTTGTAGACTCACATATATTAGTCTCCAGAAAAACAAATATTTACCTGCAGCTGCTGATGGAAATCTGTCTAATGGGATCCACAGTTAGTTGGACTCAGGTTATTTCACATGAAAGATTTGTGTATTTCCTTTAAAAAAGGGTGACTCCATGGATTTCTGTCCACCAATCAGCATTCAGTGGCATTTGAATCAGACTGATGATGTGATAATGATAATTCCCAACAGTCAAGTAGAATTTCAACCATTTTCTGGTTAAAGATTCTTGATTTAAAAACTAATTTAAAATGAAGAAATCCTCTCTGGCATAAAACCTGCTGTAAAACAGTGAACTGTTCAGCTTTTGTACAAATAAAGAAACAAGCAATAATAAGTTAATTTGTGAACAACAGAGATGCTGGTACTTAGAATTATGTTACCTTCAGACCAAGCTGTTCATCTGTTTTCAGTCTTTATGCTAAGCTAAGCTAAAAATCTGGCAACTGTAGTTCTATTTTAATGAACAGATATAAGATGTCTTCTGAAGGTGGAGTTGTATATCTCTGCTCACATACATTGATGTGGCGTTTATGCATGTTTGTTTCATTTCCGTCATGGACCTGCGTTCTGACAGGAGTTAAATTCAACAGTCAGTTTGCTTCAGGTCTATGTAAGTCTTCATAAGTCTGCAGAGATGCCAGTGTGAAGCATAATGGTCAATTTACAACTGTTTCCCAAAATGTTTCCTAAAATATTCCTTAAACAGTGAAGCCATCTGGCTCCATGTGACTCAGTCTGATGTGAACCTGCAGTCAGATTCCCAGACGTGACTTTCAGTTGTTTTTTTGTTTTTCAGTGTTGTGCAACGACCTTCATCGAGAAGCTGGATGCCCAGTCTCTCAATCTTTCCCCAGAGGAATTTGAGCGCTACATGTCAGGCCAAGCTTCACCACGTTACAGCAGCTCTGAGGGCGACTGGCCCAACTCTGGTTCAGGACCAGCGGCCGCCACCAACCCTGTTCTGGCTGAGCTCAACCACAACCTGGAGCTGCTGTCGGGCCTTAGCAGCCGGCAGGAGGCACTGATGGAGGCGGCTGAGAGCCTCCAGGCCGACCTCCTCTCCTGGCCTGAGAGTGTGCAGCGGGTGGTTCACGACATCCTGGAGAAGTATCCTCTAGAGATCATGCCCTGCACCGTTTCTGCCATTGATGCCAACAACATGGACAACGAGAACCTGCCGCCACCACTCACACCCCAAGTGTTCACTGGGTAGTGGAGTCAGGAAAGGAGGGAACACATTTCACATAACGTAAAAGCACTCCTACTTGAAAAGGTCAACTTATTGCCTGTGTGTTGAGTTTAACACAAAACACACAAATCTCCTGAGTAGTGCTGAGCTTCTGCACCTTAAAGACCTGCTCACACCAACATTTGAAATTTCACTGATGTCAGTTTAATCAGTGCATTTGTTTAAATATAAATCTACAGTCCAAAATAGAAGATGCTGTCGTAGCTTAGGCACCGTTAACATTTACCTATAGTCTGTTTGAGTATAAACTAACAAAAGATAAAAGTTTTTTAGATGTTATGAGACAGTGGTACAAATACATAATAATAACTAACTTGCTGTTTAGCCACCAAGTTAAGGCTCTTTACTGACAGCACGGTAGCTAGCGCAAATTATTTACACCTAGTAAATAACTCTTATTCATTTAAATATTCTGAAGCTGAATAGGCTAATATAGGTAATGCTAGCAACTTAGCTGGCCAGCTTGTAGTTTGCTAATTAGCACGCAAGTAACAAACCATGTAATAAACCAGCCAAATACTTTTTATCGTTGTCTGTTGTATGTGAAAGAAATACTATGTCTTATACTAATTGAATACTTAATAATGTTATTACATTTCTTTATTAAGAAATACAACCATGTGGACTTTACATGGAGTGCCTAGCTGTTGGAGAAGCTAATGTTTGTTAGCGCCCATAAAACCATGCAGAACAGATTATAATATATGATGTAGCCTGTAAAATGTGTCTAAACGCTGCCTTCTATACATTTACATAAAAATTAAAACACATATTTTCCAGTATTTTTAACTTACCTGTAGTAAACCTAATTGACATACTGAAAGTCATCAAATATAACAAGCTCATTAGCATTTAATGTTAGTTTTAGTTTGGATTTTGCTCTGTTTGCTAATGTTAGAATGCTAAAGTCGGTTAAAGACGTGTAGAAGAAGATAAAATTCTACTTGCTCAGTTTTCATCTCGTCTCATTACATTTTTCTGTTTAGCTTTTTTTGCATTTTTAAATTTTTTAAATGAAATTTTTACACAGAGATGATCCATTTCTGCAAAACATTAGATTAGCAGACGACCAACAACGGTGTGAGCGGGCCTTTGTGGTTTTCAGATCTTTGCAGGTACATCACAAATCTGACACCGAACAGTGATGATGTGTGTTTTGTCTGAGGCCATCTGAATAATAACAACATAACTTCTCACTGTGCTTAATATTTTGTGTGGAGCAGAAATCCAACTTTTAACAACAGAACCACTAAGCTCACATTGTCTCGTCAAACATCAAACTAACTTGAAAAAGCACTTAATTTTTAAAACGTTTTTTATGTTTTCACATTGTACTGTGTTTTTAGAATCTGTATTTTGGCAGGCTTTCTGGACACTGACCTCGATAATGAATCGGTATAGAGATATGCATATGTGATGTACTGTATTATGTACTGTAATTGTAATGTGAAAACAGGTTGATGTTGCCTGTTTAAACTGCTACTGGTTTTACTTTGGTGGTGTTTCATTGGATCTTTACAGTATTGTCAAATTCAATAACATTTCTCTTACTTTAAAAACTTGCAGAAGAGCGACTTCACACATAGAAGTTAGAAGGTGTTTGCTGAATGTAAACTGCTGTTTCAACACAACTGCAAAGAGAGCCGGGGCTCCGTTTGTCACGTAGGCCTATGGTTTAACCAGCTAACTGATGCTAGCTGGACTTTTTTCTGTTTGCTAATTCAAAGTTAAGGCACCACATTAAAGAAAGTGTGTGTTAATATTCAGTATTTTTTCCTACTGAGAGCAAAACTGAACATCTATTGATCCTTTGAAAAGTTTTGTCCTGATATATTTTACTACTTCCACAGAGCTCTATAGGTAGCAGTAGTCAGCAGCAAATGTGGGAATAGTCCCAGACCAAATTCAACGTTTACTCCTGTTTGAGTCAAATTTGCCAAAAACTACAGTGCCCAGCTCTTTTTGGAAAATGTTTCACCATTTTTAAAAATTTCTTTATACATTTGTTTAAAGGTTTATGTCTTCAAAAACAGTGGATATATGAAACTAAGAAACTAAACAAACGCTCCCATTAAGCAGAATTACAAAACTGACTTCAAGTCAATTAACACCGAGTGATTTAAATGTTAATGAAAAGAAAATTGCCATTAAATGTTAGGTCTTGTGGTATTACATGATTTGACTTTTTTATGTGAATAATACAACTTAAAGGTTGCTGTGGTGGATGAAGCTGATGTAAAATTATGTAAATAATAAATGTATTTTTAAGTTGAGTGAAATAAAGACTCTAAAATCAAACAAATGCATTTTTTGTTTTTATTTAGAGCTTTAATTTGTTGTCAGTTAATCTATTTGATGATGGACAAAGGCTAAATTTGCCATTTTACTGTCAAATATTGCTCTTTACAGGCAATCAGTTGTGAGTATTTTCTCTGATTTGTATCACCGTATCAAGTATTTTAGCAAAGAGTCTAATTGGATGGTTTTGCTGCTTTTGAAATTAAGCTCCAAATTGGACAATGGGACAAAAGGTATTGACTGGTTTTCGCTTGTATTTCACTCTATTTATATGCACACACATTGTTTCATTTTATACAAAGACCCGTTTCAGTGTTGAGTCCCCTGTTTCATATGTGCAAACATGCAAATGTCAAAGAAAATAAAAGGGAGTCTGTTATTAAGTTGTACAAGCCTTTGATACAGTCAGAATCAAGGCTGAATCAGTCTCCTTTTCAGAATGTAAATACAGTTTGTAGGGCTGAAGCACTGATTGATTTCAAATTGAAATCGGAAACAATGCAATTAGCAAAGTGCAAAAACTGTAGAGCATCTGACCCAAGTTTAAAGTGCTCATGCCGTCCTCTTTGTGCACCAGTCTCATGTGGTAATGCTCCTTCACTAGCTTTTAATCTATCAGTCGGTAACTATTGAGAAGAAATTAAACTTTTAAAAATTAGATTGCAAATGAAATTGCAATATCTGTCAGAAAAATTGCAATACGATGTTTTCCTCATATTGTCAGTCCTAACAGGTGGCTTGGGGACACTGAAGGTCAGACCAGAGAGACTGAAAGAAGTGCTTTGTACATACAGAACCAAACTAAATGTCTGCACACTTCTGAATTCCTCCTGCTGCAGCTCTCATCTGTTCCAGAAGTGACCTCTGCTGTGTTTTACTAATGAGCTGGATTAGTTTGGATCAAGGACACTTCATGTTTTTCTCCACACTTCTGGTTTCCCATCACTTTAGGAGGCTTGTATCTCCCACTATAACCTCTGTAACTCTGCTGTCTTCTCTGAACTCTGGAGTGGGATTCTTTCCTTCCTGCACTCCTTCCTTCACTTCTGGGTTCTTGTTCGCAGCTTGAAGGATTTTTCTGTCATCAGCTTGTTTTCAACCTGTCCTGTGTTTCTTTTGAAGTCCACCAGTGGTTTCTTTCATCCTCAGAACTTTCCCCTCTGCTGTACTTGTTATATCACTTTCCTGTGCTGGATCTCAGTGGTTTTTGTTATTCTTTTCTCTTCCTACAGTTGAGCTGTTTTTCTGTCAGTTCTCTGGTCTTCTTGTTGCTCTCTGGCTCCAGTTCCAGTCTGGACACATGAAAAGATGGACTGAAGTGAAGCCTGGACGCCCTCTATCCTTTTATGTGTGAACCAATCAATGCAAAAAGAAACACCTGGGCAACGAGTTACACCTGGCAGTCAGGACACAAGACTGAAATGGCTCTTTGAACATGAAATTAAAGCTACAGCCAGGCTCTACTTTTGTCTCACTGATGCATTTTGATCCCAAATTCAAATGTCTAAAGAGGCAAAAACATCAAATGTCACACGACTGTTAACATACTTTTGTTAAACAAGAGATCTGAAAACATCACTCAAATTTCTGGAGCATCATCTCATATTTTATAGACAAATTTAGATAATAATACAAACAGACATATACATTGAACCTACTGTTTTTTACACTGCTTCTTCCACTTGATGAACTGTACTTTGTATATTCAGCATCGCCGAGCTCGGTGTGTACCATCAGATCTTAACTTCTCTACACCATAAATATTGCTCATGCCTCTTTTTTGTGATACCTTTTTCTGTATATAACCTATTTTTGTGTTGTTCTTCCATATTCATTTTTGTTACATCAGTTTGTGTAAGTGAAAAGTGTGTCTGAATCAGTGTATTCTGTAAATAGTTAATCACAGCTAAGACTTTCATTGCTCCGATACTTTGTTTATTGCTGCGTCTGATAATAAAGTCTTTGAATCCTTTGAATTTTCATGCATTTCCTCCTGCTGCAGTTTTGTTCTGCATTGTGCCACTGCTGTAGGTTTTCACTATTAAATTAATTATCACCCGTGATTGTGAGCAATGCTGTTGCAGGACTGATGTAGAAATCCCTTACAAAGTAGCTTGAAATGCAGCAAAGTGGACTCAGCAGTTTGTCATTTAATTAGTATTAGAATTCCCATTTTAACGTTAATTTAAACACCTTATGTTTTTTCTTTTATTTCCGTGAGGGGTCAGATCTTGAGACTGTTGTGTGTTTTGATTAGAAGAGTGACTAAAACTGTCAAATAAATGCAGTGGGGCAAAAAAGTTGAATATTTTCCTCCACTCTAGAGGAGTGGGAAAAAATGGAAATACCTTAAAATTATACTTAAAAATATATCTGTGCTCATTGTCTCATAACTGGTCCATGTTTGCCCTCACTGCTCGTGTTTAAATGAAATACCGATTAAACCCACAGACTGTAGATGAAACACTGGCAGACTGCAAAGCCCAGAACAAACGATGTCAAAGCACCAGATAAACCCATCCATCGTCGCCTCAACATAAAAAGTGACATTTAGTGACTTCAGGAAAGAAGAACAAACAAAACGTCTGGTCAAGTGCATAATAAGCAACTTACTGTTTATTTATTGTAGATACTGTTAGGTGACATGTGAGGGATTTCTGGAGACTGAAATAGCGACTAACTTTCTCCACCAGAGGCCTCCAGTGTGCAAAAGTGACAAAATGCAGTTTTAAAGGGCCATTGTCTGAAGTCAGTCAGCTGTAAACAGCAAGTCATGGCTTCGTGTAGTTCTACCTTAAACAAACATTTATCATTTGGGGAAGAATTTGTCATTGGTTTAAACTAGAGTTTGCATCCATTGAGATGTACGTTTTCCTTGTAACATTATCGTCGTACAGTATATACACAATACAAGATAAATTAACTGCAGATAATGTTTATACATGCTTATATATTTCTGAAAAACAAATAATGAAAGCTTTATACATACAGTAAGGCAGAGAATATATACAGAACTAACCTAAAGGAATTAGTATCAAACATCTGTCAAATATTCACACCGCAACGAAACAAAGAATTCAAAACGTTTTATAGTATGTACAAAAATACTTATGCAAATGCCCCTAGGAATATCTTAATAGAAAAAATAATAGGAATCTTGTCAGGAGGACATCACATTATATTTGAAACATGCACTTGCCGCAGAGGGTTTTCAGTCCAGCGGCGGGCCACATGTCTACGTGTTTTGTTGTATTTAGGGTGAATCACTGAGAAAAAGCGGTTCTTGGTGCAGGGATACTTGGTCTACTGTGCTCGTTGGTCCTCTTTGTGCGGTTCCCCCCCAGCAGGAGGCCTACAGTACAGTCCAGTAATCTCATATGGACCTTTAACTCACTGCCTGTCCTACTGGCTACACTTTGGACTCGCTCTCTATGTTGGCAATGTCCCCGTTCCTCTCGGTCTGCTGGCTCTTGCTCTGGGCGTCCAGGCTCGTTTTCGTCTCCTGACCCTCCTGCTCGGACTCCGGCAGCCCCTGCTGGCTCAGCTTGCTGGCCAGCGACCAGGTGAGGGGCAGGCGGGCTCGGTTGGCCATGTCGGAGAGCTCTTTGGCACTGCAGGTGGGTGTGTTGGTCTCGTAGATGTCATGGAAGCTGTTGTAGTCGACCTCGTAGAAGCCGTCCTCCAGCGTCAGGACGGGGGTGAAGCGGTAGCCCCACTTGATCTCGCTGCTGACGTATGAGCTCCTCGCCTGACACGTCATGCCTGGAGACACAACATGAAGGATTAGAAGGTGCTGAGACTGAGTTCATCTGAATTATACACCTGAATTAGCAATACAGGCCAATGGATTACAAAATTAGAATCTAATCCGAATACTTTGGCGTTACTTTAAATATCTCAAAATATTTTCAGTGCAAATGTAGTGATTTGTTTTTATATTCTGCATTTATAGTTGGTCAAGTCAAACTACCCTTTCTAAAACAGTATTGGTACAAACTACAGATGTGCTGTGTGTATTTTACTGCTGCTGTTCACTTTTCCTAATCCAAAGCAGTTGCTGGGTGTTTTTTTGCTCCTGTCACATTTTTGCTCACTGTGGACTCATTTCTCACTACAATATAAACCAATTCACCTCCGTGGAAACAACACAACCACGAAGAAGGAGAGAGAACTAAAAGATGTCTTGTGTGCAATATGACAAAGTTATATTGCCATAGATGATTAAAATACAACCTGGAACCAATATCAGCACTTTAAGCTTAGACTTGGTGAATGTTTCCAATGGAGGAGCACATCAGAGGCAAGTAGTTCATGGACTGGGAAGTTGAAAACCTGGTCATTCTCTCTGTTTTCCCTGTTCCTGGCTCTGATAAATGATGTCATTTTGAAGACAACATGCCTTCCAAACCTCCTGGCAGGGTTTCAGGTTCAGAGGCTGCCAGGCGAAGTTTGCTTGTGTAACAGAAGAGGAGCAAAAACGTTCATCTCCCATTTTCAGTGCAACTAAAATATATATGTAAACCCTATTATCTGTTAATTATCATTTAAAAATGTAAAATAAAAAATAGTTACATCACCATTAACAAATCTGGCAGCCTGAGAACGTACATTAATGTACAGTTTGATGAAAAATGTCTCACATTTGGATGGTAGTACTCACAAGTGGGCTAACCCACGTTTGGTCACATCACCTTTATACAAGTCTGCAAGTATCTGGCTTCATCCTTCATCTTATCAGGCCCACAAACTCCGAACACACCATGTTAAACTACACGCATTCTGAGCCTGACAGATTTAATGGTAACACAAAGATCCATTTTACACCATTATGTGAGATGTGGGTTAGCCTACTTGTGCATACTGCCATCCAGTTTGCCTTTTAAAGATCTTCGGATCCTAAATTGTAATCAAATATAATCAAGTGATTGTTGTCAATGTTACTACAACCGAAACATTTCCATCCAGTGTGATGTGGGCTGATCACAGTTACCTAATTGTTGTAATCCGATTATGCAGTCAGCTGCTATCCAACCTTGACTTTACCAGTAAAGTTCTGTATTGGTTTTATTGGTCCAGATGGATTCATGTTGCTACAGTTTTTAGCCTGTATTTATTTTTATTATTGCACCATTAACGTGCGCTGAATAAGCTATTAGCAGCTCCCTTTTCATGAGTGTACACACAAGTATTACTGTGCTACTTTGATCCTTAATGAAACTTGAGCATTCTCTTACAAGTCCTGCAGCTACGACAAGCAAATTCTTCCCTCAGATCACTCAGCAGATTTATATGCTGAGTATTTATTTGCGGCGGACATCAAAGAGAAAACGAGATCCTCAGGAAGCGTAAATCACACTGAATCTAAACGATGTGACCGAGTTGTGACTCAGAGAGGAGGTGTGACTGTGACACAAATCAGAGAGACGGAGAGATCTCAGTTGAGGTTCTCTTCCTGTCATATGTCTGCAAATGCCTTCCTGCCCCGAACACCTGATTGTTGTCGCTGTCTGTTCGCCATCTGCCCTCCCTCAACCTTTCTCTGGGTCTCCTGGGGGTCTACAGCGTTCGGAGGTCCATCCTTCACTCTGCAGCATCACCCTGCTCCATTATCCCCGTCTGCCAGATGCTGCTCGCACATTACATCTGCAGCATTTGCACTGCGTTTGAATCTCTGCAATCAGGTGTTTGTAAACTACATTAACTGCCCTTGAACTAAACTGAAGTAACTAACTTGCTGTTGCCTCCACCTTTCACCTCGCTTCAACTCCTCGGTGAAAATAATCAGCAGCATATCAAGATTTCAGGCAGCCAGTTTTACAGAAATGACAGCGCAGCCCTGTTCTCTGCCTCCTCAGGCAGAACAATCATTCTCAGGTGGAAACATTTCTGCAAAATGGTCACTGATGCTGTTTATTCTCTCCAGTTTAGCAGAAAGGCTCTAATAAAGGTACTGCTGATGGTTTGCTCGACTGCCGGGTGGTTAGCTGAGAAACTTTGCACAGATATTTTATGCCTCTTACAGGATACATTTTAAAAGCTTTAATAATCCTCAGACTTTTCATCTAACAACATCTTGAGGTCAAAATTCTGATGCTGCAGCCAAGGACTTTCTCTTCCCTTTGTTTCCTGTCTGCTTCTACATTGTCTTCTTGAACACAGACTAAAAAGGGAAAAAAATAAAATCTCTGCAGATCTAAGGGCATCCCAGCGCCTCAGCTGTACTTTGAGTTAAGGACTAATTACAAGGATCTAGATTCCCACATGGTTTAAAAAATAAACTAAGAAAATGAATATTGTAAAAATTGTAAGCTCTAAACATCAACATATCTATATTGTCTTTATATTATCACGCTGACATTAGCATTCAGCCTAAAGGAGCACTCTGTCTAATTACCAGTCTCACTGTTCTATATATAAATGACAAAATGTACTTAAGGATGATGGAGGTTAAATGCAGTTAGATGGGAGCGGTGCTAACTGATATGTGAGGATGTTAAATTTGCTTTAAAGAACAGCTCCATTATTTTTAGAGTTTGTCTTCAAAGTGCTTAGTAGAACTGTGGACTCTATGTTAAGACAAATGGCGTATCACCATTGTACAAAAACAAGGCAAAAATACAGTGCATCATCGTTTAGCGAGATGTGGTGCCAAGGTCGCTGTTGACGCAAGTAATGAGCAAGATGGCTGCTTCCATTTCCGATATTTGTTGGCCTCACCTTTAGGGAGCTGTCATGAAGTCTGTCTTTATGAAGTTTGTGACGCAGGTTTTGCTTGCTGTGATCATGTTTTCAACCAGTCTACACTGAATGGACAAAATACCAATTTACATACGACTTATCACTTATTGTACATTAACTCTCTGAACCCAAAACCTCTTGGCAGGTTTGAAAGGCGAGTTATCTTTTTAAAGAATCACCAAAGCTCCATCATTTATCACAGCTAGAAAGAGTCAAAACAGAAACAAATGTCAGATTTTTAACTTTCCGAGAGTCCTTGAACAAATCCTGCGTGACTTGCCGTTCCAGAAAATTAACCAAATCTAAGCTAAAATCATCATATTTACCATAGTTTTATTATAACATGTCTAATTTAACAATCTGCCAAAAATAAACCCTTTGTACCACATTTTGTAAAAACTAAAAATTCTGCGCTCCTCTGTGCAAACAGGAAGTCATGACGGACTCAGCTGTAAGCAACAGTCATGTGACAAACATTCAGGGACTATTCAGCTGAACTGCAGGCAGTGTGTACGCAGAGCAGAAGTATGCAAACAAATTAGGGAGATTTAGAGGAAAATAAAAGATACTTGGACCACAAAATAAAAGCAGCATGGCTCATAAAGTCAGCAAGCTGCTGGAAGATACATTCAGCATGGTGAAACATGCTACTAGAGTTTATGTGCAGAGCGGTGTGGAGAACACAGTTTATAGAGGCTGTAAAAATGTAAGTAGTGAAATATCTGTAGTATGTGGAGCCACCATTTTTAAAACCACGAGGATACACATTGAGGTTTTTACATATTTGTAAAATAAATAATCAAAGAAATTCAACCTATTTTTTTCTTTTTATGATTTATGGTATTCTAAATTTGTTTATACTGCACAAAACACAGTTCTGTGTTCTCACTCCTTCTAGTCGTGGCTGTTCTGTTTCCATAGAGGTGCAGGACTTTACACTGCAGTGAAAAATGAGCCCACAGTGAGGAAAAATGCTGCATAAAAAGCAGAACTGGATTTAAATAAGTCCTGTGTCCAAATGTTCTCCTGTATCACATTTCCAATAACCAAATATCAAGAAGTGAAATGAAACACGCTGTCCTCTGTCTGCCACTGTAACACACCCATGGACATGAATTCATCAGAGCTCACTGCAGTTTCTCCACTGTTGGTAATCTGAGCACATTTCCTCCACAGTCGGTTAACTGTAACCATCAAAGTGTAATCACTTTCCAGCGGCGTTTACTTCTTGTTTTCCTATTTATCAGTGTGCTCGTTGGCTCAGCTGTCTGCAGGAAACAGAGTCCTCTGTGAGCCTCCAGCAGCTGCTGCAAAACACGTCATTCGGCCATTATGTAATTGGTTCATTTTATTTTGTCGTGGCTGATAGATTCTAACACAAAATCGGGCAGCTCAGCACCACCTCGTCTGGTGTATCAATACGTGTTTTCATCTGGTAATTTTAGGATGGTGTACTGGTATCTCCCATATGTCTCCTGTTGCCCATCCAGATGTTTTGGTCGTCCTACTCCTGGCTGTGCAGCTGTGCCCTGCAGATCAGGACATTTTAACATCTGTCTTTATGTTTCGGTTAAAGCTCCTTCACTCTGCAGCCTGTTTCATTCTGATCAGGAGCAGAAAAATTAGAATATGATAGTGGGGAGAATGTAAATGTGTCTCAATTGACTCAAGTGAAGCTAAAGTTTTGGGGAGGGTTTTCCCAAAAATAACTAACTGAATCTATCATGTTATCACAGTGAACACCAAGTTTGATCACATGTGAAGGTGAGTTATAGTCAGTTTTTAACATCTTATCCTGATATGTGTTTAAAAATGGAGATAGATCACTTTGTAGCTACCTGTGTATCAGTGAGATGCTACCTCTATGCAGAAATATGAGACGTACTGCTTCTTTTGCATGTCGAGGCTGTTGACAATTGCAGGAATGGCTCCCTAATTGGCTCTTCCAGCCTTTCGGTTTCTGTTGTAATGTAAGATCTAACATCTTCAGCCTCAATGCTAAGTCAAAGTGCAGCAAAACAACAACAAACAGTATACTGGATGTAACTCCAGATCCATAAGCACATCGGAAATTTCTGTCTTTATGTTCTAATCGTGATGTTAGAGAAAAAAAACACTACTTGACAAGGACATGATGGCATTTTTCAAGTTCATTTTTGAGCCCTGCACAGCCAAACATTGCTGATCAGAAGCAATTACTCCGGTGTTGCTAGGTTTTTCTTTCCGGAAAACGTCCCAAAAACAAGAGCTGCCCCTCTTGTGGTCAGAAGAGGGGCCACAAGAGGGGCAACTCTTGTGGTCGGAAAACACACAAAGGTTCATGTTCCTGCAGTGGAGAACAGCCTTTGGCTTTGGCTCACCTGTGTCACATTTTATGTTGACTGTGACGGTCTAAGAGTAAAATGGTTTGTCAGTTTCAGTATCACTTTATAATGAGAATATAAATCATAGATAATGCTTAACAAACTCCTCATGATTAAATGCATGAATTGGTGCAGGATATATCATGGATTCCTGTTGCTCAACATGAAAAAAAGATCAATCACTATTACTATATGTGATGAATTCACAGTTAATGAATGTTAATTCAAAGCTGCAACAAAATCAGCCGTCTACTTTCCGGCCCACAGTCGTGAAGAAAACCTGACACTCACTAGGACACTGAACCAAATATTATAATTTACAGTGTGTATATTTTTGACCCAGCAGATTTTTTTGTCATATTTCCAGAGGGCCTGTAATAAATTTATGAAAGAATCAAAATGCATGATTGTGACAAAGATTTATGATTCAATGATTCCATCTGAGAACATTAAGAGTCATAGGAGTCATTGGAAACTAAAGACTGACATGTGTATGTAAACTTTTGCTCATGACTGTATACAGACCACGAACAAAGAAAAAATGTTTTATGCTAAAAATGTACAGTATGGGTTCTCAGTATTTAGAAACTACTAGATGCTAACTTTCAAATGTTGGGCAATTTGCATAGTATTAATCAGCAGATTTACTTATAATGGAGCATTTTTAGAGCTTCTTAAGAATGTAAAACATATGTGAGTTAGCATCTTACAGTTTCTTAATGCTGGGGATCCAAATGGTATGTTTTCTTTCTTTGTGCTTACCTTTTCCAGGTTCACACTGCTGGCAACTGGACTATAACTGGATTTCAGTTACATAAAACTTTATTTCAAGCCCATGTATGTGCTCAGCTTCTCTGAAAGCAGAACAGTGATCTCACAGAAAAATCAAACTTTTCATTCGATGCAAACATTTACAAAATAAACATGATAAAATAAATAGTTTATTATATAACTGAAATCAAGATAACCTGGCTGTACATCAGCTCATATATGAGGGAAATGTAAATAAACATTATCTAATGATCTATTCATCACATAAAACCAGAGTAACTCCATTTGCAACAGTAAGCAACAGGAACTTATGATACATCCTGCATTAATTAAGGCTTCATAATGCATTAATTAAGCATTACTTGAGTACAAGATTTGTACCCTTGTTATAATGTGCAGAATTTCTTAGATAGCTTCTAGTTTCTTACAAAGGTACTCTGCTACAGCTAAAGGTTGTTTTAGCCGTCAGAAACCATCTAAATCATGAATGGTGTGAAGGTTCACAGTCTAGTAAAGAACAGGACAGCAAGTCGACTGCAGCGCTTAATGCTAGTGCAGGTTTACTGTGCTACGTTATGAACCAGACATTATATAACCATGTAAAATTCAACAGACTTCCATTTTTGTTTCCAATTTTCCATTTCATTCAATACTCCTAATAATGCTGCTGCTGTGTTCTGAATGTAAGAGAGCACAGCAGCAGCATGTGCTCTCTTACATGCATAAAATGCAAATGTCATAAAACATATGCATTTTATGAATGTTTCATGACTCCAACTACAATTTTTTGTAATATTTAATTTATTCATGTAGTCTGAATTCCACCTGTACTTCTGTCAAGCTGTTGTATATTGTAAAGATCTCATTTTGTTGGGGCATTCGCTTAGAAAGACACATTTATGGAAGTGCAAATGTGTGAATATTGTTCCTCTACAAGTTGCCAATTGGTGGTTTTAAGAGGTGCAATGGTTACCAGTTTAACCATCTTAGTTTTCTAACATTTGCTAATCAAATAAAATATAATATTTCGTTTGGTACAATACAGACTCACTCTGTGAGTGATGAACATTCTGGACTTTTAAAATAACCTGTTCAATATTATTTTTACACATATACTAGAACATTTGCTACATAGGTATTTCATAACTTTAGCCTGATGATGGCACTAAAGAAAAAGTCAGAGGATTAAATCAAAGACATTACAGTTCTTCATAAAGAAGATAGAAATGTGTGCACCAAACTTCAATAGGTGTTGAGGTACCTTATTAAAAAATACTACAAATGTGGACTTGGTGGTGTTGAAAAGCAAAGTCAGGGTGTTATTAGACTCAGCTGGATTCATCCTCTGGGCACCATGAATATCATGAATTTCACAGCAATCCATCCATTAGTTAGGGATATCATTTCGTTTAGCATCAAGAGATGCTGCAAACTAACATAACCACACAAAAACTCCAGAGTTTATTCTTTCTTGTTTTAACCTTAAAACCCATTCACAGTGTGAAAGAGTTTTTATCAACTATGAGTCACAGCGAGGGCTTGAAGGTGTGAGATGCCGGTCACTGTGCATTAGTGAGCTACAGTTTCAGGTAAATATCATTTGTAGAATCAATCAAACCAAATGTGCGGTTATCCACCTAAAAACAGTTTGACGATCAACTTCTGAAATGCAGATATATACAGAAATACAGAGTCTATAAGGGTTTGTGAGAAGACAGCGGTTGTCTTATGAGATGTCAGCAGAGCTACGATCGGATCATTAACTGCAGATCAGGTGTCAGTTTTCTGCGATACATTACTGTCAAGGTTAATGCTCTATGAAAAATCAGCCTAGTTCAAACTGAGCTCTATTTAATTTGACTAAAAACATAATAGTTGAAATAATTATATATTTACGAATATTAGGAATTAGTGATCATGCATTTGGCTACATTATTGTACAAATACGATAACTAATCTACCAGAACTGGTTGTGACCAAAACTGAGAGTGAAACTGCCTCTCAAGAGTCCTGCCGTTAGCTTGGACAATAATATTCTGATTATGCAATTGTATTGTTTGTTAAACTGATTGAAATTAATGACCAAACCGTTATATTCTGTAAGAATGTAATAATGCATTTTCTGTAATTCTGTAGTAATTTATGTGTGTGGGGGCTCATGTGGGATGAAAGTTACTGTTTAAGAGTCATTGTGTAACATTAAATCTACTTTCACAATATTATAATCTATTCATAATAACACCACTCATGCTTTTAACTGCACTTCTGACTTTACACTTGTGTCAACTCACCTGTGGCCTCCACCATCCCCTCCAGGATTACAACAATTTCCAGCTCCTCCTTGGCCAGGTGGGCCTGTGAGATCTCCCAGAAGGGGCTGTTCTGGTTTATCTCATGGCAGATGATGAGCGGCGATACCAGGAAGAGCCTGTCATCTCCCGTGTTGTAGCCCACGTTTATGTCCGTCTGGTTCAAAGGGATGAACTCCCCCTCCTTGGTCTGCTTAGACTTGATAAGCTTGGCCCTGATTGAAGCCTCAACAATGTGTGAGTTTCGGAGGTCTCCGACTCTGAACATCAGGCACAGCCGTCCATCTCGCATCGAGATGACCGCATTGGTGGAAAACACTAGTGTCTCAGCTCGTTTCTTGGGCTGCGAGATCTTAACAAACATGCAGCCCACCATGAAGGCATTCACGATAGATCCCAGCACTGACTGAACTAAAAGCAGAACTATCCCCTCAGGGCACTTGTCCGTGATCACTCTATATCCGTAACCAATGGTGGTCTCTGTCTCAATGGAGAACAGAAAAGCTGATACAAACCCATTGAGGTTATTGACGCATGGAGTCCACTGGTTGTCTGCTATATGGTCCAGGTCACCCCGCAGGTACGCAATAAGCCACCACATGAAGCCAAAGAAGAGCCATGTCACCGTGTATACCAGCACGAAGATGAACAGGTTGAACCTCCATTTGAGATCCACCAGCGTGGTGAAAATGTCCGTCAGATAGCGGTACGTCTCTCGGACGTTCCCATGATGGACGTTGCACTTCCCGTCTTTCTGGACATACCGCTGGATCTTCTTGACCCGGTCCATTTCTGCCAGATGTTTGGGCAGGTCATCCCGAACCTGCTTCGGCAGCTTGGGCTTTCTGATGATGGCTGGGCTCTCCACATCCTGCTCCATGGGGTTTCTGGGTGGATTCAAGCCTGTGACAGGAGAAACATGGGAGTGATTATGAGTAATAGCAAGTGCAGGAATCCTGTTTGTTCAGTTCAGATGAAGACTTGACAGGGGCTGCAGTCACAGCTGCCAGATTACGCTATTTTTAATATTATTTCAGTTTAAATCCCTCAAAAATAAAAAATAAATACAGATAACAAATACAATAAAATGCTGATGTATATTTGACTTTTATGTTTGATTGTCGTTATAAAATGAAAACCACACATTATAAAGATCAATATAATTATTATACTATATTCCCTTTTTTACCGTCAGAACTCCAAAGTGTACCGGTAAGTTTGAAAGGTATGTTCTTTTAAAAAGTTGCCAAATTTGCACCATTTATTAGAGCCTTAAACTGCAATAACAATAATAATAACTAAAATTTTAACTTTTCTACGATCCTTGAACTAATCCTGTCTAATGATTTGAAAAACCTAAGCTTTAACCATAATTTAATTTAAGCTGTAGATTGTATAAGATACAGATAGAGATGTCTCATGTAACAATGTGCCAAAAATATACCATTTCTTTCTTCCAGATTTTATGAAAACAATCAAGCCTGCCCTTCTCAGTGCAACCATGAAGCCATTAGCTACCTAGCTTCAACCAACAGTCTCATGACAAAAATTTGGGAGCTCTTTGGCTGAACTGCAGGCTGTGTTTACACATAGCAGATAGGAAACAAGTTAAACATATAAGTAGTAATTTATCTATAGTAAAGAGAGTCACCATTTTTTTCCAGTTTAGATCAAATCTATGAGCCCTTCGGAAAATGTTGTACATGTGGATTCCAGATTTTGCAGTTTTTGTAAGATAAATAACTAAAAGACATGTTAGAGTTCCCTCTACTTCTAGCCATGGTTGTGTTGTTTCCATAGAGGTGAAGGACTTTCTACTGCAGTGAAAAATGATCCCACAGTGAGTAAAAAATGTAACAGGAGCAAAAAACACCCAGAAATGCTTAGAATGAAAAAGTTAATAACCATGTACATTGTTTTTTAATTAGAAATGACATAGGAGCAGGACTTGGGCCTTTAATTATACTGACATCAGATTTCTAAGATTTCCCAATCAATCCAGATGTGGAAACAAGTCCCTCGGCTCAGAAGTAGATAGTGAAATATTTATATTAATAAATATGTATTATATTTTAGATATTCAATAGCCGTCAGTGCAGCTATGTCTTATTATGCTGTGTGTACATTAATGCTGAATCTGTTTAAAGATTCTCAGTTTCTGCATCGTTCAGGCACAGCGATTTTCATTTCAAAATTTCATTGTACCACTGAGCAATGACAATAAAGGCATTCTGTGCATCCTAATTATCACATCCCAACTGTGTTTATGGAGACCTTTGCCAACAGTCTGAACAACTGAACAACAGAACACTTCTACGTCTCATCTTCTTCGCCATCTTCTTAGTGGCAAAGCTGCCAAACTGATTGCATTTTTGTTTCATGGTTGCAACATGATCTGACAAAATCAGCATAAATTCAGGTCAATGACAGCAGCCGTGCTGTATCACATTTATAAAGTCTAATCATAGGCAGAGGTACAGATGAAAGAGAGCCTTGTGTCTGTAGGAGCATTTTCTGTTCCCAGAAACATATAAATACAGATTTCATTGCAGCCCAAAAGTACAACATATTAACCCTCTGAATTCCAAAGCTGGGTTTGACAGGCATATCATCTTTAAAGAAGCACCAAAATGATATCATTTATCAGAGCGACCAAACTGGATCAACAGAGACCAGCGCTGCATTTTCAACTTTCTGAAGGTCCCAGAACAACTCATCTATGGCTTGAAGTTACGTTGGGAGAAATGATCAAAATCTCAGCTTAAAATTGTGATATTTCATCAAAATCAGATTATTCTACATGTCTCATTTATAAAAATTCACAGAAACAAATCATTTACACTATTTTTTACAGATTCTTGAAAAACAACTAGAGAAGTCATGAAAGACTCAGCTGCAACCGACAGTCACGGGACAAAAATTCAGCAACTTTTCGGCTGTACTGCAGGCCGTGTTTACATGTTGATTACGGATTTTTAAAAACTTTTTAAAGGAAAAATGTAAGAAATTCAACTTATTTCCTTTTTATAACTATAACTGTGCCTTACTGCATTAAATTTCTTTCTACTTTTAGTCATAGTTGTGCTGTTTCCATGGAGGTGCCGACTTCATGTTGCAGTGAAAAATGAGCCCACAGTGAATAAAAATGTGACAAGAACAAAAAACACCAGGCTTGGCGTTCAGAGGGTGAACCAGGACTCATTCCCAAGCTGCTGCAGTGATAAAATCCTCATCTCATCATCACATCGTCCCCCAACAAAATTGAAAATTCAGGTTTACAGGAACAGCTGCAGTGTGGGTTTGGCTCTATCGACATTCAACCACTTAAGCCCCAGGCAATTTTTTAGAAGTTCTGCCTGTAAAAACACCTAAATTCAGTATCAGCTCCACAACTGTGACGCCAAAATGTCTCCTGCCTCCATCACCAGGCCGGAGGGATTTAAAAAACAGCCTTACAACAATGAGTCAGTGAAACTAATGTTATTGAACCTGTTCTAAAAATTCTACCAAATTTTGATGCAACAGAAATGAAGCACAAAGAATCCTACGTCCATTTTAGTCATAGTCATAGTAGGCAGCCTCTTCACTGACAGAAGCCTCAGTAGCCTTCTGAAACGGCTTTAATAACAAGAGAAGGGTTAAACTATATGATCACAGAGGAAGTTGGAGGCAACACAAGCTTGTTTGCTCTGTACACACTGAAAAACCAAGACTGCATTTTCATATTTACACACCGTTTGGAGTGAGGAAAGATGTTTAAGTCTGGAAGGTGTGGAAATTTAACCATCGCTCTCAGATTGACTGGCATCTACACAGACAAGACATGCATGCAGATAATATCATAAACAATAGACCTCCTACTCTGCCATTGTTTGAAGTCCGGTACGCAGATTCTCCAGCAGTAGTACTAAACAGTCTCGGCATGAAACTGTGCAGCTACGGTTTGCTGCCGAGGGAAAACGTGTCAACACCCACGCCGCAAAAACAGCAAACTACACTTTGTCACAGTGGCTCATGCAGTACAGAGCGAGTGTGTAACAGCGAATTAAGGTTGTAATGCTTCGTGGGTGCTCGGGAGCTCCTCGGCACCCACGGGGAAGCCATACTGTGAGGTGATCACATCCGAAGAGAAATGAAGAGAAATACCAAAGCTGTCAAAGCAGAGATTTGACTGTCACCTAAACTGCGTCCACTTCTGCATTCAGCTTACTTTCTACCCCGACGGTCAGGTTTAGATTTCTTGTGAACTCTTCCTGCCTAATCTGCCTCTAACAAATGTTGCCCAAAAATTCTAGCTCAGAGGTCATTGAATGCAACGACACATTCAGGGTCTCTACTCTGCAGCTTTTCAGTCCATTTCTCTCTCCACCACCCACACCATCCCTCGTCAAGTTAGCTTTCCTTACAGTTTCCAGTAACCTGTAGTATTTTGTCTGTGTTGATCTGTTACGGCAAAGAGCTTTGAACAGGATTTCGACAACCTCTCCAACATGTAAAAAACACTTAAATGCAGTTTTCAAACAACACTCCTGAAGTAAGGCAGTGCACGATTCTAAGCCTCTACTAGTCCATTTTTTACTGTTAAGACTAAAAGCTTGAATCATTTGTTAGTGTGCAGCACACGATTCAACAAGACAGGGGAAATAAAATTTTCCTGGATATGCAGTCAACAGAGTGGAGAACTAAACTTGCCGTAGTGTTTGTATCTTAAAATGAGTGACACTGGTTGAATCATGAGACTTCATGCTTTAAAATGATGTACAATTGGGTTTACTGCCATTTAAAATACAGCAGCAGAATTTCACTAAGGGTTTTTGGGTTATGGATAGGGCTAAAGGAATTGTTTTTTGTGATTTATTTGCTTTAATTCAAGCTTTAGAATATTCAGTGTGTAACAGATCAAAACATGTGATGAAACATTATCAAGCTAGGGAGGGAAAATTAACCCTAAAGATAATGTACACTTCAAAAATCTGTATTTTTTTACAAATAGCATTTCGTGCAACACAAAATACAAAATGCAGGCACCAGGTGACAATTCAAAATATAACAGAACATCAGGGATGGCAGCAGAATTAACAGTCAGTAATAGATTATCCCCCAACACAAACAAAGTGAATATAACTCTATATGATGATATAATAATGTTCCTTAACAGACATGTGTACGGCTTAGTTATATGTTCCATTGGCCTGTAGGACCACAATCCTAACAGGTGTCAACCTGTTTAGAATACCTGGTGATCTACCTGGGAGGCATGAAATGTCACAGAAGACTTTGTCATGGTGACTCCTCGGGTCGCTACAGTAATTAACAGTGAGAAGCTTCACCTGTTGGCACAACCAGATACTACAGTTAATCTATAATGTATTTACTGAGAAGCACATACCTAATCCTCTGCAGTATCGATAAATATATTTTTAACAGTAATTAATCAATCAACCATTATCATTAAAATCCCCATGGAATATGTATGGATCTAATTACATTTTCCACAATAGATTCAGTGTTTGTACAAGCTCACAATTCATATTCTGAGAATTAAAAAAAGAGCCAGTGCTGAAGACAAAAAGCCACCACTATCTAAGGCATTATTGCATCTATTAGGAACAATATATCATTTTAATGTTGCTTATTTTATGTTTTTTTAATCAAATGCATGTGTTGTAAACACTGAGGGGTCATACTGTATACCACTGCATGGTCCCAGTGCTGTGCTGCTCTGTGCATGTTTATTGTGCATGTGGAGCTGATCCAGACACCACAGTGTAAAGAAACTAAACACAGCAGAACACTGTTACGTGACCGCTCTGTTGTGGCTGTCACATTAAAGCTTTTCTTTTTTTCCTGTCCCCCCGGCTGTGCTGTGGACTGACCTGAGATCAGAACAGATCTCCTTTACTGTGCCTAAGCCACCATCAGTGTTTCTACCACTGGAACAAATGGCTGTGTTCAAGCCGTTCTGCTCTCCATTCACGGGGGAATATTATGAGCTTGAGCAGCGCTGGTTTCCATGGCAACACACAGCTCAGTCTACCAAGTGCTCACAATATAGCAGGAATGTGCTGGATGAGGCCACAGCGTTGGATAACATTTGTCTGTTTCATCTTGTTTCAGCGGGCCCGAGGAAGAACAATGTACTGGATCTGCTTTGTGCATAGAGCTGCCATTCATGTAACATCTGTTTTTCCCTAATACTGAATATCTGTGAATTAAAATATTACAACACAGGCCCGCTGAGAGGATGTTTGTAATGTGGGACTGAAAAGTAAATGACCAATAAAAGCCAATATAATAGGCCCTAAACTCTCAAAGCACCTGAATTTTATTGAATTTGAATAGTTGATATTTTTATATTGACGATAACCACATGTATGAAAGATGCATCTCGTGGCGATGAACACATAGATAATTGTCATCCGACTACAGTTCCTCTCCAGCTCTAGAGACCATTGTAGCATCTTTCAGCATATTGTTTTGGTTCCACAACCAACAGCTTTACCTTTTCGGTTCATTCTATATGTCTTTTATAGCTTCATTTCACGGCAGCAGGCGGCTTTCAGCAAAGAGGTCCTACAAAAACCAATTTACACTACCTAAACCAAATATTTCCAACCCAGTGTGGGTAGTTTATGTGAGATAGTCAAAAGTAACTATCAAAAGAAATCAGATTCCCAATACCTGGACTTCATGGATAATAATTTTAAAAAGCTGTAGAGGTGGGTGTCATAAACTAGAGAATAAAAGAAAACTATGTTGGTGAAGCTTGTTTAATGTTGGAAGCCCCAAAAATTCTAGAAAGGTTGGCAAGAATAATGCCACAATTCAAGGACTGCATCCTTCTAACACTGCGTTCCAAGACTGAAGGCCTCACTGCAGCACGACGAAGGCTGTCGCATTTCAAAGGCTCCTTTAAATGCGAATAAGAAAAAAAGGTGGATTCTTTTCTGCACAACTAATGTGTCTTAGGGACAGTTGGATTCTTGAGAAAATGGGGGACTACACCAGTATAACTTTGGAAGCCACTGGTTACACTTTTAAATGTATACATTGTGTCATCTCAGTTTTCTCCAATATATGATAAAATGGAAGAAATAAAATTAAAAGTTCTGGCCCCAACTTGTCCAAGTGATGAGAGGTAGCAGGAGTGGCACTCCAAGATTCAAGAGTATAGGCAAGAACATCTGGTCACGAAAACAGTAAGTCTCTTTTAACAGTGCTTTGTCCAACCATTTGTGAGCCTTGATACTGTCAAGCTTTAAAAATCTGGCCAAGTATGCAGTTTGTGGTAAGAACGTATAGGCACAATTACCATTCAAAATTCATGGTATCCAAACAATTAATCCTCCATTTCACACAGCAGGCTTCTCATTTTTTGCAACTGACCATTGATTTTAGTGCCTTCAGCTAGCCTATGCTAAGTAGGGAGTTGGTTTGAAAACTCTGCCCACAGTTAAAGTTCTTCTTTTAAACAAAAATCATGTAAAAAGGTATGGAAATGCATTTAATTGGCTATACATTATGTGAAATTGTGGTAAAAGACTTAAGCCCACATCCTCAGTGCAATGTTAGCATCCTGAGCAGCTGATGATCCCCACTGAGGATGTGCAAAATAACAGCACTAATACAACGGTACAATATTATAAATAAAAACTGAGTTTAAAAAGGCATTGCAGTGGTTATATTTATTGCTCGTTTCCTCAGTATACATCACTTTCACAAAAAGAAAAGATTTAAGTGCGAGCTTGTTGAAAACCAATAAACATGATGAAGTTGCTAATATTAGCCTAATCCCTGCTAAAGTAGCATCTATAGTTGGCTTTCACACAGACATGTTATAGTCCTAAAAGACAGAGTTATTTTCCAACATACTGTAAAATTACAGCAAATGTTATTATCAAATGATATGCTAACTCTTGGCTTGGAAAAAGGTTGAGTTTCTATTAGTAAGCTAGTCAGCATGCTAGCATTAGCAGCTAACATTAAAGCACAGCTTAATTTAAAAGCTTTCTGTAAAAATTTGTTGATGTTTTATTTTTTTGAAAAGCATAAACATAAAAACACAACAATCCAAAAGCTTTCGATAGAGGACATTGCTCTTATTAGTGCTTATGGTAAAACATTCAAGGCTATGTCACAGTTGCTAAGCAGTGATTTGCATTTAGCAAACAGTTAAGAGTCGTAAAGTGTGACAGGCTGCTGGTGAGATTTTCACAATTTTATATTTGCAGTTTAGTTTTTCTTTAAATATTCTTTAATGTTACTAAACACAGAAACACATTTCTATTCTTTGTTTCAAGAAAACAAAGATGGGAAAAATCAAAACAGGTGTCAGAGTCAAGAAAAGAAAACCAATCAGACATGGTCCATTCTAGTTTTTTGGTAATTCCCTTTTTGTTTCAATTCCATAGCTGCTGAAACATAAAAAAAAATCATGTTTTATCCATAATGTTGGCATGAGGACAAGTCTAGACACTACATTAAACATTAGCCTAAGGTGCTGCTGCCATGAAAAAGAGGTCAGTCAAAGGAAAGGATCAGTGCGGCTGCAAATTCAAAATGCTTCATGGCTATAGTTGCTTAATTCACTCACAGCTGACCCAGAAATTAAAAATGAATTGATGCGATCTGCAGATTGTGTTTTCAGTTCTTAACACAGCTTTCTCCCGCCACAACAGAATTTCAAACCAAACGTCTACACAGGCTTCTACCCGACACAGTATTTCGGACACAGTTCCTGATTTTTCATACTAATGATTTACCTGGGAGAGCTTTACGACTGTCCAAACCATACAGATGTTCCAATAGTTAGTCATGCAACACTGCAGGAAAAAGAAAGGGACTTTTATTTCCAAAAGCGGAAGACAGCTCCCCTCATAAATTTACTATCAGAACCACCGGAGGTTACTGCATACAAGATGGTCCGTTTCACTGATAGTTATACAAGCGCTGAAAAGCAGACCTGGCAGCAGGATGTGGTGCATGAAGAAGTATTGCGTAGGATGAACGTCAGCTCAAAGGCTGAAGTCTGACGGCACGTGTGAACACATCAGTAGACAATAGTTCTGTTCGTGATCAAGATTTTAGCCCTCTTTTCAAAATTTTTATCTGCTGTGTTCGCCAGGTAGCTGGATCCAGATGTGCCCAAAGTCAAGCCGAGGCCGCATGGGGATGAAAGCTATTTTTAGGTGTCCAAACAGCTGAGCACAGGCACCATAGATGTCACATACAAATTAATTTTCACATCTTTTCACAGTTTTTCTCCGGAACTAACCTCATGTGTTTTGGGTGAGCTGAGAGAAAAGACAGGCCTAGTTAGTAAATTATCAATAAAAGGGATCAGGTTTATCGCTCCAAAGTAATTCATCAGGTCTTCAGTGATTGTTAGAAAGTCATTAGTAAAGGCTAATGGCTTTATTTCTTATTGATTAATTGACTTTTGAGGGGAGATTTGAGGGTTGAACTGAGGGTCTCCATAATGATTTAAAGAACTATAAAGTGTGTAATCACCATCAAAAGGGCGTTTGCAATCTCCTTATTAATGGGTTGCTTAATTCATAGAGCTGTTACTTTTTACTGACTGCAAACAAGAAAAGTAATAAACCAGAATAAAATTCACCATTTATACGTGATAAATATCTTGGATCAAGTTATCAGTATAAATCTTAATGTTTGTGATTAATCATATAATAACGGTACCATGTCATATCATAACATAGCTACAAATATCTGTATTGTTATTACACTAATCCTAAATAATATTTAGTTTATACATTTGACTGGATATGTATAACAAATATACATAATTTGCTTGTTCCTAGTCAAAGAACATTTTTCTTCAGGCAAATGACATCGCTTTGACCATTCACATGTTTTGATGACAAATATTTACAATAAATAAAATTGAATTATAACTTGCTGTAATTCCAGTTGTCTACAGTTTATTTCTGACTACTTATAATTGTAGTTCAAGATATCTTTAATTCACCCTAATTCAACAATTCTGTGTTGTCAAAATGTATTTACAGATGTCTTGAATTAGTGTTTTGACTAGGAAAAACTAAGTTTCAAATATCTGCAGTTACATCAGAAACTACAGCAAGAGAGAGGCAGAGGCTGAGGTGTTTTGCTTTTCAGGTTTTTCAAACTATGGCATTGCAACTGTAACCGCAGAAGACAAGTCGATTTACCACCATGTAAAAGCCTGAGGACAAAGCTCGGGTAAATTTTGACCACAGGTCTCTGATGAATGAAGCTCTACTACTTCCTATTTCATGGCATATTCATATCCAGTGCAGCAGTTGCCATTACTTCTTCCGATGCTGTTCAAATGCTTTGCTGGACCAGTCTCCAATAGGAGGCCTTGCATTAACAATGCCAAGAATGCAAATTGATACTAGTCATAATAGTGTTTGAGATATCTGCACCTACTGTTCCAACTAGTCCAAATTGAATTACAGATTTCTCTGTCCTTTGGAGTTGTATGAACATGAAGTTGTATGTTATCTTGGAAAAAAAAAATAATAATAACTTGTCAAAATGACATGATATCAATGATTTAAATTCTGCATAGTCAGGCTCAGTTATTAAATGTTAAAACAGTTTGCCCCTGTGGATTTTTATCTTCACCACAGATAGCTTTACTGTTTTACTATTTGATCTTTGATGTTTACCTCCAACATCTGTTTAGAAGACCTAATACCTGAAAAAGCTTCTTGTTCGTCCTCTCTCTGTGAGTGGAGGTATTCCTATTAGGATACAGCCAGTGGATGTATTTAGTAGAACAACAGCAGTTTTTACATCCAAAGATGGAGCCTGATTCATTCCAGTTGCTCAGTAGCACATACTCCAGAAAATGTCTACCATGCTTCAAAAAACTTCCTCGTACTAAAAGGATCATACATCTCTTCTTAACTTCACTAAAAGTAGATGGACTGAATGGGTCCAATTCTGAAAATCAAAAGATCCGTTCACAAAGGTTTGAGAAGTCATGGAAAATGTGGAAGTTATGGTAATGGGGTTTGGCCAATATGACAAAATTGCCGCAAGATCCAGGGCTTTTCCTGGGGACATGACAGAACATTTAACAGTAAGGTATTTTAGGGTACAAAGAAACTGAGGAAATAATTAAAGAAAAATAAGTATGTCACCTGAGAGGCAAAAAATAAGAGCACTGGATGCTGATAATAAGAAGTCCAGAAAAAATTAAGGCAATCAGATGAACTTAACCTATGTTAATTCAGTGTTTCAATCATTTATAAGTTAGGTTTTATTGACGATGTGGAGTTCACACATCATATATCACATATACAAAGTAGTTTTAAGGACAGATTAGTTGTTACTAAACCTATTGTTTAAACTCTGCAGCTCTTGTGTAGCAAACTAACTGAACTATCTGACAAAGCTAACGTTGGCTTGCTAAAAAGCTAAAGTGCTAATGAGGAATATGACCTGAAATTTGATGAATGCTGTTCAGTAATAATATAGCTTGAAGATTTTAATTGACATTTCCAGAAAATAACAGAACATACCTGAAACTACAAAATGTTATACCAGCACCACTTGACTAAATAGCATCAGTTATTGAATATTTACCTCTATTATCTGTATGAATACTGCTAGTTTAGAAACACTTTTCTCAATGTATATAGGCTTAAATTAAATGAATTATATCAACAGTCTAAAACTGTCATTACTGGAAGTTATGCCACTTTGAGACTAAATCTAGATATAGTCACTACATAGTAAGGATGGTGGATCCAACTTAATGGATTTAAGAATAGCTTTGAATCGGCACACCTGTGATCTCCATGGGGTAAATAGTTTCACTTGTGTGACTGGTTTTAATTTAATGATGTATAAATCTCCACTTTGGTTCTAACTTGACTAAATTTGAACTCACAAACAGCTGAGGGGGACGAGGGAAGCCACAAGCAGCCGTACTTCTGCACAAAGTCGATGCCTGCCAAAATTCGTATTGGTATTTCTGGTATCTGGACATCCCTAACTGGGACTGTAGTGGCCTACAATTAGCCTGGAACTGTGAGAGTGACGGGACCAAAATAGGACTTTGAGAAGAGAGGAGGGGGGTTATATCCCTCCATCCCCGGTGGAAATGGCACCGCCGCAGCCCTCAAACTGAATTTTCTCCAAACAAATGCGCTCTGCAGCTGTTTACAGAGGCTTCAGTTAACCTTAAAACAGCTGCCTTTAGTTCGTGACTTGGAGAAACACAATGACTCTCAGGTGGACTCCTGCTGAATCACGCTACTTACAGGATTCGACCTTCGCAGAAAGACTATGCAGGGACTAAACAGCTTCAGGTATCAGAGCAAAGCAACAAAACAGACTAGAACCTGAGTTTTGTTTGGAGAACACCTAAATCCAACAACTGTACTGTGTTAAAGAGGAAATAGCTGATGGAGGAACAAGCTGGTTATCTTTAATTGCACTGTACCAGGTTCTATTGGAGAAACCCTGATTTTATATTTATAGTTAAATTACATCTGGTTTGAGAATAAATGACTCATTTTATCAGAATGACTGGTTTCATTAGAGATTAACTCTATTTACATGAGCTTACAGCCCACACCGACTAATCTGACTAAATAAACAATCTAATCCTGAAGGAACACATCCCTTCCACACTAATAATCAGGGACTTCATAGACAGACACAAGCTGTTAGTTATTGTGAGCTCTACAGATAAAGCTTCCAAACACTTCTCCTCTCATTTACACCTTCCTACAGTAAAATCCAATAACCATTTATCCTCTGACATCTCCTATGTGCTAGTTTCAGGTAATAAGCACCTTTTAGATAGCATTAACTGCAATCTGCCCCCAAGTTTAACTCCTTCAAAAGCTTTATTATCTGATGTTTTGTAATTGGTTTTATCAATTCTTTGTCATTTGCGGTTGTCTGGATGCTGCTTGTGAAGGATTCTGAATGTTGCCTGATTAAATGAGGCTTAAATAATTAATTGAAGCAATCCATTTCAGTTTTATGGGTGAACATTATTGTACTGAAATGCTGAAAATACTCTACTGTATTTTTTACGTTTTCATTGTTGCATAATCTGTTATTTTCTTAATTAATTGATAAGGTCTTTAAATGGTGAAAACTGTTGATTCACAAAGTCCGTGATGACGTCCTAATATATCTTGTTTTTCCACAATCCAAAGATATTCAGTTTATTGTCATAGAGGAGTAATAAAACTACAAAATATTTACATTTTAGAAGCTGGAATCAGAGAACTTAGACTTTTTAGTCTTAAATTTTAACAGTAATAATTTCCAGATTATGTTGCCTTGATATACATCCCATGCAGTTTGTGAGGAGTTAGCACTTCCAGTACCTCTGTGAATACTGGACATATGTAAGATTAGAAGAAAATAAAAATATATTTGACGTTTGTCTTTGGTTTTTTTTTCAATTCATGGTTAACTGTGGTTGTCTGGATGCTGTTTTTGCATAATTATGAATATTTCATAAGTTTAACTGAAGCAATTAATTTCCAGTTTTATATGTGAACATAAATGTCCTGTAATGATGGACTCATTTTTACATTTCTTTACCTACATGAGTGTTTTTTTCTGCAAAAATACGAAGACATAACCCCTGTCTCCAATGATCGGTTCCATATTTTGTCACCTTTATCACATGTCCCCAGCCCGGTTTGCGAGGGGTTACCACGAACAATGCTTCTCAAAATATGTGACTTACATAAGATTAGAAGAAAACTAAAATATACGTGACTTTTTCTTTTATCAGTTGTTTGTCAATCCTGGTTGTCTGGCTGTACATCTGTTTGTGCCGAATTATGAATGTTTCTTGACAAAGATCTCAATCTAAGTGAGACTGCCTCATGAAATGAAGCTTTATTAAATAATGTACAGGGTTTATGTCACGGACTGTGGTCACTCTGGTATGATAAGCTGTGTATAAATGACATCATTCTCATTACCAGTTATCTTTTCCATATTTTGTCGTCTTGATCACGCATGCCGAGCCCAGTTTGTGAGGGGTTATCACGTACAATCCTTCTCTAAATATTGGATGCACATAAGCTTGGAAGAAAATAGAAGTATATTTGACTTTTGCAGCTCTTTTAATTAACTCATTGTCAATTGTAGTTGCCTGGCTGTACATCTGTGTGCTCTTTGTGCAGAATTATGCATGTTTCTTGACAAAGATCTCAATCTCAGTGAGCCTGCCTTCTGAAATGAAGTTTAATTAATTATTTAAGTGGATTTATGTCACGGCCTGCGGTCACTTTCAATTTCTGAAGCCATTTCAGCTGTATATGTGAACATATTTGTAATTACATGCTGGAAAACCAAACAGTATTTGTCACTATGTTTGCACTTTTGCATCTCTTTGCCTCCTTAAGTGACATTACACTGACTACCAGTATTCATTTCCAGTGTGTCTCCATCACATGTCCCAAGCCCAGTTTGCGAGTGGTTACCACTAACAATGCTTCCTGAGATACTGGCCAGACATAAGATATATTTGACTTTTGCAATTGCTTTTATCACTTATATGCCGATTGTGGCTGTTTGGCTGCAAATTAGTGTGCTGTTTGTGCAGAATTATGACGGCTTTTAGATAAATATCTCAATTTGAGTGAGACTGTCTTATTAAATGAAGTTTAAATAATTAATCAAGAGGCTTCATGTTGTGAACTGTGATCATTTAGGCACGAATATCTGTAATTTTTAACACAAAAACGGTAATTTTCGATTCATGAAGCCAATTCTAGTGCTATATGCAAACACAACAGAGTTCTGGAAAACCAAATAATATTTTTCACTATATTTACACTTTTGCATCTCGTAACATAGCTTTTATAACCAATAACCATTTTCATATTATGTCACCTTGATTACACATCCCAAGCCCAGGTTGCATGGGGTTAACACTTACAATGATTCTGGAAATATCGGACGCACACAAGATTAAAGAGAAAATACAAATATATTCGACTTTTGCATATGGTTTAAGTAATTCTTTGATTACTGTTGTTGGCTGGCTGTACATCTGTCAGCTGTTTGTGCAGAATTATGATTTTTCTTGCCAGGATCCTAGTCTCAGTGAGCCTGCCTTATGAAATGAAGCTTAATGAATTATTTAAGTGGCTTTATGTCACGGCCTGTGGTCACTTTCTATGTAGGAAGCCATTCCATTTTTATATGTGAACATAATTGAACTAAAGTGCTGGAAAACCTTTTTGCACACCTTTACCTACTTTAGTGACATAACTCTTACTACCAATAACCAGTTCAGTGGTGTGTCACCTTGATCACACACCCCAGTCCCAGTTTGTGAGAGGATAAAGATGCTTATCCAAATATTGGATTACATGAGATTAAAAGAAAAAAAAAAGTGTATATTTGACTTTTGCAATTGCTTTTATCACTTATTATTCTGGTCGTACATCTGTGTGCTGTTTGTGCAGAATTATTAATATGTCTTGATAAGGATCTTAATCTGAGTGAGACTGCCTTATTAAATGAAGTTTAATTAATTCATTAAGAGGATTTATGTCATGACCTGGGATCAGATTTAGGCATGATGAGCTGTGATATCTACTACAAAACCAGTAATTTTCCATCTATGAAGCCATTCCAGTTTTATATGTGCACATAATTCAGATTAATACAGCTTCCGTCTTTTTTAAAAAACTAGTTTCTTTGGGGGAAACCCTGGGATGAGCTGTATGGAGGAGGAGCAGCTCCACAGTGCTCAGATCTACCTGTAATACAGGTTAAATAAAAGTCTCCTCGGGCACAATAGCAGGGTTTTATTGTGGAGCAGGCTAGGCTAAATGATTTTGTTGGGATCAGGTGCATCTGCAGGAAGAGAGGGCAAACTACCAAGCTGGAGATTTCCCGTTGTCATGGAGATGGGGGTGATCCAGATAATAATAATAGCCTCTTAATGTCGCTTCATTTTCTGCGGTTATATGCAGCAGTGCGGCTCGTTTATTAGCCTCCTCTGTGTCCTGTGGTGCTGAGAGGCCGCCGGGCCTGCAGGCTCTCACAGCCTGGGACATTTTCTTCAACACCTTCCAGTTTTCTTCCATCTAACCGGCTGCTTTTTCCCTGCACCATGTCACTGGAGAGCAGCGGATCTTCCAGCGTTAAAGCGCACATCCACGTCCACATGCGCCCTTTTCCCATCATCACCATGCTGATGATTGTCTTAATTAATCTGTGGTTCGTCTTGTTCTGTTATGTAACTATCCACCCCCACCGTCCCCATATAATACATGATTACATTTAACAAGCCATCAGCAGGATCGCAACAAGGCGCAGCGCAACAAGGAAAAGAAAGACGGACGGAGGGATCTCACCTGGTGCAGCTGGTCAGTGAGCGCCTCCCGGGTCATCTTAAGCCGTGTTGTTCCCATGAAAAATCTCCGCTGAGGCTGTAGTTGGTGATTATCAGGACGCTTCTGCGAGAACCGAGAGAAGAAGAGACACTAATTCCCCTTTTCCTCCATCCTCTCCTCAGAGCAGGCAGCGGCCGTCAGCCTCCACCCCTCGGCTGGGAGAGAGACATAGAGGAGAGAGGGGGAGAGAGAGAGAGGGAGGAGAGAGAAAGAGGGAGAGAGAGGAGAGAGAGAGCGACAGAGGAGAGAGAGGGAGGAGAGAGAGGAGAGAGAGAGACAGAGGAGAGAGAGGGAGGAGAGAGAGAGAGAACGAGAGAGACAGAGGAGAGAGAGAGAGAACGAGAGAGAGGGAGGAGAGAGAGAGAGAGACAGAGGAGAGAGAGAGAGAACGAGAGAGGGAGGAGAGAGAGAGAGAACGAGAGAGAGGGAGGAGAGAGAGAGAGAGACAGAGGAGAGACAGAGGAGAGACAGAGGGAGGAAATGGAGGGAGACAGAGGAGAGGGGGAGAGAGAAAAAGAAAAGGAGAGAGAGAGACAAAGGAAAGAAAGGGAGGGGAACAGAGAGAGGTGGAGAAAGTGAGCTGAGGAGACTGAATACAACAACACCTTAACGTGTACACACACACACACACACACACACACACACACACACACACACACACACACACACACATATATAGCCTGCCAATACAGTATTATTATTATTATGTAAAATAACCTGCTTGATTAAAATGATAAGATTAAGACCCTACAATTCCATTAATAATCGTTTCAATAGTTTGACTACAGTGTTTTTGTTTATGTGAGTTGACCTGACTAGAATTAGAATTAGAATATACTTCATTAATCCCAGAAGGGAAATTCATGATATTAAATTATGAAATTATGAATTAAAACATCAAGATTAGGAGTCTACAATATTATAAATGATGCAAGTATACATTGCTAATTAACATATTAAGATTAAGACCCTGCAATATTATATATAATGCAAATTCACCTGACTAATTTAAATATTATGCATTACATATATATATATATATATATATATATATATATATATATATATATATACGTATACATATATACATATATATGTGTGTGTATATATATATATACGTATACATACATACATATATATATGTATATGTGTGTATATATATATATATATATATATATATATACGTATACATACATACATATATATATGTATATGTATATCTCTTCCTGTAGAAGGAGCTGCTACCTTGTTAAATACTGGCACATAAAGTAGTAGGTCTTTCACTCAAAACCCTTGTGTGTATGTACTAGGTCAGCACAGTTTTCTTGTCTTCTTTAAAAAGTTTGTAAATATAGAAATAAATTAAAGTCACTAATTCAGTTATGTCCTATTTCTGTACCAAAATGTATTTATTGTTAATTTAATAATGTATGTATTTTCTCATTTTCTCATTTTCTGTCCTCCATGTTGCAGAGCAAAATAACACGACATGTTAATATCATTTTTGGAGAAGAAACATGTCAATCAAATGGTTCAGAATGGAAGGCTAAAGAAACAGTTAAATCCTGTTTTCACAGGGAATGTTTCAGTTAGTTTTATCAATAAATGCTGACACCAAAGTCAAAATCAAAGGCTTTTCATTTCCTTCCAGGGGAAAAGTGCAGTAGCTAGTGAACCAGTTAGCCAGTTAGCCATTAGCTTCTGTGGAAGTTGAACTTATCTTGGCTCATTCCATTAAAACAATGTGACTTTCATAATAATCTATTATTCACTGAGAGCTGCACAGTTTAAAGAGACTTTAGCATCAGTGGTTAACCTACAAGTAAACTAACCTTAATGTGAGCCTTTTGTCTTCAGCAGCTAAATTATTTATTTTTTTTAAATGAAAAACTGTTGCCTGTATACAGACAAAAACACAAAGTCCAACAAAACAGAAGATGGGCAACTGTAAATAGTAATTATCTAAACTTTACTGATGATTTAAAAAGCAAGCCTTAAGCAGCAGTTCAAGATTTTTAATCCACTGAGGATCAGCTAAAATCCTCAATCCTCATACTGTATTGGAGCTCCCACAGGGCAGTATTGTCTGTAGAGCAAATGATAAAGTGAGTGACCAAAAACAATGACTATTTGGCTTACAGTGAGTTGTTTAAAAAAAAAACAAGACATTTTGCCACCTCAATGTGAGTAATGGTCTCAGCCTGGCCATCACTATAAAAGCTGTCCGGCTCCTTTGCTGTATAGAAGCACAGTGTTTTCTGTCTGGTTATTTCCATTCCAGGATGTGAGCCTCGGTGCTCTCCATGGTGCTGAACCTGCTCGCTCTCATTCACTTCACATTAGTGGGAAGCTCCAGACATAGCTAATCTTCGTGTAAGTTATTGTAGTGCTGCTTGCTGGCAGAATCGCACTGGTTTCCAGGTCAGCGATGCGTCAGTGGTGACCTCTGACCTCTTCACATAACTCACAGTGGTGAGTCTTTTATGACTCAAGTGGCATCCAGTGGTTTCAGGCGCCTACATTTCCCACAATGAAACCAATAAATCGATCTGAGATGTAAATACAGCTGGCCAGCAACAATGCACATGAAGAAGTCTTTTAATGTTTCATGCTGGAGTTAAATACTGCAAGACAAAGACAGAGGATGCGTGTGAAGTGTGGATACTTGCTTTATGTCAGAAAAATAAATGCAGTGTGTTGCTGCAGAACAGTCAGTTTTTCTTTAAAAGCAGTTTAATGCATTGTTTAAAAAATGTCAAATGTTCCTTTGCACAGTTCTTAAATTATTCTCAAAATATCTGTTTCAGGGGAAATGGAGTTTTGCACTTCACTACAAAAGTGCTACCACATTTGAATGTTACGAGTTGATTTTTATTTTGATACAAATGATTTTTTCAGGGGCCAAATTAAATTAATAATAACTATATAATAATAATTAATATAATAGAGGCTTATTGAGTCTAAAAAAGAAGGTGATAAAGTGGGTGGTCTACTAACTGCAAGGTTGGCTGTTTGATCCCAGGCACCTCCATGTGTCAGAGTGTCCTCGGACAAAGTGCTGAACTCCAAGTCTTAGCATGTCTGTGGAGATTCTCAGTCATCCAGGTCATGGTTATCCTCGTAGTTTCAATCGTAGCATCTGGACTTGCTTGAGTTTCTCGAAGACGTTTCACCTCTCATCCAAGAGGCTTCATCAGTTCTAGACTGGCTGGTTGGGAGTTCCAGATCAGTTTAGAACTGATGACGCCTCTTAGATCAGAGGTGAAACATCTTTGATAAAACTAAAGCAAGTCCAGATGCTACGATTGAAACCACAAGGATAGCCAAGTCTTAGTCAATTAGCAGCTCTGCCAGCATTGCTATTTGTGAATGGATGAAAGAAATATACATTGTAAAGCACTTTGCAGACTCTAGCTGAGGCTGAAAAGTGCAGATCTTTTCCCATTTCCATGATGTGACAGTGAATGAAGTGAACTTTTTAAAAACGTGTTCATGTCAGACTGAATATCTTTCACTCCAGGGGTCTGACTTCTCCAACTGAGGGTTCCTTCACCTAAACTGTTGTTTCTCCCTGAATATTTGGTTCAGTGGCTGACACCAAGACGACAAAAATGAGGAAACTGTCTGAAAATGTGTTGGAAAAAACAGTCAGTCACACTCCAGCTCTCCACGCTGCCCCGGATCTCTGAAACCGACCAGTAATGTTCCTGTAGAACCTATCTGAGGTTCAAAGCCACTCCATGAATGCGAACCATGCTCTGTAGGTGCTGCAGCCTCAGGTCAAAAACCTGAAGCACAGACGAGGAGCTGCAGAGACACCCACTTGTTTATAACTCCACACCTTTGGATTTAGTCATTTCTTCAAATGAACTCATTTTCAGATTTTTATTGAGCAACTACACATGCTGCAGAGCAGGGCTGAACAATCAATCCATTATCAATTTGAAACAAAGCAAATGGCAAACAGCAAAGGCTGCAATTCAGGATGTATATATTGCAGCTTGTCTGGCTGAGGGCTATTTTATTAGGACATTATTTAACTTGAATGCAGAGCATGCAGTACTTAGATGACCAACCTATTTCTATATCAGAGATTGTTTACAGGAGAGAACAATTACTTCCTTATTGGAATTATTCTAGTTATTATTATTACTTCTCTAACCTAACAGTCACAGCTTTTGTGATAATTCTTCTATCTTATGTGACACTTAAATGTCATTAATACATGTTTGAAGCAATTCATATGTTTAGGTTCTCAGCCTTTCATTAGATTAATATAGAGCAGTTCATATTTTAATGGTGCCACATGTTAATGCTCCATCACATCTTAAATCTGCCACACAATAAATATTGGACTTTGTTTTTAAAAAACTAAGTTCAATATTTGTTGAACTCAAGTTTTAAAAATTCTATCACATCTGTTATAGGAATCACAATAACATAGACAATCGGCCCTTCTGCAGATTGGAATGTAAAATCCTCCTCTTTTAGAATCACTAGTTTCATTGACTCTTTCATCAATACAATAAAAATATTCACTTCATAAATAAAAGGTCAACACACTGTGGGTGCTTTCAACAGTTTTAATTTTACCATAAATAATAAAAATGACACGTTGCTTGTCACTACAAACAAACAGAAGATGACTATAGAAGTAGAGCTTCCTAGAAGCTAACACAAACAGATAAATAACGATATAAAAACTTTATAAACAACGCAAACATAACATTGTAAATAATCAGGAGTGCTCCGGAGGAAGGTGGAAGCATCTCTTTTGCATCATCTGGTAAAATAACATCAACAAAATAAGCATGATGGCTTCTTAGTGAAGATAAACAAAGTTATTCTTAAGTTGACGACCACTGAGGTGCACACCTGATACGTTCCCTGGACAAATAAAATATCTTTGCTGCAATCACACGGTGCTCAGACTTTATCAAGTACAGTAGGAGTAGTAATGTTGAACAAGGTGGAAAAATAATGACTTTAGATTTAAGATCTCTCAAAGTGACGATAAAAATGTCATGTTTTCATCAGACAACTGCAAATATCATATCATTAGTGTGCAACAAATCTAGCTTCCTTCAATCCCCCAAAGCTGAGCTACCTGGAGATACTCTCTGTTCACTCTCCTTAAATCTTTAAAAACACACTCCTTACAAGGCTGCATAATGAAAATATACTCTCACAGTTACTTCTGAAACAAAACTTAGTCCTAAAATATACAGATTTTACTTCAGTTTACTTACTTATACAATATTCAATATTTACTACAAGGTCATTTCTTCAAATGAAGTTCAGGAAATGTGGTGAAACATGAATCCAATCACGCATCAAACCACATCAGGGCAAGCTACAGTCACATCAGATATGAATGGCTGTAATAAATAATAATATATTTAGGATGTAAAGGAAAATGGGCTGAAATGGCTTTTAAAGTAGACATACAGCCATGTCACCCACTTAGATTTTTTGCACAGTTTTTACATTCAGATGTATAATCTAACACTCAGCTGCAGTTTCAGTCATCACTGCATTCAACAACAGTAGTGCTCTGGAATCAGACAAAAATGACCATAATTACATGCCAAAGCTGAAACAAAATAGATTTCAAGCCTAAAAACACACTTTGGTTTGAAATTACAACCTTAAAACTGGACTATATAACTTTTGAAACAGGAGAAAGTATAGTTTGTCTCTTCTAATTGAAAGCTGTGTGCATAAGTAGAACAATTTGGCAGCCTTAGTAGCTTATGGTGGCTCATCTTCGCTAAACAACATAGATACAAAACTGTAACTAACACTAGAGTCCATTTTTACAGCTACTTACTTGCTATTTTTGGCCACAGTAGCTGCTGTTGTGCAAGTTAATCAGTCTCATTTTAAGCAGCCAGTTTAAACAGCTGTATTGATTAAAAGTGAAGTTGGTCAGATACCAAACAGACCATCTGCACCACCGTCTCTCAGATTTGTAATTGTGAGTTTAATGTGCGTCTGACAGAAGTGCTTCAGTTTTAATCAAACCAGCCACAGAAGCTGCCTTTCTCTTGTGCTTTATGTGCAAAGCTGAAACTTGATGCATTTTTTAATAGCATTTTCATGCATAACTATGTGTACTGAGCTCTGATTAGTTCTATAAACAGTACTGTGGCTGAATGCTTCCTGTGGAGACTGAAAATACAGCTGAAACATTTGCTGCTTGGACTTAAATTAAAGCTAATTAAATGAAGTATCCTAAAAGTACTCATT
Organism: Dascyllus trimaculatus; assembly: GCA_024666655.1. NCBI lineage: Eukaryota > Metazoa > Chordata > Actinopteri > Pomacentridae > Dascyllus > Dascyllus trimaculatus. The sequence continues at coordinate 26,961,088 of CM045459.1, read as the reverse complement.
TAAAGGTCAATGGACATGTAAAATAACTCACTGGCAGGCCGGACAGCAGATATTGGCTGACCTCTCCAACTGAAAGCTTCACCTCTTTTTCATGATGAAGGGGCGCAGTAAGTTGACCTCTAACTACACCTAACAGTGATGTCATGAGGTACCTGAGTACACCTGTACATCATTGCATCAAGGTGAGAAGTTAAACCTGTGGAGGTCAGGAGAAACAGGATGTTCATGAGTGTACGGCTACTCTTTAAAGTAGTAGCAGTGTTTTTATTACCCTGGATTCACTGTAAAGTGTTTAAATTGTTTCCTTCAGAGGTTATGTCACTTTAACAGGGAAAAAAAAAACAAAAGTATTTTGGAGAAACAGAAAATACTTAGAGCATGATTTAAAGGGTCACATTTAAGACATCAGCACAAAATATTGGCAACATCAATACAAAAACCAATATCGGCCGTGTTATAGTAAAAGTGAAACATCCCTCCACTTGCTTTTTGGTCCGATCTGCTGTGACCGTCTCCTTGGAGCTTCACCACCATGTGATCTTAAACTCGTAGATGGGCCTCTTGCAGTAGTAATGGTTGATGAGGTGCTTGTCACAGACACCGATGCACTGCTGCTCGGCAGCGATACCGCGCTCGGCCAGGTCACTGACGATGCAGTGCAGCAGGTCATAAACGTCTGCTACTGCCTCCCATGGCCCAAAGGAAACGTCCACCTCGCAGTGATGCTCAAAGAGTTTGGCCTCGCTGTCCGAGCGCTCGAAGCGCAAAGAGTTAAAAAGAGGACGCTCGTACGGCGTTATGGGCATCTCCTCCTTGTAGACACAGATCTTTAGCTTTGCAAATCGGGCCTTTTTCTGCATTGCCCTCAGTTTGGCAATCTCCACAATGCGCTCCAGATTGTCTGCAATGAAAACCGTTAGACTTAATGACGAAGTTGTAAATATTTACACACTTATTCGTGCAGTTAACTTACCTGGTAATAGAGCGTTCTCCACTGTTGCTCCTAAACACTGGAAAAATTTCACGTCCTTTTCTTTTCTGTCTTTTCAAATGTCATCTTGACAGTCATTGTATATCTTCTACTTTTTAACAACCATTTTGTATATGACTTCACCTGTTTGTTCTGTTCATATTATTCTAGGCTACTGTTCAGTATTGACTTTACTTCAAAATACAGGTCGGTACAGAGCTTCAGTCAACACTTTTATTATTTTTGTTGTTGTTTTAATAAAATATAAGCAAAGTAACTTGATCTCGGCTGTTCATAAAAGCATGTGTTTGATGTATGTGCATCAAATCTTGACTTAATTATTCATGGTGAAATCAGAACAAAGAGTCTGATCTAGATGTTTCTTTCATCTTTAAAGAAAACAAAGTACAGTCTGTACCATGTTCTGTACAGGCTGTCACCCTGCAGCTCTTTTCCTGCAAACATTACTTCTCCTCTATGGTTTCATCTTTTGTATCTATTTTGAATCAAAACCTTATGATATATCATTTTAATAAACCGTTCTCTTTCATTAATGGTTCTCTACACTTAACACAGGACACATCAAACAGTTTCTTTTAGAGCTGGTTCTCTTTACATTGTTGCCTAAATTAAATTTTTGAGTTATTTTTACTTTTGGTGACAAAAAGCTGACTAATGTTTCATGAAATTCTATCGAACACCGCCAACACGCTTTCATCTAAATGACATTGGCAGCTCCTCCAGCTCTCAGATCTCACTGTGTGAGCCGGGTTAATGTGAGCAGCATGGTTTAGCAAACAGTCAGGTGACGCTTGCATATGAAGATGCAAAAAAGCTGGACCACATTTTATATATTAGGCTAATTATTTGGATCAGAAAGCTTTCCAACCAAATAATGTGGTACATCTACATGTTACACTGCTTTCAGCTCACATCTCGAAACTTAATTGCCACAGCACTGGAGTGTGTAATAAGCCCAGTAAACAGCGCCTTTGCAGTCACTGTTCTTATGATTTCTGTTTGCACTGTGCTGGTTTCCATTGTGGAAGCTGTTACCTTTGTAGTAGGGCAGCAGATCGAGGAAGGCCTGTCGAACTTTCTCGCCTGTGAGTGGCTGAATGTCCTCCAGGCTATCTAGCAGCGGGCCGATGGCGTAGTACTGAGCCTCTCTGTGCACTGCTCTCACTCGGTCCTGGTGAGGAAGTTCACCTTCTCTGAGGAAGTTCAGGATGTCCCTTTGGATACAAACAAAGTGATGAGAGTTAGATTGATGAATACCACAAGTACACATGGAGACAGACAGCCAAGCACACTCACATTCACACCTACAGACAATTTAGAATCACCAGTTAACCAACCTACGCTGCACAAGGAGAACATGCAAACTCCACACAGGAAGATCTCACACTCAGGATTATCAGGAAACAAACCCTGCAAATGAATAACTGGAACAGCCAGGTGTTTAAAATAAAATGCATTTTCCTCCATTTTGGTATGAACAACTAATGTTATCAAAACTGACTAATACCCCATAAAACTAAACATATTCAGTTTAGTATGTCATAAAACAATAAGTTAGCATCATCTGCTCTGATAAATAGCTGCAAATCTGCAAACAGTCATCTGCTGAGCTGAGTCTGAAACATCCTGATGACACCTTAATACTTTAGGATCCATTTTTAGACAATAGACATTTGTCTACAGACAAATAAAGAAAAAACAGAGATAGAGAACATTTAAATTCACTAACGTATTTCTAGTGCTATCCCACCCTCAAGAAAGGGGGAAATACTGCTTTAAATACTGTCACAATGCTGAAGAGCAGCTGGTGGATTTTGACCTGGTCAATATCTAACTTTACCTGGATGCAGACCATGTTAGATATAATTTCTATCTAGGTGGTGATTATCAAACTAAAGCTACATTTCCACCCTAGATATGTGAAACCTTTAGCCCCACAAACTTTTTACAAGGAACTAAAAGGTTGATTATGTAATTTTCCAACACTAAGACTGGTCAAATTACTCTGCTGATGTATGAAAACAGTGACAGGTGTTTTTACATGTCATTTGTCCATTTGTGCATAAAACAAACTGCTCTACAACAGGCAAGTCGGTGGTGGTGATACAGAAGACTATACAAAAACAATGACAATATATCAAGTGGGGGACAGGCAACATTGCAACAACAGTAAGCATCTAAGAGACTAAAGTTGTGTTATGTGACGACTTGTGTTGTAAATATGCGCTATATAAATAAATTGAATTGAATTGAAATTGAATTGAATTGTTAATATTGATTTTGATTTATTGGCTTTGCAACTAGGTTCACTGAGTTAAGCCTAGAATTAATTTAAATCCTGATCTATGCAATGTAAATGCTTTAAGCATTGTTCCACTGCAAGAACTTGAAGGCTGTTTTAAGGTGAGCCAAACCTTGGTCCCACCACAGGAAACGGTGATGCAGAAAATCTTTCAGGACTGTTTTATGGAGAGAATAGAGTACTTTCTCCAAGATAAGTACTTCTGAAAGAAGTGCTGATAGGTCAAACTAATAGAAGACATCTAAAACCATTTTTCTGCCCTCTGTCCTCATGGGGTAGCAGTCTTCGCCTCTCTAACGTTGCCATCAACTAAATTCACCATATAGGCGAACATAACAAAACCCAGTTCTATATGTGTCCATGAACTGCAGATACGCCTAGTAACTACTACCTGTCGTTTCTTTGGCGGGGGGGCGCCCCTGTAAACATTCATACCTACCCTGAGTTCCCACAGTGGAAACCCACCTATTGATTTCCTCCAAAGACTCCTATTTGCTAGGTAAAGTTTCTGTAGCAAAAACAAGGCTTTACTTCATCAATAATCCCACCAGATACGACTGAAAAACATTTAATGTGATCAATCAAACACAGACAGCTGAATGAAATCAGACTACTTTTGCCTCATGAATTATGATGAATTTAGCTATTAGACAATGGTGTATGTGGCTGAGTGGGATGCAATAGCGTTTTCACAGTGGATTAATGTTATTAAACTTTTGCAACTAACTCATCCACAACTGACGGAAATTATTACATAGCTATCAATAATTTCACTTTCATCCAGGTATGTTTGCAGCTGGAATAAACTCATAAACATAAATATGTAAAAATGTTACTGATATCATGATATAAAAAATGCTTTATCATGATAAAAATATTAATGACATTAATGACATGCAAACCTCATAGCACTTTCGTCTTTTGCCTATACACACAAGCTATATATTTGTGTTTGCCTATCTTACTTAATTTTGTGTCTGTACTTTAATCGTATATCTCAGCACTGACTGCAAGTTTACTAAAAGCTCCTGACTCAGAATCCTCATACATATCAGCATATTTGGTCAGTAAAGTTGATTCTGATTCTACTTCTGTTTCTCTGCAGCAGAAGGGCAGCTTGTGAGCATAAGAGAATTAAATAAATGCAGAAAAACACAGACAACTGCTTTAGGAAAATTTGCTGCATTGCACAAGACAACACCAACATGGAAGAAGATTTATTTTCCAACAACACAATAGACCCCAAAACACAGTGCTGGCTAAAAACATCCCAAATGGAAATGCCTCCTGAGCGTCTGCACGCCTGCAGAGAGTTGGCACCCTGTGAAGTTTTTTTATTATTTTATTCAGTTACATATGTTCCATCTCATCCTGCTGGCTCCCTGTTTTTAAATCTTTAATTACACCCCCTCACACAGACTCAGAATGACCTCAGCCCAACCCATTTCTTACATAAGTCATACATCTACTCTGCTTGTTATCGCATCCATATTTAAAGCAATTTGCTTTTCCTTTTTAGCTATGCTAGCAGTGTGGCTCCAGGGATAATGCTGGTCCACAGACTAAAATATCTTTTTGTGCAGACATTTATGATCCCCAGAGGACAAAGCCCACTGACTTTGGTGATCCCTTTATTTTTTTATCAAGCACCACTACAAGGGTGACATTTATAGTTTTGATATTTACGTCTTAAAAACTAAAATTTGGTTCAGACAATTGAATTTTGTTTTCCTCAGCATGAATTGTTGTAACTCCACTGATTCAATGTTTGCTTCACCATCTAATCGACAGTTAGCCGGTCAAATACTTTGGTTTATGTCTACTTACCGACAAAACTAATGACTTCCTCATCAGCTAGTTTCTATGTACTTGTGATAGCATGGGCCTGGGCAATACAACATTAGCATTATGTATCAGTGATAGACACTTCACCAACAGCAACAAGAAAATAGTTGGATAGAATGTATAATAGCCTCATTTGAATGGACCTTGCACACACGCATGCACACACGCGCGCACGCACACACAAAAATGACAACCTGTGCACTGTGATAAATATAGGCTTAGGTGGTTACATTTAAATAATACCTTTTTCTTCTGGTCTTTAATAAAAACAAGTCATTACAAATTACAAAAAAAACTGTCAATAGCAACTGAAATGAAATTATTTATTGAGATAAACTTCTCAGCTATATCACCCAATGTTAGCATGCCAACATACAAACAGTAGTAAATACTAAACCCACTAAACCTGTATTATCAGTGCAGCAGACAGGATGATAGCATGTAGCTCACAGAGCAGCTAGCAATACATAAGCAGCAGAGCAGGTAAAATTACATATACCTGACCTGTCTGAACTGTTTTACCCTCTGCACTCAAGGAGGTGCTTCAGGTTCTTGACAACTCTGCTTCTTAATTTCCAGTCCTGTAGTTTATACTGTAATACATTCAGCTCCTCTGTGTCTATGAAAACTGAGATTATTTGTTATTGTTTAATAAGCTTTGTCTGTCTCTATTGTGCTGCTGATGCTGAGACTGCACGCCTGAGTTTTTTTCCCTGTAATACACTCAAAACAAATCAACTGGTGCTGCTTGTGTAAAAGGAGTATATCAGAAGTGGTACAAATTAACAAATAAAATCACTCTCGCATCCACACAGCTGACCAATCACAATAAGTAATTGAGGTGAACGTTACCAATGGATATTTTCACTTTGGTTTTTCTACAATGTAAATTTGACTTGCCACCTCAAAGTGTCATGTTCTTTGTGTAATTCTTAAGCAATTTCAATTGTTTCATAATTTATTTTTTTCTATACATTACTGACTTTTTAATTACTGTACTGTTTAATTTTAACCTTTTTGTGTTTTTATATTTAGGTAGTATTTAGGTTGTTATATGATACTAAATAAATAAAACAAACTATCCTCCTCGTTTACAAAATATGTATTGTATTAGAGGCTGATGGATCTCTGTGGTGAAGACAAAGTTTACAGATCTGACAAAAAACTTTGTCAAACTCTGACGGCGTTAGTGATATCAGAGTTGGCTGCACAACAACCCACAACCTATTATTTTTAATTAGCTGTTGCACCTTTTCAGTCTGTTACAGTTGTCTTTGTTCATAACTTTGCTGTCCTCCATAATGCAGAATGACACAGCTACAGTATAGAACTAAAGGTCACTGTGTTATTGTTGAGACACGGGCTCCAATTTTTATTCTATCGCAGCATAAGCAACAAATAAGAAAAAGCAGCAGAACAGAAATAGATATGTAAATCAGTTCAGAGTGCTGGCAGAAGAGAACAATTTGTTTTACAGAATACCTAATTCATGGATACCTGTCAGAATATAATGAGCTGCCTTCAGCTGCTTGAAAACCTCTTTCAGATGGCAGCGCGCGAACCTTTTCATAAACTAAAAGTTTGTCCTTCATTATGCTGCCATTTACAAACTTCCTTCTCCCACACATAACCCTCCTCTACGCGCTTCTGTCATACTCATGAGAAAAAATTACTGTGCATATTGTAAATAGCAATCATGATAATAATGATGACGATGCATTCTTTTGCATTTCCACTTATGTAAAATTAGGAGTGACCAAAAAGTTGTGGGATTGTTCACAGATGGTGCTTAATGTGTTTAAAAGGACTTCCAGGGAATGTTACAAGTGTTGCAGGAGCACTGGGAGCTGTGTATACCTGTACAAAGAAACTACCTCAACGGGAATGGTGGCCAAATTGAAGTCATGTACAGTTTTCAATTTTGAGTAAATATATTGTTGATATTGGATATTTCAGCTAGCTCCCTAGTCTAAAAAGAACCTTATGCAGAAAGTTACTCACCCAAAATATGCTCCATCCCGATCAATGAAGTACCGTCCCTCAGCATCACGTGGGATGTAATGACGCCCGCTGAACATGGCAGCCAACATAGTGTCTTCATACCGTCGAAGCGTGGACAGGCGAGTGGTGAAGTACGTTCCCCCGACATTCAGAGAGATGACCTCTGGAAACTTTAAAATGAGAAGTGAAACAGGTAAAAATGTATGAATGTTATGTTTTTTACACACTTTAAAAACAAAGTGTTAAATGGATGAAAAATGGAGATCTAAAAGAGAAGAAACTTTAGTGCGGACCTTATATCATGACCAAAGTAAAGAAATCACTGTTTAGTAAATTCAGTTATTTTGGTAAGTGTCTAGTAGATCTGTATGACTGTTAGCTAATTTGTTTGAAAATGGAGTATTTAAAATTGTATTGTTATACAGATGTTTCACATCAATAATACCATATAAATAAACCCATAGTAATTAGTAACTCTTTCACAATATTATCAAATTCTACTACTTTTTTTCTTCTTTGAATATATACAGTTTTCAGTACAACCTGTAGAATAAAATGCATCTATTTGGTCCCTGCTTGTAAACAGAATAGTTATTACTCACCTACAGCAGTATATCAATTCACCTACTGGACCTAATTGACCTTAATTTAAATGGTTGCTGGGGAGGTGCTGCTGTTTCCCACTGACTGGTGGCTTTTTCACAAGTTTTATTATTTATATATCGTATATATGTTCCAGTGCTGTTTGTCTATACTAATATAATAAAGTAATACATTATGTAGAGATAAGTGAGACTCAGATCTCTTTGCAAATTATAGAACTTGAGAGATAATAAGCTATGTAACCAGCCCACTCCTGCGGCCAGATTAACCTCCTGTGGAGCCCTTTTGACCCCCACTGTACATTGTCTGTGTCATTATTTCTTTCAGGCACCCAGAAACCACCCAGCATTCAAAAGCTGATATACTTGGTTTAGTAATTGATTAGATGGCTACAAGACAATTAATAATTCCCAATAAAATAAATAGGTTGAAAAATGTGCTACTCTTCCCCTCTCCATCTCACCACTATCTGTGGTCTCCAGCACTATATGATTGGTTATACGTTAACTAATAACATGCTAACAGCACTAAAGGACACATTTTCAAATGTTCTGTTCTGAATAATTATATACAAAAACATAAATAATAAAAGGCAGCTCAACAGTTCTGTTTTGGAGTTTCCATTTTTATCAATTTTGACACCAAGATTTTTAATTTTACCACACAGCAGTTATCTTGATTACTAATAATCAGTAGCAGTAGCAGTATCAGCTCTAAAAATACCATATTGCTCAACACCCTACAGTTAATTGGAATTGCATTTTTAAGCACAACAAAAGTTCACAGGTACCAGGTTCTCCAGTGTGATTTTCTACTTCTATAGTTTTTGTGATTTCTGAGTGTCTACCTATTCCTTGCTTCACTTTTTTCTAACTTTCTATACTCCGATCAACCAACTAATAATAAATATGTTTGCTGGTTGCAGTCTCGTACTCTAGTCTCATAGTACTCTTTTGTTGGAATGATGCTACCTTGTCTGAGGTATTCTGTCAATTAACTGATAAAAAGATATTTTACAACAAATGAGTTCAATACAGACTAAAACAACTTAGATCTTAAACCTAGATTCTGACAGAGGGTCACTCTACAGGACTGATAATGGAAGACCTGTCAAAGCTGATATTATACTTTAAATTGGTGACAAATCTGCAACTCCTCCAATGACACAGAGCTAAATAATATGGAGTGAACTTGACTGCTGGGACCTCGGGAGGTCTGTGGCCCCTTTGCAGTTTAATGACCTAGATCACAAGAGCACGGTTTAAACAAAAATGATCATTTCATATGTCTCTGGCCTGTTCAGACAGTTGTGCACGGAGCAGCCAAGTGTTCACTGTGACAGGCTGCAGAAATAAGAGGATAAACCTGTTACAGCCATGTTTAAATCCATCACATGATCCCTCATTAACACAAGTCATGTGACTCAGCTGTCAGCCAATCAGGACTCAGCAGCTCAACCAACCTCTGACCTCTGTGTAAATACCCATACACAACAGGCATTGCAAATACTTGGTAGTAATATTATTATTTTTTTGGTCATAATTAATGGCAGCTTCAACAGATGAACTAATTTACTTAGTGTGTACCTGCAGTTTTTTAGTTTATTTTTCATTTGATAGGGAGGACCTAGTTAACTATCAGCTAGTACAAACATGGATATTGGATATTAAAACGTTCTGTTTTGAGCTCATTGTTATCTGAAAGAACAATGAAAAACTAATTCAAAAATACATCACTTGTGATGCGTAAGGAGGAAATGCAAGTACAACTGGTTAAAAATGACTATCTCTGCCTTTAGCTAACACTTAATCTCTGTATAACCAACTAGTTAACTATCAAATAATATAAATGTGGATATTGGGTACTAAAACCTTTCTGTTTAGAGGTAACATTATGTCTGTGCTGTTTGCAAGCTTGTAAAAGTGATTTACCATGTTTAGTTTTTACTTGGAGGGAGGGTGAAGTTAAACACAACTCCAATTTAAATCATGTTGAGAATTTATAGGTGTATGTTTATATATTATTTTTATAAAAATGACTAGCTCTGCTTTTAGCTTACACTTACCTCTGTATTACTAACTAGCTAACCATCAAGTAGTCTAAATGTGGATATTATCTCTGTGCTGTTTGCTAGAGTGTACAAGTGGTTAAAGGTGTTTCTTTTTATTCACTGGCCAGGGTTCAGTTTAACTTAACCCCACATTAGAGCATTCTGAGAGTTTATAGCTGCTGCTAAATTTTAACTCTTGTCAGTAGTTGGCCTTTAAGTACACAGAACAGACATTAAATTACAATAAAATACTCATATAAAGTGTATTAAATTTGTTAGGTAAAGAAGAAAAATAAGTACAACTAGTTAGAAATGACCACTGCTTTACCTTGAGCTAAGTCTAACTAAGTAGCTAACTACAAACTGGTTAATGTGGGTTTACAGTGACATATTTCTGTTAGGAGCTAAATGTGTTCTGTGTTGTTTGCTAGCTTGTAAAAAGTCTGTTAACATGTTTTATTCTCGTGGTAAAAGCGGCCTACCTCCTGCTCCTGGGTGCTTAGCGGGGGCCGGAGTGGCTTGCTGAGGGCGAGGCTCGGTGTTGGGGAGGCCGGCTTTCGGAACTCGTCCTCCGCAGAGTCCGAACTGGACATGGCATCGCCCGGTTTCTCGGTGTCCCCCGCGGCCGAGAAAACCACCATCACTCTGGGTAGAGGCAGCGTCCGTCTCTCCTGAATGAACCGTCTCACTCGCGTCGTGGCGGCGGGCAGCGGACTGAAGGACAGCGCCTGTCGGTCCCTGCCGCCGCCGCCGCCGCCGCTGCAACCGTCCGAACCGTTGGAGCCGCTCGAGCCATTCTGCTGCATGCGCGCGGCGGGCCCGGCACTCCGCACGAGACGAAGGGGAGGATCGCACGAGCCACACAGCGCTCGGCGGTCAGTGAAAACGACAACAACAGCGGCGGAGGGTGTGGCTCGAGCCGCCGCAGCCGCCGGAGCTCAGCCCGCCTCACCGGGGCCGCAGCGGAGGCAGAGGAGCTCCGCCTCTGGAGATGGGACCGTGAACACACGGCAGGCAGGTTGTAATGTTGGATATTTCAAACGAGCGTTAGCAAGCAGGCTAAAGTTGTCTGGGCCCGTGAGGTGCTTGGAACGTACGTGCTCTGACGTGGTGCGTCATCACGTCAAGTCTGGACCACTAGGGAGTAAAGTCTAGCAAAACTTTAGGATAATTCTAATTTTTTCAAAATGAAAAACAAGTGACAGCAACAAAGTGACTACAAATTGATACCCATGTTATTTAAAATGGCCAAGCTTGCTAATTTAATAATTAATTAATAATCAGCTGCTAAAATTAGAATAAGTAAATTTGAGCTTGCACCAAGCCTGCACTCCAGGGTTACAAACGCTCATTTGTCACCATTGTGACTCTGATTAAAAATATACACACAGACACACACAGACTTTGTTTTTTGTTAGACCTGCATGTTTTTTGCACGGCTACATTGTAGTGTTCATTAAGCATACATACCGTTAAGGGAGTTTGTTTTAGACTAGTTTATACACACAGACACACACCCCTGAGTCAAACAGAAAGTGGATTTGAGTTATGGTCAGTCACAGAGAGAGAGACATTGTTCTGGATTGTTCTTTTATTTCACTAAACCTCTTTTTGAAGCATGTCACAGGGTGTGGCCTCTGTTTTTGCTTTTTTTGTCTAATTGTTACAACTTACCCCAGCATGTGTTACATCCTACCCTGGTAGTGGGGTAGGTTGTAACAAAGGACCACCCATAGACATATACACACATATGTATGTCTATGGGACCACTATGTATTTGACATCATCTCAAGAGGTCTGTGATATTCTTGCAGAGGTTTGAATTGGTGCCATTTGTAGTAAACAAATGTGGGTACTTTGTATTAAAGTTTGAGAACTCTAACTCAAAAGTTCAGTGAGTGAAAGGTGCTGAAGCAAAAAGTGTTACAACCATACCCAGTCTCCCCTAACTTTGGACAATATCCACTTCTGTGTGAACAGGAGGAATAATTTTATTGAACACTGACAGTCATGAAGATCCTGTATTTAATGTGAATAAATGTGAAACACCCATGATAAACACTAAGATGTCCTGCTGCCTCCCTTGGTCCTCTTGTTGTCTGGTCACTGTACGGTCTGTCTGTGTTCTGACAGGCTCCAGGTCTGCTGTGGTGATTTCATTAAACATTCATTTGGTGATCACAGACTTTGGTTAATGAGCAAAAGGATGAGATCAGAGAAGCTGCTGCTCTGTTAGATGAGGTGCTTCAGGCACCTATTGACTGGATCGCTGTGGAGGTATTTATATTTATCTGTAAAACCCACAACGTGTTCGATGGAGAGATTAAATTTCTCATCAAAGGAGGGAAAAGGACTCATGAGTTTAGTTGTTTGGCCTTCTGTCTGCACAACTATGAGACAATGGATGGATGTAAAGTGACAGATTGAGACCTTTTTGTTAATTTCAGGTCCCTATTTTCTTCCTTTTCTTTAAACTCACTGACTATATAAACCAAGTTGAGGACACATCTGCACACAAACATCTCTATCTAAAACCCAGTAATGATTTAAAATGTCTGCATGGAACATAAGTAGCCTGGTTACTCTCCTGCGTTGTTGCTTTATAACTAATGACAGATTTAATCATTGTTCTCTTTATATCTCTACTGACAATAAATAATGATCATATGATATCCATTAATAAAGCTTACAGTCTCCAAAGTGCCTCACATGTCATCAACATGTTGTACCTATACAGTGTGAAAAATATCTAATTCTATTTCTGATTTAATTTATTTTAGGGGGGGATTTGTACCTTCTTCTTGTATAGATTTGATTTTGTATTTTTAAGCTACACAACAATGTAAATAAAACTCCACAAAAGACTGTGAATTTATATGTCTAATGTAGAATTTAAAAAAAAAAAGTAAAAACACTGTTAAAATACATTTCAAATTGTTACTACACAAATATTTCCATTTTAGATGAAAAGGTTAAATTCAAGTTAACAGAGAAGGAGGTGTTGGTTCTGTATTATAGATTTCCTTGTTAATGAGTGATCTCTTGAAGAATTACAGGTGTTTCCTCAACAAAGATGTTAAATTATGTGTTTTCATCAGCACACAATCCCTGTAAGCCCAGGTAATCAGTCACAATACAGTTTTGACAGTTTCATTATATACATCATTTATCTTTTTGTCCTATCTATCAATCTGTGTATTATTATATATTGTAGGTAATTCTATTGTTTTTTCACACGTGAATGTACTCATGAAACAAAAAGACAAAAAATAACACGATCTCATGTAAAAATAAATAGAAATGTATTTTAATTATGGAAAATGACTATTTTTTATTAATTGACTATTTTCTGCTATTTTACAGTATTCTATTTTTATTTTGTTTGTCACTTGTTTTCATTCGGCAGCTACTTAACCTTGCATGTTCCTTATGCACGCTGGTTTTAGGCACCTTTTGATGGACTGAACTGTAAACTGTTTTTCAGTCTAGGGGTGTGAAGGACTTTCTTCACACCCCTCGATGGTGTTAAAACTTTATTATATCATGTTTTTATAACTCTTGTAATTGCTTTTACTAATTGTATTTATTTATTGCAAAATTTTTACACATGTGGAATATCTTTTGCAAAATTTTCCTCTTTTTTTATGAACTAAACTAAACCTTAAATCAGGCGAATGTCTGGAGCTGTGCATGTGGACATGTTTTGATATAAATATTTTTTCTTTTATTTGTATCTCTGAGCTTCATTTTTAAGCCGTGCACTGAAATTTCCTTGTGCATCTTGACCCATTGGCAATACAGTGATCCTGAATCTTGGAGTTGTCCTGGCTTTTGTTACCGCATTTACAGATCTCAATGTTAATGCGACTACCTGATTAAATAAAGCTTTAGCAACATGCAATTCTTTAACAGCGATGTCAGCAAAAAGATCACAGAGTCAGTGCAGGAGGAAAACATCACGGTGTGTCAGAGTCAATCAGGACTGAGTGACCTCTTCAGTCTCTCAGAATCAGTCGTTTACTGCTGGATGATCAGAGCATTTTTAAAGACAGATGTTTGTGCATCAGTTTAGCCTTCATCTGACAGTGAAAAGCTGAGATGTAGGGCAATAACATGCAGTAAAAGTCTGATCAAACTCTGCTGCTGATGCACCTAAAAGTAGATCGGATTGAGATTTTAGCTCAGCTCGGACCAAATATGTCAAACATGAGCTTGTGGATGCACTTCAGCTTTGCAGGTCAGAACATTGATGCTTGTTGTTTAACAGCCTGTTCTTAAAACACAAAACAGAGCAAGAAGCTGATCAGAGGGATTTTCTGTGAGTGTGTCCACTTCAAACCACACGGAGGTTACAGACGTGTGTTTGACGGATGTGGGGAGGTGTTGTAAGAGGAAGCCTGGCTCAGTGTCGATCTGCTGCTGCTGTAGCTGTGAAACTGCAGAAGAATGAAGGCAGCCGGACCACTGAAGGTAAAACATCACATAAGACATATTATATTCATGAGCTGAGTAACATACTGGTTTGTAAAATGTATTAATAATATCCTAAATGTGAGAGTTTGCCTTTGACCTGACAGGATGTTTGAAGAAAATCAAATAAAAATAAATCTAAATCTATTATTTGGGTCATATAAACACATAAAAGACGACAGACAGATAAAGCTGTAGTACATTTATTTGTACGTATCTTAATTTAATTTGACACTTTTACTTCTCTACATTTATCTGACATTTGAAGATTTTACACATCAAACATGTGACCAGCTCATAAGAAAGATGAAACTTTTAACTTTGAACTACCCTACTGTTTATATAGTTAAAGTTTTCTGCATCTCAAGCAGCTACAACGTGCTCATATGTACATAAAGTCATGTAGTATCATGCAGTACTTTGTAGTGTTTTTTTGCTTTTGCTCAAGTACACTTTGTCAGTACTGAAATGGTTACCCGCACAGACAAATCAAAGTTGTTCAGTTTAAAAGTGTTGAGTTTAAGGAGGCATGAAAGGGAAATATTTTAACTTTAGTGCAAGTTGTGTGTTTTCATTAAACCCAAAAGTTACTTAGTAACACTTCAAACTTCACCAACTGTACATATTAGTCAAGTACTTAGTGTCCTGGTATCTTCTAGTGAGGCAGTAGAGGGAAAAAAGGGAACAAGACAAAAAGTCCTTTTTACCCTCATAAATGTTAAATGAGGAAATGCAGGAGAAACTCAGGAAGTTTAGCAGCTCACGCCGAGTTACTTACAAATAAAATAAACAGAGAAAAAAGGCTCAAGTACAGGGCAGTCTGGAGAAGAAGCTTTACGTAAATTACACTCTAAGAAGTTCTTAATACTGGAGCGACAGAACAAAACGTTCAGAGAAGTGTATTTTAAGAAAATTCTGCATTCAGAGCTCATATCTGACATGTTTGTTGAGTTTGTACAACGAAACGAACTCGAGCCTTTGCAAAAAAGCTAACAAGCCATAAGGAATAACTGTTAAGAGTAAAAAACACAGCTAGAAGAAGAAATATCCAAGATAAAAAGTTTAAATATATGTAAGTAAGTGTTAAAATACTATAGCGGATGATGAATCTTTGTAGCTATGCAGTTTTTAATGTGCGTATAGTGCAGCACTGTAAAAGAGGAACTTTTTAAACATTTTAAACAGTCAATGGACAGTCAATGGAATTGTTTTGAACTATTTAATGTTATCTGCAGTTTTTTCCTGTTTTGGTAAATTACAGATAATAACTAGTAAAATCACAGGAAAGAAGTATTCATCTATGTTAATTGTAAAAAAAAAAAAAAAGGCCAAAACTGTACACAGCATCCACATTCACAATATGTAACTGTAAACTGTTTTTACTGCATTTATGTCAGCAAGAAATATCATTATGTTAGAGATGTGTTGCGTAGTCAAGTTTGAAAAATAGCAAATAATTTTTATAGTTGTCATTTTACAGATTTTACCAGTTTTGTTTAATTCCAGTTGGTAATATCACAGAAAAAGTAATAAATTACATGTTAACCAGTAAACTGTACATAACGTCCACATCAAAACTCCGTACTTTTACAAGTGGTAATTTGTTCTTTTATATTGTGCGACTGTAAAGCTACACTATTTTACTTTATTTAAATCAGATAGAAAATATCACGTTGCAGATTTTGGCTATTGTTTTCATTTTTCCCCAGTTCTTCAGCATTACAGCACTCTATAGTTTTTTAATGTGTTTTGTCGGGTACGCTGGCTCCTAGATTTTCTTTTTTTTTAATATAAACACATTTTTTGTTATAGCGTTTATGTCACAGTTATAAGTTGTTTTATTAAAATAACTTCCACCTGGAGTGGAAAAGAAGAGCCCTGCTGCTGTTAAGGAAGTTTTAATTCGACTTCATGGTCATTTCTCAGTCACACAAAGAGACATCCAGTTCACATCGGTTTCCTGCCTTCAAAAAAACTGCAATCTTTACCGAATGTTACCAAATAGTATTGCTGCCAGATGTTGAAAACACTGTTGTTCACACAACACTTCAGACATGAAGTCATGTTCTTCTGCAGCAGCGTTCAGTGACAGCATGAAGGAAAAAATGCTGCAGTCTGACTGTGATGGAAACCCGACCGCCTACTGGACTTTCCACTGAGACCACGACTGAAGCACAGTGTCAGGGGGGAAATAATGAGCAAAGACGTTGAATAAACATCTGATGTGCATAATCTGACACACGCTGCCTGGTTGATATTGTTTAAGAGGGTCAGAACACTATATATCATATAAAAAGTGCATCAAATATCACAGGTTTGTGTGGTCAAACTGCAGTAAATGTTTGGACTGTAGCCATTTATTACAGACTAAGAAAGTCATTTGTGCACCCAGTTTATCAAATTTAACTATATATTTATGTATGGATTTATTTATTGTTATTATTATTTTGATATATATGTGCACGGATTTGTTTTTCAGGCTCCATATTCAAAACTTCACCAAAAATGAACAGTTTTAGAAGAAAGAAGAATGAAGTGAAGCGTTTATTTGTTGATAATATAATTAATTTGTTTATTTAAATCCCCTTTATTCATTGTATTATTCTTTCAGGGCTCCATTTTTAAGACTTTCGTGAAAATAATTCTTATGACATCTTGTAAGAAGACTTGAGGATAACAGCAAAACCAATCACGATGTACCTCAACATAATACAGCTGTCTTTATTAACCTTTCATTCCCTAACCCAGATAAAGCAGGTTTCTGCTCTTAAATCTGATATTTAGCTTCGACATTTCTTTAGAAGATAAATAAAAATGTGTTTTTCTCCTTTCTGCAGTTAAAAACCTCCTTGATGATTTACTTTTCTTTGTAATAAATGAGCTTTACATGCAGCACCGGTGCCTTTAAGCACTTTTTAAACCAAGAATCTGATGTAATTTTTAAAATAATAAACGTATTGACACATTGTTGTGAATAATGATTAGTTTTGAACTGTTTACCCAGTGTTTGGTTCTGCACAGACACTTTTTCCTGCTGTTAAAAACCTTCTGCCTTCTAACATGTAGATCAGTGTAACCCTAATGTATCTCCTTTTAAACAGTTTCTCGCTGATTTAATCTGCAGCTTTGTTGAGCTGAGCAGTTTTCTTAAAGCGGCTATTCATCTTGTTTATTCTGGTTAAATGAAGTGTCTTCAGAAATTTGCTGACCAGGCAGCTGCAGGATAAAGAAACTGCAGAAATGTGGTTGGTGAGACAAAGTTTTCTGGGTCAGCATCAATAACGAACCTCAGCTTGTTGGTGTTTGATCTTTATTTAAGATGGAGCGGTTGGTCCAACACTGCAGATACAGATGGACATCAGTGACTTAGATCAAATGAACTGTCCTGTGCTCACATGGTTTTACTGTTTTCTTGCTCTGGGCTGAGCGATGGCTGCATATGTAGATGAGAGTCACACACACAAGCTGCGTTTCAGTTTTGGTTTGTCCGACCACATCCTCTGGTTCTCTGTCTGTTAACAGGAAAACAGCAGCAGCTTCAGCCAAGACGCCGTGAATGACTGCTGACCAGTGAAGCGTTCATTAATGTAACCAGCACCGAGCAGGTCGTTCGTGTTGGTCTGAGGCTTTTTTTTTTTCAATCTTTTGCAGGTATGACAGGGAGCTCCAGTCTGCTGGTTGTTGTCCTGGCTGTCGTCTCAGTGGTGTCGCTGAGTCTGCTGTCACTGCTGTGTCTGCGATGCAAAAGGAAATCCAGTAAGTGCATTTCTCAGACCAGTGTAACAGCGTTTGATCTTATCTCTGAGACTGTAGTAGCCACAGTGAAGAAGAGCAGCTGAATGTGAAACACATGTGGCCTCCTTCTGCTCTTTCAACCACATGAAGCCTGCAGGCAGCTTTTCACACTGAGCTTTTCTAGCGACTTTGACCCTGGGTCAAGAAAATAGGCTCTCTGTAGCGTCAGTGTCACTGTTATTAGAGCTGGAAGAGCCTCAAGGAACTTTTCGGGGTTGCTCACCATTTGCACTGCAGAGGAACCTTTAGAGTTCTGAATGGTTGCTATAGGAACCTCTTGGAAAGGTTCTTAAAGGAATATCTTTGTAGAGTAGAGCTCCATTTGGAACTTCTTTTTCTTCTTCATATTGTTATTGTGGATTTTTTTTTTACCCATAAATACTAGAAAACATCTGGCAATATTGGTGATGCCTCTAAATAAAATTTTGCTTGTATTTTCACATTTAAGCAATTAGGGAACTGAAAGTCAGACAAACATGGGCCGCCGTATGGCTCACTGGGTTGGGGCGTTGCCGGGTGGGCGCAGGCCGCCAGCGGCCGGTCGTGGGTTCGAGTCCGGCTCGCGACCCTTTGCTGCGTGTCTCTCTCCTCTCTACCCCCTTTCACCCTGTCTATCAATAAAGCTTCAAAAATCTCCCCCAGAAAAATTAATTAAAAAAAAAAAAAAAGAAAGTCAGACAAACACGATTTTAATTTGCCCAAATACAAAAAAATCAGTCTTGAAAATTTGCATTAGCACCGTAATTTAATGCCAATAAGTAATTCTCAGTATGATTTTTAATCGCTGATTGTGATTAAAAAAATGTTGATGCTGAGCTCAGTTTCTCTGCCACAGCAGTAACACTGAGCTCTGACTTTGTTTTTCAAACCCCAGCAGAATAGGGAGATTTCTAAAAGTTGTTAAGCTGTGATAATACTTCCAACTTTGCTGTTACTTCATCATAAAATAGACTAAACTGATATTACACCATTACCAAAAGTTCTAAAGATGAAACAAATACAAAAAGGGTAAATGCGGTTGTAAAGCATCTACAGTAAGGCTCCTCCAGCAACTTGAGCTGCTGCAGGTTCCTTGAATATTTCCAGAGCTCATTAAGGCTTTCCTGGTTCTACTTTGGGAAAGTGTGCAGCACCGCAGAACTAAAGGTAAAGCAGCACAAAGAGCCACAGCACGGCCGAGTCTGGGTGCTTTGGGCCTGAGGTGAAACTGGGAGCAGGAGTGTCAGAGCAGCAGCACAATCTTCATCTTCAAACCTGAGTGACCTGAGTTCAGTTACATTTGTTTCACTATTGACCGTTAACGTGTCAGGCTAATTCAGTGCTTTAGTTACAGCGTACTGGGCATCTGACCAAGAGAAAACTGATGAAAGTTTTTCACCAACCTGAAACCTCGTATCTGTGAGGCGGATGACTAAGAATACGCAGCTGGAACGCCTCCTGTGTAGACTAAAAGTTAACTTCAATCACTGGTCAAACCTCATCAGTCGCGCCTTTATGTAGGAAAAAATGTACTCTTCCACTGCACTTTGTTACGCATAGCTTTTCTCAGTCTACCACCTTTATCACCTTTATTCTTAGTAGGTTCTTAGCAGGTGAACGGAAACACAGCTAGTTATTGCTGCTGATCTGTTTTCTGCATCAACAGTTGTGTGAAAGTGTATTAAATATCGTATATATTGTCTGATTTCAAGTTTTAGCTCCTGTCATTGTTTTTTTTCAGAGATCAAAGAGGTGGAGTCTCAGATATACGACCAACAGATATTGTGAGTATCAAAATTTGTTCCACAGTCTCAAGCCGTGCTGCAGATTTGACCATCGTCTCTGCTGGCTACGATAACATCTTTGAGCCATAAGTTATGAGATTTGACAGACTCTCTCAGGTTAACCAAACATATTTGGAGGAGAAAAAGAAGGCAAGGTGTAAAATTATTACCCAAACTGACTGTTGTAAACATTCATCACAGTAGAATGGATGTATAAGAAGAAGAACTGGATTTAAACAAATCTCCTATATAGGTATTTATATGTATTTAAAAATGTACATGTTGAATTTCATCTTCTAATTTCAGAAATCTGTAGATAAAAGCCTTTGTGGTATCGACTATACACCTTAAACAGTCCCAAGGCTTTAAGGATCTTGTCAGTCTCACTCTACATATATTGCTATTATGGTTTTAACATAGCTTTGACATTACAATTCTGTCCTAACAGCCAACGTGGGGGAAGTAAATTTGCAGTGATGCAATCAAAAACAGGTGAGCTGAACCTCACACGCTGTCTGTAGATGATAAGTTTAAAAGATTCTTCCACTTGTTTTTATCATTATTCACTTCTATTCTGTATATTTATCTAACTTTTAACACGCTTGTTTCTTCCTGTTGTATTTTTACAGTCACCAGAACCAATCAGATAACTTCAACCACAGCGTACGTACACAGTCTAATGATGGATACTTATCACAGCAACATGCAATAGTCTGTGGAAACTCTGCATGTTGTGTTGCCGCATTTATACAGTAGTTTCAGGTTATGCGTTTGATGATGTTTTGTATGTGAGGCCACACGAGGAGACTGACATTGATTCAGAGGATTTAGATCCAGCTTTAATCATGCTGTTGTTACAAAGGATTTGTTGAACAGTTTCCCCCTGATTTCAGTCTCTGAATGAAGCTATAAACAATAACTCTCATTTGATTTGCCTGTGTAATAAACATAAACAACATTATTTGACTGTATCAGATAGGCATTTACATGAATTTTGGAGAATCCGCATTAGTTTTGCTCTTCACACATAATCGCAAGGCTGTTGTCTGATATGATACTATGATTTCTCTGCTCAGAACTGGCTCGAACACGTCTGATTGGATTTGAAAGTTCAATCTGGTCAAAATCTCAAGTCCTACCTGTGACACACTAAAACTCCCAGGTGGATTAGGCATTTTGAAACCAAGTATAAAAAGCAGAACTTGGCTGACTGCAGCTTCAGTTTGTGCCATTTAGCTGCAGGTGGAGTCAGCTTCAGCATCAGTGGAGAGACAACATTGTACTAGACCAGAAAATAATAGTTTTTCCATCAAACTCTCAGACAAAAAACAAATAATAGTGGTTTGTCCAAAAATGTTGAATTATAAGTTAAATGCAGTCTTGTTTTCAGTTTAAAGTCTGATTCTCTATTGCACATTGTCCAGAATAAAGTCAAAGGCCTGACTTGACAATTCAAATGTTTTTCAGTGAAACTCCAGAGGAAATGGAATTTCCAGCAGGTAAGCTTCATGTGTTGTTGAAATGTTTCATTTAAAAAAGGATTTCAACATTTGTACCTAAACATGTGACTGATGTGATGGAATCATCACACAGGGTTTAACTTTAATCACTATGACAATATCACAGCATTGTAAGTGAGCTTACATATCAAAAACACACTGCAGTAAGGTTAATTTTTTTGTAATTGTATATATAATAAAAAATGCAAATACAAGACATGTTTTTTTCCATATATATACACACACACATATAAATACCTGCATATTTCCGTGGCCTTGATGTAACACTTTCATTGTGTTTCTGCAGTTCAAACAGTCAGTTCGAGTCTGGAACACGACTATGTGTAAGTACTGAAGCTTTTGTCATTTACTTTCTTTTTTCAAACTCCGAAATACAGAAAAAGCTACATATACCTACTAAAAATGTACTTTTTATGCCTTTAGTACTAAATGTTCACAAGTGCAAACTCCACTTTCAGTTGTTGCACACTTTTTTGATTTCATTTTCACCCTTTCTCCATCAATCTACACTCAATTTGCCGACAAACTGAGCAATCAAATCAAAACCGAAATCTCTCATTTACAAAAGCAAATTCATCCTGCGTGCTTTATTGATCCTTGACGTGTGTTTAGAGCTTTAGAGCCTCATCTGAGTTTATAAGATCCATCAATTCACACTGTGTCTCAGGTCAAAAACGGAGCCATGAAGACCAAGAACTATTTGTAGACTTCTGTGATAAAACTGTGATGAGACAAAGATCAGGGCAAGGGCATGAAACTATTTCTGAAGCTCTAAATGTTCCCAGGAGCACTGTGGCCTCAATAACTGTGAAATAGAAGGAATTTGGAACCACTGGGGTTCTTCTGAGAGTCAGTCGTCTGGAAAAACAAAGTAACTGAGCAAGAAAGTCCCTCATCAGGGAGGTGACCAAGAACAAAACAGTCACTGTAAGATGAGGAAGCTGCCAGAAGGACAGTCACCTCAGAAGCTCTCCATGAGTCTGACATTTAAGGTAGAGCAGCTGGACAGGAGCCACTCTGAGTAAAAGACAAATCACAGCCTGTTTGGAATTTGTGAAACAGCATTTAAAGGACTTTAAAGGCACGAGGAACAAAACTTGACCTCTTGCCCCATGAAGTGAACACTAGGCACTGCTAATCACTTGGTAATACCATTCCTACAGTGAGGCATGGTGGTGGCAGCATCATGCTATGGGTACTTCTCAGCATTTACAGGTATCTAAGGGCACAAGGATAAGATACTGGTTTGATTAGACAAAACTTGACCTCTTGCACAATGAACTGAACTCCAGGCATTGCTCATCATCTGCTAATACCATCCCGACAGTGATGCATGGTGGTGGCAGCACCATGCTACGGCTACTTCTCAGCATTTAAAGGTTTTGTAATGCATGAGCAAGTAGATACAGGTCTGGTCAGACAAAACTTGACCTCTTGTTCTATAAATTGAACACCAGGCACTGCTCGCCACCTGCTAATAGCATCCCTACAGAGAGGCATGGTGGTGTCAGCACTATGCTATGGCTACTTCTTAGCATTTAACGGTTTCTAAAGACACAAGGATAAGATACTGGTCTGATGATAAAAAAAAAACTTCACCTCTTGCACAATGAATTGAACAACAGGCACCACTAATAGCATTCCTACAGTAAAGCATGGTGGTGGCAGCATCATGCTATGGCTACTTCTCAGCAGCAGCAACAGGGGGGACTGATCAGAACTGAGGAAAGGATAAATGCAGTTGCAAACAAGAAGTCCAGTGTTCAGACACCTGAGGCCACATTTCAGTAAAGCTCCTTGAGTGACACAAATAAAGCCCAGACTTTGACCACATAAAACATCTGTGGAAAGACCTAAATGATCAGAGTTCACAGATCTGACCAAAGATTGAGAAGATCTATACAAAGCATTAAACAAACTGCCTAAATCTGTCACGATCCCCGTTTCAGGCCCTGCCTCTCTCCCTCTTTTCCTTTCTTTGTCTCTCTCCCTCTTGCTCAGCCCTGCTTTCCCTTACTCTTTCCCTCACTCTCACTCTGTCTGCCTGCAGTCTCCTGACTACAAGAATTGGAGGTAGCTGCGAGGAACTGCTCACCGCTCACTGCTCAAGTTTCCTCTTTTGGTGTAGGTTTCAGTTGTAGTTAGTTTTCTTTGTCCCCTTCTGTTAGTTAGTTTTCGTATTCATTATCTGTTTTCCTTACTTCCCCCCTCAGTTGATAGTTTAAATATTTATTTGGTTTAGTAGTTTGCCCCTTTTCTATATTTGGTTTGATTTGCTCCTGTTGTTTCTCTCTCAGTTGGTTTTTCCCATTCTTGTTTGGTTTGAGTTCAGTCTTTACTAAAATAAATCATTTTGAGAATTCCACCAGTCTCATCCTGCTCTTGTGTCTGCGCCTGGGTTCTCAGCCACCTCCCATAACAAAATCAATGTTTCCACAGTCTGAAGAGACTTACATAAGAGGACAGGAAGCTGTAACTTTTGCCGAAGGGGCGTCTACAAAGTCGCAATGGTCTGAATACTTCTGCAAATGAGAGACTTCAGTTTTTGGTTTTTAGTGTACTGGAAAACGGGCCAAAACTGGTTTCATGTTATTATGGGTTACTGAATGTATGCTGATGTACATTACATTTAAAAGAATGACACAATCAGATATTAAGCAATAAAGGTGTAGTGCAAACAGACACAAGCTTTTTGTTCATTAAATTAATTAACAAAAGCTTTCCACAAAGTTTTTCTGGGGTTGCAGCAATTATATGTTGAACTGATCCTTGTTCAATATAAACTTGACTACGATAAAAGAAGCACTTTCCTAAAACATAAATCCATTATCTGTCTGCACAGGCCAGAGTAAATAAAATGCCATTTTTGTTTGTTTTACAGAGCACCGATCGCTATATCAGTGTATGCAAATGAGCCGATTGGAGGAATGATGTCTGGTGAGTGTTTTTTTCCATCTAATCATCAGTTTCTCCAGCAGAAGCTCTGAACATTTGCTACATGTGTGCCACCTATTTCCAGATATGAGTCAGACTCCACCAGACTACGAGAACGTTTTCTCATCATTGCCGATAGCAGAAGGTAGGTTGAGTTCTATAATGTCTGGTTCAGTTTGAGGTTAGAGGAGTCGGATGTTCAGCTACAGGAATGTGAAGGAGGAGCTCATTTAAACTGCTGTTTCACCAAACAGACGAGGACGACTATGAAAACTCTCAGTTCCTGGACCAAGTCATGGGGCAGCAGGAGGACAGTAAGTCACATATAAAGCTTTTATTTATCACCTTCAAAGACACATTGTGAGCACAGATTTGTAAAAGGCCTTCACCTGTCCAGCAGAAACTGAAGGAGACAGAACTACTACAAACGCAGCTGATGTGTTTGAGGGCTTTTTGTGTCTCTGTGCATCAATTTTGCATGTGTTTTTAATAGTTTGGGTCTATTTGAAGTCGTTTCTGAGTCTCTTCGTAGTTGTTTTTCATCTACTAGTGGTCCTTTGGTGTATCTTAGAGGTTGTTTGATCAGTTTGCATTGAATTAGTGCCTATTTATGTTCATTTTGCATCACTTTTCCATTGGTTTGTGTGTCTGTCTGGTTCATTTGACACCTCTTTGCTGTTGTGCTTCTGTTGATGCACTTTTTGTTTTTGTTCATGCAGCATCTCTTTTAAATTGGATTGCATTTTTTCTCGTTTTGCATCATTTTGATCTCTTGAAGTCATTTTGTTTTTCAATAGTTTCTATCACTTTTATATTCATATCCAATCTCTTTGTAGATTTTTAGGTCTCTTCAGGCCATTTTGCATCTCATGGTGGTCCCTAGATGATTTAATCTGTTTTTTTTTCTTTTTAAAAAATTAAACGTGTTTGTGGTCATTTTGTGTCTCTTTGCTGTTGTCTCTGACATTGGTTTTACATCAGTTTGGTTTTTTTAAATCTCTTTTTTATTGGTCTCTTTATCGTCTCTTTGAGTCTGTTTTTTGCAGTCATTTTGCATCTTTTGTGGTCCTTCTGAGTGTCTTACAAGAGTTTTTTTAAAAATCTTTATTAGTACTGAATTAACATCAGTTGTTTATTTTTGCATCTCTTTCTGGCTGTTTTTGTCTTTCTCGATCTTTTGCACCCCTTTGCTGTTGTTGTTCATCTGTTTGTGTTCTTTTTGCACCACTTGACATGAGTTTGCATCCATTTCTAGCAATTTGGGATTTTTTCGTGTTCATTTCGGTCGGTTTGGGTTGTTTAGTGTCTCTTCGCAGTCACTTTGCATCTAACAGGGGACATTTTTTGTCTCCCTGCTGTCCGTTTGTGAGAGTCGCAGTGTTTTTATCTGCTTGCATTGAATTTCCCCTGCAATCTAAACACACCTGTAGACAAATTTAATGATAAAGATTGCAAATGACAAACAGTACACACTATATCTCCAAACACCAGGCAGCCGCAGTTTCTTCTGTTTAGTTGTTGCTTTTTACTCAACATTGTTACATAAAGCTTTCATACATTATGTTTACAGTACATAAAGACAACACCTCCTAACTGTTTTTAACATGAACTAATCATCACCCTTTTCCTTTCTTTTTGTACCAACAGCTGAGTCGGATTATGTGAATGGGCCAGGAGACTACACCTGAACACATCATCAGTGGAAAGATTGATTCAGCCTGCACAGCTCTGTTCTCGCTGTAAAACTGAAGTAAAAGCTATTTTTTTAAATCCATCATGTGGGATGAGCAGATTATGTGGACAGCTGTGTGTATGAATGTTCATGAGCCTCCATCCTGTGTCCTCTGAGAAAACTGAAGCTGCCATCTAGTGGTGAAAAGACTCCACTTTAATACGTAGTGTACAATAGATCGTTGAACGCTTGCATTGACAATAAGTACACTTTTCTGTCTGGATAATTTAAATGTTGAAGAACTTTTTGTGACCTTTTGAGTATTAAAGAGGATGTTAAATGAATGGCTGCCTTCATATGATTAAATAGCAACAATGTGCTGGTTTAATCCTGAAATCAACACTGAACAGTCCCATATTTAGTCTCTCTAAAGTTACCCAGATCTGAATTTACAAGAAACTGTTTTTTTCATCTTTAAGAGGATTTCTCCGAGTTTCATGAAGCTGCTTCTGATGGAAGACTTTACTTTTGAGTGTGCAAAGAACACCGAAACAAACGTACTTACCTCGACCTAAACATTCTACTCCTGTATGGAAGTAAAAATAAAAATACTAGTTTAAAATATCCTTCACCAAAAAATAGGCCTAAACTGTAGGCTAGGTCTACATTTCAACTGTTACTAAAAATACACACATAATACCAGCAAAACACATTTTTAAGTATCAAAATGGCAAATATAGCATTTAGAAACATTTGATAAATGGTCCTTTAGTCCTACTTTAACATTTGTGTAAGACATTCCATTTGTTTTTTTGTGTTGTCTTTCAAACTAACTGTAAACTTTTTGGCAAACTTTATCAGGAGAGCCTAAAAAACTAAACACACAAAAAACTGTGGTCTGCACAAAAGGCACAGTAATGAATGTTGGTCCTTCAGCCTGTCTTTTTTTTTTTTTTTAGCTCACTCTGTGTTCCTATTAGTCAACATAATTAAAGTATGGTGGTCACAAATTAGGATACTTTACATAATAAAACTATACACATTATCACCCTTGATGGAGATTTTTGATCCTACATTCTGCATCTTTTTAGCCGATATCATGCAGTCCGAACCTCTCTGGTCACTAATCAAACAGTAACAAAGCATCTCTGGGTATCAAAGTTACAGGTTTAAAGCTTTTTCCATGAAAATTATGCTTTCCCTCATTAAAATGACTAAAATGCTACTAAACCGCCATTTCCTCTATAATATACAGATCTAAGAAGTTCCCACTTGTTTCTCCATCAACCCCTCTATTTGCTGCAGCTTGAGCACACCAGCTCACCTACGACTGCTCAAATACTCTAAAACTAATCTATATAATGGCCAGTTGTACTACTGGAGTAATTCAGCCATACATGTTCGAACTGGGAACTGACTGTGAAAAAGAATAATGATACATGAAGTCCCAAAGAAACCTCAAAAGTCTGAATCCGTGTTATTAAGACTGTCACTGGTCCACGATACGTCTGCCAGCATATAGAGAAACATCATATAGCTGTGTTAAGAAGGTTAATTGTAGCACATTTTAGTTTCTGGATGTTTTGTGGATTTACTTTCTCATCTGGTGTTGTGCAGTGAAGATTCATCAACCCTGTCAAAGCAGTTTTTCCATGACTTGTCTGTGCAGATGTCACAGAATAACCTGTAATCAGATGCCGCTGTAACATTCTGACCTGTAAACACCGATTCACAGCCACCCAGCAGTCACGATGCTTTAAAATTAGGAGCCAGTCACATCATAGTTTTCCACAGAGACGGTTTTATTAGCCCAAACAGATCGGCTGAGACGTCTCAGTCCGAAGCCGCTCAGAAACCAACAACCAGCGAAGACGGATGACCAGAGCCGACGTTAGTGCGAACAGACAAAATGTAACATGTAGACACGCACGCACACCACGTTAACCGTTTCTATATATATAGATATATACTGCAGGTTTACACTCTCAGGGTGGTGCAGTGATGATCCCAGTGTAGCTATGCAAAAGTGACGCAGAAAAACACACATTCACACACACGAGCCAGTGATTGAGTTTCTCTGGGGCGACGGATCCTCGTCTTGTTTTTGAAGAAGAGCAACAAGTGACGCTAAGGAGAGCATTTCCACCCATTCCACCTTAACAAGTTAGATATTTTTTCATCTTGAGGTTATAAATGAACCATTAAAGACAAGTAACATCTCCTACTTCCAGCAGTTTGACTTGCAGAGGCATGATAGAGTAAGGCTGAACGCTCTACTATTATTACAGCAGATCTGAGGTGAAAGACGTCATTCTTCTTTGAGTCGCATTAATTGAAAAAAACAAAGACTGAGGATGGAAAGGCTACAGGGGTAAAGGTGGTGTGTGGTTTTTCACTTGTGGGGATGTTTCAGGAGTAAACAGGAGTCTGGCCAAGGAGCTACCCACCTCTCATACACACAATCACACTCCGACACACACACCAGCTGATGGGGAGTTTAGACGCTGCTGAGGGCGTCCACACCGGGCAGGACTTTACCTGAAGACACACACAAAGAGCTCAGTCAGCATCATGATAAAAAACTGTATTTACTAGCTGTGCGTAGTTCTGTGTGTCTGTCTGTGTGTCTCACCCTCCAGCAGCTCCAGACTGGCGCCGCCTCCTGTGCTAACATGGCTGACTTTGTCTTCCGTGTTCCACTTGGCGCAGCAGGTTGCAGTGTCGCCCCCACCTGGACAAAACACACAACAGTCACACATGATTTAAAGCTTCAAAGACGGCTTCAAATAAGTCAACATACTCCACTGATATCTTTAAAAGTCATCTAAAGATTATTTTACTTGTCCTCTCTGCTTGTTTTTACCAAGATATTCTATTATTTTTCATGTATTTAAATCCTCTTAATTATGTGTTTTTATTTGATTGCAATCATCAATCAAATACTTCCATCATGTCAATTTTCTGTAAAGTGTGACTGTATTTCCACTGATTTATCACCTCTGGGTTTAATAGGAGGGGGAAATGATGTATGTACAGGTGCAGCTTAAAAAAGTTAAAAGTAATTTACTTCAAAAAGATAAACTTTATATTCTAAATTCATTATACATAAAGTGAAACATTTCAAACCCTGTTTTGTTTGAATTTCGATGACTGTGGCTTACAGCTCAGAAAAATCTGAAATCCAGTCATTCAAATTATTAGAATTTCCTACGACCAATCAAAAAAGGGATTTACAAAAAAAATTACTTCATATGTAACCTTTCTGAATTAAATTACAAAAAATTATTTTCTTCCCAAAATATTCCATTTTTCTGAGCTGCACCTTCATATGATCAAGTAAAACTGGATGTTATTTTGTTGTCATGAACCTCAAACCCTTCTTTTCTCTTGCCTTCTTTGCCTCTTGCTGTATGAAAGTTGCTACTATTTCAAACCACACATTTCCTACAGCTGTTGTTTTCTACTAAATCATTCACCTGGCAGTAAATTATTGTGAAGTGCCCACAGAAAATGCCACTATGTACTGTATTTGTCAACGCGCCAACGTTACCACCGACAGTGTGAAAAGCCATTTTTGGAGCTTTCTGTCTGTAAATTGGTGATAATTTTTCTGAAGAACAAGACGGTGCAGCCACGGGTAATGGACGTAATCGACTCCCGCTCATGTGGAAAACTACTGTGTGAAACGTGACGTAGGACCATGTTTGCAGACAGCATGATAGAAAAAAGCTGCTTATTTGAATATATTACAAGGATAGCCCCTTGAGATGCACAAACCAGGTAATACAGATGTCACTTCACAAACCTGGAGTGAAACCAGGAGCGTCCCACCATGCAACAGTTTTCTGGACCACAGATTTGCACTGACATACGGACTGAACTGCTACGAACAAACAAAGCAAGCTCCCCTCGCTTCTTGTCTTTCTTACCGATGATTGTGATGCAGCCCGATTTGGTCACCTCGACCACTTTGTCCATCAGGTTCTTTGTTCCTTTGGCAAAGTTGTCCCACTCAAACACACCGACTGGACCGTTCCACACGATCTGCTTGGCCCTGGACACGGCCTCAGCATAGGCCTTAGAGCTCTCTGGTCCACAGTCCAAACCCTACAGAGGAAACCGATTCAGACAGTATAGTTTTATGAGATTTAGGCTGTTTAAAGTCTCCTGGAAAAAGATTTACCTGTTTTGTTTTTCACTAAATAGGATAAAAAAGCTCGATATTGTACTTTCTGACTGACAGGTTTTAAAATTTCAGTGCAGCACGCTGTTAATGATCAAAATATCTCCTCTTTTCTCACCATCCAGCCGGCCGGGATGCCAGCAGCGACGGTTGCAGTGCCAGTGGCGGCTTTCTCATCGAACTTGTCGGCGGTGATGAAGTCGACGGGCAGCGTGATCTTGACGCCGTTCTTCTCGGCTTTGGCCATCAGGTCTTTGACGATACCGGCGCCCTCCTCATCAAACAGGGAGGTGCCGATCTGAAGAGGAAGTTAGGAGAGGAGACAAGGAGAGAGGACTTGTTAGGTTACTGAAGGAAACCAGAAAGAAAAGGCAGATAATACACTGTATTTTTTGTTATCATATCGACATACATACACACAACTAAATAAAACTGCATTCTATAGTGACATTAAATCTAACCAATCACATTTCACCTCTCAGAGGAAAGACTCTTGTTGATAGAAAATGGCATTTTCCATCAGTTAGAGATACTACAGAGGTGGTCCAAGAGTTCATGGTTAAACACTGTGAGATAAAATGAGTATTAAACACTGGTGGTGTTCAAACAGACTCATGAAGCTGCTTTGTTAGTTTATGATTTACATTCTTAACCTAAACGTGACCTCTGACAAAAGCATTTGAAAAAGTTTATTTAAATTACAAAAGAGTTTATGCAGCCTTGCAGATAGTTTTGTTCCGACAGATTCCCGTTTTCCCTCAAACACAGTGGAGGTGAACAGAATTTACTTCATGCAAAACAAAAAGACATTTCAAAGTCTGAGCAGGCTTCTCTATGAACAGGTTTCACTGGAGGCTCTCACTGTGCTTTTTACCTTATTTTGTGTATATTCTGATGAACAGGCACCATTTAACATATGATAAAATTACTATTAGTGGTTGCCATTTGCATCAATTTTTTTTACAAAAGTTAAAATCCTAATAATTCTCAAGCAAGTTCTGCAGGTGAAAGTCAGGCATCAGCTATTCTGTCATGTACTGACTTCAGGACAGTTTCTCCTGAGGCTAAAACCTTAGCTGTGCATTCAAGAAGATCCAAGCTGTTGCAGGTGGATAGAAAGTGCATATTTTTTCACTGGATTCATGAAAAACCTCCAACTGTAACTTAGCAGTGTGGGGGATTTTTGTAGAGGTCTGGTACCGCTTTAAGGGAAATTACAACAGCTTCACAGAAGTCTGGAAGCCTCCGATGGACCACAGAGATGATTTAAACAATGTAATGCAAAGGATTAGAAGGCTCCAGGTTGATTTGTCAGCACACAGCATTAACGGTTTTGTTTCTTCTTTGCTCAGACTAAATACCGAGATAATGTGTGCGATACTTTGATTAAAAACGATGATTAACATGTCCGTTTGTTCTGAGATTTTACAGCAGATTTATGATTATTTAGTCGTGATGGACAATCAGAAAAAATGACACAACCTCAGAAAGTCACACTGAGCCTAAGGATACATCAACATTAATACATTTTCATTTTAACACAATGTTTTCCAGTCATTTCAG
The DNA here is from genome assembly GCA_024666655.1 of Dascyllus trimaculatus. Classification (NCBI taxonomy): domain Eukaryota; kingdom Metazoa; phylum Chordata; class Actinopteri; family Pomacentridae; genus Dascyllus; species Dascyllus trimaculatus. The sequence goes on along the minus strand of CM045459.1, from coordinate 26,929,396 downwards.
AAATATTCTTCACTCATACAAAGACACACACCTGAACATATCATCACCGGGCCAATCCACAATACATAACGTCTTACAGGTCTTAAAACTCCTGTACTCCTGTCTCTTTATCTTTATCTTCATGTCCAGTCACACTCTTCCTTCAACTCTCCTTCTCACCTCACAATCTGAAAACCACCGAATCAGAGCTGAAAGAAAAGCTGCTGATTGGCTTAAATGTAATCTTTTCACTGCTTTGAGCATTGTATTGAGCTCATTGTGGACAAAGATACATTTCATAAACCGGACAAATAAAACCAAAACTCTTCTGTTGACTGGATCCCATTGGAAAAAAAAGAAACGTCAAACAAAAGCTGGTCTTTCCAAATCTTACTGTCGAGGTCAAAATTTGGTTACGAGCATGATTTTCAACCTCTGTGGTGACATTAACAAAACACAGCAGTTTCACAAGTGTGTTTGAACACCACCAGCATTCAACGCAGAGTCCTTCAGCTCGATGAAACCCTGGACCTTGTGAAACACCTTAAATTAAACACTGAGATTCCTTTTAGACGACTTTTCGCCCACAGAAAAATAAAATCTGGTTTAAGAGTAAGCATCAGACGACGTGTTCAAGTGTCAATGAAATGAAAAATATCTCTGCGAGTTCCAATCCTGTGTTGCTGTGTCAATTGTCAATGTATATGCTACACTCTGCTCACCCTGCATGAACCACACTTGAGCCTTGTTGGTACCTAAATGTAAAAGTATCAAACTAGAAAGTGTCTTTGTTTGGATTCCATCAGGTAAAATGAAAAACAAATGTGGTTTTGGTCTGTTTAGTTCTTGGACGTTCCACTACCGAAGATGGAGATGCTATAATTCTTGTTCTACTTCAACCTTTAAATGTGCATTAACGTTTAAAATTAACAAGATGAACCTGTTAGGTTTTTCTAACACATCCAGCAGATATGGAACAACATTATCATTCATTTTTAGTCGAGTTTGTGTCAACCTGGTGAATGTAACTCCAACATTCACTCTCTTTTAGCTCCTGTGATGGTGCTGAGCAGGTCATTTAAAGTGGGGTTTTGGGGTGTATTTCCTCTAAAAACAGCAGCCTGCTATGGCTGAAAATGACGTCATATAGGAGAGAGAGTCAAAACAATGAAGCTGTAGTGAGAAGGTAAATAATGAGCTGAAACTCATTACAAAGCCCAAGAATGACGAAGCTAGTATCATTTAATGTGTATTACAGCAATATTAAGACATTGATTTTACTGTTGTTCTGTTGGTGACACACATGTCCTTCATGTTGTCTTGTCTTACCTCCATGTTGTTGAGGACTTTGAGGAAGGTGAAGGCCATACCGCCGCCGATGATCATCTCATCGACTTTATCCAGCATGTTGTTTATCAGCTGGATCTTATCTTTCACCTTCGCTCTGAAACACAGACACAGAAGCAGAGCACATCAGTACAGATAAGAAACACACATGTAGAAAGAGTCAAAAACAAGTACAAAAGGTTCACAGTGGCAATGAAACTGTTAAAGCCTGTGTTTTTGAACTGGGTATTTTGGTCTCCTGTGTTGCTTTAAATGTTCTTCCTGAAGCAAAACTCAGAGAAAATGTAAAACAAAAATTCTAGAGGGACTTTTGAGTAATGCTCCAGCAAATAACCTGGCTCAAAATCTGCTGTAACGCAGTTCATCATCTGACTAACTGTTGTGTTGGCCAGTCAAATACATGCAAATGCACAGTCCTGGTCGACTACTTTTGGTCTTCAAAAATGTAACAAAACTGTATTTTAAAAGGGAATAAACAGTGAAAAAATACCAATCACAGTTTCCTAAAGCCAAAGGTGATGCTTGTTTTGCCTGATCAACACCCCAAAACTCTAGTGTACCCTTTTATAAGACTAATATGCTTATAAGACAAATTTAAACACTTAAAAAAGGACAAACTATCAACTAAACTATGATCTATTATTATTATAATACTTTATTTTCTGTCAGTGGACTGATCAATTAACATGCTGCTCTGCAATCCTTGCAGCCAAAGATAAAACAGATGGGGTTGTAAAATCAGCCTCAGTGTTATAAACCTCTGCAGCCTTCAATAGCATTAATCTGTTACTCAAAATGTACTTCCTGGACTGTATTTCATCATTTTACTGCCTCCTGATGAAAGACCTCAACAAAGAGCGGATTCATTTTGTTGTTTTTTAACTGCGGTTTTCTGTGATCAGTCATTTGGACAGAGAAACTCCCAGTACGGACTGTACATACAAGACATTGACGCATCACAGATGAAAGCATCTGTGGTCATTCAGGTGTAGTTGGTCTGCCTCACAGCCGTCTAATGAACTCGATGCTCAACTCTGCTGCCGTCCACTGGCTGATCATTACACACTAACGGTCGATGTCCTCCATTTGTGATTTGTAAGAAGGTGATTGGCTGGACGGTTCAGCGTAAACTGTGACCGACAGTTGCACAATGAACTCAGACTAAAATGGACTCTGACACGAGGCCAAAAGCAGCTCACTTAAATGAGGCTTTTGTCATAGCAGCTTCACCCACTGCTTCCTCTTCAGCCTTCCAGCTGTGGTGCCAAGACTCAGAGGAAACACTGAGTAGAGTAATACAGAACTACCTGCAGCACCACAGAGACACAAACCTACAGGAAGCAGGGCGCTGTCAGCTTGTGGTGCATTCAGGAGCAGTTGGTAAACCCAACACCTGCTAAAAACACTAATCTGAGAACAACCACTTTCTTTTATAGTAGCACAGCTGTAGCAGTGTCTCTGATTTCATTCTCATTGTTGCTTACAAATATACAAATTAAATAAGCTTTTTCTGCTGAATCATGCAATCTTGACCCCTTAACTGACAATTACATGTACTATATTGCTTAACAAATAACATCAAATACTCGTTAAATAGTTTGTGGCCTTCTTTTGCGAGCTCTTGAGACTAAATTTAACTACAAACTCTATTAACTGGTGATTTATTTAACTCCTCTCTGTTGCTGTAATTGAATTGGTGTAATGTCAGATAACTCTTTGAGGAAAACTGGTTACTTTAGCGGTCATTGCTTGATGATAAATACTAGCTGTAGTTTTACATCCATGTACATTGGAAAAAAAACAAAATCACCTCTAATCCATTAATGCATGCAAGAGAAAAATTAAAAAGTACGTAAAGTTCAGCTGAGTTATCTAGAGTGCAGCTGCAGCACAGCAGGATGAATTTCTGAATAACCCTTTAAACATGTAACCATGAAGTATCTATTCAAGTAAATTAACCAACAACTGAATGCAACATGCCAACAATATATATGTGTGATTTGTCACCTCTGTCTGCTCTCTTAGCAGTAATAGTGTCTTTAACAAAGCAGCAACACCACAGATTACAGATATAATGAGCTTACTCTCTATTCCTGGATGGACTGTTGGCTATTTTAAACAGGCTGCAGTGAGACGACATCTGAACTGCAGCAGAGGGAGAGGAGGATGTCAAGTAGGCGACTTTTAAAATCTAATTAAAGCTACAGTAAAAAAAACTATCAAACCGCAGGATTTTCAGAGTTGACTGTTCATTGTTGCTTTTTATGTTACTTGTTGCACTGAGCAGCATTACATTATTGTTCTTCCATGTACACAATATTATAAACATGACTGTTCATACATGCAAAAAGCCTGTTTAGCTGGGGTCAGTTACACTTATGAATACTCTGCCCCTGCAGACTACAGCTTGTCTGTAGTGTTATTTAAACATTTAGCAGTCCATGAAAACAGATGGTAATTAATTTTAAGAAGTGTTCTAAAAAGACTGAAGCAAATCAGCTGAGCTTTTTATTTTAGTTCTAGGTCCATGTCAATAACAAAAAAGCTAACCACATGTTGGCCAAATAAATAAACTGAATAAATTTGTCTTCAATATTGGAACCAGCTTTAATAATGCAATGAGAGAGGAATACAAGCTCCAAACGAATCCAAACTTTGGGTGCACAATACTTAAGTTTGTGTGTCTTGGGGTCAGAAACAGTTAACTCACGGTTGTTGCGACTGAAGATTTAACTCCATGACTCTCAGGAGGCAGCATGAGTAAAAACTCATCTGTGATTTAAAAATGCCAAATCCATCCAGCTAACACACAAGGTAAAACACAGCATGGGAGGTTCTAAATTAATGTTTAGTGGGGTTGAAACATTCCTGTAAGACTATCAGGCCAACTTCAGCCCTGTATGAAGAAAATGCACGATTGTCCTGCAAAGTCAGAAACATGCAAGCGTATATTACTGGTCGATTATAGTAGAAACTGAATGGTGTACAAAACAAAAGAGAAAAGTTACCGTTGTAAATTCCTGTGTGTAAGTATCAAAAACTCTGTATAGACAAGTCTTAAAACTCACAACTGTGTTGCTCACTTCACAGCCCGAACTTTTATAATGTATTCAAACTTGAATTATTCAAATGATCTGTTCTCACCCTCCGAGGATGGCCAGGAAGGGCCTCTGAGGTTTCTCCAGAGCCATGGCGAAGTAGTCGAGCTCCTTCTTCATGAGGAAACCAGCTGCCTTCTGAGGCAGATTGACTCCCACCATGGAGCTGGATAAGAGAAAGAGGAGGACGAGGAGAAAAGAGAAGTTATAAACAGGCAGATATTCATGAACTTTGTTAATAATTCAGCAGGTAGTGAGCCAATAAAACAAATTTATCAAGGACTTCCAGTGTCAATAGAAACAGTGATTCTAATGGACAAAGCTGGAATAATGTGTAAAGCTTTGCTACCGTCACAAAAAATGATGTACTTGTGTGTAAAGATTGCTAATATCAACTACTGATCTTCACTGCATCCAGCCGACCTGCCTCCTGCTCACCTGTGAGCCCTGTGAGCTGTGCCGAAGGCATCGTTGACGTAAACGTCTCCCAGTTTGGACAGAGATGCCCTGAAGGAGTCGATCTGCTCCTGGGAGGCCTTGGTCTGATGGGCAAAAATTACGGGAAAGAGTAAGGAGACAAACACAGGAAGAATGAAGTAACTTGCATTGGTAGCTGTATTTCTTTCACCTGTGTCAGCCACAGATATCTGTCCATGTGTCTATTATCTTTTTGAAGGCTTCAAAGTGTTCATTAATACAAAGCAGTACATCCAAAGTATTTCAACAACATTGTTTGATGGACAAAATCCTGACAGCAATTGATGAATTAATTAAAATGTAAGCAGCTGCTGCACCTGTTCAATGGGTTTGGGCTACACTAAATTCTATTGTCCATATTCACACAACAGCTGCTGCCAACACGACTATTAGCTTACATGCCGCTCTACTCAAAGTGCAGCACAAACACAAAGGCCGACATTCACAACCCTCAGTACCTGTAGCTTAATGAAATTCCTGCCGTTTTGCCAAGAAAAACCCTGTGCAGTTATCATCTGGCTGCTGTCTGTGGGTAAATTTTCACCATCATGATTCAGTTAGTGCATTGTCGATCAGGTTTCTGCTGCACTTTAACAAAGGTCATGACTGTGAGACTGGAGGGCAGAAAAAGGTCAACAGAGCTCTTCAGTGCCGACCAAATGTCACCCAGTCAGATTACAGTCCAGTCACTGCTTCCTACATTACCCCCTCCGATCCACATGAAAGAAAGGATAATGATACTGATTAATTAAAAAAGCAAACATCACCCTTTTACCTTATCTTACTCATAATTAGTTGCTTTTTCACACTGACTGAACTTGGATTCCCACGACAACAGTTTTCCCTCATTGCTGCAGACAGGAGAATGTCAGTTTAGAGGGAAACTGACCTAGAAACAGGGTTGACTTTTCAGTGACTCCTGTGAGTTTTTGCTAATCCAAAGTCCAGATGGTATTTTATTCTGCATAGACAGTAAAGACTCTTGAGACAAAGCTAATCTATATTTTGAAGTTATGTCACTCAGCTGCCACTAAATAAATACTTCCATCAATTAATCTGCCAGTTATTTAGTTATTTGGTCTATAAAATTACAGAACAAAGAAAATACCCTTTAACAATCCCCTAAAGCATTTTCACATGGCTTTTATAACCTTTATTCAACCAGGTAAGCAAACACATCCTGGTCAGGATGACGGCATTACAAAACAACTGTAAAATCATGAAAATAAAACGGTCAGAAGTTCAGTTTGGGGCCATTTTGTCGGTCAAAATGTGAAAACCCACAAATGTTTTAATTTGCTTTTCTATAAGGTGAAGGAAATTTAATCTAAGTTTTTTTAAAGTGCAGAAACCAATGAATGACTGGAATTTTTGCCAGAAAAATGTATTATCAAAATGGCTGCAGATTAACGTTATCTGTTAATCTTTGTTGATTAAACCATCTGAATAATCAAACTGTCATTTGCAGCTTTAAAGTAATACTGTACTTCCTTAAAATGGTAGAAATTTAAACAGCAAAAACCATGACATCATATATTTTTACTTTAAATTTAGATCCTGTAATTACTGTAATGCAGTGTAATGGCTCTTTTATGAGCCACATCTTCGAGTCCAAGCTTAGAAAACCCTTTCAGAACTACAGAAACCAGTACACAGACAGTTTTAACAGACTGTGTCGTCCTGCTTGTGACAAATAAACTGAACTTCATGTATAAAATCAGTGCAGCGCCCCTGTAACTGAGCAAGTGACACCGTTTCAGCTGGTTACTGAGAAATATTTCTATAATGAACTAAAAATAAAAAGGTCCCGTGTGATACAGTACAGCAGTACAGTAGAGACCAACCGGCATTCCAACCAGGCCTCTCAGGACAGGAAAAGCCCACTGACCTTCAACATAAATGTCAGCAGGTCGACACTGCTGATCTGTTGCAAGACGGACCGACATTCATGTCAAATAATGTCTGAGGATCATCCAGAGTCTGGATCTGAACTGATTATAGACTGTCTGTATTTCAGAATACAGAAAGCAACTATTTTATACAATCAGACATGAAAGTCCAGCCCTTTGTGATTCCAGGTGTCATATTAAGTAGTTTAGAGGGGGGGTTTCCTGCCCACTAAAGAAGTTTACCCAATCCCAAAGTAAAATCACCAATCTGAAAATTATTTTTGTGTAGTTACCCACCAAAAGTCCACTCTGAGCCAGGAAAAAGTCCTGTTTAGTTAAAACACTGGACTGAGCTGTGATCTGGTTTGGCACAGTTTGTGTAAGTTCAGCAAGTCAAAAAAGTGTCCAAACTGTCCACACTGAGTGAGACGAGTCATAGATATCAAAAGTATGTTTAGCACAAAAACACAGCAGAAAAGCTTATTTTTTTTATTGTCACTTAAAAGTGAGATTCTGCCACACCACAAATCTGCACTGCCCACAATCTCTGCAAGTAGTTATATAAAAACAGATGTTATATTTAGGCAATGTCACTTGATTTAGGAATGTTCCCTGCTCTGAAAATCCTGAAATTTCCTGCATAATAAACTGTCCCGGGTTTCCTCTGTAGTCTGCAGTGCATATGAGGAGATTTTTGACACATAATTTTGAGTCATTATTTACAGATATAACACACATTTGGTTGTTTTCGCTTCATCTTTAGTTCCATTAGAAAGCACCAACCAGTTTGCACATTTTACAAATAAAAACAACATGAGGTTAATGAACACTCTGTTCTACAGGACACAGAGTCTCTGCTCCACTCCTGTCTGGACAATGACGTCATCACATGCTGATGCAGATATTTCTAGGGACACTGCAGCTGGAGTGACTGTACCTTTTTCTTAGAGACAATTACTTGGATACTGAAGAAACTAGAGCAAGTTCTGTGATTTATAAGCAGATTAATCCATCTTTATTTACTTTCTGTTTTGAATTGTCCTGCTGCATGTTACAGACTATCCTGTAATTTAGCAAAGACGAAAATCCAGTCTGGATCAATGTGTTAAATCAGCAGGAAACACAGGGAAGAGTTCATCCTCTACCTCTTGCTGAAGTGTTAAGCCTATATGAATGAGCTTTTAGCTTAGTTTTTGTCACACACTAAAAGATGAATGAGAAACTGGGCTGCAAAGAACAGTTTTGCTGAGTCACGTAGATAAAGTGGTCCATTAGAAAGATTTGACATCCACAAAATCAAATTCTGATGAAAACGTATAGATCTTTGACCGAATAAACTGTAATACGGTCAGGATATTAGCCTAAAAAAGGTTGCTGGGAGGCTCACCTTGTTCCCAGAGGCGTCTTTGCCTTTTCCCTCCTCTGCGACATGGAAGCGGAGGTTCTCCAGCAGGATGACGGATCCAGTGGCAGGGCTAGCGCAGGCAGTTTCCACCTCTGCACCCACACAGTCCTTCAGGAAGGTGACGTCCCTGCAGAGGCCCAGAGGACAAGTAAGAATTGTTTCTGATAGCTTCTATTTATTTTAAAATCTCTACAGACAAGGTGTTGTCTTCGTTCCTTGTAATAATTATGCTGCGATCTCAACAAACATTTGGCTACGTACTTCTGTTGTTGGTAACGGTTAGCACACACATTATGGAAAGTAGCAGAAGCTGCAGTAAAGAATAAAATATGTGACTCAAATTAAAAGACAAACATATTTATGACTCTATATTAGCAGTTCACAAACTAAATACAACAAAGCACAAGTACACATTCATACATCAAAATCTAAACATAACTACAGGGAAGAAATCTTTGGGGAAAAGAGTTGGCTGTTTTTTACACTGGTAAATCTGCGAACATAACAAAGTAAATGCAGCTCAGAAGGTCTCTTTTAAATAAATCACCAGCCAATTAATTGCAAAGTGTGTTATTATTAGAAGAATATTTTAAATGGATATCTATAAGGGCATATTGCAAAAGAAATTCTCAACATGTTGTGGTTCGTTTGCACGCTAGGTTAGATGCTCCCAAGAACATTTGTTAAATTAAAACCTTGTGGTGATGTTTAGGCCCTAAACTCCAGGAACATTAGGTTATTACGTCATGTGCCTATCGAGACCAGCTGACCTGTCAGTCGATATTAATAACTTCCCTCTCTGTACGTTCTTTTGTCTGGTGAAAAGCATTTACATTTAAAACGTTACCATGAGGTACTAATTTAATAAAAGTTCTGGGGAGCATCTAAACTACATTTTTCCAGACACTATCATTTATTCTGCACCCAGAACTTATCACATGGATGTGTGTGCTTAATACATGTTGTTTCTGTTTGCCTGTTTGTCCAATATTATTTAATTTACCTAATTCGGTTTTGTATTAAAACAAATAAAATATACAAGTATAAAAGTAAAGAACTATTTTTTGTAGTTGTGTATTCTAAGGTTACAGCTGGAAATTTTGTCTCACTGATTGCAGCCTCCCTGACACTGAAAGCCCTTTTTTTTACCTGCATTAGGTTTTAGCTGTGTTAGAGCTGTTGTTAATATTAAACAAATAGAAACCAAACATTTCCAACAGGAACACCCAATTTTAATAAGTTAAAAAAGGGAAACTGGTCATCCATCAACTCACCTCCCCAGCAGAGTCTTGAGCTCAGCAGCGACGGGCTCCAGAGAGTATTTCTCAGGCATGGCGTTCCCGTCAGGACGGCCCAGATGGCTCATCAGCACGACGGACTTGGCCCCGTTGTCAAGGCAGTGCTGGATGCTGGGAACGGCCGCCTTGATCCTGAAGACCAACAAGTACAAGAGTTTAGAAAACCTATCCTTCCACCTTTGCTTCAACATTTCTGTGCCTTAAAGAACATGACGCTGATAGAAAAGTAGGTTTGTTTTCGGTCAGTTAGAGGATAAAACATGTTCACTGTCAACATTCAAACAGTAGAATTTACTTTCATTGTGAGAGCAGAAAAGATGCTGTAGAATAAGCAGCTTTTACCTCTGGTTGTTTGTGATCTGCTTGTCCTTCATTGGAACGTTGAAGTCGACTCTGAAAGAGAAGAATGAGATGTTAGTGACACAGCTGAGGGATGGTGGATTTTTAGAGCTTTCATTTGCTGAAAACGCTTGCCGGCTAAGAGTGAACCAAAACAACATAACCAACAATGATAGATTATAATAAGAAAGTAAATTATAGCTGCTGTAAAGAGGAATGGTGATGCAGCAAAGACTCAGCTTTAAACAGCTCCGGTCCACTGCTATCACTTCCATTAGATGAAAACCTTTTATTCAAAATCAGAGCTAAAAATGATCAATCAATGAGTTGTCACCTATTATAATAATTGACAACTATTTTAATAATCAATTAATTGGTTTAAAAGTAAAAAAAATGACTCAGGCTTCTTAAATGTGAATATTTTCTGATTTCTTTTCTCCTCTATGAGAGTAAACTGAATATCTTTGTGTTGTGGACAAAATGATACATTTGAGGACACCATCGTGCGCTTTAAGGAACACTGATCAATATTTTTCACTATTTATAAACACAAAAAATAAACTGATTAATCATGACAAAAATCAACAGGTTAACTGACATTAAAAACAATCATTAGCTGCAGCCTATTACAAAATGTCCTTTCAGTAACAGCAACACTGTCGTCATGTGTTTCTCTGTTGTACATCCACCGAGCAGTGATGCACGGAGGCTGCTCATGAGAACATGCTGCATCCCTCGTACTCCAGTCTGTTACATAACCACCTCCCCTCCCTCCGTCTGATGCACCGAGACACATAATCAGCCTGCACACACTCTGCACCCGCTGCCATTGTAACAGCAAGCCACTGTCTTAGCCTGAAACCCAACGGTCAGCAAATTGGTGGCTCAACAGCAGGCAGCCGTGTGCAGGCGGCGCTCAGCCAACAACTGCAGTAGTTTTCTGCTCTCATTTTGTTCCACCTGTTGCTTCAGAGTGTGACTCTGCAGATCAGTGAGAACACACTGGACGCCCAAAAGGCAGAAATAAGCTTACAGGAGGAGTTAAAACTTGATGAATGAAACAGACAAATGGATCGTATTCATAGCTGAAAAGCTGTTTGTGAGCACTGCTTGAATGCAGATAGTATATGGTGACAACACCAACATCGACTATTAATTCTAGCTCGTAAATTGCAGATCATTTTCAAGTACTGATTTTTCTTTCCTTAGTGAAACTGCAATTGAGAGGCAAATTTGGTGACACATGACCTCCGTTAGGTGACGGTAAACTGAAACCACAAAGAACAATAAATTAAATTTCTAAAGAAACTCAAGTGGCTCAAGCGGAGCTACATAATAACATGAAGAACAATGAATGAAAAACATTCTCCTCTTGCTTCTTGACTATTCTCCGAGCTTCAGACAAATTTTGCTTTGATGGAAAAACTTTACAGACTAACTGCATACTGCATTTCCAAAATGCTTGTAGACATTTAATTATTTAATGTTGAAGAAACTGCATCTAACGCTGCTCCAAGGAGTTACATGATAAATAAATGGTGTGGAAGTCTTTTGTTGGCTTCTGCACAGCTTTTTTGCCAGACACTGAAGGTCTCCAAAACAACATCCTGCTCTCCCTCTTTTAAATTCTGAACCAGGAACCTTCCCTTTGTCTCTATCTGAAGCTGGAAATTCATAAAACACCTACATGCAACATGCTATGACAGGCCCAGGGTGTGATATGAGGAAACTCATTGTCTGACTGTCTCAGTGCAGCACACTGTGGCTCCACACTCAGACTAACTTCAGATGAAGTGAAGTTTGACCTTTTAACACTGAGCAGTCCAGGCTGTGGGTGAACCTTGTCCTATGCCTCCTAGCGTTGCATCACCAAACTGAGCAAACCAACATGGCCCTCTGACATTTCCACACACGGTGTCGGTTTCAAATGCACTTCCATGACCAGTGGCCCTCACAGTGTGTACAAATATCCAGCAAATAAATGACTCAAAAATGAAGTAATATTACTGCATTTTGGCTTCATTTTATAAAGGTAATATACATGTGTTCAGCCAGGCAGAATGGATTTCACTTGAACTAAACAAGGAGGGATTAAAACCTACATGGACTGGTCTGCCTTTGAGCAGACTACCAGACCAGCTTGTTGAGCCATTTATCATTAAATTATTTTGTTCCTTCGCCTCATCATTACTTGTTCAAGTAGTTCACCAAGTAGGAATACTATAAGTTTAATGACTAGAGCTAGAGCTGTAACTATTTGATAATTAATTGACTTAAATTCTTTTAGTTTTCATTTGTTCAAGCAAAAACACCTTCAACTGTTAATCTACGGCTTCTCTTTTCTGAGTATTTTTTTTAATTTATCACTGTCAACTAGAGATGGCTGATTGTCAGATCTGCATCTTTACTGCAAATGCTTGTCAGTTCCAAAAATTGCTTCTCCATCTCTTTGATTGCTCATGATCTGTACTGGCATTTTTCCTTACCAAAAAAAAAAACCCATATTAGTTGACCTCTACTGTAAATTTGTTATTTCCGGACATTGGACTCTTGGTAAGACAAAGTCAGTAAGAACAAGATATGAAATGTGGACTCTAGGAAATTGTGAAACATTTTTCAAAGATTATTTATAAAAAAAATGCCCACCTAATTATCAATAATGTGAAAATATTCTTAGTTTTTGCACTAATTACAACCCGAGATGTGATCTGATGCTAGCTGTTTAAAAAAACGACTCTGAAGTTCACAGTTATGCTAAATCTGAAGACTGCCTTTAGGCTTTAAGCAAGAGTGGACATCTATCATCATTTCTGAATTGATTTTAGACTTACTGATTACATAACTGACACTTGAATAAAAAATGTAACATCTGAGTGTCGTAAAGGCATTATATTTGTTGAGAGGTTAAAAGACTGGATAATTGCAGGGATGCTGCTGTGTTTTAATCTAAAGGGAGTGACTCCAGCTGCACCTCGGATGCAGGTTTCATCCATACAGCATCTCCACACAGGCACGTAACATGGATGGAAAACGTGACAGGCAACAAGTTCACTTCCTGTCCTCTGCCCGGTCCTCTGAAGTGACTCAGAAACCGTTAAGCATCAATTCTGTGTCTAAACACGTAGAATGAGTGAGTATCAAACAGTTAATTGCTGCAGAAGGATCGGACACTTCATTTTGGAAACGTCAGCTAGCAAGCTAATGTCAAATAATCCTATTTCTGATTAGCATCGTCAGCTGGAGCAGCAGCTAACAGCTAGTCGCTAATAAACGCTCACCTCATAATGACCCGCTTCCCCTTGACGTCCACCTTGTCCAGGGTGAGTTTGTTAGACAGAGACATGTTGCTGCGTTTTGTTGGTTCTTTCGTGCACCTTCCTGGCTGGGTCTCCTCCGCCTCCTCTGGCTGTCGGCTGGTTAGCTACCGAATGACAGCATTGACCTTAACGCAGCGCGGAGGAACAGCGGCGGGGCGGGGCAGAGCACACCTCCGGCTGTTGATTGGCTGATGCAGGAGGACAGCGTCGGATCTGATTGGATGTGGATGTTGCTTTTCCTTTGACGTACTGATCCTGCCTTCCTGATTACTCCATCGGCTGAACTTCATTCAAACCTCTAGAAGGGCGTCCAATCCTAGTCCTCGAGGGCCGCTATCCTGCATGTTTTAGATAAGTGGTGTCAAACTCCGGTCCTCGAGGGCCGCTATCCAGCATGTTTTAGATGTTTCCCTCTCCCAGCACACCTGATTCAAATGATCAGTTCATCATCAGGCTCTGCAGAAGCCTGATAATAATCCTGATCATTTAAATCAGGTGTATCTGAAGAGGGAAACACTCCCGACTCCAGCTTTAGCTACAGAATGGGCCACACACACCAACTGCACTTTAATCAGTCATGGACAGTGCAATACCAAAAACTGCCATCATTTCATTCTGTAAATACTGTGTGATGTTTACTGTTGTTTTTGCACCTTTTTATACACACTTATTTTTATTCTTGAATTATTCTTTATTATTTAACTGCTACTACTGACTGTCACCAACAAAGTTTTGTTGTTATTGGCAATGAAAATAACTTCTCTTAAGTCTTATTGTCTTTCTTGCACTACTCTGGAGAGACCATCCTCTCACTGTCAAAAAAGTAACTAAGTAACTTTTACTCTGTGTACATTTTAAATTAGCTTTTTACTTTTACTTGATTAAGCTTTTAGACTGGTAATTTTTTTTGTACTTGAGTAAAATTTCATCACAGTAATAGTACTTTTACTTGAGTAGATTATTTTAGTACTCTTCCCACCGCTGTTTGTATTGTACATACCTTTAAATGATTTTAATATTCCTTCATCCCCTGATATTGTCTCTGGCAAGGACAGAAGGCAGGGATATTTGCAGTGATTTGACTCTATGGCACCTCAACCTTCTTTATGCAGAATTCACACACAAGTACTCAGAAGAATCACACTTAATTTATTTGGACAAAGTAACATGTTGGAATAAACACAGGCATTCACCATCTGAACACGCAGATATTCATTATTCATCTGTACAACCAGAACGTTTCTCGGATGGGACGCAGGTCCGTCAGGGCAGCTCTTTACTCCTCATCGGCTCCTCTCCATGGTTTGGGCTGTATCTTCCCAACTGGTGACACATTCCAGGTGATGCCAGTCTGAGTCACCACCTGCACAACGACAGGAAAGTCATTGCTTTTAGAGGGGGATGCCACATTTGTTTGAATCTTCATGTTGACGAAGAGTAAGTCAACATCAAATCCAATTTTTCCACCAAAAGTTAAGACAAAGATGAAAGGTGCAGTAGTTGTATTTAAGGCTCTCATGGTACAAGACTTGTACACAAATAAAGGAAGTGTATGGGGAAAAATACACAAACAGAAACTAAAAATAATAATAAAAACAAATTCCCCATTTATTGGAAATAATGTCTTATGCTCATGAAACAAAGAATGAGGGTTAATTCAGCGTCTTAAAGCAAAGTGGTGTTGGACAAGGTAAGAGTCAACAAGCTCAGGTCGCCCTCCAGTGGTCACAATTAACAACTGCGGTTCAGTTAGATAAGCAGCCATGTTCCTGTAGCAGTATACGTGCCAACATACATCCTCATCATGTCTTTTGTGTTTTTTGATGTAACAAAACAACAGACCCCATCAGGGAAAGAGAAGACTGTGTGGCGGCATTTCTATGTACATTATTCTTAATTCATAAGTACTCTAATCAACTATGTCCTCGTCAATAGTTGAATTGAACCCTTTTTTAAACAAAAGAATTAAAAATGCTACCAACAAAACAGAACTGTTCTGGCATCTTGGGCCAGCCTGTTGCTGGCCCAAGATGCCACAGCTGTGCTTTGGAAAAAATGCATAAACCCAGACTGAGTCAGTGGCTAAAAGAGGATTTCTACTTACTACTTCTAATTAACACTCTTTCTGAAAATGCAGCCAGATTTTAATTTTTTTTTGCAAACAAATCCCATATACTATATAAGTAAAGACACTGATATGAATAAAAAAATAATCCAGACATAATATTTGCGATATTGTGATCCCCAGTAACAGTAAAATGCGTGGATAGTCAATGAAAATGTCCCATTTGCACTGTATGTGTTCATTTCTTTCTTTTACGTTTAAGAGGTTCTTTATTCCAAATATGACCTTCCTGTTGAACTCAACAGATGTTATGATCCATTTCTGTGCTCAGTATGATATCATTATGATATCTTACTGCACTGTTTAAGTAATCCAATTGTAACGTGAAAACACTGTGACCAAGGGCAAATTCTTTTCTGGAGGGTCACTGGTGGGGCACTGTGTGGTTGATAAAGTAAGCTCAGTTCTCATTAATTTCTCTGGCAAGTCAGACATCCTTTCTGCACTTTCACATCAACTGTATACAACATTTTTTACTGTGACCAATTCCTTCTCCTCCTCCTCTCCTCTTCGGTCAGTTCTCTTTGTTTTTTTGAAAATGTCAAAATGTTGACCAAGCCGTCTGTTCAGTTCATGCATATAATTAAATGTAATGTGGTTTAACTCACGTATGCCCAGACAGCTGTGCAGAAGACGGCTCCACCGACCATCAGACCTGTGCCATACTTAGAGTGGAAGTCCTGAGGGCCGGTGGATCCATTCCTCACCTGCCTCGCAGCCTGACCTGGATAACAAAACACAGATCTCATGGTAAAGACTGACCTGCAATATTAAGTTAAGCATTTAGGTTCTATTTATGGCGACTGTTACTAAGGCTTATATGATCCTGGAGAAGGTGGAAAACAAAGAATATGAATATATTCTGAATCATTATCTTTGTTGTAAGCTGAAATCAATAGTGGATTAATGAGAAAAAAAAATTCTGCAACTATTATAATCATTCACTGTTTTTTAAATTTTCTTTAAAGAAACTATTCACAATGTCCAGATGAATGAGTGTAGTCTTTTCAGCACCACTTCTCAATCACAGACAACAACATGGTTACAGGTTAGGTGAAATCAAATAAAAGTTTACACAACTCCATAAACGTCTCTTTAACTGGTCTTGCTTCTCATTTATTGTCTCTTGCATTCATGTCCATGACTAGTTTTCATTTGCATTCCTCTGCTGTGTTGCTGTCGACTTAGTGTTTGCTACATTCAGAACTGTAATGATGAGCTGATGAATAGATTCATTGTTTCATCATTGAGTGAAGCTTAACACAATTGAGTTTTTTATTGTTGATCAGATAAAAATATAGTCACGACATATTAACTGTCTAAACCTATTTTGGTGACTGATTACCAATTTCAGGTATTTTTCTAAGCAAAGATGCCAACGATTTGCTGTCCCTATCTTCTCATATGAGTGAATTTTATGCTTTTCTTTATCATTTCTGACAACAAGCTGAATATTTTTGTGTTTTGGAGCTGCAGATGTTCCCTTGATCATTTGATTGTGAGAAATTCACAGATCAGTCAAAAAAAGTAAATAATTCTTAGTCACAGCTGTCATTATATTACCACTAAAAAGTGAGAGAGCAATCTATAAAGTGGAGCTTTAACCATTTATCGATTAATAAATTAGTTGTCTCTTATTGAATTTGTCACCAACTTGAATCTAAGTGTTTTTTAAATTTATTTCCTGCTCTATAACAGTAAGCTGAATATCTCTGGGTTGTGGACAAAACAAGATATTTGACATAATCTTGGGTATTTTGGAAACACTTTGTCATTGTAGTTGTGGCATTTTTTTAGACCAAGCACTAAACGATTAACAGGGAAAGTAATCAACAGCTTAATTGACAGGGAAATAAATCATTACTGGCAGTCTTAGTGAAAAACAAAACTGTGATATAAAGTTACACAGATGAGTTACACAGCAGGTTATAAAGTGGAGTCAGGACGGCCTTAAATGACCCCTTTTAAATTTCACCTCTCAGTCAAAGAGAAGTGAAGACATCTAAGGGTTTGATATAAAACATGACCAATAAAAAAATCTGGCAATAACTTATTAGGATGTAAATTGATGATTGTCATTACATTGTTTTCTAAAAGACATAAATTCTCGAGCACTTACTGATCATATTAGACGTTTTCTTTTGAACTGTGACAGGTGACACACCAGTTCAGACAGCAAACCGACCCTTCAAAAATGATTTCTGCAATTGCTAGATGCTAAATACAGACTGTCCTTATGTGCCCTTGCAAATAAATTAATCTCACAGTCAAAATTCATGGACATTTTCTAGACAGTTTACCGTAGCTTGCAATTTACAAAAAATAATGTACATAACTATTCCATAAAGGGATCAACATTATAAGCGAGTAAGCTAACCGTTAGGAAGGTGTATAGGTCAGAGGTTCGTGTAAAGACAACTTGATGAAAAACTAGCACAATTAACAAGGCTAATTTGAACGTAATAATTAGCTTAACTTACTAAAAAAAGTTTATGGTATTTGATTAGACATATAAAAGTGTTTTATAGCATATTTTGACTCCTTGGAGAGATGCTAATGTTAGCTGGCTAACAGCAGGCTGTGAACGCTAGCACGCTGACCGCGGTCACCGACCACACAGACTTTTAGACATTCTGGCGACTAATATGAAATTGTCGGCTGCTTGAAATAAACACATACAACACAAACTGATAAGAAAAATATTTCCTTACTGCTGATGTTAACTGCAGCTTTAGCAAACCGGTACATGTTGCCTCGTCTGGTGTCTTCTGATACCCTTGAAGAACGGAAGAGTAATATGGCTGCTGCACGTACACACAGCCGGAAGTTAGGCTGCGTTCATGACAAATATGTAAACAGTAAGTTACTCGAACTCGGATAACAGTTCTGCCAGTGCATTTGGCAAACAACACTACAGATATTTAGACAAATTGTTGGTAAAATGATTTCAAATTCTGTACTGCTGGAAGTTACGAAAACATAAACAATTGTATAATACCACAATATCATTCAAAAGTAAAATTACCGCGTGTTCTTTCTCTTCTTCCCAAGTTTCATGAACGCAGCATCATTTTAATTGCAAAGTGAGCATGCGCCGTCCAAACGTAAACGTTAAAGATGAAAATGGAAGACAGTTTTACACTTTGAGACATTTCAAATAAAGACACCCACAAAGAAATTCGTAGTCATTTGTAACATTAATACAACAAACCATAAAACAACAGACCACAAGAGTATGTGGTACGATTTACAGAGATAAAAAGCCAGCTGGTTTGTGAATCACGCACCGTGTCAGGATGGCCGAGTGGTCTAAGGCGCCAGACTCAAGGATAATCTCCTTCCGCAGAGACGGGACTTCTGGTCTCCGAATGGAGGCGTGGGTTCGAATCCCACTTCTGACACATACCTTTTTCTGCCTTGAGAGAAACAACAAAAAAAAGCAAACAACTTACAAAAATACAAACTGTGGCACAAGGTTAATCATCCTTATACGACTGCAATAATTATCTATCAGCGGTTGGGTTAGCTGGACTCATGTAGTAGTGATGCTAATCATCACTATTTTCTTGTTTTTCTTCTTGATTCTGAATTGAATAGCAACCACCCATTAGTTTGTGTGTAGGCTTGGGGCTTTTTTCTGTTTCACATTATAGATCTTTTATATACTATGTCATTGTAAAACTGTATATCTATATATCAACAAGTGAAAGCAGACAGGTGACCATAAACTGTACTTAAAAAAACACCTTTATATACTATATGGTGTACAAACTTTAAAATTGGTGTAATGTGTGGTCTTTTTCTGGGCTTAGTCAGCACACATGTAACTGAGTTTCAGTTTAGTCTTAGGTGGGTTTAGTTGAGCTAGATAGTATTTTTTAATTAACTTTTTTCATTTGCTTAAAAACTTAAAACGATAAAGCAAATACTGGCAAAACAACTCTTTATAAACAGTGTGCATTATTACACTATTCCTATATTGTTCTCAGTCAATAAAAAATCCTATATTAACACTAAAATAAAAAGATGGTCAAGTCTTCATTCTGTTGTACTTTTTATTAAATCAAAATATCATTTGAGGATTACAACAGTATGACAGTATTATGAGTATTATGTACATGCATACCAAAAAGGTTCCCTCGTTGAATCTGTTTATATGGAAAGTTACAGAGATGATGGTGGCAAACAATGAAAAATATTAGTGAAGCATATTTTCCAACTGTCAGAAAAATACCATCTTCTTCCATTTTAACTTCTGCATTATAAATTAACAACCCATTGCTGCAGGATTTGACTGATATATCTGTGAAGAAAAGCTTAAAGTTGATGATTTATGCTGAAATATGACGATCCAAGTTGGAAAAATCCTTCAGTCAGAGCCACAGTTTAACCGTTAGTGTGCTGCTGATTAGTCCAGTGCAGTGAGAGGGGTTTTGGCCTTTACTGCCATCATTTAGTGTTAACAAGATTGTAAACAAAAGATCAGCTGACTGGGGAAAAACTTAAATATGGTTTCTTATGTTTTCTTATTTAAAACAGCAATCTACTGGAAGCATTTGGCCTCACAAGTGTTTAAAAATGAAGTCATTTCTTTGTACTTCCACACTTTCCTCTGTACCATGTGATGAACTACAGTTATTACCATTAAAAACACCACAGTGTGCATGTTTTCTGTTTGTATTTTTGACAAAATCATTGCATATTACTTGCTTTGTCTGGCCTACCTTCCAAAACCCCAAAAGAAAAGCAGCAAATCTGACATTTGAGAAGCCAAAACCAGAGACTGCACGATGCATCTGCTTTACTGATGACTGAATCGGTTTTTGTAATCGTTTTACCGTAAATGAAATTACAAGACTCGAGGAGACAACTGAGAGGAAGTCGGCCACTGCAGGTTGAGAAAGCAAACATGCTGCTAGATTGTCACTGTGAGTATTGCAGTCAAAGCCGAGTCAATCCTGTGAAACTTAGCAGAAGCTGTTGTGTGGGAACGTCCTAGACTTTTGTGCATCGTCATCGTCTTCTAGTTTGAGGAGCCGACACAAAGAAAAGACATCAAACATCTCTTGCATATTTGAAACCCAGTAATGATCCACTCGGCTGTTTAGTGAAAATTAAATGTGGTTCAGCACAAAGAAGTAGTTAAAGCAGATCTGAAGCTGTTTATCTTTAACGTCTAAAAAAAAACTTCACTTCGGCTCATCAGTGTTCGGCCCTGTTGGCTGCATTTACTCTCATCTGTAAGGAAAATTCTGGTAGCGCTTTCTTTATACACCAACCACTTACAGCTTTTATTTTGAAAAGCTAGAGAGATTGTTTTTCCCACCAGTTAAAAGTTAAAAATAGAAATGATTCCCCTTGATTGTAGCTCTTTAGAGGGAAGTTCATTTGGAAAGCTTTAAAAGGTGTGTAATCCAGTAGATGTTTCTACACAACAATGAGATAATGACTCAGGAATACCAGGATTTTCCTTTAAGTTTGCCCTCTAGCTGCAGACCTTCAATAGATTTTCATGAATTGAAAATGAAAAGTGATGCCTGAGATCCTCAGATGGAATCTCCAATAAAACTGTGGTTCACCTCCAACCTGGAATTGGTCCGAGGTTCCATGTTATTTCTGTGAAGATGATTTTTTTCAAGCTTTATTACAAAAAAAACAAACAAAACCGACAGCAGAGAGACAAGAAGAGCAGAGCAAATGCAGCAAAGGGCCGAGGCTGGTTTACAGGAACTGCTCGAAACTCTAAGAAACTACACGGCTCTACACGAGAGCTCAGCTGTTAATGCCTTCTGTAAAGGTAAATGGAGATAAATTGAAATCAGTCGACATACAAAATCCAGGATTGGTCCAAAAGAATCTGAATCGTCCTAAAAGGAGGCAACAGGAATCAGATTACAAACATTAAGGCATTTCTCATTTGTTCCCCTTCGAGTTACTTTTCGTTTTCTAGTCCGCCTTCTTGTCCTTTGCTTCCTCGTCATCGGTGTACTCGGTGGGCTCCTCTCCTGGCTTAAGAAGCTTGCCGATGTAATCGTACTTAACTGGAATGAAGAATAAAAGCAAATTAGTCACATAAACCCTAAGTCAGGTGGGAAAATCTAATGTCTTTATCATGTTCTTCAGCTCTCCTACTTTCTAAAGTTAAATTTGCTGTTGGAATTGGAGCAGAAATGAGTGCTTATAGCCAGATTGGGGGATTAATGGATTGTTTATATCACAAAATGTCAAAATCAGAGACCCAGATAGTAGGTACGGTTCAAACTTTCTGCTTTTAAAACACTCATTAACTAATAAGAAACACAGACAGAACACAGTTTACACTTTCTGTATTTTTAAGCTAAATATCTGTTTTAAATGGTGGCATCATCAGTAAACATGATAATATTGCTAGCAGTGATGTTTTCTACTTTCACCACATATCTGCACTCACAGGTGAACTGAGTCTCCCACTCAGAAAGACTCTCCTGCTGCATAGCGTTCAGGTCCGACAGGTCGTCGTGCTCGTCTTTCAGGGCCTCCTTCTCCAGACAGAAGGTGGCCAAACCCCTGGATGCATCTCTGCCCGCAAACACTCCGTAAGGTCCCTCTGCAAGACGGTAAAGACACATGATGAGGAGGATGCACCAAAAGCAACAATGATCTGATTCATCTGTATCTTAGAGCTCCATTTACCCGAAGGCAACCGGTTTTGTTTGAGTCTCTGCAAGAGGCTTCACTGCTCATCTACTGAGCTAAAACAGTTCTTGAAGCTTTTGTAGCTCCTAAGACACAATCCAGAAATAAACGCTGAGTGATCTGCATGTGCAAGTCTAATTTCTGACTCATATATCATCATTCAAAGGTCAACTTGGCATGTTGCAATGGAAATATGTCACTGAATCTCCAATTACTTGTGTGCATTCCTTTTGACGTTCTTCTGCTGTGCTGTTTCACTCGAAATCCACTAATGCAGGGAGCACAGGATTTGTCAGATGTCATGTAATTTTCATGTAAATAAAGAGCAATATGTGTCTCTAAGTCTAATTCTGAACTTTTGTGTAAAACTTGTGCATCAGCTTTCTCAGAGGAAAAATATTTTCAGATGATGTTTGTGGATCCCTCTAAGACTGTTCTGGTGCTCTGTTTGTCACACCAAATTCACAAATGCAGGACAAACGGAGCATTTTCCAGCAGGTGGCAGTAACACAGCCATCGGATCAGCAATGACTGAGCTCAGCATGTAAGTAATGTCAAGCTAACTTTGCCCTCGTTCAGTCATGTCTGAGTCAGAGAACCTTTTTCAGGTGAAAGGCATTCGTGGCAACAGTTAGTGGTATCAAAGTCTGTAAGCTAATCTGGTACAAAGCAAGTTGGCTGAGATGCTTCGTTAATAGATTGTTAGCTGGTTCACCTAAAAATGTCCTGTTCTGACAAGACATCTAGTCATATGAGTCACTACAGCCCCCTGGGTCAAGATCTGATGTAGAGCTGTTCTGAAGAGGGATCTCAGGGCTGTATTGTTGGTAGCAGGTAAGTGATGACCATCTTCTCCGTCTAATGATGGTTCGAGCTGCATTGTTATCTAGAAATGATTAAAACACATCACTGGGTCACACCCTGTTTTGAACCAATCCCATTCCGGCTGCCCTGCTGCTGGAAATACTCACTAGAGCAAATGCGTATCAATCCGCAGCTGAAAATAGTCCCCGACTATTTGTTTATTTCCTTCTGTTGGACTGAAGTTATTTAAAAACTACAGCTGATTTGGGAAACTAATGAGTCTCTTTACAATAATCAACCACATATTTGGGAGGTGTTTGTAAAGATTCACGTCCTCAGTAGAAACCAACAGACTGAGTCGTGGCTTTTTAAGGGATTTGTTAAATCATACATTTATTTATTTTTATTTCCCTCAGAAATGTTTCCAACTATGTGGGTGGAAATAATAAAATATAGTCAATGCTCTGATCAACAAAAAAGATTTATAATTGCCTCCAATACTGCGACTCTGTTTCCAATCCAGACAAATAGAAATGAAATATCTCCTTTTACTGAAAATATATAATAAAGTCTTTGGAAAAAAAGGGGGACTATTTTAAGGATATAATTGGGAACTATTATATGTATTTGTTTTGAATTTAATGATGATTATTTATCTTATGAGATGACAGTTAGCATTGAAAAAATATTGTTGTACTTATTTTTTTTAATACGATATGTCCTTATTTGAAGTTTTTAAGCAATTGTTTTATTTAAACGTCTTGAACAGTTGCTTGTGTTCCCATTAAAACCTTTAGGTCATGTTTTTTTCTTATGGTAATGATAAAGTGGTTTCATGAAAAGTTACTACTGTGGCATTTTATATCTGCATCTGAACTAAGCTGCAGCATTCACACCCAAAACTTTCAAACAATAGGCCGTAACATTCAGGAAGTTACAAGTTCACCAGCCCTGAGTTCTGCCAACATGCCAACTCTCTGAGTCTAACCTGAACCCTGAGCCGCCTGCCTGAGGTGGGCAGATGTTAAAATGAGCTCCGGCTGAATCAAACCGAGGATCTGGGGCTTCAGGGCTGGGTGTGCAGAGCTCTGAGAATGTTTGCATGTCAGCCAGCTATCATGTTGGGCAGAGGTTACACGCAACAGAGGTTATGCTCTGAGATAACACAAAAACAGAGAGGTCCAACTCTGCCTCTGTTTCCAGATGACGAGAACGTCAATGTGAAGCCGTGCAGGGCAGATTTCTACTTCAGAGAAACTGAAAATCCTCAGAGCTGCAAAGTTGTTGTATTTGGTAAACCCTTATTTTCTGGTCTGGCTGTGATCATAC
Organism: Dascyllus trimaculatus; assembly: GCA_024666655.1. Lineage (NCBI taxonomy): Eukaryota > Metazoa > Chordata > Actinopteri > Pomacentridae > Dascyllus > Dascyllus trimaculatus. The sequence continues at coordinate 26,905,314 of CM045459.1, read as the reverse complement.
TTTTATTTATTTAGTTTGCGTTTTATTTGACCTTTAATTTTCACTTTGGTCGGTGTTTGTTGTTCCAAGAGCTGCTCTGTAGACACAATGACCTGATGTGACTCTGCTGATAATAGAACCACCAGCTACTGGCAAAGGAATTTCAAGTGCCACTTACTTTGGATTGTAACATGATCATGGAAGGACAAGAAGACAGGGACAGAGAGCATAGTTCATTTACTCACAGAGACATGATTTAATGTTAAACTTCTTCGGTGGGATTTTTTCACTAGGGCAGAATTTTTGCAGCAATAATTAGCCAACAGAAAATTAACTAGCAACATCAGACGTAGCCTCTCAAATATAAAGACATTGAGCCGTTTCCTGTCTTACCATTATAGTAAAATGAGTACCTGTGGAATAATGGATTATTGATAAAACCAAGCAGCAAGCAAATTATCTTTTCAAGCCTTTCAAAATAAAAAAGAAAGCAAAAAAAGAGAGGAGAATAAACATCCATTGTCTGGCTCTGGCTTTTCCAATCAATGTTAATGGATAATTATTAGTTTGGACTGTTGGTTTGACAAAAGACGCAATGAAAGGAAGTCAAAATGGGACTTGTGACGAGGGTTTTGAACACATTTCGGAAGTTTCACAGACTGAACAATTGATCGAGAATCATTATATTAACTGACTATGAAAATAATAGTCAATTGCAGCTTTACTTACTAAAAAAAACATCCTGCAAATACTCAAAGAGTTGCAGTGATGCAAAGATTAGCTGACTGATTTAAAACTAATCTGCAGCTACTTTGAAATGTAGCTGCTTCAATTATACTTGAAGTAATAACGCAAAAGGGTGGCAAGAATGAACCACGGAAATAGTATATCTTCAGCGTCTCTATCATTTTTGGTCCAGTGAATACAGAAAAACATTACCTGTCTCTCAGATTACTAAATGGCTATTCAACTGATCATTTGGACTGTAGAGGGAGGGTCACTCAGGGCCAAACAACAAATTCAGGAGGTTCATCTAAATGGATACACGAGTCAGTCTGGTAAATATATGTTCAAATACATTAAAATGAGTCGGATTAAAGTGAACAATATACAACACTTTAGGTTTTTGACTTCAACCTTGAACCTGATCGTTTAGTATATTTACACTGTGATTCAAATCTTCTCAGCTCCTGGACTGACTGAGACACTCTGTGGCTGCCGGTCTGAAAACATGGCGGCGGTCGAGTTATTTCCCAGGAGAGCTGCGCTTCTGCATAGACGATCTCTGGTTCCAAGGCTACCGCAGCCCCTCTGTTATGAAACGGGATCTGAGTGAACCAGAGGGGGTGTGGCGGCAGCGGCCAGTGGACTCAGAGGACCGCAGCCAAAAACCACTTACTTTAGCTGATAAAGTGTCTAAAGTGCTGCTGGTCAGTTACTGTTCACACCAAACTAACGGACACGTCTATCTGGCAGTTTGAACGTTGCGTTCAAAGCCGGAGAACCACAACCGAACAGTCGGTCCCTCCACCAACCGGCTCCGGTAACGTTACCTGGTCCGTAGAACTTCCTCCCCCGGGTCACGTCGAACACTTTGCCGTTAACGGCCATGAGAATCCGCGGGTCCTGCAATCCATCGTAGGGCTTCAGCTCCGCCAGGGTGAAGTCCCTCTTCTTCAGCTTGGGCAGCGGCTTCTCCGCCTCGCTGAGCTCCGGAGGTTTGTCCCCGCGGAAGATCTTGTAGAGCAGGAAGAGGCAGAGGCTGAGCAGCGTCAGGTTCAGCGGGGACGTGAAGATCTCCTGGAAGATTCCTCCTGAAGTTAACTCGCTTCCCTCCGCTTCGGCCATGTTTGTCTCTCTGACCCGTGTGGATGTGTGTGTTGGGTGGGATTGGTAGAGCTCAGGAGTCCTCAGCCATTCATGGTTCAGCCTCACTTCCGGTTCCTGTTTAGGCCAATCAGCTTCTTAGAAATGCGTGATGCGTTTAAGTGACACTACCATAGACTGGACACTGCATGTGATTAGTTTGTTATTTTAACTTGATTATTAGACTCAGATATAAAATCAAAATAGTCGAACAAGGTAACTGATTGTCAAATTATTTATTGTCTTGTTGACTGACTGATTAACTTAGTTTCTGGTTGAATGGTTATGTAATGCAGTGAACTCCGACATGCATTGTTCTTGTTCAACACCCAGTCATAAAAGTCTCTTTAAGTCATCTGATTAACACCCTTACTCACTGACACTGATCTACCTAATACCTCAAAGTCACCAAAGTGATACAAAACAAAAGTGAATACAAATAAGCAGAAAGTGATTTGACAACAAAATGACAAAGAATAATTACAAAGACACACAAAGTGATAAAAAGTAATTACAAAGAGGCACAAAATGAACACAAAATAACCAGACAGTGATCCAAAATGACAATAAAATGACAACAAACAATTACAGAGACATACAGTGTGACCACAAAATGATACAATAACAGCAGCAAACTTAAAATGTCAACAAAGGGATGAAAACAACTAAAAAAGAAATAAAGGAAACACAAAATAACCACAAAGTGACATGGAAATTACCACAAATTTAAAAAACCTACCACAAACAACCACAGATACGCAAAATGTTGACAAAGTGTTAAAAAACAACCACGAACACACTCAAAGTGAAGACAGAGTGCCCCCAGAGTGATGTAAATCTAACACAAAAGAACCACAAAGTGACACAAAATGATCTCAAACAACAGCAAAATGAAAATGAAACAACCAGACTGATATAAAATAACGGCAGAGACTTAAAATGTTCTAAAAAAAATATGCAAAACGAGACACTAGAAATATATGATAAGAGACAAAAACAACTGCAAGTAGACACAAAGTGACCCCAAAGTGATATAACAATCAAATGTGGCCATTTTGCATTTGCTTTTGGTTGTTTTGAGTCTCTCTGTGGTTATTTTATGTCTCTGTGCTCTTCTTGAGTCTCTTTATGGTTATTTTATGTGTTTTTGGATAATTTTATGTTTTGTTTTTGGTTGCTCTGAGTCTGAATTTAAGTCTATTTTTTTGATTATTTTGTGTCTCTTTGCAGTCATTTGGTGTCTGTTTTTGGTCCATTTTAGTCTCTCTATGGTTGTTTTGTGTCTACTGTGGTCACACATTCTCTCTGGTCCTTTCAAATATGCCTGTGGTCAACTGGTGTCACGTTGTGCCATTTTAAACCTGTTTTGGTTGTTTTATCTCTTTGCAGTGTCTGTTCCTGGTCATTTTGAGTCTCTTAGTGGATGTTTTGTCCTGATTTTAAGTCTGTTTTTGTCTCATTTTGTATCTGCTGGGGTCATTTTGTGTCTGGTTTTGGTCATTGTGAGTCTCCTAGTGGTTGTTTTTGATGATTTTAGATTCATTTTTGGATGTTTTGTCTCTTTGCAGGCATTTTGTATCTTTTGTGGGTCATTTAGAGTCTATTTATTGCTGCATTATGCCTTTGTTGTAGTTTAAGGGTGTTTTTTTGGTGATTTGGTGTCTCTTTCTGGGATATTTCACAGATGAAGGCCTGATGTTTGTGGTTATTATGTTTATTTTTAAATTTGTACTTTCTTTTGGTCATTGTGCTTATCAATTCGTGTTGATTATATATTTCACTGATAGTTGTCATGTTCTCGGTTGTTGTGTGATGAACTCATGTCACGCATGGCATGAACTTTATCCAACATAGTGGAGGAAAAATATCCTGCTTTCCCAACATCCGGTGATTGCCTCATGTATTTCGGTCCCCTCCTCCTGCTGGAAACTGCTCCTGCAGCTCTTCGGTTCCATCCAAACAAACAAAGCTCAGCTGGAGGTTTTTACCCACAGAAACGTTGCCCTGCTCGGCGTCCAGCCGGCGGATCCCCGGCAGTAAACCGGACCAGCTCTCAGAGGACAGACCTCCTGTGAATTGGAGACGATGCCGGCCGGCGTCTGTCGGTTTCTGTAACGGCTGTTGACTGACGTTTCGCCTGTAATTTCAGCCGTTGCGCAACATCGGCAGCAACGTTAACGGAGCTAGCTGCCGCCGCTCCACAGTCCTGCTCCGCCCGGCTCCGCTCCAGAGATGACAACCGAGCTGCCCGTTACCGCGTCCGCCTTAAAACAGCTTCGGTAGGCGGCTGTCGGTCCCGGTTCGTCTGCTGCTCGGAGAAGAGACATTTGTTGAGTCAAGCTAGCTACCAGGTGAGTTTTCAGTGTTTCTTAACGAGACTGGAGTCAGCTAAGCTAACTGAGCTCCAGCCCTGGTGAGGACTGCTTGTACCGGACCGCTGCTGCTTTTGGCTGTGTCATGTTTGTCCCGGTGAGCCAGCGGAACGATCTACAGCTACATGCCTTTTAATTAAACCTCATTTTGTGTCTTTATTCGGAGATAATACACCAATATGCAGACACAGCAGTTAAACTAAAATGTAAGCTCACTCTTTCACAGTGTAAAAGTTTTGTAGAGCTCACACATACGCCTTTTACAACTGTGTTTTTCTATTTAAGTTCAGTGTAACTTTAGGTAATGCAGTGGAAGCTAGTGCTAGTTGCTTTGTAGTTAAATAGTAGTTAATTCACCCTTAAACAGTGGTGGTGAAACCCCCAAACTGGCCTGATTCAAGTGCTAAAATAACCACTGATCAGTTCAGTTCTTTGCCATTATCAGGTCATTGTCTATGTACAAACACAGCTGCTCCTCTCACAGGTCTGTTTATAAGCTGAATGTTTTGGTGTTCTACTTTACTTGTTAGGACTGGTTATATAAAGGTTGTTATGACTCAGGTATTACAGTATAGTTTCACTTTCATGTTTGGAAATCTTACCAAAGTATCAAAAGCCTAAAAGAATTATGAAGCAGAGGCTGCAGCTAACAGTTAATTCACTTTGGTTCATTTAATTAAAACAGTTGTGTGTTTCAGTGAAGACACACTGCAGTGCCGTTAAAGCTCCAGCAACCAATTGATTAGTCCCTGGACAGAAAATTGATAGGACTTTTTTCAGAATTAAGAGTGGAAAATATGATCTGAGTCCAGCTTTTCAAATGTAAGAATTTTATGTTTTTCTTTTTCGTAACTAACTGATCAGACAATTAAAATTACAAAAAGTGATTTGAATGCATCTCCTTGAGCATTTTCAGTGTTCTTACATTTCATTTTTCATCAGTGAGTGATTAGCGGCAGATCTAAATACTATATTACATAACAAGAAATTATAGTAATTGAACAAAAATGTACCATATTGTGTGTGAGATAACCTGTATACACACAAAGACTGTAAATGATGAGTAGTTTCACTGTTGATCTGCTGATTGTCTTCTTGACTAATCAGTTGGTCTATAAAATGTCAGAAAATGATGAAAAGTGCTGATCACTGTTTCCTGTAGTTCACAACAACGTCCTCAAATGTCTTGTTTTGTCCACAACTCAAATATATTCAACATACTCTCACAGAGGAGCAAAAAAGAGAAAATATTCAGATTTAAGAAGCTGGATTTAGAGATTTTTGTAAGTGTTTTATCTATCATCAAAATAGTTGGCAATAAATTTAATAGTTGACAGCTACTTGAATTCATTATTGCAGCTCTCTTTTGAAGCATCTACAGCATTAATGGACACATAGAGAAGAATTTTAGATACTAAGAGGAAGTAAAAATGGTAGAGTTTGGTGTTTAGTTCTGTTTCTCATGTGGGACAGTTCTAACTCATCTGTTGTGTATCTTGTGTTTTCACCACACAGCACCCTGCCTTGTAAATTACCTCCCCCCCTCCCGTTTGCTGTGCTGCGGTCTCCTTCTGGGCTTTTCCAGCCGCCGTCACTATGAGCGCGATGCGTGTGGATGCCAAAGTGGTGATGCTGGGAAAGGAGAGCGTTGGGAAGACGAGCCTGGTGGAGAGATACGTTCATCATCGCTTCCTGGTCGGCCCGTACCAGAATGTGAGTGTCAGCTGCTCCCCCTCAGTTTCCACAGTGCCCACTCCCTCCCCTCCTGCAATGAAAGGCATTATTTTACTATTTAGCCTTCAGGGAGGTTGTGCTGATAGAAGCTCAAGTCTCTGATCATCTTAATGCATAAAACCTCTGATAGAAACTCGGGTTGCAGTAATGCTTTCGTGAGCTCCTTTAAGGAGATACTGCATTACAAAAGCATTTTAGTATAAATTTCAACATGGATTCTCACGTCTGTCTCGTGTCTTGTTTACAAAGAGACCGTGATAATCTTCAGAAACTGAACTGCTGCGTAAAATATTCAGACTGCTTGACCTTAGTTTATGGTGCTAAAAATATCAATCAGGCTACTCAGAGCAATCCACAATGACAATGTACTTTAACAATACTTGTCAAATATTGAATAATTTACTCAGTGGTCCACATTAAACAATAAGAACTTGTGGTTTTAGAATATCTAGACATCATGTATGGAAGAATTTTTCACATATATATGGTTTATATGTCTGTGATTTTAACATTTAAGGCAAAAAATGCATGATTGAATACATTTGTGTGCTGATTCACGGACATTTCACACCCTTTTTTTAAATTAAAAGCGTCAAAGAAAGACATTTTAGCATGCTCCTTGTTAGTGCATGACAACAACTGATTTTATTAAAGATATCCAGTCTAATGCGGCTTTATATGAGCCTCCGTTAGTGTCCATTTATACTGTGGTCTGTGAGCATTCAGACTGAGAGCATTCTGAGCCCACAGGAGCATTTCCATCCGTAAGTGTCTGATGTTTAACTGCTCTCGTTTTCTCTTCCTGACAGACTATCGGTGCTGCTTTTGTTGCCAAACCAATCCAGGTGGGAGAGAAAGTGATTACGCTGGGAATATGGGTGAGTTAGAGGCTACGTGAAGTACACACGTGTGCTGATCATCACATCTCATTTTATCTTCTTTACGAACACAGCTGCTAGCAGAGTGCAAGGAGGTTTTCAGGCTCACTGCTCCAAAATCTAACATAATTCAGTCAATTAGCAGCTCATTAATATCTGGAATACAGTGAAATATATAACTATACCACTTTATCACAGGCAGATATTTTGAATTTACATTTCAGGACTGACTGAGCTCTTTAGCATGGTTCAACTATGAATGTATTTTCACATTATTTTTTAAAATTTACTTCATTAAAAGGTTGCTTTGATATGCATTAGTCATATCAGTGTACTGTTGGGATGCCACAGAGAAGTTGGTGTAATATTCCTACAGACACAACAGAACTTACTTTAATTATTCAGAGAAAAGGTGGTTTGGAGATCTGCCAATAGTATAAGAGTCAGACGCTGCCGAATGATCTCATTGTATAAATGTGGAACCTGTGTAGGACAGGCAGCAGTGTGTGTGTGTGTGTGTGTGAGAGAGGATGTAAATAATTAACTGCCATATAGATAGAAGTGAGTTGAGTGCCGCGTCTCTGTTCTGTGCTCCACTTCTCTTGAATAGACTTGGAAAGAAGAGAAATGTGAGAAAATGAGCCATTATTGTAAATTTGAGCTGTGAAGTTGTGGAGTCACAGCGTGTGAAGGCACCGAGGGGAAACTGGCTGCTGGAGCTTTTCATGCTGGGGATTACACAGCATTTAAAGCCTGCTGTGGGGGTTGTAGGAATGTTGACTGTGTACCATTGTAAAGTCAGACCTGAAGCCCTTTTCAGACACGAGATACGCAACATTGCTGCATCATCAATCTGTCACAGTGATGGCATCCTGTCATTCAGATACAGGCCACTTTTATGTTACGCATTATTTGTACAAAAAAGATACAAATACTTAAGATTGGATTGTTTATCAAGTGACAGACAACACATATTACGGTACTAATGAATAAAAGAGTGAATATAAATCTGTTATGTGACAACTGATTTGACTGTAGCTGATAAACTGACTATGTGTGGCAGCTCACCTGTCTAAGGATAGAACGGTACACAGTGTGACTTGCTGTTAGATCCTGTCGTCATGTCGGACAGAATTTAGAATTTTAGGTAATTTAACATGTTACTGCTGTTCCACATAAATGCACACAACTCTCTTGTTTGGGACACTTTCATATGGATCCTGCTGCTGTTTGATGCTGCAGGTATTTATTAATCTCAGAGGAAAGACTCCTACAAACAGCTGGAAGCAACAAACTAAACTCCTGCTCATGTTTTGTCAGAACCTGGATTACATTTATTATTATTGTTGAGTCTTAAAAATCTGACTTATTCTGTCTTAAATGTAGTAAAGTTGCATTTTTACGGACTTTGCGGTTTGTAACTGATGTGAAATTGTAGTTAATGAGTGAATTATAAAGGTATTGATTGGTGGATTTTGGCTGCAAACTGTGTCTTTTACTGGCTGTGATGTTTTTTTGACCAGTATTGGTGCTAAAATGTGAAAAAACATTCACCAAATCAATTTGCACAGCTCTTATGTTACTTCTGCGTGTCTATCTGTTAATGCGATGGCACGCAGTTCAGATTTGTCCCGTGTCTAAAGGGATATGAAAATGTTACTAGGTCTGACCTAGAAAGATTCTTGGATATTTTACGCCAAAGCTACCAGGAAGCTCATTCAGACCTGAAGCAACACGCTCAGACGCCATCAGATTAACAGAAAGGAGTTCATGTCTGAAAGGCTCCATAGATACACAAAGACAGAGATACTCCCATGACCGAGTTCATGTACAGTTTAACATAATGTAGGTAATTACGTTCCATGTCATGTCTCCATTTAGATCGATCTCAGTTTTGATTCTCTTCTGTCTCTAATTCAGGACACAGCTGGATCAGAGCGCTACGAAGCCATGAGCAGAATCTACTACAGAGGAGCTCGAGCCGCCATAGTCTGCTACGGTAAAATGTTTTAATATATAGGCAATGACAGCTGAGGACAGCTGGGTGCTTTTCTAAACTAACAGCTTCACCACATATAGGACATAAAGAACTGAATGCACAAGGTCACTGTCTGGGCTGTGAACTCGGTCACTGAAACTCATCCAGGCTGAACTCATTATATACCATAGATACTGTCAACGTGTTGGAGGGCTAACAGGAGGATTAGTTTTGGCTGCAGTTGACTTATCTTAAGCTACAGTGCAGTGTTTTTATGCAGAAACTCTACTCTATGTCAGTCAGGTTAAATGCTGACATTCCTGCTGTAGCTGGTGCACATCCTCTTTAGATTTAAGAGGAGGGCCAGAAGATCAGATGACGATCTTTTTGGGTCGAGTCACAATCCACACATTCAGCTGAGCTACCCTTTCATTTGTGCATATGGTTGCCTGTCATTTTAGATACATGGCGTGTCTGATGAGCGTTGTCTGTGTTGTGTCACGGCCAAACACTTATTTTGCTTATTTCATGTGGAGTGGGAAAGTTTAAACAGCACTGTTATTTATTTATGTAATGATGTGATCTGACCAATTATTGTAAAAAAGCAGATCTATCTGTCATTTGTCAGACCATACATTCCCAGCACTGGCTATTGATTGACCTCCGAGTAAGGTGCTGCTTCCCATTTGCAGCTGGAAACCTCATGAGACAACACTGGACCTCCAAAAGTGCACATCTACTACCATGAGAAGTGTTACTGGTCAGCTCGGACCACTTTTGTTCTTCGTGCTGCTAGAAGTTTCTCAGTGAAGACTAGATGAAGTAAACAGAAGGCATTCTGCCTCTTTTTCAGGAACAGACATCTCACCAAATAATCTGCACTGCGTATCTGCTGATCACTGCTACCAGAGCTCTGTATCACGCTGGATGAAAGAATGTAAACACAATGTAGACCCAGACCCAAACCGGAAATGAGATGAGCCAGCCGTCCTATCAGTTACAGTGGAGACTAGAATTAAAGCCTGAAACAACCTGGTGGAGATATCAGCAGGTTAAATGCAAATCAGAGCTAAGGATCTGTAACAATTAGTCCTCAGCTATTCTGTTTAATTTCACTGTAAACGATCTTACTGAACTATTTTTGGGATTTTCACTTTTGGTTGGACAAAAGAAGAAACTTGGGAAACGTAGGCGTTTAAAAAATTAGGTTTCCCAGTTTCTTTTGTTGCTTTATAAACCAGATAATCAACCATAAAAGTATTGACTGATTCAATGTTAATATACAACCCTATGCAAGTTTAAAGCCAGCTTTAGTATAATGGCAGGTCAAAGGACTGTGTAACAGTAAGCTTCATTTTTAAATAAATCCACAGCAGCTGTGGGTCATTTAAGATTTTTGACACAACTTTTGAAATCCTCCGTGGCCTAAAACAGTGTTTACCAGACAGGAATACTTTCACTCCAGGGGTTACTTCTGTAGCTGCCAGAATGTATCGTGAAAGACTTGATGATAATTTATCTAAAGGATCTGATCTAAATACTTGTAGGACTGCAATGTCCACATTCTGGGGAGAGAAGACAGATTTACGGTTTAAGAGAGAAGTTAAGGGGAAGCAATCTGTGTTAAACTGCCATATCTAAACAGAGGAGGGGGTTTACAATGCAACTTACCAGCCACATGCAATGCAGTCCTGACATCCTTCCCCAGGCAGTTTCACCACCGCTCACACCCTGAGTCAGGTTAGTTATGACCCACAAGTGGCTCTAAAAATATGTGGGTCCCCAAATCAGTCAGTCAGAACTGAGGAAGTCATTTGTTTGAGAAATAAAACATCCTAAAGAACCCAAAAGAAGTCCAGTTACCTTCTGCAGACGCACTTAGGTTTAATTGGTGGGATGGTGTGATAAACTTGAATCCATCGCACAGCACAAATACATGTCTACAGCAAACCTTCTGACGCCTTAAACCCCTTGCTGTGATTGAAACTGGGTGAAAACATGTATGCTGAAATGCCAGAGAGACTGCTAAAAGTAATGGGGATGATGTGAAACGTCCATTCTGTCATAAAGTGAATACAAAGTTGAAAAAACAACACAAAAACTCAAACAATGACCATTCCAGGATCACAGTCATGCATGAAAAATCAAGTGAACACATTTGTATCATAATGGTGATGCCAGTTAAGGCAAACTTGGGCTCATGTGGTGTTACTCTCAGGGCTCACAAGACCAAACAGCCAGAAAGTGACTTTTCTATTCGTGCTCTGAGCTCATCACTTTGGGAGGGTTAAATGTCCGAGGCATCACAATACATCAGTGCTGCTACTCAAAGCGGAGAGAGTCCCTTTGAACATGAACGAGTCGAGATAAGACCAGAGTGAGGATGAGACGAACACTTTGATCCCAGAGGACGAGAAAAATGAAGAGAGCAGCTGAGATGTATGAGAGCAGTAAGGACAGAGGGACAGTCGGTCTCAGTGAAGCAAATAAAATGTTTATCATGTGGCTCTGATCAGAGTAAAAACAGATCTTCAAACAGATGAAGCCACATGCAGCATTTTCCTAATGGTTCTCTTTTTCTTTGTGTCACATTGGGGAACTTAGGTGATGGTATTTTCCAGTGGATTACTCACACAGCTGTCATGTTTTATTTAACATCAGCTGCCCTTTTTCTTCTTTAACTTCCATCTTTCTGTAGATTGTATTTCACCTTTGTGTACAAGCCCCAATTTTCTGACCTGTTTGTCCTCTTAACCATGTTTACCAAAGACTGGTCCTATTATTTCAGCATTTCCTTGGTTGTTGATTCTGCTGTCTGCTTGAATATTGCACACCTGCACTGTATATCCTGAGGAGAATGTGGAATACTAAAAAGCCTGAACACACAGAGTCAGACTGCTTCTGGCGACTAAACGTGGTTGCTTTTGTAATTTTCGCCTTTCAGATCTGACTGACAGCAGCAGCTTCCAGCGAGCTCGGTTCTGGGTGAAAGAGCTGCAGAACTGCGAGGAGGTAGGAGAGTCATTTTGAGCTAAAGTTAGTGTAAGATGGTTAAATTATTATGTTTGTGTTTGATAACCATCATAATATATGTTAATACTTGTTCATGGAGCTGTAGTTACTAAAAGGACCAGTGGAAGTGTGTGGCCACAGTTTGTTTTGTTGTCCTGTTTGCTAATCTATGTGTGTGCAGTGATTTGGTATCTTATTAAGAGTGATATAAAGCTGCTGTACAAAAACTTAGCATTAATAACATGCAGCCTATAAAGGACAACATTTAGAATTAACCCTCAAGACCTCAAAGGCATGCTACAATAAAAAAGCCAAATTACAGCATTTATAGCTGCAACCTGTAAAAACAGAGAACTTTTCAGCTTTTAAACGCTCCTTGAACTACTCATCTGTGATGTGTAGTTATTTCTAAAATTTAGCTAAATTTAAGCTAAAAATAGTTATATTTAATAAAAATCACTATATTCTACATGTCGCACAAAAAATAATATACAAACATTACCATTTACTGTAACTAAATTCTGTTAAAAAGAATTCTGCATTTCCCGGCACAATCATGAAGCCTTTAGTAACATAACGCAACAAAAAAATATCAATGACTTTTCAGCTGAACTGCAGGCAGTGCAGAGCAGAGAGGAGACATGTATGCTAAATAATTTAAAATGTGTTTGTTTGACATATAAAACAGATAAATGTTCTGATTGATTTTGGTCTTAACATAGTCTTTATTGTGTATGTCAATATACATGGCTGCAATTCTGGCATTTCAGGCCATGCTCATGTTAGGACTCCCATGACACTGCAATAATGCTGAGCTGCATGTTTGTGTTGTGTCCTGCAGCACTGTAAGATCTACCTGTGTGGCACTAAGAACGACCTGATTGAAGGAGATCGGAGCCTGCGCCAAATCGACTACCACGATGCTCAGGACTTTGCTGAAGGTAAGTGCTCCATCACAGCAGGACTACCGTGATAAAGCTGCTGTCACATTGTAAACATGAGGAAAAGACCACATGCTAATATATTAAATCAGTAGTTACTTGACAAGGTGGCCTAAATGAAGGGTGTGCCAACAATTGGTTATTTTGGTAACATATTTGCATCTGTGTATTATTTATTTTTAATATGATCTGTAAGAAAACAGTTTAGTCATATTAGAATCCTATTTTTAATGTTTTTACTTTACTTTGGTGCCAACTAATCATTTCTTTCATCTTTGATTTCAGAAAAGGTAAACTAATTTCCTAAAGTCCAAACTGACTATTCACAATCAGAACTCTCTAAAACTCTCGTTTAAATGTCACAGAAGAATAAATGACCATTTTAGCTGCCTATAAATTTTCAGCCAGTCAACTTTGACTTGTCTGTGTGCATGAGTAGGCAGATGGGCCGACATTTCCAGTGTTATTTTAGGGAGTTGGGTGCAGTTGGTTTGCGACTTCACTCTGTTTGACTGTCACACCACCATCTGTGTTTAATGTCTGACGAAGGCAGCAGAAGACCAGTTCAAAGTGTCAGTCATAAAGAGCTCCCAAAGCTGTAAATCAGCCTATTTTTCTTACTGTGCATATTTGTTTGAATTCTAAACACACTTTTAAGCTGGAAATAGTCATAGTTCTAGTTTAGAGGTTGAGTTTAAGTGTTATTTAGCTTAATCACACTTCAGTGAATGAAGCACAGGAATATGCTTTGCTTTTTAATCCTGCTGTCACACTCTCTTCTCTCACCTTCTTCATGCACGTTTGCACTTGTGAAACCAGTTTAAGGCTTTGCACTGACCAAGTGCTAACATTGTTAATTATTTAATCTGAGAAACACTGGATTTTCCATTTGCATGATCATTTCTGAAATTGGGTAAAGTTGGATTATTGGAGTGCTCCTAAACACACTGGAAGTGGCTATAGGATGTTAAGAAATGTTTAACCTCTACCAGTCTTTCTGTGTGATTAGCAGGGATTGCAACACACACAAAACTCCTCTTACACAAGTTTGTACCTCCGCCTGACTGATATCTAACCCAACTGTTCTGACCTGTATTCACAGAGATCGGTGCGCAGCACTTTGAGACTTCCAGTAAAACAGGAAATAATGTGGGTGAGTTCCCCCTTCGATCATCTGCAGACCTCATTTAACACGGATCACAGCTGTATTTATTCACGGTTTGTTGACTGAGGAAATGAGCTTTGATAAGGAAAAATGTAGGTATGTTTATGAGCACAGAAACGTGCTGGAGAAACAGATGACTTTCAGAAAAACCAACATGGCAGGTACAGTTTGTTCCAAAGGAAGGACACTATGTACTACCAGCTCAGGACATGTGTTCAGTAGATTAGGAATTATTTGCCGAGAGATGTTGAAGAAAAGAAGCAAACTAGAATGGAGAAAGGGCTTGGGGGCGCTGCTAAAGAAAAGAATAAAACCAAAAGAGGGATTCTATTAGTGCTACACCCTGCTAATCATTTATTTAATGCGATTATCTCGATGCGTGTAAGTGTCCGCAGGTTTACACTCAGTCTGGCCCAGTCCCCAGGTAGTTAAACAAGTACCTTGTTAAAGTACAATTCAGACCATAGAGTTACAACAACACGGTTATCAGAGAAACTAATAACAGGCACAGCAGCAGACATCCAATCACTGCCAGCCTGAGCGATGACTAGGTTATAACTTGTTTTGAGCTTCACACATCAGAGACAAGTAAAGTGTTTTTAGCATCCAGCTTCCTCAGATTATCTTTATATGTATGTTTTTTTCTCTTGAAATGTTACAAGGCAGAGGAGGTATTGTAAACCCTGACACAAACCTGACACATAAAGAACTGAAATATTCTTTTTGGTTACGTTTGATGTGTGCAGATACAGTTTTACTTAAATACTTAGACACAGCTGCTTTGTGGTCATTTTTTGTGCAGTTAATAGTTTTTTTTTCCTTCTTTTTGTATGCGACTAATATATTACAGTATTTAGAGCTGCATCTAATAAATAACGGATGAGGTAATGTGTAAATGCCTGTAATTTCTCAGAACTCAAGATGATGTATTGGATGACTGGAATAAAGATAAATCATTTTAGTTACTTTCTGGCCAAGAAAAACATCAAACTTTCATAGTCAAGAAGGTAGAACCACGGATTTCTATCCATTTTCCTTTAACAAAAAAGCTGAATCTGAAGATTATTGCAGCTTTACCAGTGTTGCAGAGTGACACTGAAGCACACATTAACTTGTTTCATGCTAGCAAAGGTCTATTTGCATTCTATATGAGAATAAGAGCAGTGTCTTGTTATCGATAAAACTATAGTGGTGGGGTAATAGTGAAAGAGATAAATGGATGCAGGTTTTGCAGCCTCTCATCAGTCGCCTTCCTGAAATCAGCTGTTGCATATTTACTGCATGTTGTAAACCAGGTATTATGAATGTGAGTGGACCTGTTTTTGAACTGATGGAAACTGACAGGCCTCATTCTTCCTCTGCCTTCCAGATGAGCTGTTCCACAAAGTTGCAGAGGATTACAACAGCACTGCCTTCCAGTATATGACAGGTGAGCTTCATTCACATGCCATCTGTTTGTTTGTGTGAGTCCTCTTTGTAATATTACGTCTGGTGTGCAGTTGTGTTGAGGTGGTACAGCGTCGCTGCAGAGTTTTCTAAAATCTTTTCTAAAATAATTTAAGATTATTGCTTCAGAGATATCAGATAGATTTTCATCTGTAAAAGGTGGAGAAAACAGCTCCCATGATCCCACGCCTTTTCACACTATCATCAAACTACATCTTTTGTTATTCTTTTGATTGAGAAACTAGTAGGTAAAATTTGAAACTGTGCATTTAACTGAGGTATGTATCAACAGTGCAAAAATGGAAATAAAAGTTGTGTTGCTGAACTACGTGGTATTAGATTGCAGTTCATGCACAGATAATGATAGTGGTTCCAACATTGATCCCTGAGGAACACCACAGGTGAGATTTAGCAAATGTGGTAGAAGCTCTTTCTGGCCAATAATAGTTCAGAACCAGAAACTTAAAAAATAATTGGACATTTGGGGTAATAGGCTCATTCTCTTTGTTGTTAAGAGTTGGATGAGAGGATCAAAACCACTCTCATACCGGTAAATATGAAGCTTAGCTTTGCACAAAGATTTGAAACAGACAGAATATCTTGTCTGACTCTGTTCAGAGGTAACTCATGTCTATAGAAACCTGTAATGGTCAGAAAGTGACATGTTTTATCTTGTTAATTTAAAATGCGCAAAAAGCAAAGTGTTCAATGTAATGTGTTAATGTCCTGAAACTGACCTCAAAGATGCAACATTCAAGATTTTACATACAAAGGTTTCATGTTGCTTTCTTTGTTCCAGCAGAGGAAACAGGTGTCGACCTGGGCCAGAAGAAAGACTCATATTTCTACTCCTGTTGCCATAACAACTGATGCTGAGCAACAGGAAAGGAAACAGAAGTGGTCACCTTCCCTCGGCTGGAGTCAGACCTGCATATGCTGGATGGCTGTGACTCATCTCTGGATGTGTTCTCCAAATCACAGAAAAAGAAAAAGAAATCAAACAGCACTGTTTATACCTTCTCACATATGTTAGTTTCTTTTGTGCCATAAAGAACTGAGGGCTGCAAGACTTTGTGGAAGAGGATTTACTACAATTGCAACTGGTTGGAGAGGGATTCAAAGACTTTTCACTCGTGTTTTATCCCCATATCAAATGGTCACTTTTCTGTAGCTCACATTGAAGCTGCAGTGTTAAACAATGGAAAACTGTGCTGTGGTTGAAAGACGACCTGCAGTAGTGAAGAGGTTTAAACAGTGCTGACAGAAAAGAGGGATCCCACTGAACCCAGGCTGGCAGACAAAACTTTAGAGATGCTGTTCAGGAGGATGAATCGTTTGTTTACAGCTGTTAATTTTGTTTACCTCCAACTGTATTTAACCTTGTTGTGGAAACCCTGCACATGTCTCATGGAGAGAAGCTGGGATATGTGTCAAAGAACAAAACACTCACACTCACACTTAAGTGAAAGTAACCCTATAATGAAACATTTGCAAAGCTGGTGTAACACATGAATGAAATGATAGCAATGATCTTTATAGAGGCCTTTATACCAACAGTACAAATGGCAGGACTGTGTGTGTTTACGTTCTTGAGCTTCAGCTCTTCAGTGTTTACTACGACTTTTGCTGTGTGACAGCCATGGATGTGTTTAGAGAGTTGGACACGCCGCCACCACTCAGCCTTGCTCTGACCATAGATTGCATATAAAAGATGGACGTAATCTGAGAAGTGAAGCCAATGTGGAAATGGCTTAAACGTGCATTCGCGACTCTTCTGGCTGCAGAAAGTTTGATCGTACAGAAGTCTATGGGAAAATGACCCTACTACTCACTTGATTGGCTGCCTCAGTAAAAATTTTCCTAACGACCTTATAGTCTCAATACCTAGTGTCAAGTCTCTGTCAGTGCAGTATGATAATTATTTTGTAAATTATGGTCCCATTTTGAGAAAAACAGACAATAAAGCAGGGTCTGTCTTCTAGTCTAAGTCAGATCCACTGCTCAATTGTTTCGTCAAATTTCAAAAGAGTAACATGGGGACAGCCAAATGTACAGCTTGAGCGTTCAAAATGTTATTAAAAATACCAATAGGTCACATCCTGGTTGCTAAAATCTTCTTTTATATACAGTCTATGGAATTTCCAGTGGTCACTTGTGGTACTGCAACAAAAATATCTCCCCCAAAAGCATTTTCCCCAACAACATACAAGGTTAAATAAACCTTGTGTTAAAAATTTTTAAAATGTGAATGTTTAATATTTGTAAAGTTTCCCAAAGCCCAGAAAATCAGTTTTTATGTACTTAAAATCATTTAAATGTTCATTCTATTAGCAGAGTGGTAACAAACAGGCGGCACACCAGAAGTAACACTAATACACATGTGCAGAACCAGTCCAATATCTAGTTCTTATAATACATCCATGGTGAGGGCACATATCTGATCCGTTCTGTTTTGCACCATAAGCTATGATTCTGTCAAAAGGCTAAAAAACAAGGTGGTGGTTACCAAAATGCCCAGATCTCTGCGATTAATAAATTGCATGGCCTAAGCTGCCTGAAAGAAAATGTTAGGGAACGTTACTTTTCTACGTTTAATTTTCCCTTTTGTAATCCTAAATACATATGAAAATATGATTGTCAGTTTTTCTTTCAGGCATTTCTAGCATTAAATGTGGAACACTAAAAGGTTTTTAGCAAATATTCCACTTCTGCTGAAGGATCATCAGAGTTCCCCCCCCTGCTGTGGTGACAAAAGGATTTCACCAACACAGGAAAAAGCCTTGTGGGCGAATGTTGTAATGTGGGTCAAACTGTCATCTCTCAGTGTTCTCAGAACAATATTTACAGCTATATTTAAGACTTGAGTAACTAATTTATTGCCTTTTAAGTTGTGCTGCCACATGGACATGCGTGGAAATAAATGGACATAAACTCAGTTTCCTCCATGTCGCTGCTTTGGTGTGTTGACGTTTCATGTGTTGATATTTCGATGCACAATATTTTTTATTGAGGCTGTTAAAGAGAGGTTGGTGTCCAAATATGTTCTGTACAATAAAAAGCTTGTTCCAAGAATGTTTGAAAACTGATAGATCTTGAATTGTATTATGATTGATTCACAGTATTTGGACCTTGTGTGTAGTATTTGATCTTTTTATGCATTTGAAGGAAAAAATGGCAATATAAAGTCAGTGTTATGTTAAACTATAAAATCCAAGTGTATCACAAACCATTACAATCCTTTGGATGCTTTTTGAAATCTATTGTCCTTAACATGATCACTTGTAGTTATTACAAATAAATTGGCAGAGGCGTAGAAAAATAATTCTAACATACAACAACGTCATTATGAAAAGAAAAAGATAAAAGATAAGAGAAAAAAGCATGTTGGAAATCATCCATCCATTATCTATACACCGCTTATTCCTCACTAGGGTCGCGGAGAACTTTCATCACCTTTGAACTTACAATCCTTCAAATGTCATTTTAAAACACCTGAGCTACCAACAGCCACAACCTAAACACCTGTGGTAATGTGTACCAATCCACATCAGCACAGAATCAAGTAAACAAACCTTAGATGTAATTTTCTCAACCAACGAACTACTTTGTGCTGTCTAGAAGTTGAAATTTTCATATTTCGCTACTATATAAACTTAGAAAAACTGTGGCCTACACAGCCAACTAGCTAGTTTAACCTAACTACCAACTTAGCTAAACAAGCCACACAACTCCACTTACATCAGGTCATTTCTTTTTGTTATTATTCATCAGTGTGGACTTGTAGAATTTGTACAATACGCAGATCTTACCTCTCATTCAGCAGAGTCCTTGTCCTTGTTGTCCCCTCTTCCAAATGTCTCCTTGGCTCTGCAAGACTCTCATAGGTGACCTATTTTAAACTCAAAATAGCAGAATGGCAAAATTGCAAAATGGAGTACACACATCTGTGTCCAGAAAGAAAGCAATAAATCTTGTGCTTACCATAAGCCAAATAAACATTACTTGAGCTCAGTAAAACTGTTACTAGAATAAAACAAATTGCCTTCATTTAAAAGTGAATGCCAGAAAAAGTCAGTAAGTTAGCTTATTTAAATTAATTTTTGCTAGCAATTAGCAGCGGCGTATCCAGAGTGGATAGTTGGTATCTTGCAGGCTAAACAAATGTCTGAAGCATCAAACCGTGTTTTTGGAGATTTCTACAATTCTACAATTTCATTTAGCAAATTTCTGTCAATGCTCTGAGCTAAATGACAGTTTTACTACTGCACTGGACAATTAAATGCCAACACTAAATCATTTTAGCTTTGACAAGCACAAGAATGTTTTTGTTAGCATTTAGCAGCAGCTTATTCATAACTGCTAATTAGCACTTTGCATGCTTAATAGTTGTTCAAAAGGTTTAACTTATTTCTGGAGTCTATGTTCTGAATTATGCGTTTTTTTGTTTGTTTGATATTTTTCCATAAGATTACAAACAATAATTATTTACTTAGCGTTAAGCAACAACCTACTTCCAGTGAAGCTAATTATTATTTGACATGCTTACATTAATTAAAGTACTAAAATCTAAAAATGTTTCTGGAGTTTTCTGTCCAAATTATGAGCTATATGGCTTTTACTCCTGTACTGTCCAATTTTATATCAACACAACCTCATTTCGGTAATGACAAAACAGTAATGCTGTTAGATTTCAGCAGTCACCTACCCAATGTGGCTAATTAGCATCTTGCATTTCATTAGTTGTTCGAAAGAGCTAAAACATGTTTTTGGAGTTTTCTGTCCATATTCTGAGCTATGTGGGTTTTTACCATTTTATTGACCAGTTAAATGTCAACACATCATCATTTCAGCAATGATAGAATAATGTTTTTGCTAACAACCTACATCCAGTGAGGCTAAATTTCATTTGACACACAATTAGCAGTTTCAAAACCTAAACATGTTTCTTCAGTTTTCTGATCATATTTATATATAAATGATTTTTTTTACTACTATACTGGTCAATTAAATGTCAGTGGTGCAACACAGCATTTATCAGCAACTTATCTAGTGTGGCTGATTATGGCACGCTAATTAGTTAGCCTAAAAGCTAAAACATGACTTTGGAATTTTCTGCCCATTTTCTCTGCTAAATAAGTTTTACTACTGTCCTAGCCAGTAAAAAGTGAAGATCGCATAATTATAATATATTAAAAGTTGTACTTAACAGCAACTTATCTTGTGAGGCTAATTAGCATTTAGTATACCAATAAATTTGGCTTGTGGAACACTGCTTACCTAATCACAATACATTTTAAAGTGCTTGGGAGGTAAAATAATTGCATTTGGACTCTCTAAATATGTAATTTCTTTTAATTATATGAATTTAAAGCCACATCATAGGGTTTAAAAGTGTCGTTGTGGGTCTCATTTAGCAGCTCACCGATGTTTTCTAAGTAGCTCTATGTTAGATTACAATAATAAAAAAAAAAACAGATAGCAGTACAATTCTTATTTCATAACTTCTTATATATTTATATAGCAGTTGTTTTAACAGGTCAATGGTAGAGATCTAACAGGTCATAATTACACTGGAATGAAACATTACTCGTTTGGGCAACTGTAAAAAGGCATTAGTAGGGAAACTTGGCTCTCACAGGCGCCAAACCATTCCTTAAAAATATCTCCAAAGAAATACACTCTAAGGCATTGGCAGATAACACACAGACAATATTAAGCTTGAAGACAGAGCGAAACACATGTGGCAAGAACACATACTCAAGTGCAAGCATCATTGCAGGAGTCCGTCGTTTCAAGCGTCTCACTTCCAGTCAGAGACTTTAGTTTCCCCCTCGATGGAGAGTCAAGAACAAGGAGAGGGCGCCAACTCCCCAGCCCTCCCTCGTAATCATTTGTGCGTCACAGAACAGCATATAAATAATGACTACAGAGCACAGAATACACACTGGAGCCAACTGAGTGCTACGTCTGCATTCAGCCCACCAGAGACCGAGAGGCCGAGTGTCCATTTTGTGTTGCCCCATGTTAGATAACAGAGGATGTGACCTTCAGGGAGTCAGTCTGTGAAAACTGCAGTCCAACCTAACACAGGCTGACTCCTGCTAAATAGCCTATGAGATTGTCCTATGATGGCATAAATGCTTTCTTTGCGTCTTGGCCACCCTGACACGATGACCACGATTAGTACAACACTAAATCCTCGTCAGTTTGGGGTCTTTTTTGGCATGAAATGTTCAAATCTAGAGTTTTCCTGTAATTTGCTAGTAGCAGCTGCAACCCAAAACTATCTCTATCTAGAAAAAATGAATTAATTTCATTAAACTGCATGATTTTTCCAACAGCTGAGATCAACAAAGAGAAAGTTTGCGTGGTTAAGGCTACTCCAGGCAGCCAATCGTCTAGCATATTTTCACTGATCTTGAAGCACCAACCAACGATGTGAGGCGTCAAGAAGAACTGGAAATGAGAGGAGAGACTGGATTTAACGGAAGAAACGGCTCCTGTGTTTCAGGTCGTCAAGTCCTGGATGGAAGTTGAATCGGTCGGCTGAGGCATGTGATGCCACCAACCAGCAAAATGTGTTCTGTTTAATCCAAAGTACCGAAGTCCAGTGGAGGCTTGTCTTTCATTCAGCATAAACAAACTTATGAAGGATACAGAGAACCTCAACTGGTTTAATTACGGACAAATACAAATATTGTTTCTGGTACTAATCACAGCCAATCCTCGAACTGCAGCGATGTAAACATGACTTATTCAAATGTAACCCAGTAGAAGAGCGAGACTGAGCACCGCTGTGACTCTGTTGGTCCGAAAGTCCCGAAATTGTGAGCTGAAGATTGACAGGAGGCTGCAGTGTAGTCTTTTCTAGCATAAAACAGCTGCATCGACCTCCTGCAGGTGAACTTCCTGACACCTGAAGTATAAACTGAGCAGGTGACATTGGTCAACATGTGAGAAAACAAGCATATCGAAGTGAAATATGTTTTATGTGGCAGTTCCAGATAATTCTCTCTGTCAGATCTCCCACATGAAGGTGTGTAACGAGGTCAGGGAGCGATTACTAGGACAAAACACACACATAAATAGACTGTGAATTTGTTGAATATGTTTCAGTGTAGATATATATAAATCTATACAGTACTGATGCTGTTTATGTATTTATTTATAACCTCAAAATGTATTTATGTTTTGTCCTATAAATCCCTCCATACATCCAGCTGATGACTGAATACAACCAGTGACCGACTGACTCATTAATCTCAATGTGCTTCCCCACTGTAGTGACTCTGTTGATTTTGTTAATAACAATTCACTGTGCATCACTCCTCTTCCTCTTCCTCCTCTTCTTCTTCCTCCTCCTCCTCGTCGTCATCATCGTCGTCCTCCTCCTCCTCATCTTTGAGCTCCAGGTATTCCAGCCCCACATCGTCCATCTCTGCCTCTCCATCCTCCTGTTGAGTGACTGATTTCTGCCTCCCTACTTCGCCCTCTTCCACTAGCCCCTCTTCCTCCTCTTCCTCGTCTTCTTCAGCAAGCAGCTCCTCCTCGTCCTCCTCTAAAACGTCCCTTTCCTCTTCGTACGAGGAGATGGGTGAGTAGTGTGGGAGGTCGAACACGTGAGGGCTGCTGGGAGCGTCGGAGCTGCTGGGCGGAGGCGAAGAGGCAGGAGCAGCGACGGGGATAGTGATGGGAACCGGGATGGAAAAAGCAGGAAATGACTCAGAAGCACAAATGCCAGGACCGGAGCTGACCTCCTTGGTCCTCCTGGAGGTCGGGGTCAGGCTGGTGGTGGTGTTGGAGGCAGCGGGGGGGATGACGGCCATCCCCAGCCCCGAGGGGAGGGCTCTGGGTTCAGGTGCGTACTCACGTATCTCCCCTGGCTCCAGCGGGTCAGGACCACAGGGGTCGTGTTCGCTGCAAGACAACTTGCCGTCCAGCTTGGAGATGAAGAGCAGGCCCTCACGGTGCTGGCAGCAGTAGGAGCTGGGGCACATCTCGCAGAAGGACGCCGCTTCCTTACCACAGATGTCGCACTGGTGCCACGGACATTCCCAACGACCTACGACAAACACACAGACAAGAACATCAGAGGAGGTAGCAAACTCATAATAATACAGGGGTCCCTCGTCTATCGCAGGGGTAAGGTTCCAGAACCCCCTGCAATAGACTACAATCCATAAAATAGCAACCTTATATTTATTTTATTACTTATATATATTTTAAGGCTTTATAAACCCTCCCTACACTGTTATTAACCTTTCCCACACTCTTACAAACACTTCCTACACTCTTAAACCTACGTGAGTTTAACAACATATAAAATTCTATATGGGTACAGCCGCACAGCCTCTCTCTTCCTGTAGCATGTCGAGGAGTTCCACCTTTTCTGCGATGATAAGCATCTTCCTCTGGCGCTTGGGTTCAGTGCCAGAACCTTAGAAGGCACAGAACATTTAACTGACATCATAGGGCTTGAAATAAATTCAATTTTTTATGAAAATTTCACAAAACACCACAGAGCAACACAATGTGCAGCGATCAGACATTGATCAGGCGTTGATGTGAAATGGACAAGGATGCTGAACGCATGACAGACGTGGGAGGAGGAGACTGATGCTACGGTCGCTGAGCCAATCAGTGCCCAGGATACAGATCGCAGTGCTCTGGTTGATATAGTAACTGTATTCAGTTTAATTCTAACCGGGGCATCGTGCTGCCAAATGAGTCACATCAACATAAACTTAACAACAGGGGTAGCAGCCACTGACCTGCAGGCCTCTTAGTGAGGTTCAGACAGTCTGCATGGTACACTTTGGGACATCCGGGTCTCTTACAGGAAACCATCTGACCTCCGTCTCCGCAGCTGAAACACTCGTCCTCTCTTTCTTTGGTCAACACCACCTTGCTCTTCCTCCTGCCGTGGCCTCTCCGCTTCAGCTTGCGGCCTTTGTCGTCAGATGGAGGATTGTTCTGGTTTGGAGAAGAGAGGCAGGAGTCGATTAATCACAGAAAAACTACATGTTTTCATGTATTGAGGCTTTGAGAAAAACTTCTGCACTTCAAAGTCACATGCAAAATCTTCCTCTTTCAGTCAAATGTTCCTCCTCCACTGACACTTTTGAGAAACATATCAAGACGTACATGTTTTTAATGGCTTTTGGTTGCTCTTAGTGGTCTAGATATTTTAGTTTATTTTATCTATTTCATTTTACAATTTCCTCTTACAAGTTTTTATCCTGCCTTTTGCACATATTTTCATTGAAATATGTTCTGTACTTTGGTGAACACAGATTGTTTTAAAACGTGCTATATTAATTAACTTGATGTAATAACTGAGTAGCTTCATTTCATTCGTGTCACTCGCCTCACCTTTGGCCTGACGCCCAAGAAGCCGCTGCAGTTTGGTGCTCCACATTTACAGACCGTCTTCCCGTTTCCCAAACACTCCAGGTTGTAGTTGAAGGTGAGCTCTGTGCCTGAACGGATAAAAACATACGACTGAGAGGAGATGCAATACTTGGTTTGACAGTTGGGGTTTAGGGGTGGCACCGTGCACTTAAAGGCCTGATCAGGTGCTCAAATAGTCTGCTTTAGAAAGACTGCAAATTTTAAAATTGCATGACAAACTGAGTAGTTACACAATTACAGTGACCAAAAAAGTGTTTAATATAGAAAAAAGCCTTTGAAAAAAATAAATCAAATTTATCCTTTAAGTTTGAATGTATTTTTTAATATTATACCATACAGCATGCAAAAAGAAGTGTTTTAATATATATAGAATCCTTTAAAAACAAAATAATGCAATATCTACATACAAGAGTCCATTATGTACATTTTTCCCCTGCTGAGTCAGAGCACTTCTTTTTGATGCTCAAAACTGGACAACTGAGGCAGTTACTGACAGATAATGATTCAACAAGCCTCAAGATATAGCAGCTGTTTTAAGTTTCTGTTTGAAAAGAAGCAGCGTACCTGCAGAGATGTCAACCAGAGCAAACAGTCCCACACGGGTGTCTCCGCTCACCGTCCACTTCTGGGTCTCACAGTTTGGTTGACAGCAGTGGTTCATGAAGCGAGCCTCGTTCCCCTTCGGTCCAGCATCGATGATCCGGTCCTGACAAACACATAAAGACACCCCAACAGAAACTTCAATAAAAAGACTCGAACCAAGGCCTTGTGATTTATGGTCGGTGTCAATTTTAGATACAAATTACGTTCAGTGTCAAAGATTTCAGGTCTGTTTTGTTGACTGCAGTTTAGATGGCGTCTAATCATCCTCAGGCCTTTTTGAGTTGGCTCTGACTGTGACCTTGTCCCTGTCGAGTCTCTCTGGAGTCTAAAATGACCTCTGATCAGGATGAAAATAGGTAGCCATGGTCATTTTCCAGTATAGATGCTCTAACAAAAAACAGTTTTGACCAGACTGAATAACTGGGGATAACACACCTGATGAACGTCAGCTTCCTTTTTTTTTGAAAGTGCACACTGATAGTAAATTCACTTCTAAACATAAATGAATGAGTGATGTACTGCCAAAATGGTAAAATGCTACAGTGTGTATCAACAGGCGTTTTTAGCACACACTGTACTTTTGATTATAGACACTGCTGAAAGCTTAAAGCCACACGAGGTCCTGAGCTTTACCTTGTCCAGAGTTAACATGTAGAAGTTACAGATGTCATTCTCCTGAGCATGTCTGATCCTCGACCTGCACTCCTCCTCGTCAATCACCTCTCCAACGTACTCGCTCACAAAGTGACCCTAAGCGAAAGACACAGGGAACATTTGCCATTTAAACAAACAGTACCACAATCAGCAGTCAGCAGTCAGCAGCAGCAGTAGCGGAGACACTGCAGTTACCTTCTTGATGTCGTGGACACAGCGGAGCCCCCAGCCTCGAGACAGCGTCCTGAAGATCTCCACCTGGCTGTACTGACGCTTAGTGAACGCCTGGTTGAGGCAGCGCTCTCCAGCCGGACAAACCTGGAAGTTCAGAGGGTCATTTTTCATTTACAAAATGATAGTATGTGTCCAGATAAATGCCCTGATCTAAGCTTAAAATTGTGATATTTAACCAAAAACAGCCTTATTCTGCATCTCATTAAAAAAAAAAGCCAAAAATAAACAGTTTGCAAAAAGCACAGTAGGAAATAAAACCATGAGTGACTAAGCTATAACCAACAGTCTCAGGACTAAAATTCTGCAGGTTTTTGGCCAAACTGCAGGCTGTGTTTACAAAGAGCAGGTAGGAGACAGTAAGACAGACTGACAGGAGCATGATACAGCATGATTCAAAAATGTCATATAATGAAGCAAGTTATTAGAAGGTACATTCACCATGGTGAAACCTCTTTCTAGAGCTTATGTGCAGAAGAGTGGGATA
The DNA here is from genome assembly GCA_024666655.1 of Dascyllus trimaculatus. Taxonomy (NCBI): domain Eukaryota; kingdom Metazoa; phylum Chordata; class Actinopteri; family Pomacentridae; genus Dascyllus; species Dascyllus trimaculatus. Next base: position 26,878,557 of record CM045459.1, on the reverse strand, counting down.
AAGGCTTCGTTTGTAGAGATTTTCATTTAAATAGACCTACTTAAATTGCATGTAAAGCCTCAATTTTTTCCAGTATTGGTAACACCTGTGGGCAATTGGAAAAATATTGTACATGTTGATTGCCTTTTTTAACATTTCTTGAAAATAAATACTCAAAGAGATGCAACTGTTGTTATCCTGTACAAGAGACATTTTTGAGTTCCTTCTACTTCTAGTCATGGTTGTGTTGTTTCCATAGAGGTACTGGACTTTATACTGCAGTGAAAAATGAGCCCACACTGAGTAAAAATGTGACCAGAGCGAAAAATGCCAAGAAACTGCTCAGAGTTTAGAGGATTGTAAGTCATGTAGACATCAAAATGAATTAATTATCTTTAGCTTATTTCATTAGCGGGGAAACGTCTTCCAGTGGAGGAGGCCAGATGCCAGTTTTGCCATTAGTGTTCGATGGTTGACAAAGTTGCTGCAGCAGCAAGACTAGGCAGAACTATTTACTAAAAGGTCAGATTTATTTGGATTTACACAAGCCTAGTATTTACATTTTAATCTTACAAACTGTTTGTATCTAAACAAGAATGTGAAACCTCAGCTTAGGTAAGGGAAAAAAACCTGATATTTCTCTCAGATGTCAGTAGAGACCAGAAACAAAGCACCTGGAGAGTTAACACTGGACTCACATTCATAAAGCAGTCAGACAGACAATAAATGTTGTGTTATATCTGCTGAATGTATGACTTCTTGCCCACAAGTTGCTAAAATCAACTGTAACAGTGATAATACGTCAAAATTTCTTCTGTTCCAGATGGAAAAAAAAATCTGGTATATTCAAACTGTTCAAATGACTGGCTGCCATGTGTGGCAGACACGTGACAGGATCACTCTCTGGAATAAGGTGAAGGACACAGCTTGCAGATGTAAACACATGACTTTGTGAAACAATTGAGAAAGAAGAATCAGACATTCTTTGAGATTTGCAACTGTATTTTTTGGACATACCAAAGGCTTGCTTGATAAGGACGAAGAAGAAAACAACTCTCACACCAGGAGGAAGACTTCCAAGACTGTTTAAGTGTTCTTTTCTCAAAAGAATGAATCGTGAAAGGAACTATCCCTGCCACAAACAAGCAAACTGCAAGGACAACGAAAGGAATGCACAATAGGCCTTTGTGAATCCTGATAAAAAATTTGGAAGGTTGTAAGACTTTTTTAAATATCTATGCCAGAAAAAAAAAACAAATTCAGTCAGTAACAGCCCCACAACTGTAGAGCTAAACTAAACGACACTTGGCTCTATGGAAAAGAGACATTTGGGAGAATTTTGAAATGCTGACTCCATTATAAGTCAGCATGAAAACTAAACCATCCTATAAAAATCACAATTCTTACTTTAGCCTTAGCAAAATCTTAAATTAGACAATGAAAAACAGCCACGAGTCAGTAGACTGATGCTATTGAACCGGTTCTAAAAATTCTCAACCAAGCTTGATACAAGAAGAATGAAAACACAACAACTGCTGCATCCATTTTAACCAAATGCTGGACAGCCTTCTCCAAACTGATACAAATTTCCACTTTTTCTGTTCAAGAAGCCTAAAATGTTGGAAAAGAAATGCAAAAATTTGGTCTAGCACTTTTCCAAAGATGAATATGAGACATACAGGTAGGTGAAAACAGGAAACATTTGTGTTTAGGCGTCTTTCACAAAACAAATGCAGCACATACGAACTTTTAAAGTATCTGTGTGGCTGTGATGGAGGTGTTTCAGTACCTGCGGGTGACATTCATACAGCAGCATTCGGTTGATGCACTCGGAGTCCATCCCGCATGGACTCTCGTCTGTCGCCTTACAGTTGCAGCGCGGGATCTCCGATAAGTCGGCTGTGAAGATCTGGACCTTTCCTATTGGTCGATTCACCTGAATGAGTCAGAAAGATGTACATCAGGCTGTGAAACTTCTAATTTTTATTGTTTTAGCGTGGCCTTAGGTTAAATAGTTTGAAGTTTACCAATGCTTAGTGTCAGAATAATGCTCCTCATGGAATTTTTCAAATGAACACACTGATAATGCTAAAATTGTAAATATGTTGGTACAAAGAAACAGGACTTTAATTGGAAACAGGTTTATTATTTCTAATTTGCCATGTTCTGAAATTACTGCTAACTCAAGACTTCCTCTATATTTGTCCTTTTGTCTTGCTAAATTTTAGCATAATGTACATTTCAACAGTGCCTTATCTGCTTTAGCTCCTTGTTAGCATAATGTTAGCATGCTAAGCTAACTAGCTAATTGTAATAACAATATTGCTTCCAAAGACAAGACATTTTATTAATTAACCACATTTTTTGAGAGGTTAAAGGTTGCATCAGAAAAATATCTATTTAGGATTTTAGTAGTGAAAAAGCTAAAATATTAAAAAAGCTAAACCAACGTGCTCGTGTTTGAAGCAGCATTAGCATCCTGCAAAGATGCATTACTTAGTATTACAATTTCCAACTGATTTTAGCTAGCTCATCCTTAATTTTTTCCCTAAAAGTGAAAATATGATCAATAAAACATCAGTTTCGGCAGTGTGTGATATGTAGCTAGCTGTTCAGACATCAAACTATTCAAGGGCACAAAATAACATAATTAAATTTGCTGTACGATAATACTTGAACTAACTGGCAATACTAGAACACGTTTGTTCTTGTATTGCCATGTTAAGGCCACCAGAAGTGTTGCTGACTTTGGATATAGTAACATCAAATCTGCTGTTTGCAGTGATAATAGTGAAACTCCATGTATGTAAATATACATATGAAAGTCATGCTTACTCATTATTTTGAATTCCCTAAAAAGCTCCAAGACTACAAACAGAAGTGGCTGCTTCCTTATTTATTTTTGTTAATACATTTATTTTTATTTTCATTTATTTTATTGTATTTTTTCTCCTGTCAGTATTTTGGTATTTTAAGTATATTTTTAATTTTTTTAAATGCAGTTTTAGCCAAAGTTTTTAGCACTGCATCATGTATGTAGTCTTCATGTGCATATTTTAAAACCAAAACGCAGAGTTTTAATATTAGCGCATTACTACTGTAGTCGCAGTTAGTAAAATGTTGGAATTGGCTCGGTTGTGTACAAACAGAATTACGGCTGCAACATTTATACTACACTAAAATTATCATATGAGCTGGCTTTTGTTTGAGACTTGGCCATTATTTTAATACCAGCTTTTATATGACAGCTTACAATGCCCAGAATTATAATAGACATGAATTAGTTCCGATGAATAAAATGGAGGACAACAGCCTCACAGTGCTGGACAGCAGCTCTTCAGTGGAGATGTTCCAGTTTAAATGCAGCCAACTGGCCTGTTTGGATGGATTTCAGTGAGTCTTAGGATAAAACCCAGCTATGTGTCTTGAAAGCTAAAGCTATAATTAAAGATCAAAATTGGAGCAGACACCACCTCACTTTTGAGGAAGCCTGCAGAACGAAGCATTTTGGACCAAACAAAGACATGAAGCACACGTCTATTCCCTGACCTTAATATGTTTGTACGGAGGCGGCTTCCTGTCGTTCTTTCTGTCCTCTTGAAGCTGCCGAAGTTCCTTTTCTGCTTGCAGCTCACGAAATCTCACAGCCGCCTCCTCCAAAGCTGAGGATGGACGCCAACAGTCAGAAACTCAGCAACGTCAAGTTATTATAACGAGTGGAAACAGCCAACCACATAAAACAACATTAAACAGATTAAATGATGATTTTCACTTCCAGGATCTGTTCAAAAAGACATTTTACCTTTCTTGTATGTTGCATCGACACCTTTCCCCATCTTTTCTTTGCTGTTGGCGTCCACATCCATATAGGGGAAGACTCTGGCCTGGTAGGTCCACAGGTAGTCGTTGGAGCCGAAGAAATGAACTGGGAACTCCCCGACATCGTGTCTCATTCGCTGGATGTTTTCTGGGATTGTTTTGGGATGGCTGACCTCCGCAGGCCACCACCTTTAAAAGTAGGGAAAAAACACACAAACATAAGGAACAGATCAATGGATAAACATAAGCTTTATTCCTCTGAATCCAAAAGGACCATTACCAAACAATGGGCTCGAAAGGCATCTTATCTTAAAAAAAAATAACAAGAAACTGTGCAAACATTTAATCATCGTGGCAGAAAAATGCTCCTGCAGATCTGCACGACTTTCCATTCCACTTGGTTTACGGTCAGCAGTGTCTCATCTCTCACCTGTAGCGGCCGACCTTCACCCAGAGGATGTCCTTGTAGCGAGGTTTCTTCCCAGCCTTGCAGTCATTGCAGTACCAGCTGCCTTTTGGCATCTCGATGTTCAGACACTCGCGGTGAAACGCAGCCGGACAGGACTCGCAACACAGCAGGCTGCCACCTGCAGCACAGGACCAGGAGCAACGTTGGTTTTAACCATTCAGGGTGCAAGTTTGGCTCAATAACGTTTGGCCAGAGTTTCAGTTACTGTTATATTCAAGCAGTTTTCAGGTAAATCAACACTAAAACCACATTTTTAGTTAGTGCACTACATGTGACGTCAGTTTATTATTCTATTAGAGCCTCTTTCAGCTTATTGCTTTGTTTTTACACCACAACATCAGGTTCACTCACAATGAGATAGAAAAGTCAAACATTTGGCAGCTCCTGATTCAGGAGATTAAACTTTAGCTAAAAGAAGAGTGAATATTACACAATACGTTCCTCAGCTGGACAAAAACATGACTTCAAATTAATGCTAATGTTTCTGAAAGATGCAAAAATAAGAAATAGCTTTCTAGCTAATTAGCTGTACCAACTTAATGCAGTGTTTCTGTGAACTTATCTTACTTCCATATTTGTTTAGCTCCTTATATAGGCAGAAGAATCAATTAATGCAGAATTAAAACTGCATACATGATAGGTAATGGACTGGAGACCTTTCCAGGGTGTCTAATGTCAGCTGGGATAGACTCCAGCTCCCTAAAACCCTCAGGACAAAGCAGCTATAGCTCATGGATAGATAATGGATTCCTATACAATAAATCTTGTAGGTGAAGGGGGACATAAAGATTAAGAGAAGTTAACTAAACTTCCTTCCTTACAGCAAAAAGAAAAAGCTGAGTTTGGAGTTTTACTGAATTGGATCCGGTACCTTCAGTGCAGACGAAGCACCAGCTGACATTGACATGTTCGTGGTTCTTGACGCCGCGTCGGGGGGCGAAATGGTTCGGACAGATGATGCTGTTGTTGGAGAGAATGACGCTGCCGGCTGCCATGCAGAGGTCTGTAGCATGATAAGCTACCGGGCAGCGCACACACCGAACCAGACGACCTGCAGACAAACGGAAAGTCAGACCACACAGGTTGCTACATACAGTGTAGGTGTAATCTGAGCGTCCTCTGTTCACCTTTAGAGATGTTGGAGCTGTTGGGGTTGGCGATGAAGCAGGTGAGGCAGACGTGGATGGAGCAGCGGAAGCCTCGGTTCACTGGTGCAGTTGGGGCGTAGTTAGTGATACACTCTCCGTGATAAAACTTCCCACAGACAGGAATCATGCAGCGTCGCACATCCTCACTGCGCTTTTTACACACAAAGCAGGTGTGGATGCCTGAACACAGCAGAGGTTTGTCATTATTAGTATAAATCATCACCTATCAGATACTTTATATTCAGATTTATATCAAAAGATCTATTACAATAGAAGGATTAAGATTTCTTTTAATCTTTTAAAGGATGAACAACCATTAACTCCCCAATTCATCCCTCTGACAATATACAATACAAACAATAAGGATAATTATGTGCTTACACTGACAGCTGTTTTTTTCTGTTCATGCAGCTCAAGCTGATTCTTTCATACCGGAGCTTGAATAGGACTTATTCATACGTTTCTATTAAGGATTTCAGTTCAGCGATCAAAAGATGCAGATGTGTTTATCAGATTTTTCCACTTGAAGAATAAATGACAATTACATTAATGTACTTTTTCTATGTTAAATTAATATTAATCTAACATGCGTCAGTTGTTTTGTTGATTTCCTACCTTAATATTTACAAACTACAACCTGGGGAGTGAACAAAATTTAAAAGATCAAAACCATTTTTGCGTTTCATTTGTCAGTCTAGCAATTTTCAAATGTAGCAAAATGCCAAAATGTTAAAAATATTAACCTTGAAAATAAAAAATACATTTTTAGAAGTCTGATATCAGTTTTTTTACAATGTAAACTTTCATCAGAAGCAAAAAAAATCTCCAGCATGCTATCAATGGGTTAAAGCACAGAGCTCATTCAAGGTTTTTGTTTACAGTTACTAACGCTTGTGAGGGTTTGAGGGTTTCATATCTGCAAAAATGTAATGTAAATAAATATAATAGGATGAATAGGGCTAGCAGTCCCGGCTGCAGTGGCCACGGATTGATTCCGACCCCTGGCAAGATTTGTTTCAGTTTACAGTTAGATGATGCTTGAACTGGTTCTTTTTGCGTTTACCTGATTAATTAGACAATTTAAAGACTGAAATAAATAAAGTCTGTACAAAATGAATGAAAATCTGTTGGATACTTAGTTTTTTTTCCCCACAGTCTATGAGCAGTTAACAAATGTCTCTACTTGTAAGACTTGATCAAGTTAATGGTGGCCTAAATGACAGCAATATACTTTCAGGAAGCAGCTGTGAAGCTTAAACACAGACGCACCTGATTTACACTCCGGACAGACAAACTTCCCCTTCGGCGCCTCGGCCAGAGAGATGCAGGGCAGGTGGAAAGCTCCACAACACTGACCCTCACAGAGCAGCAGCTCCCCCGTCTTCTCACACACCTAAGACAAACACACAAGACGCTTTCAGACATAAGACAATATAACAACAGTGATTCAAAAAAGCTTTCAAGGAGAGCTCTAAAAGAGGTCCTGTGCATGTTCTGGGGTTCCATTATTTGTGTGGTTTGATAGGGAAATGGTGGAAATGAAGGCTGGGGCGACCCAGTGGACAAGTGGCTGAATATGGGCACAAACACCCAAAGCTGAGACTTGTCATTTACCTGCTAAAATACTATAGTCCCTATTGTTCTCTGTGCTGTCCCTTTCAAACAAGTGACAAGAGAGCGCTTGATTTTCTGGAATATCTACCAAAAGACCAATGCCCTTCTACAGAAAACATGTTGCATCACACTATAAAGCTTATTTCTACATGAAAGCAAATTCATTTCATCTCCCAGTTTGCCTCTCTTTACTGCAAACCTTACGAGTGGGGATGAGCTGCACTAAAACCCCCACTGCCAGCTAAATATTGAGTTGAAAAACATCCATCCATCCATTCATTATCTATACGCCGCTTAATCCTCTCTAGGGTCACGGCGGGGCTGGAGTCTATCCCAGCCGACTCGGGCGAAGTCAGGAGACACCCTGGACAGGTCACCAGCCTATATCAGGGCTACACATAGAGACAGACAACCAAACACACTCTCATTCACACCTACGGACAATTTAGAATCATCAATTAACCTCAGCATTTTTTTGGACTGTGGGAGGAAGCCAGAGTACACGGTGAAAACCCACACTGCACAGGTAGAACATGCAAACTCCACACAGAAAGATCCCAGGCGTCCTAACCAGGACGTTACCTGTGCTTTTATTACAACTCGTTTAGATTATTGTGACTATATGTCAGCATTGACCAGTGAGAGCTCAAAGGCCTGCAGCGGGTTCAAAATGCAGCAGCTCGTCTCCTAACTGGGACAAAGAAAAGTGAGCACATAACTCTGGCTTTCTTCACTTCACTGGCTTCCAGTTAGGTACAGGATTGATTTTAAGATTCTTCGATTTGTTTTTAAGTCTCTGAATGAACTGTGTCCGGAATACCTGTCTGACCTTATTAAGCTACATCAGCCCTCCAGAGCCCTTAGGTCAGCCAATCAGGTGGTCTTAGACGTTTCTCAGTCCTTTCTAAAATCGAGAGGAGATTGAGCCTTCGCAGTTGCAGCTCCCATTCTGTGGAACACCTTACCTTTGACTGTGTGGACTGTGAAGAGCCTCTCCACTTCTACTTAAGACTCACTTGCTGACTTTGGCCTTTGGTGGAGTATAGTCACTTTTACTGGTTCTTTTATTTACTATGTTTATGTATTGTTGTTTTATGTTTTTATATGTTATATGCTTTTATTGTTTTATAGATTTTATTGTTTTACTGTTTCTCCCTATCCTACTGTAAAGCACTTTGGTAGGCCACTGGCTGCTTTAAATGTGCTATATAAATAAAGCTGACATTGATGCGAACCGGGGATCTTCTAGCTGTGAGGCGACAGTGCTAACAACCAAGCCATCATGCAGCCTTGAGTTGAAAAACATCACATTAAATTGAGAAAAGAGGTGAAAATAAAGTGTAGCATCATTGTTTAAATGTTCAAACAAGAACAATCAGCAGACTGGATAGCAGGAGGGAAAGAGATGTCAGATTCTGTCACACCTGCAATGAGTTATAGCCTCGCTGTTGACAATTACTGATCTGATGTGACACAAAACTTACACAACACTTTAAAGGAAAAGGACAACACTATACAAAAGCAGAACACGGCCATAATACATAAAAACAAGCTGCCACTTGTTCAGATACGTCATGTCACATGTTTACGCATTGATCATTACATGTCCGATGCGGCTGCAGTGACTCCGATGTGTTCACTTGATGAGAAAAAAGAGAGACCGGAAGAAATGTAAAGATGTGAAAAGGATCAATTTCACATTTCAGTGTTAACATTACGTTGCCACAGCAGTGATACTGAATATGAAGAATTAACTAGCACTCTGAAACTAGCTGCCCTTCATTCTGCTCCTGAACAAGGACACTGTATTGGTTTCAACACTCTCTGCAATAAAATGCTGTTTGAATGAAGAGCAGACTCTTACAGTAAGTAGCTATTTGCTCATAAGTGTTTCTTTGTTATTTCAGCACATTAGTGGTTGGTGAAGTAGCGACAGCAGGCAAGTAACAGAGTGTAGTTGATCCACATAAGGATCCTCGTCCATGTGAACCGCAAATTAATGGAAAAGTTTACCATCATGGAGTGAAATACAGTTTTACTGCCGCTGTTGCTTTTTTAAGGGACCAGAGGGGCCCTTGGAGTCCACAGTCCTCCAATGAAGGCCAATGGCCTATCTAGAAATTTTAAAGTAAGTGAACCGTATCTATACCTGGTAATTTTTGCATAAACCTGCTTGGAGACAAACAGACAAATGCCACTGAAAAGGTTTATTTTTGTTGTTTTTTAATTATTACTATTTTGTTTTTATGATTTTACCACATTTTTCGTTCTATTTTCTTTTATTCTATTTTTTTTCCATCAATGAAATATGGCATTTTTACCGCCTTAAATTTTAATTTGGCATTTGTTGTATAGATTTATTTTAGATTGAAATTCTGTATCTTGCATTTTGCATCTTTTACTGCACTTAACAGTATTTCTCCACAGTTTTTGCAGTTTTAAAGTGTGCCTGGTGATTTCTGCTAAACATGCCTAGAGACGAAGAAACAAACGGCACTGAAAACTTTTTTATCCTTGTTTCTTTGGTGTTTATATTTTCTATTTCTTATTCTATTTTCTTGATGCTTGTTGTATTGATTTATCCATCCATCCATTATCTGTACACCGCTTAATCCTCTGTAGGATCATGGGGGGGCTGGAGTCTATCCCAGGTAATTCAGGGTGAAGGCAGGGGACACCCTGGACAGGTCACCAGTCTATCACAGGGCTACACATAGAAACAACCAAGCACACTCTCATTCACACCTACAGACAATTTAGAATAATCAATTAACTTCTGCATGTTTTTGGACTGTGGGAAGAAGCCGGAGTACCCGGTGAGAACCCACGCATGCACAGGGAGAACATGCAAACTCCACACAGAAGGAAAAGGCCGGGACGCCTGGGCCAGGGCTCTATTAGCTGTGAGGTGACAATGCTAACCACCGAGCCACTGTGCAACCCTATTAAGAATAAGAATGAGAAGAAGAAGAAGAAGAAGACATACCTCCTCCTTGGCAAACAATAATTCCCTGAATCCCTACACTGAATTGCAGTGACAAGATATAAAGCAGTTTCGTGTTCACCTGAACGGAGCATCGTAAAAGCAGTTGACAGTTACCCTTATGGCAGTTTTTATATCCCCTTTTCATTTTGGAGTTTTTTGGAGATCCAAAAAATGATCCCAACTGTGAAGTAAAAACAAAACTGTCAGCTTTATGATGTGTTGCACGCTACACGACAGGATTCTCTTTCTTCAGAAATCCATCCATCCAAGAACAACATCAGAAAACAGCTGATCCTCTATTAAAGACCTGCTCAGCGCCAAACACCAGAGGCACAAGTGGTTGTTAGAGAAGTTCTCATGAGGACTGAATTATAAAATAAACCTAGAGTGTCAGTTCTGAGTCTAGAACAAAAACCTTCCGGACGCAGCTCTAATATTCTTTTTCCATCAGTCAGCTGAGGAAAGCTCACCTGACATATGTTCTCCTTCATGGAGGCTGGACCTCCTCGGTCACCGATGATCTTCCTCGCAGGTAAAAGTGCGTCGTCACACAGCGACAACTCATCCTTCATGGAGGAGAAACTGTGGTCCAGGCTGGATGGTTCACCCTTCACAGACAAATATGCACTGTTGTGTTGTACTGGATTTTGAACAGGAGAACAATTGTATATGAAAAGCAAAGATGGCTGACCTCTGATTCTGCTGTGTTCCTTTTGAACTCCTGAGTTTTACTGTCGTCTGGTTGAGCAGTGTCATCGTCTGCTGGTGTTGTCTCCACCTGGTTGGGTTCAGGTGAAGTCGGCGGTCGAGTGGAGGGCGAAGGAGTGCTGTGATCAGTCTGAATTGCGGTTGTACCGGTGGAAATCTCAGAGGCAGTAGTCGGTGTGGAGGCTGTGGGCGGTTTACTCTTTGACTTTAAAGAAGTTGGTGCAGAATCTGAGTATAGGAGGGTTGTGTTAGGAGGAAATACAGACAAGACAGAAATACTAAAGAAGGATCATGAGATGCATCAAAACATTTTAAAAGTGAAGTCATTTTCCATTTGAAGTTACTTTTTCATGCACAGTGCAAATTTTTATCACAGATGATGTGCAATAATTGTGCTTGTCTGTAAATTAAATCTTTCAGGGCTTCAGCTTCACTTTCTAAAGTTCGACTTTATTACATTAAAGTAACATTAAAGTTGAACAACTTAAGGAATGAAAAAAGCAATGACTAATATTATAATAGAAACACTGTGGTGTAATGTACACTGTTGTAAGATGATTCACTGACCGGATTGAGGAGCAGGATTTGAACTGTTCTTCAGTGTTTTGACCTGTGATAAAGAGAAACATTATCAGAAAATATTCATGTTAAACTGAAACCGTCCCTGTTCGTAATATCGTTTTGGTCTGCCCATCAAAACACCAAAAATCCATAAATCAAACTTAATCATATTCACCTTTCAAAGAATTCAAATGCAGTTCAATGCAATTCACAAGCAACGGAAAGAACACAAGGACTAAAGCATGCCAAAGAGAAAAGAGATAAATAAGCATGACATAACAACGATAATGTCCTCCTGAAAAGGTTTTTGTTTATGGTTTGGTTTCCTTCTTTTCACACAGCCGCAGATTGAACTGTCACATTTTCGTCTGAGGTCATCTGTTCATCATCTACATCCAGACACATCTAACCTCCATTCTTCAAAGGCTAAATGATCATAAATTCGTCTTACTAACATTCTCAAGTGTAAGCGGTGTTTCCTGAAAACACTGTAACTTAAGATACTCTTGACATGACAACAGATGGCCCACTTCATTTATAAGTCAGGGGTTCCAAAACTTTTCAGCCCCCGACAACCCAAATAACAGTGCCAGAGACTTGTGACCTCCACTGTCACTGGAGGTGGTTGGAGGATGTAAACGTTGCATGCAGCAGCAGCACACACTAAAGATCTATCTGAACACAGGCACAATAATGGCACAGACAACACAAAAGCTTAACAATGACAACATCATTTTATAGTGATCTATTATAAGCTAGAAGCAGTCAAAGTAATCTCCATCTATAAACTGTAGTACTAAGTAGTAGCAGGAGCAGCAGCCTTGACACAAGCTGAACAATATAAGCTTCACAGACTGGAATCATTAGAGTTCCTGACCTGAATAGAGCAGGATTACTCAAGTCTGAACTGGCATTTTACAGTATAAATACAACCACACTACACACCACATCAGCTAATGTACATACAACAGATGTCCTTGTTGTACCTTCTTCTTGGGTCCCGTCGATGCCTCGGCCTCCAGGCAATACTCCAGGATCTTCTGAGTGGGTTTCCTCTTCCGCTTCTTCTCCAGCACAGGAGCGCTTCCTGTGAATCAGACATCACAGCCAGGTTAGAAACATCGAAGGCTTCTGCGACGTGATGAGTAATCTACCGTCATCTTGTGGTTCTGGTTTTGTAAAAGGACTTCATATAAAAGGAAATCAAAAAAACTCTTGATTTAAACAACGCAATTAACAATGTGGTTTCTTCATTTGTAATTAGTGGGTGTGCAGCAAAGCAATAGTTTCTAATGTTTTCTCTTCTCACACTGTTTTCACCACATGAGTCCAACAAACAAAATGCTTCTGAGCTATTAGTAAAGAAAACAAAACTGACTACATTTTCCTACCAAAACATTTCGATATAGATAGGGTTTGTAATTTTTGCTGCTGAGGTAAATACTCCTATTTTCTGAGCTGTCAGACACTGTGGATAAGAATCTGGCAGAGAAACTGAGATCAGTTCCAGCTTTGTGCATATTGGAATCCATGTATATAATAATAGGAGGACGATGTAGATGGGAGATATATAGAAAAAAAGCTAAATAAATGAGTGGAGAAACATAACCAATGCAGAGGCTTCCACACAGGTGCACTGCATAGCATTATGTATAATTGCATGTATCAAAATGCTGAACAGGCACAGGCCCAGCTGCTTCTGATGGTATATTAAAGTGATGGGAAGAGGGTTTATTGTTGTGGCACTGATGGCAGGAGCTTCAGTCAGTTTCAGTTGGGACAGTGAGTTTAGTGGTTTCTCCACTTGGAAAAGACATCTCTACAAAGGGTTGAAAATTGTGAGCAACAGCACACGTGATGACTTGTGATGTTTGTGCGTTACATAGAGTAACATTAGTGTAGGGCTGCAGTCCACAAGTTCAGAAAATGAAAGCATAATTGAGAGCGAAGGGTTACAAAAACATAAACGATGGCCTGCAGAAAAAAGGATGAAGGTGACAGGGTCAGATCTTTCAGCATATTCATGACATACACCAAGTGAACAGTACAGTCCTGAAGGCTTGACCCCTACACTGTGGGGATCTGGTGGTGCTGAAGTGGTTTGAGTTAACTTGTCTCTTTAGAGGGTAAAGTCACTGCAAATCAATACAAAGTTGTTTTGAGTGGTCACCTTTATCCTATGATGAAACATGTCTATCCTGATGGGAGTGGTCTCCTCCAGGATGACAGTGTCTTCATTCATAGGGAACGAGGGGTCACTGAATGGTTTGATGAAAACGATGTCAGTCACATGCTATGATTTTCACAGCCACCAGATCTCAACCCAGTTTAACACTTAAGGGAGCTGTTGGACCAACGTGTTAGACAGTACTCTCCACCCCCATCATCAAAACACCAATTGATGGAATATTTGTTGGAGGAAAGGTGTTCATCCCTCCAGTAGAGTTCACAGAGTTGGAGAATCAATGGCAAGATGCATTAAAGTTGCTCTGGAGACCAAACATATTACTAAGTCACTGAATAGCACAATTACAGCTGCATACACAATGCAGTAAGCCCTATATAGTCAAAACCCTGTCCACACACCTGTGTATACTTCCAGTTTGTGGCTGTTCATCATGGTTTGGGTGCCTCACTTACCACAAAGCAGGTAAAACTTCCCTTTATTGTAACAGTCCGCAGGAGGCCCTTTGATATTTCCATGAATCAAGCCCCTTGTGCACACATGCAGCTCTCTACAGAGCCCTGACCTGCTTTAGGATAAACTTGAATAGAATACTGACTGTGATCCAGGTCATATCACCTTACATCAACAGACAACCTCACAGTACTGTTTAGCTGATGTTACTGCAGCATAATAATGTCCACAGGTTATGGAATGACTTGTTTAACAGTCATGTGTGTCATATTTGGCCATAAGTTTTGTTCCGTTGTCTACATAGTTTTGACAATGAGGTGTATTGGCACTTACTAGGAAGACTTTACTTTGCCCTGAATGCAGTTAACTCTCTGAATCTCAAAACCCACCTGCGAGTTTAAAAGCCATGTTATCTTTTTTTTTTTTTAAATCAACAAATTTAAATCATCATTATTGGAGGCAGAGACTTCAGAACAGTAAGAATTGTCATATTTTCAACTTTCTGACAATGTCACAGGTCTGACATTCAGTTTTATCTGGAAAATTGATCAAACCTCGCCTCGAAATGATAATATTTCATTGGAATGCTTTTATCCTACATGTCTCACGTAAAAATTTCCCAATAATAAACTGAATGGATAAGATTTCGTGAAAAAAATTCTAATAAAAATTCTGGTGCAAACCTTGAAGTCATTAATGACTCTGTTACATGACAAAAATTCAAGAACTTTTGGACTGAATAAATTAAACTAAAAGTGAAAGTAGTGAACATCTAAAGCAGTGTTGATAACACCTGTTAGCCCTTGAAAAAATGATGTACGTGTTGATTCCATGTTTGCAAAGTAAAATAATTTTTTTTTCTGATTTGTGGCAGAGGTGCAGAACTTTATATTGAAGTGACACATGAGCCAACAGTGAGTAAAAATGTGACAGAAGCAGAAAACACCAAAAAAACTGCTTGGAATTCAGAAGGTAACAAGGAAAGGCACACAAACTCACCGTTGTCTTTGACGAGCCCTTCTGACAGCGAAGGCTCAGCTTCAGGTGGAGGTGTTAACGTGTCGATGGAGAGGACAGGTGCATCTTGGGAAGATGTGTTTTCAGTGCTTGGAATTTGTAGTTCCGATGACGTGGGCGCAGCGATTTCCTCAGGAGGTGGCGTCTGTATTTCAGGAAGTAAGTTCAAGGATGGATGGTCGTGTGCGTTCATGTCTGACCCCGAGGATTCAGACGTGGAGGTAACGGGTTGAGTGGCCTGAGAGAACAAGTTGAATGAGTATCAAATGAAGCTACACAAAGTTACACTGGCTGCTTAATGGCACAAAGTATTATGCACATATAACTACAAAACTACAGCCGAGCTTACTTTGTATGATTTTTACCTTTCCAATCGACTGGAGAGGCTTTTTGGTTTTCTTTCTCGTGGAGAAAATCTGGTCGTACTCTTCAGTCCATTCAATCAGCCTCTTGCTTGGTTTTCTAATACGTTTATGTGCTGAGAAAGAGACAGGAAAAGACACTAAATTTTTAATACTGTGTGAAACAAACAGTGATGCTGGTATATCTGATCGATCACTGTCACATTTTTACCATGGGTTCAAAAAGGGAGGCCTTCAAACTGTCAGTGTTTTCATTTAAAGTTTATCTGTAGTAAGTTTAATCCAACAACAGTTTCAGATGTGAAAAAAGCTAAACTGCAAGAACTGAAAACAGAAGAAAGTACTATTGCTATGGGTATCTACTGTTTATTGTGCACACTGATTTGCAGTTGTGGTTAACTATAAATAGTTATTTTCATCACCACACGACATGTCTGTCATAGGGCTTGAATCCAATCCAGTGTGTTACATCAATTTAAATGCTGTTCAAGCAGATTTGTGATAATTTATCCTGTTCACATCAATCAGCCTACCTCTCATCTGTATACAACCATATTGTTAAGAATTATTTCCTTTCATTATACTTAATTTATTTGGTAAAGGCATCCTTTAAGTCAAGTTGAAACTCATAAATTATTTGTTAAGGAGTTATTTGCTCCTTAGTTTTTGTTGTTCCTTGCAATCCAAGTGACCAGTGAGGTGTAATATGCTTAATGTTTAATCTAGAAAGAATGAGGCATTTCTGTAAGAGGCCACAGGGAAACAGTTACAAACAGCTGCATAACTTAGGAGATGGAACCAACATTTACGCTTTCTGTGTGACACAAAAAAGCCATTAGCAAGAGTCGTGACAAAGCCTACAGTTTGGTTATTTCCACTGAGGATTTCTGTCACACAGCAACAGCAGAACAACCCACTCTCCTCTGTCCTGTGTGTGTGTGTGTGTGTGTGTGTACAGGCACAAAATTAGCTTTCAGCATTTCTTTTTTAGAATGCACCTATGGATATACACACAACTATTAGTGAATTACTATGATACAGAAGAAGAATTTTTAAACATTTAATGATTCTTAATAGGGCTGCACAGTTACAGCCAAAATGATAAGATTGAGATTGTCACGCCCTCCACCTCTGCTGCCTGAGCTGGCAGCCTCCCTTTCCCTTTTCCCTCTCCCTCTCTCTCTTCCAGGTAGGCGTGAGCAAGGTGTGGGCAGCGAGGAGCACGGCAGGTGCAGCCACTCGTAATCAGCGGAGGAGGCACGCGTGCGATTGGATGATCAGCTCCCACTCTCTCAGTTAAAACCACGCTCCACATGCTCCTCGATGCCAGACCGTCGCATAGCCTCAGTCAGTTGCCAACCTCTGCTCTTGTTTCGTCTGCCCTGCTTGCTTTGCTCTGCACCATTGCTATTGCTAACGCTATTCCCTCTCCGCTTCCAGTTGGTTCCCCGTCTGCCGTCCATGTGTGCCTCCTCCGGATCAGCTCAACCACTGCCTCCACTCCGCCTGTAAACCCAGCCACCGTCAGGATCCCAGTCGTGGATTGCCACCCCCACTCCCGGACCTCAGCTCACCACCACCCTGCCTGCCTGCCTGCCTGCCCTTGCTCCCACCTGCTCCGCTCACCTGCTCCGTCGTGCCCCCCTCTCCGTTCAGGTTCAGTAGCCTAGCATTAGCATTAGCCCGTTTAGCTCAGTTTTCCCAGTGTCTTGTTTGTTATCAGCTCTTAGGTTTTAGTAGCTCGCTTTCTGTTTCCTGTTTCGTTTTTCAGCTCGCCTTTTGCAGCTCGCTTTTTGTTGTTACTTTTAGTTAGTTTTCAGCCTTTGCTCGCTTTTAGTTTTGCATTTGTTTGTTAGTTAGTTTTCCTGCTTAGCAGTGATTTTCTGTTCTCCGTTGTTATTAATAAACGCTTTGATTTTGTATATCTGTGTGCCGTGTGTCCTTGCCTGCGCCTGAGTCTCTGCACCGTCCGTAACAGTACGGTCTGGCCACCATGAGCTCAGCGGGCAATGAGACCGGCACTAGGCCTGTGCCTAGTGAGATAGATCTGCAACAAGCCATTGCTCGTCAGGGTGTGGTGATAGGGCAGCATGACTCCTTGCTACAGGGTCTTGTGGAGAGTAACCACGCGCTGATAAATCAGGTCTCCCAACTCACGGGGAAGATTAGCTCGCTAGCTGCCCAATCGGCTACTGTTGCTGCCACGCCTATGGTTACACCCGTTAGCAATGATCCGGCTATTGCTAGTCTTGCTGTCAGCCAGTCAGCTCGTGAACCACATGTGCCCGTTCCCGAACGCTATAATGGCGACATTGGTTCCTGCCAGTCTTTTTTAACTCAGGTTTCGTTAGTCTTTGACTTACAACCTCACTCATACGCCTCCGATAGGGCCAGAGTAGCCTTTCTGGTTAGCCTTTTGTCTGGCCGAGCGAGAGAGTGGGGTACTGCGGTTTGGGAACGCCAGGAGGCGATCTGCGGCTCCTACATCGCCTTCACCACAGAGATGAAGAAGGTGTTCAACCACCCGGTGCAAGGAAGAGATGCGAGTCACCGTCTTCTGGCCATGCGCCAAGGGAACCGGAGTGTGGCGGACTTCTCTATCGAGTTTCGCACTACTGCAGCGGGAAGTGGATGGAACGATGCAGCTCTGCGAGGGGCCTTCTACGCGGCATTGCAGGATGGCATAAAGGATGAGCTGGCCACCCGTGACGACGCGAGCGACCTGGATCAAATCATTGATCTAGCCATACGGGTTGACAACCGCATCCGCGAGCGACGGAGGGAGAGGACCCTCCGCTCGGAGTCTCCACGGATCCCTTCATCGACTCGCCAGAGGTCTCCACCCGCGTCCCGAACTGCTCCAGACCCTGAGCCCATGCAGCTGGGACGCAACCAGCTCTCCGTCCAGGAGAGGCAGCGTAGGCGGGACGCCAATGCGTGTTTGTACTGTGGTGAGGCTGGTCACTACCTCGCTGCCTGTCCCCTGCGTTCAGTAAAAGGACGGGCTCACCAGTAATTGGGGAGATACAGGTGAGCCATCTATCGTCGTCTTCCCCAAATCGGCTGCAGCTCGCTGCCTCCCTCTGCTGGCAATCCCAGTCCGTACCTGTGCAAGCCTTCATCGACTCTGGTGCCGAGGAGAACTTCCTGGACCTGCAGTTGGCCCGTCAGATGTGCATTCCTTTGGAGTCTCTGGAGCCCCCCCTTGAGGTCCGAGCCCTAAATGGACTCCACCTAGCCAAGGTACAGCAAAAGACTGTTCCTGTTACTTTGTTTTTGGCCGGCAACCATCGGGAGAAGACGACCTTCTTCGTGATAGATCACTCCAGTCCCCCCATGGTCCTGGGATATTCATGGCTCCGGGCGCACAACCCCCACATTGACTGGAAGAGGGAGGAGGTTATTTCTTGGGATCCCCGTTGTCATGAGACCTGTCTGCACTCAGCCTGACCCCTGCTGACGCCGCCAGCCCTGTTTCTGAGGCCCCGGTCAAGTTGGATCTCGTTCCTTCCGAGTACCATGACCTCGCACCCGTTTTCAGCAAAGAAAAGGCCCTGTCTTTGCCTCCCCATCGCCCTTACGACTGCGCTATCGAACTCATTCCTGGAGCCACTTTACCCACCAGTCGGCTGTACAACCTCTCCAGACCGGAACAGGCTGCCATGGAGACCTACATCCGGGACTCTCTCGCCGCCGGCATCATTCGTCCGTCTTCGTCACCTGTTGGAGCAGGTTTCTTTTTCGTTGACAAGAAGGACAAGACCCTTCGGCCCTGTATTGACTTTCGAGGTCTCAACGACATCACCGTTAAAAACACCTACCCCCTGCCACTCATCAACTCCGCCTTCTCAGCTCTGCACGGAGCAACCGTTTTTACCAAGCTGGATCTCCGCAACGCCTACCACCTCATCCGCATCCGCGAGGGAGACGAATGGAAGACTGCATTCAACACCCCGCTCGGGCACTTCGAATACCTGGTCATGCCCTTTGGACTCACGAACGCACCCGCTGTCTTCCAAAACCTCATCAATGATGTACTCCGTGACATGATCAACCGATTCGTGTTTGTGTACCTGGATGACATCCTCATCTATTCAAGGGACGCCCAGGAACACACCCGCCATGTCCGTCAGGTCCTGGAAAGGCTCCTGCAGAACCGCCTTTTCGTAAAGGCGGAGAAATGTGAGTTTGGGGTACCTACCGTGTCTTTCTTGGGCTACATAATCTCTGCAGGGGAGGTGAGCATGGACCCACAGAAGCTGTCCGCAGTCAAAGACTGGCCCATTCCAGAGAGTCGGAAGCAACTGCAGCGTTTCCTTGGCTTCGCGAACTTCTACCGTCGCTTCATCCGCGACTACAGTAAGGTTGCAGCCCCGCTCACCTCCCTCACCTCTGTTAAGCGGACCTTCTCCTGGACTCCTGAAGCAGATCAGGCCTTCCGCTCCCTGAAACAACGTTTCACCTCCGCACCCATCCTCACGCAACCCGATCCCCACTTGCAGTTCGTCGTGGAGGTGGATGCTTCGGACATAGGGGTGGGGGCGGTGCTGTCGCAACGTTTCCCCGCTGACAACAAGTTGCACCCCTGTGCTTTTTTCTCTCGTCGGTTGTCCCCCGCCGAGAGGAACTACGACGTGGGCAATCGGGAACTGCTAGCGGTTAAGCTAGCCTTGGAGGAATGGCGTCACTGGCTGGAGGGGGCTGAGCAGCCATTCATCGTCTGGACCGACCACCGGAACCTGGAGTACATCCGGTCAGCCAAGAGACTGAACGCCCGGCAGGCCCGCTGGACGTTATTTTTCGGCCGCTTCAGGTTCTCCATCACCTATCGGCCTGGGTCCAGAAATGTCAAGCCTGATGCTTTGTCCCGTCAGTTCTCCACCCAGGAGTCCCCAGGGGAACCTGAGTCCATCCTGCCTGGAACCTGTGTTGTGGCTTCCCTCACTTGGGAGATCGAGTCTGTGGTTCGTCGGGCCCAAGGACAACATCCCGACCCAGGTAACGGTCCCACTAACCGTCTGTTTGTTCCTGATCCTGTTCGCTCTCAGGTTCTGTGTTGGGCGCATTCTTCGCGGTTGACCTGCCATCCTGGAACTGCTCGCACCGTGGAGGTCCTGCGGCAAAAATTCTGGTGGCCAACCCTGGAGAAGGATGCCAAGGAGTTCGTGGCCGCATGTTCCGTCTGCGCCACCAACAAGACCTCTAATCGGCCGAGTTCGGGGCTCCTTCAACCGCTTCCAATCCCTCATCGACCCTGGTCCCACATCGCTGTGGATTTTGTCACTGGACTTCCCCCGTCTCAAGGTAAAACAGCCATTCTAACCATTGTCGACCGGTTCTCCAAAGCCGCCCATTTTGTCCCTTTAGACAAATTGCCCTCAGCCAGAGAGACGGCCGATCATCTGGTGAACCACGTTTTCCGACTCCATGGGATACCTGTGGACATAGTGTCAGATCGGGGACCACAATTCACGTCAGAGGTTTGGAAAAATTTTTGCTCCGCTATGGGAGCGTCTGTCAGTTTGACCTCTGGATTTCACCCGCAGTCCAACGGCCAGACGGAGCGAACCAATCAATCACTGGAAACCTTCTTACGCTGTATGACCTCTGAGAACCCTTCCGCCTGGAGCAGCCTTCTCCCGTGGGTCGAGTATGCGCACAATTCTTTGTCTAATGCTTCAACTGGACTCTCTCCATTTCAGTGCTCCCTGGGATACCAGCCTCCCATGTTCCCCTCCCAAGAACGGGAGATTTCCACCCCGTCTCTTCAGACCTTCCTGGAGAGATGTGAAAGGATCTGGAAGCGCTCGAGGGCCTCCTTATTGAAGGCGTCCCAGAAGATGGAGGGTCAAGCCAATCGTCACCGTTCTCCTGCCCCTGTCTACTCCCCGGGCCAAAGAGTTTGGCTCCGGGCTAAGGACTTACCCCTCCGGGTAGAGTCTAAAAAGTTGGCACCTCGGTTCGTGGGGCCTTTTGTCATTGAGCGCATCATTAATCCCAGTGCTGTCCGCCTGAAGTTGCCCTCCTCTATGAGGATCCACCCCACATTTCATGTCTCCCAAATTAAACCTGTGAAGGAGAGCACTCTGGCCCCCCCTGTCCGTCCCCCTCCACCACCCAGGATGGTGGACAATGCCCCGGCATACACGGTGCGCCGCCTGCTGGATGTTCGTCGCCGGGGACGGGGTCTCCAGTACCTTGTGGACTGGGAGGGATACGGTCCTGAAGAACGTTCCTGGATACCCAGGCGCCAGATCCTGGACCCTGCCCTCATCCGGGAGTTCCACCGGAGGAGACCTGACCGGAGTATTCGTGCACCTGGAGGTGCACGTAGAGGGGGGGGTACTGTCACGCCCTCCACCTCTGCTGCCTGAGCTGGCAGCCTCCCTTTCCCTTTTCCCTCTCCCTCTCTCTCTTCCAGGTAGGCGTGAGCAAGGTGTGGGCAGCGAGGAGCACGGCAGGTGCAGCCACTCGTAATCAGCGGAGGAGGCACGCGTGCGATTGGATGATCAGCTCCCACTCTCTCAGTTAAAACCACGCTCCACATGCTCCTCGATGCCAGACCGTCGCATAGCCTCAGTCAGTTGCCAACCTCTGCTCTTGTTTCGTCTGCCCTGCTTGCTTTGCTCTGCACCATTGCTATTGCTAACGCTATTCCCTCTCCGCTTCCAGTTGGTTCCCCGTCTGCCGTCCATGTGTGCCTCCTCCGGATCAGCTCAACCACTGCCTCCACTCCGCCTGTAAACCCAGCCACCGTCAGGATCCCAGTCGTGGATTGCCACCCCCACTCCCGGACCTCAGCTCACCACCACCCTGCCTGCCTGCCTGCCTGCCCTTGCTCCCACCTGCTCCGCTCACCTGCTCCGTCGTGCCCCCCTCTCCGTTCAGGTTCAGTAGCCTAGCATTAGCATTAGCCCGTTTAGCTCAGTTTTCCCAGTGTCTTGTTTGTTATCAGCTCTTAGGTTTTAGTAGCTCGCTTTCTGTTTCCTGTTTCGTTTTTCAGCTCGCCTTTTGCAGCTCGCTTTTTGTTGTTACTTTTAGTTAGTTTTCAGCCTTTGCTCGCTTTTAGTTTTGCATTTGTTTGTTAGTTAGTTTTCCTGCTTAGCAGTGATTTTCTGTTCTCCGTTGTTATTAATAAACGCTTTGATTTTGTATATCTGTGTGCCGTGTGTCCTTGCCTGCGCCTGAGTCTCTGCACCGTCCGTAACAGAGATCTCAATACTGATTATAAATCAATACTGAGATCTCAAAAAATTTATCATGACTATTTTTATTTTTTTGAAGAAAATATTATTTATTGCTCTTTCACATTCAAATAAATAGATCACTGCTTTTAGTTCCATGTTGGGCTAAATTCCTGCTCGAGTACAAATCTATGTACAGATAACACATGGTGTTATCTCTACCAGTGCATCTGATAGAGATAACACATGGATGAACATATGCTAATCAATTTACACTATAATTTACAGATGTTCCTCAAGTGCCTCACATGCAGGCTGCTGTAGATGCTAGCTACAGTTATGCATTGAGATGCTTCTAGTGTCCACTCAGTTACTGCAGTGAAGCAGTTCAGACAGATATGTGGCCAAAAACTACTTAATTGTGTTATAGATTTGTTAAACTAAAATGTTCTCCCTCCAGGTTTGTGCACTTTAGTTCGAATCCTGTGGTGTATAAAGGGTGTTTCATTAGACAGCTAAAAAGACGATCATGCTACAGGATGCTAAACTATTCCCCTGTTGCTTACTGCTACATCCATGGTGTCCCCTAAGGTAGGCGTTCATAAGCTTTTCAGTGCATCTTCCTGAAGCAAAACACAAACAAAATTGTAGCCATGCCGTATTTGCTAAACATCTGCTCATCTATAGACACTATGATACATGAATGTTGCCTAAATGCCCCATATGCAGGCTACAGTAGATGCTAGCTGGGCAGCTGTGCACAGAGAAGCTTCTAGTCTCCACTAGGTTACAGCAGTGCAGCAGGTCAGACAGGTACTAAAAATTACTTTTTAAAAGTGAAATAAGTCGTTCTAATTCAAGATTTACCTAAGTTGAAACCAATGATTTTATCAACAATGGGTGTTTTAGTGAGAGTCATCTATGAGCAGAGGAAGCATTTTAAATGTCAGTGTCATAATTGTTCCTGTTTTTTTAATTGTGGGAAGATTCATAATTGCTAATTGATTATTTCAAATAATGTAAGATTTGATCATTTTTCTATGATTTGTTATAGGATTTAAGGATGTTTATTGTTGCACTACATCTAAAAGTACAGTTGATAACAAAGGTTTCTATACACTTGTAAAGATCATGTTTGTATATGTATCATGCTTGAGTTTTAAGAATTGATTGTGTTATGTGTAAACTATAGTGTTGCATACAGACTGTAGTTACAAAGTGGATCATGCTACAGGACTATTCCATTGTTGCTTATTGCTGCACAGTCTCCTTTAGATCATGTTTGTAAACTTTTGAAGCCCTGACTCCCAAAATAACAATGACAAACACTTGTAACCTCCACTATCCCCAGAGATGGTTGAAGCATACAAATATTGTGTGCAGCTGTGCAGACACACCAATAGGCCTTTCTAAACATGGGCTAACAACAGCACAAAAGAACACTTTAGCCTAGCAACCATAATGTTATGTTATAGTAAGTCACAGGCTTGTAGCAAATTCATCAAAGTAATCTCTGTGTGCAAATGGTAGTACTGAGTAAACACGGAGCATGTGAGAGCAGCAGACCTGCAGGTGATGTGTGGGTGTATCAAGCAGCATTTAACTACTGTTTTGATTTATTGGAGCAGTTGTACCAAATTGTGCTTTTATAATTTCTATAAGTTTTAAGTTCTGGTAATCATCTTCTGAGACCCCACTGCCTCAGATCAGCCTTTTTGTGTCTCCTCACCTGCTGGAGTCTTGTCACCTCCTCCAGCGCCGTACATCAAGTTGCTCTTAGTGCAGTCAGCAACAAGGCCGTTGGGCTGCTCCAAACCCAGCGTAGCGTCACACTCCCTCTGCTCCAAAGGCACCATGTTCGGTAGATTCTCCTTTACTCTGCTCCACCTCTCCTCCTCCTCCGTCCTGACCACTCCACCTCCAGTCTGCCTCTCCCAGCTGCTGCTCTGCAACCCTAGCACTCTGGACGAGCAGCCCACTCTTGATGAAGAGTCCATTCCTGGCAGGGATTTCATTCCTGATGGAGACTCCAGTCCCGGGAAACCAGGCCCGGACCTGGCAGGACGACAAGGCACTTTGCGGTTGGTTTTCTTTTTCACCCCATTGGAGCTTCCCCTTCTGTTGTATGGCCTCTTGGACATTTGAATTGTGCCACCTTTATTGTGTGTGACTATAGTTTTGCTTAGACTTGAAACTGAATTGCTGTGGACGTATTTAATTTGTTGATCTTGTCCTGCAGGTGTAGTCTCCCCCGGCATCACTAGGGGCTCCTCCTTAACGTGTGCACTCGGTGGCCCGATCTCCAGCTCTAAAGGCGCCCCATCTCGCTCTCTAGTGTCATGCAAGTCCTTCAGCATCATGAGAAAAGTGCTGAACTTGTAGTTTGCATCTGGCTTAAAAGAAACAGGTTTACCATCACTCTCATTTGTCACAGACTGAAAGGAGACCTCCTCCACATCTTTGAAGGCCTTCATAAAAGAAAACGGTGAAGATGGTGATGATGAGGCGCATACGTCGGAGGAATGATCTTCCTTCTCTGCCTTTACTCTAGAAGTAAGAGGTATGAAGTCCATGGGTGGAGTTGAGGATATTGAGAGGTCTTCATCTTCACTCTTGACATCAAAGTCATTTGAATCAGAAAACATCAAGGTGGGGGTGCTACAGCTAGAAAAACTCCCTCGATCATACTCACCATTGTCTTTATATCGAGATTTTGGAGATTTTATTTTAGTGCAAAAGTCCATTTTGGCCTCAGATTGGCCCTCAGATTTTTTGGAAGGACTCGAGTGTTTTTTCTGTTCAGCCCCCTTTCTGGCTTTTTCACGCTTCCTCTGCTCCGCCTCGTGCATGGCCTTCAGTGCTCTAGTCATCAGCCGGTTGCTGGCCGGGAGGTGTGCAGGCTGCTCATGTAGGACTTTATTTACCTCATCTGGAACCTGCTTTGATTTGTGGACAACTTTCTTGGATTTCTCAGGAGACGTGCCTTCAGGCTCCGGAGGACTCCTACACACTGAGCCCTCATGCTGCTGAGAAGGCAGGGCACTTGTAGCACAAGCTGAGACAGATGTAATTTTTTGCTCTGAAGTGCTTCGCTGGTCGGAGGTGTTGCTTGTTAGATCAGAGACAGAAGTCTTTTCACCTTCTGACCGATCAGACAGGTTACTGGAAGAGCATATCACACTGCTTGGGTTTTCTTTTGGTATCCTTTCTGCTTCAGGGCTGCCTGACTCATCAACAGACACACTGGAAGCCACAATATTATTCCCATGTGATGATTCTGATGAGAGATGAAGCATACCAGATACACCACTTGCCTTCAGCTTCTTAACTGAGACCTTAATGGATTCTAAACTGACTATGGTGGTGCGTTTCTTGCCATCCATCCATTCTAACTGTTTAGAGGATATTTTAGTTGCATTAGTATCTGATGTTTTCTCTTTCTTTGTGCATCCAGATTGTTCAGGAGGACGTATAGTTACTGTGGAGGTTAGGAACTTCTTATCTTTTATGTCCTTGCGTATTAATTTGACAAAGGGCAGCCTACACTTAGAGACCAGACTGGTTTGCTTTTCTATCCTTGCTAATGAGTCAGTAGTGTCAGCCTTTAGAGTGGATGCTGAAATTTTGCTGCTTTCTTTTTCGTGGTCAGTTACATAAACCTTTTTAGCGGCTGGCAGGTCAGAATGCTCAGTTCGACTGACACTCTTAACACTCTCTAAACACCTGGACTGGTCACTGACACTGACTTTCACAATGGGCTCTGAGGCCTTTTTAACATCTGAGCTACCTAATTGACCAGACGATGAGTCAGAAACGGTATTAGCTGAATTACCGACTGGCTGCCGACTCTTTGAACACCCACTCTCAACAGTGAGCATGGACTTCTGGTCAGCAGGACTACAAGTTGTACCAAAAGACCTATTAGC
Organism: Dascyllus trimaculatus; assembly: GCA_024666655.1. Taxonomy (NCBI): domain Eukaryota; kingdom Metazoa; phylum Chordata; class Actinopteri; family Pomacentridae; genus Dascyllus; species Dascyllus trimaculatus. The sequence goes on along the minus strand of CM045459.1, from coordinate 26,852,146 downwards.
AGTCGCTGCATTTTTACACTTCAAATGTCCTGATGGTTCAGATGGTAGATTGTTTTCAGCAGGTACCAGAGGTTTATGCTTGTCTGACAACCCTGACTGGTCACTGGCTCCACCACTGGATGAGGAGGAGGGACAAGGAACTAGCGTCTTTTTACTAACAATAGATGAGTTCTTTTTCTTGCAGGTCACCTTGCTGAACAGAGTGCGATCTGGCATGGGACTGGTTGTTTTAGGTCGCCTGTCTTTGCCTGATTTGCTAAACCAAAGCCCACTCTGAATCTCAGGCTGCTTCTTCACCTCTTTGACAACTGTGACAGTCGGAACTAACTTCGGCTGACGTTCAAGTGCTTTAGGACACAAAATCTTCGGGACTGAGTCAATGTCAGAATACGGGCACTCGCCACTGTCTCTATCTGATTGGTCAGGGCTATTGCGCAGCGTATTTTTAGAGTGTTTACTACTCATGTCCTTTGATGATTTACTCTGTTTCTTCTTGCCAGAAGATTTCTTTAAAGTGCTTGGCTTTGTTGGAGTTGTAAGTGGGGATGAGACTGCTGACGATGAGAGGGATCCATTAGTTATGTGCGATTTTTCAGGAACTGTTGGAACAGATGAAGTGGAAGTAGGAAAAGTTGGATGGGCCTTGTTTTCTCTCTCCAGTGTGGAACTGTCGTGGAAGCCATCATCTATTGACAGAGAAAGGGAGGAAGCCATTTTGGTTCTCTCCTGGAGAACAGCTTCAGCTTCTGCCACACTGGATTTCCAAGAGTCCTGAAAACGCTTCGCAATCTGCAGAAAGACAAAGACAAACGCAGCTCAACCTTTACACACATATCAGTTCACAGGATAACTTGTTATTTCTGCACACACCTTTTTTTCATGAGCAAGATTTCTTTTATTACCTAACAAGATGATAAACTGCTATACAATGTTGTATAAAACAATCTTTTTTATAAGGGCATGCAAGTATCATCATGTTATCGATGAAATAATAATTACAGTATATTTGTGGTTCTGCTCCCTTTGCTTCCCCCTCCTATGCAGCAGGAGGAGCTGGTCGAATTCGAAGCCTCCATGAAAAGTGTGAGTAGATTTTTCCTCCACCCAGACCAGCTCCACAGGCTCCCCGAAGGTCCTGACATGGTAGAGCCGACAGGGCCGGTCACTGGGCTCTGATACAATAACAAAACAACAGTGTCAGCCTCTTGCTGAACTCTACAAAACTATAGTCCAATGTGCACATTGGTGTCAGAATTATGAACATGACATGTTGCTACATAGTGAAAATATTCATAATCAGCTCTGAAAAATGGCTTGCAGGGCAACAGGAACAACAGGAGGAAACACTTAAGCAACTCAGAGACAGACATTCGGATCTGTAAACAAAATTCAAAATGACTTTGTAAATTGCTACAGCTATATCTGTTGTAACACTGTTTTCCACCCAAGGTTCACAAAAGCTAACATTAACTTATTAAGCTAGGATACAGCAAACAAATATTTGACTAATTGAAAAATAATCAACAATGAAAATTATAAATAGCGGCAGCCTTGTTGTCAATTAACTCGGGAACATAATAATCCAAACGTCACATCATACAATTAAAGGTTACTCATCTACAGTGCATTGGTCTAGTTTATCACAGTTAGTCAACAGTGTTTCAGGCCCACCTTTCACTCTGTGGTAGACTCCCTGTACGGGGTCAACAGTCACCTCACAGGGCCACCAAGGTCTCCGGCTGAACTTTGCCCAAACAACTTCTCCCGCTACAAACTTCACAGCCGGCAGCGGCTTTTTCTTGATGTTGTTCTGCTGCAGGAAACAGGATAATGAAGAAAAACACTATATCAATCAAAAGCTAAATTTAATTTGATTGAAGAGTACAAAAAACATAGATGAGCAAAGGAAAAATGTCAGTGTTCAGTTCGTTTACACCACTGTATGCAAAGAAGGTTTCTAACCAAATTTGAGCTCTTCTGTTTTTTGGTTTTTTTTGCAGTTTATTTGTAGCTTGTTGTCTCTTGTTCAATGAAAGGTCCAACCACAACACAAACCACAGCACACAAATATCACAATCTAGTAGCACTATCAGCTACTGCACTGAGTAGATGGGAGTAGGCTGAGTGGAGTAGCGGCTACAAGAGCAGGCCTGAGCTATGCCTGGCATGTATCCGGACTGGCCAGAGGGCCGACACTGGCTGCTGCTATGATGTAACCCTGCCTGAGCATTTTAAAGGAAAGGTTCAACACTTTGGAAACTACGCATCTTCGCTCTATTGCCGAGCTAGATGACAAAATTGATGTCACTCTTGTATGCATCTCTTAAAGGAAAACGGCGCAGATGAAGATCAAAGTCTGTTAACAGGTCTGTGGAAAAGGTTGTATAAAAGCCTTTTAGTGGCTCCAGAGAAGCTGAGTGATGACAGAAACAGTTACTGCCAAAGACAACAAGCTTAGTTAACAAGAAGTGAAATTATCAGATCTCTAAAGTGGCTTGAGACTACATTAGCCTCAGCTATTGCAACAGGCATTAATCTCAGACTGAGTTGCCTGTGGTTGAGGCGTATAGAGAATAAAATCTCATCCATTAAGTTCATCGTAAGCTCGACAATGTTACAGGAGTGCAGTACTAAAGCCAAGTGATGATTAGCCAAGCTTAGGATAAAGACTGAAAGCAAAGGGGGAAAAGGTAATTTGTTTCTGCCCCAAGCTTAAAAACCAGCACCTCTAAAGCCATAAACACACAATACCTTTTTAGTGTAATCTATTAACAAACAAACGTAACAGTGTTGTTATTTCACTGTGAATTAAAAATAAGGCAGGTTTTGCCCAGGTAGCTGTTTGAAGTCAGGAAGAGCTACAGGAGGCTAAATTTAATTTGTGACTAACATGGTGTTCTTGTAAGTTTACCATTAATACCTGTGAATGTTCAAGAAAATGCTAATTGCTTCCTTGCAGTTCTAAATCCACATGTGGACATGTGGGCTTTATGAATGAAAGGTCCCATTTTGTGGCCCTTTTCAGAAAATTAATCAAAGTCTCAGATGTCCAGAATGTGTCTTTCAATTCATCAGCCTAAAACACTGCAGAATTGGTTGTTTTACCATGACTGTTAAATCATTGGTTTTATTCCTGTTTTAAATGGGGTGTTTAAGTGTCTGTAGTTTTAAATGCAGCTGAACTGCTGTTATCCCCGCCCCCTTCAGGAAAAAGATTCTCTTTGTCTGTGACTTACAGTGTTAAGTAAAATACCCGACCACATGGCAGCCAAAGTTGAAGTGAATGAATGAATTTCTCTCTGAGTGATAATTTTATATTGAAATATGACCATATTTAAAGCACAACCATTGCTGTTACCATATGTGAATGCTGTGGAGCAGCAGCTTAGAAAAGGTCATGAAGGGACAGCTGGTTAACATGTAGTCTTAATTAACTATGTTTCAGTCACTATTTAATCCTTGTTCTGTTGTCTGACAGCAAACACAGACTAAAATGTAAATAAAAACAGCTTGATTGGGAATTCAGCTGTACTAAATACAACTTATATGAGCACAGAGTCTGAGCTAACAGATGTAAATAACGACTGGGTTTAGGTTTCATTGAAGCACAACATGCGACATAAAACATCAAAACCTACTTGATCCTTGTTTATTGGTCTCATATTAAAGTTTCCATCACCTGTGAATGTCCCTCAGCATTACAGTTTCCACAAAGCTCTGACATGGGTGCACGATCAAAGCTAATAGTAACATTAGCCACATTAGCAGCACAGTTCACAATCACTAAGGATTTTTTTTATTGTTGTGGTGACACAACAAAATAAAGGTAATACACTGGGTTTTCAGTTTCTCAGATGCTGGGAGTGTATAAAGTCTCTTGTGTTCACTCTTGCAGTCAACAGCAGAACATCTGAAGTGCTTTGCTCATGGCTGATGAATTTTAGTGTTAGCAGAAGCAGCTTCAGAAAGTAAATAAACCTCATGGACTGCAAGGTAGTTGTTCTTTTGAAATGTTTAATCTTCAAGCAGCAAGTAGTGAGGGGCACGATTATGCAAATTTTTAGCTTGTCAAGCATTTGTTACCTAGTTTCTATGTTGACACTGAACAAAATTCTTACTGGTTTGTAGAGCTGGGGGGCTATTTAGTTGCAAGGGAACCAAAAGAATGGCAGTAGTGAGCAGCTTTATATTCTCAAAGCTTTTACTTTACACCTTCATGTTGTAGGACATGCAAAATGCAGCCCACTTCTTACCACATTTTTTTCCTATGTAGCTGAAGAACATGGTGTTCTTGCAGGCTTGTTATCATTGCCTGTAAATGTCCAATTAAAATCTCATTGTTTACCTAGTGTCTTACATTGACATGAATGCCCCTCCTAAGATTTTATAAATGATCATTTGATATGTTACAACAGCAAGAGCATGGGCGCACACAATAAAATGAATGCTGGTGCAGTGTCACACCATTATGGCTTACTGGGGCAGAACTGCGACACTATTGATGTTATATTTAACACCTGTGCTGATCACTGAACTGTCTGTGGTTGACTTGTATTGTGGGTTACATAACATTCATTATGTTCATCTTGAGCCCGACACTGTTAAAGGACTGCACTGGTAATGTGCAGGGTATGAAGCTAAGCCAGGTCACAATTAGCCGAGCTTAGCATACTGACTGAAAGACGAGGTAAAAAGTTTTAAAAGAAATCCACCTAACAGCATTTCTGAAGCTGTAAATGCATGATATCTTGTTTGTTTATTCCATAAACAAAAAAAAAAAATAGAAGTCGTGGTTTTACTGCAAGTCAAAAACAACCACAGGCATCCACTTAACCTCTTAACACAGGTTTTTTGCAGGAAGGTGTCTGAGGTGACGAAGACACTTTCAGCTGAAGGAAGCTAAATTGAAGCTAAACTAATAAGCAACTTGGTGTTCTTGCAAGGTTTCCATTAATGTCTATAAAAGGTCTAATACATTCAGTTTGCTGGTGAATAAAACTTGCACTAATGACCTTCCTGACATTGTTAAAGGAATGCATTGCAAATTTGCAGGGTTTAAAACTAAAGCTAGGATGCTGTTAGCCTAGCTTAGCATACCAACTGAAGTATGGAGGAAGGGTAAACATGTAGTCTTGCTCTTGCCCAAAGTTGAAAAAGTCCAGCTAACAGCACTTCTGAAGCTGTAAACACATTGTATCTTGTTTGTTTAATCCATAAACAAACAAAAATGAGTAGTTGCGGCTTAACTGTGAGTCAAAAAACAGCCACAAGCATCCAGTTAAATCCTTCACACAGGTGTTGTTGCAGGTAGTTGTTTGAGGTGAGGACAACACTTTCAGCTGTAGGAAGCTAAATTGAAGCTAAATTACAAAACAACATGGTGTTTTTTGTGAGCTTGCCGTCAATGCCTATTAATGTCCAATAAATTTACTTTGTTGGTGACCTACATTCACACAAATGAGAAATGACCTTCCGGACACTGTTAAGGGAATGCATTACAAATTTGCAGGGTACAAAGTTAAGGTCAGGACATGATTAGCCTAGCTTAGCATACTGACAGCAAGCAGGGGTAGACAGCTAGCCCGGCTCTTTCCCAAAGTTGAAAAAATCCACCTAACAGCACTTCCAACACTTTAAATACATTTTATCTTGTTTGTTTAATCCATAAACAAATAAAAGTTGGAAGTTTTGGTTTTACTGTGAGTCAAAAACAACCACAAGCATCCAGCTAATCTCATAACACAGGTTTTTTGCAGGTAGCCGTTTGAGGCACACTTTCAGCTGTAGGAAGCTAAAATAAAGCTAAATTATTAAGCACCATTGTGTTATTATGAGCTTGCCATCAATGCCTGTAAATTTCCAATAAATTTGCTTCCTTAGTAAGGTCATTTGTGTAAATGTAGGCCACTAAGAATCTATAAACCATTTTCCACAAAAGACATTGTGATATGTCAAAAGAGGAACACCATGGGTGCAAATAAAATAAATGCTGCCCTGCTCACTGTTATGGCTGGCAAGGACAGAACTGAGATATATGTAATGTGACATCAAAAAGATGTGCTATGTGCTTCTCCTACTATGACAAGTCAAAATGTCTGCTATGTTTAGAGGGTTCATGCCACCTGTACTGTGAGCTTAGAGATTTGTCTCACCTGTCCCAAAGCGTCATTACGATAATCAGCAACTGTCAACCTGAACGAGGTCATACATGTAGATTTATAGAGGTAAAACCAGAATGACTGCATCACCTCAATTCATGAGTAGTATCAAAAACCTAATTTCAGGATTGTTTCTCCAAAGCCAGCAGATAAAAATGTAAACAATATAAGCCTTTATCAATGAATAAGTGTTCATTTACAGATCCCTAGGTTTCAACTCATGTTATATTAATTGCTCCAGTTCCCACATTGCTTTTGGAAATACAAACAGTATGTGATCTTAACAGCCAATGACACCATTATTCTTCCTGTCTTTTCACTTTGCACTACAGCTGCCCTTACAAAGTACATACAATTTAATGCAGTGTGCATATTCACACAACACACTACTTTGTCATAATACTTAGTCTTCCTCATGTATCTGTAACAGTCTGTGGCAGGAAATGAGCTATCATCTGTCTGCACTTAGCAGTTCAAGCTTGTTTATACTTGCATGAGACACCGTCACATATGTGACGTAACTGCACAAAGGATTGTGGGTCAGAATGGCCAATGAAGCATGCTGGCTCACATACTGCAAAATGAGACTGGATGCAGTAAGACATCCTAGTATTTTGGCATACTGCATATATGTTGGGACATACTAAACCTGTTTCTGGCACACTATATAGTACGGTAGTATGGATTTAGTGCCCAATCTCAATCTCCACCCGAAGGGATAAGTATTAAACTCTCACAGACGTAACATGACTTCATAGCTGTAGTGCTGAGTTTGGGATTGTGCGGGTCTCTTCATGGTACGAAAAGGAGTAGTGGGACACATGTTTATGACAGTGCGCAATGGTTGAAAGCAACACATCACCATGACAAAGGTGGATTTGGACTCGAGTTTCATTCGTAGTTTGATCAGCTGCTTAGTTGATCACTCCCTGTTTTAGCAACCTACAAATATTCACAGAAGCCATGAACATCTGTAAATCATGTGTGGCTATTTGACTGGAAATAGACACAAACCAAAACAATGTGCAGCCAGGTGCTATTCTATTTCTTCTCTTCACCATCAACGCTTGGTCTGTGTGCATTCTGAGGGGAGCAGGACAGCCATATCACCAATTTCACTATGAACTACATCAAGTCCCTCAGGAAAGTCTGCAAACATGTCTGCATATGTCTATGTCTATATATCTACAGCAGATTTTTCAACACTATTGTGTTGAAAAGTCTGCAGTAGAGGCTTTGCACACTTGGCGATTTGAGAGTAATACAGCCATAAGTCCTCGAGTTCTTTTAGTTTGTGTCCCATAGTACGCGAGTATAAAGACTGGGACTGGGCCAGAGAGTGAGCTGTAGGCTACAGTTTAAGCCTCCTCTCTTTAGTCAGTATTTGTTCACATTTTTGTAAAAGAGCGTCATCAAAACCATGCTGAGTGGCCTATTAGTAGGTCCTGTTAGCAATATACCCATTGATAAACACCACTAAACTACTTAAAAATGTGAAGATTCTCGGGCAATTTCTGGAGTTAAAAGGATCATATTGTTTTCATGACTTCTGAGCAGATTGATAAACATTTAACTGACTCAGGAAAGAGATTTCTGACATAAATTGGGACACTCAAACATTAAAGGTTTTAGAACACTTTGTCTACATTGGCAATGAATCACAGACTTTGCTACAGCTGGAACTGCAGACTATCTAAATAAGCAAGGCAAATCAGTTAGCCGCCGGCATGCACCAGCCCGTTTCACCTCACGCAGTATTTTAGTTTCATATTTCTCCCTCCACGACACTCCCTTAAACTCGCCTCACAGTTTGAAAACCTCAGGAAGAGGTTTCCTTCAAACCACAACGAACAGATTACTAACAACCGAGCAACAGTTGTGGATCTGCATCTGTCTGTGTCAACTGAATATTACAATGACCAGTCTTTGTTTTTGTTAAAACAGGTCAGTGGCAGTGAGGTGTTCAGTATCCCATGTCATTGCCATGGTTTTTGTGTGTGGAAAAGTTGTGTAATTGAAAACCTAACAAAGTATTCCTTAATCAGGGGAACATCAGTCCTTTGGCCATTTCTGACTAAACTGCATCTCCACAGCAAAAATAAATTTGTATGTTTATCTAAAGCTGATGTGTAGTGACACATTAACTTAGGGTAATGAGGGTAAAACTTGCCACTGAATGCCTTGAGGGATTATCATCAAACAGCAACAGCTCGCTGCCACTCTCCCACTCATCCTCTGAGCCGTCCCAGTATCTCCTGCGATGGCCCGAGGACTGCGAGCGGGTGACAACCTTGGCTGACGACAGGTTAGCATCCTTGGGGTCCACATTGTTATCTCCGGGTGTGGACTGAAACACATTCCCTGGCCTTTCGTGTTGCTCCTGCGCACCTCCAATGGTAGATGCAGTCCCTCGCTCTTCGTCGTTGTCGTCATCCTCAAACAAAGAGGATTCAAAGTGTAAAAAGCCGTTGGCAAACGGGCTGTTGCTGTCAAGAGAGAAGGCTGGGCTGGGTGGGCCTGAAAAACAACCTTCAGTCTTTTTCTCTGAAGTGGCAGAATCATTGCGACTGGCTGCAGGTATGTCTCTACTTCCAGTTTGGACTTCGGGGGGTTTCTGTGCAGGAGAGGAGCTACTGAAGCTCTCCTCTCGGCTTGTAATCTGGCTGCCAGAATAATCCCTGCCAGTGCGATCCGCCCAGGAGTCCCTGTCCTTCTTGTGCGACCCCCAGTCCCAGCTCCTCTCCGGCTCCCTCACTGGCAGGACCAGGTCCGGCTGGCTCACCATGGTGGTGAGATGCTGCAGCCTCCTGAGAGGACTGTAGGACGAAGAGGAGGATGACGAAGAGGAGGAGTGGTCCCTTTGTGTGAACCCATAGATGGATGCATGCTTGAGGGAGGAGGCAGCTGCAGACATGGTTAGGCCGATCCTGTGATCATGTCTTCTGGAAGGGCAGGAGTGGGCGGAGAGGTCACGGCCAGGGGTCAAAGGGCAGCTGGACTGATGGGCCTCCCTGCCAGGGCCTGCATAAGGCCCACTCATGCTGGCATGATTCCTCCCTGAAACATGAAGAGAAGATAATCAGCAAACCATACATGCTGTTATAACATGGTTATTGCATATTACATATAATCCTGCAATAAAATCCCAGTAGAAAATCACGTTTTTGGCAGAGAATGTTTCTTCAACCTTCCTTTCATTCAATAAAATGTCATCGTACTGCTGCAGCTTATCTAAAGTTATCCGAGGCAGCTGGTAATGAGATATTTTTATAAGTGACAGAGGAAAAAAGCACAGCTCAGACGGTAGATTCGCACAGACAAACACAACCTGCCTTCATATGGTGTCAAAATAAAAACAGACTCACTGGCGACGAGCGGATCGACCTAATGTGACATTTTTGGGGAGAGATTCTGCGCAAACGCCGCAGCCGAGGCTGCAAAATCCTTTCAGGAATGTTATCGCGATATGATGAAAATGACATCAAGCAACGTTAAGGTCAGCCTGTAAACTCAACACACATGCATATGAATATATATATATATATATGCAGCCAATAAAGCCAGCAGCGGTGGCGGCTCGGCGCGTCATGTTAACATCAAACACGCCGGCGCTGAAAATTAAAATGGACCCGCTCGTGCGTGCGCGTGTCCAACGCGCGTGTGCACAAGCGTGTGTGTAAAGGTGTGTGCAGCTGCATGAGTGTGTGTGCGTGTTGTGTTGTGTCTTCAAATGATTGCACAAGACAGCAACACAAACGCCACCATAGCATGCAAAAGACGACGACACACAACAAGTTCACGGACACACACACAGACACACAGTGACACACACTTCCACGGGCTTCCCTCCGACAGATGCAGGCTGTGTGCATCAAACAACAAAAATCACGGAGAAAACGACACATGACACGGGATCTGTCGCGAGAATCTTACCATTCCGGTGTCGCCCACCGCAAAAATGACCCTCAACCTGCTCATTTTGGCGTCTAAATGTGCCAATTTCCAATTTTTTGAAAGCGGATGAGGAGAGTCCCAGCGGCAACACTACTAGGCCTGGATCCTGTGAAACGTACTCACTCTCTCTCCCCCCCACCTCCACCACCGCCTCCCTCCTCCTCCCTCCCTTGCTCTCTACATGCGCTAAAACGCCTGGTCCAGCGGCCCCTGGAATAGAAATCCAGGCGTGTTGTGCTCCTCCAGCGACACTCCCCCTCCCGCTTTGTGATCACTACAACTTTATAATTCTCCGTCTGTGCGTGTTTGCTCTGTTGCACGGCTGTTTCCCGCCTGCACACTCTTGCCTGCCCCTTGAAAAACTCTCTTTTCTGAGCTGTGCGCACTGCCAGGCGTCACCACTGCGTCCACCACAGAGGGGGCCGTGGATCTCCCTTTAAAAATAAAAAATAAAAAAACGAGCTGACAGCCACCACAAAAACGCACCGGATGACCACACGACACCTCCAGATAAGACGCCCCGCCCCGCTGCTTAATTACAAGCATCAATTATTACCCAAAGCTGCCATCACCACTGACATGTCACATGCCAAACTTGTGCCAACAACTGGCATCCTCCTCCTTTCCACCCCCACCGAGACGCACAGTGGTGGAGGGCAGCGCCTGGACGACAATAATTCAAAAAAATGTCCACTACCACGTCTGAGGAGCAGTGAAACGCTGGTACCCGGAAAAAAACAGATGGGTTTCCTTCCCTGAGACGAGTTGCTGTGCAGTCTCTCTCTCTCTCTCTCTTGCTGCTCACCCGGTCCCTTCAAAATGGAGTCCTCCAGCCTTTAGAGGAGGAAAAAAAAAACAGGCCACAAAGTGTTAATATATGTTCGATATAAAGTTCACCCAGCCACGGAGAAACTGAGCCACAAAGCGCACCTCTGCTCAGCTCTGGAGGTGTTTCTGAGAGCAGGAACATCTTTCTTTACATGTTGTTCCTCCCAAAGTCACTGTCTTCTCATATGAGCGTTTTCTGCCACGACAGGGGGGAGACTGAGGCACACTGATCCTCTGGTGCATGAGTGTGTGTGCCAAACGCACGTCTGATTGCAAGAAATCACATTTTAATGCACTTTAGCCATCGGCTGGTTTTGTGTGGACATGAAACGGGGAAACACGGTTTGTCCTGGGAGAAAAAAACACGGAGGGGAAGAGCTGGAAAACAACTGCAGCTCTGTGTCGGCCGGTGAGCTCAGCTGCGAGATCTCTGCGTTGTTGTTGGTTTTTTTTTTTTAGATTTTGTGCGTCCAGATTTGGATGATTTGAAGCCGATGTGTCAGTGAGGATAGAGAGAGCGATCAGGGGGGTGATTCAGGTGTTAAAAATACCCACCAGTGACACAATGCATGAACACACACATGCTCAAACACACACATTACTAGTCACCGGGCGGCGATGTGGGAAACGGCGTTCAACCGACATGGCCGCACAAACTGCAAACCTCCTCCGGAAACACTGGGTGGATTCACTAATGAAGTGAAAGGACAGCAGCGTAAAGCTCGACGGGGTCATTGTTGAGCCCACGGAACGGGGGAAAAACACGAGCGTGGATATTTTCTGCAGACACACACACACACACACTGGATATCAGCTGCTCACTTTCCCTTCTCAGAGGGGGAAACACGGAGGATTTCAGATGCGGGTTTTTTTTTTCTTTTTGCCTTTTCAGCCTCGATCTTGGCAGGAGGGGTTTGGTGGGAAAGGAAGAGAGACTTGAAGACAGACAGGAGAGGAGACGGAGAGAGAGACAGGCGGACAGGACGGGGCCTGCTGCGGGGTTTGCGCAGCGCAAAACAGCGCCGCGGGTCGGCAGCGCTGCGCATCTCCCGTCATCTTTACCATTAACGTGGTTTCATTATCATGTGGAGCAGTTTCCAAGACGAGGCATCATTAGGCGAACTATTAGCCCCCTGATTGTAAAAACGGTGGCACCTAGAAGCCGCAACAACAAAAGTAACACTAAAGACGCATTTAATGAGCTGTTAATCTCAATAGAAAGAGAAAGTGACGCCAAATGAGATGCAGCAACACCTCAAAATGACTTCACATGTTACAAAGTGCAATCCTGCATTAATAGACACTCATTTACAAGTATATCAATTAATTAATGCAGTCTAAGGTAGCAGTCCTACAATTAAAGCTTATACGGTTGAATTTTCCTCCAAAAAATGCAGCTTTTGGTACTACTGGCTATATGTAATTAAACAGAGTCATACTTGTAATCAAAACCTCTGTGAAACACCTACAGGAACTTGATTTTTATTCATGAGTATAGGTTTCATTTGAACTCACACTAAGTGGGAGGTCCTGGTGTCATCCACCACAACAATCAGAGCATCAAACATTTCATTTCCTGCATTCTAGTGATTGTTTAGGCACCGATTTGCACCTTTCCTGCAAAAGTTAATGGTAAGCATGTCTTTGTTTCTGTGCTGTAAAGTGAAACAAAATTCAAGCACCAGGTGACAATTCAAAATATAAAGGAATATAATGCAGTAAGACTCTAAGGCATTCTGCACTAAATCTAAATGTTTATTCACTTATAAATCAGTATTTATTTAAAATAAATCCCTCAACTTACATAGGCATGATTTACTCTGCTGCCTTCTTTAACCATCAATGTTCAGTTAGTAGTAGTTCTAGGGAGTGGATTCAGATTCTTTAAGTTAAAACACAAGAGTCTAAAAGCAGGACTTACTTTACCTGTCAGAGTATTTTTAAAGTGCTACTCAAAATCTAAGAGTAACGAAAATAAAAGTATCAGTAATAAAAGTACACTGTCCACACACACTGATTTCAGGTTGATTCAATATTACTTAACATAATTAGTCAGTGTGGAGCCAACATTTGCTATGCTATACATTTCTGGGTATTTAAACAGTAAAGCAGTGTGTTATATATCGTTTTGCATCTAAAATCTTAAAGTACGTCTGATAAATCACGTTTATCTGGGTAACACCTATACAACATTTAACTCTGAAATGTAGCGGAGCAGAAATGCTATAAAGTAAGATAAAGGGAAACTACTCAAGGGAAGTACAAATATCTGCAATATTAGGTTTTAGTAAACATAAGTAAACATCCACTGTGTATAATGTAGTCCAAACATAATCACTGTAGTGTATTAAGAGCATTCAAATTGAGAATAAAATACTTTTTATGTCAAATTGTATGCAAGCACATAGGGTGTATTATAATACATTCTGGTATTTCGTGTTCAGCTCATTTTCCACCTCTTGGTAACTTCATCCTCCCACTACATCAATGTCAGAGAGTTGCATGTCTGAAACCTGTCCAACTAGCCCAGATGTCAGCCAGGAATCCTGAGTTTTTATTGGCTCAGGGTCACGTCAGAGGCAGGGTCAAGAGGCCCGACCATCCCAGAAGTGGAAAGCAACTGAATGCAGACTTAAATTAAGTTTTAAGCAACTTTACTTGGGTATTTCTTCTCCATCACATTTCAGAAGGAAAAATATTTTTTACTTTTTACTTTAAAGCTATAGTTCATTTTGTAATTAAGGTTTGCATTAAAGCTGTATTAACTGATTTGAAGTCATGTTGGTGGCCACCTAGAGAATCTAAGGCTTTTAGCTTGGTTTTTGGCCTCCACCAGCTCCTAAAGGAAAGCTAAATGCTCCGCTGTGTTCACCAGCTGGTTGCCAACTCTTTCAGTCTGGTTTGGTGCAGATCAGGTAGTGCACAGTAGCTTTTGGAGCCCTCTCTCAGAAAACAGCTGCCTGCAGTGGCTGAAAATGATACTGAGAGCAGAAAGTGAACCAGAACAGTAAAGTTAGGAGCCAGAGAGCTAAACAATGAGCTGAAACCTGAGGATTTAGGTGTTACAAATTGTTGCTATAATTATCGCTAAAAATATCAACTATAGCTAAGCAGACTACAGTGTTATAACAGCAAAGGGTATAGTGCAAAAACATAGGCAACATCAGTCAAAAAAAAAAGAAGAATGATACAAAAGTAATGTAGATATTGGACAGATTCCTCTATACACACCTCTGAAATGTCTGCAGTGTCTAGATTTTCTACACATAAAGCAGTTACAACACCTCAACAAGAGCTGCCTTGGAGCAGAACAAGCTTTTTATGCTCCACCATAAGCGACAAAGTCGGGAAAGTCCCGCCTCAGCTGGTTTTCGCGCCATTCAAAAGTTTCAGTATGCAAAACGTACAAAATAGCAATGATGAGTAATTTATGTGACTAAAGCTACACACAGCACTCACGACACAACTCTGTCACTTCTTTCCACCATCTTCACACGACTCAGCTGCAATGAGTCATGACTTCTGGTCTAGTAATAACGCACTCAGAGAGCTCACACAGTCATCGCTGCTCCTTTTTCAATCAGCTCAACTGACCTTTTGATTAGATGGTTTTGTTATGTTATTCCTTGATTCTACCATGATTGGATTTGCTATATTATTTACTCAGTTTGATCATCATTCGTCTAACCTTATGTGGCCTTGGGATCATAGAAAGTCTGCACTCATTATCTTTGTTGCTGTGAAAATGGGAATAGCTGCACTCCCAGTTTCCGTCTTATCCAGTTCCCATGGACAGTTCGCCATTGTTATAAAGAAACTGAATAAAAAGGGAGTAGAGTGCTCGCAGTTCCTGTCTTATCTGTACTCAGTAGTTTCTGTGTTCAACAAAGTTCTGCATGAGAGTGGCAAAATAGATGCACGTCTTAATCACAACACACACACTTGTTTTAGCACATCTCAGTAAATCCATGTGAACAGTGGTTGGTGTGTTCACGTCAGAGATAACTGGCCAATGAGACTCGGTTGTGTCTAAGTCCAACCTGTGTACGGGGCAGGACCAGCCCAAGAAGATAAATGTGAATTATACCCGGATATCGGGGCTCACTCTGATGGAGTTCCTGCGAGAGCTTTGTCATTTTGAGACCAGCGCTGCCATACTTTACCTGTGACCTCAATAAATTCTACATCTGTGAAATGAAAATTCATCTAGTTTGTTCTTGGGCTTCCAACAAAAGAATCGGGTTTAACAGTTTCATAGCCCACTTTTACCTTCTTATAACATTTGAAATTGTAGTCCAAAGATCAAACTTTGATGCTGTATAATGTAAACATAAATGTTGGATATTACAAATTTCAGCTTGTTCTATGAGGGATATTAGACTGGGAAAAACTTTAAAGTTAAGTTGCATCCTCATTTACATATATATAACCTGTAAGTCTAGGCCCTTTTGAGAATGCAGCAGACTTGAAGTGTTTCTGTCCTTGGATTTTACCCTTACTATGTAAATGTTTTGTTGTAAGATTTCTGATTCTCATGTCCTATGTGGTATTGAAAATAGTTTTTGTGGGCATTTCATACCCCCCTAGGTTATACTAAGTGTTTTAATTCAGTGGCACAGTCAGAGCCACTCCCCATTTAAGATGACTTCTTTCTTTGTACCAAACTGTTTGCCTGATGAAGGTCTACCACCAAAATGTTTAATCCATGCAAAAATTCCACCTGTTAAACTAAAGCTTGACTGTTGCACTGAGGTACACTGTGTTTGTACAGGTGTTAATAAAGACTTATTTTATAGCCTTTGCACAGATCCAGGGAGCCGTTTTCCTCTTTTTTTCAGTCCTTGTGCTAATCTAAGCTAACTGCCAGCTACCTGCCACTTCATATTTGGCTCACAGATAAGAGACAGATATCTCATGTAAGCCTCTACACGCAAAAGATAAGAGTGTTTTCCAAAGCATTAAATTATTCCAAAGGAGAATCTGCTGTAAGGATGTTTTTGCTCTTAACTGGAATCTGCAGTCAGAATTTCAGGATACGATGGCTCACAATGTCCCAACATGCAGCTTGTTGACAAACTGTGTGCAGATATTAAACAGATGCCCTCCTTTGCCTCTTTACTGTGGAAGTTTGAGCACAAGGCTTCATTCTTCCTGCAGAGGCTGGACAGCAGAGGGATGGAGAGATCTCGGATGTTTTCTCTCTCCTCCCCTCACTGATATTAGACTTATTGGCTCAGTAACAGGAGGAGACTGTCCTCTGCTCCTGTAGCTTCTAAGATTAGGAAAAGTCTTTTCTTTAGGTTGGCATAAAATCCTATCTGGAAAAAATGTATTTCACACACTATCATAGATGCTACCAAGAATTTATCAAATTATGACTTCATGGTGAAGTTTTGACTGTAAATTTAATAACTGTCCTTGATGACTCACATATGTTTTTGTCTGGCAACTAGAACTCATCGTGTTGATGTGGTTTCTTTTTGTGTATTTTTAGACATTATATCCTCTTGCTAATTTCGGTTAAATTAAAAAACTGATGTTTTTACATATTTAATAAAAATGTGAGTAATTTATTTTTGTATGAAAGTTCAATTTCTCCATCCTTTATTAAAACGCACAGCTCTGTCTTGGTCAGCGTCCATAAAGTGTTGTCTTTTCTAAATATTTTAGACCACAAAATAGAGAATACATTATTATTATACACAGATACCTATATATACAGTATACAACTAAACTGAGTACACTTCTTTCACTAAATCACTTAAATAATTGATTCATCTTAAAACAATGTTATTACTTAAGCTAGGACATTTGATCTTATGTATAATTTAACCAAGGAAGCTAGACAGAGTATTAAAAATAACTGGGCTGTGTCTAGTGGCTCCACATGGGGAAGAACTGCATGAATAAGAAAGAAAACAAACTGTAAGACTTCACAATGATGAAAGAAAGTACAAGATCTTTAAGAAGCTACTGAAAATCATCCAAACACAGTTGTAGCAGCGGTCAGGAGGTGCAGACAGATCCACACTACCAGTAACTAAAGGTGCAGTGGTCATCCTGTAAAGTGACACCACGAACAATTCACCATTTACACAACCTTGCTGAAAAGCTTACAGTCTAGGCTACAAGCAGACGGGTCAGATAAAACTGGTGAATAATGACAGCAAACTATTTGGTCAGGTGACACTAAAATAAATGAGTTTGGATCTAGTCTGTTTGGTGTGGACCTGCTAGGCCAGGCATGGAGGGGGTAGTGTGCTGATATAAGGCTGCATGAGGGCAGAAGCTGCATTTATAGATAGCACAATGATGTTTGCACCCAAGTACTGATTAAAAACATGAGTGTAAGTCTGGAGAAGCTGGGCAAAGGAGACCCCAATCTCACTCCAACAGTCATATAAAAAAAAATTTAAGAAGAAAGTGACAGTAATAACCAGACCGAGTGTGTTCTCTGACTTGAGACACAAGCTACTAAATATTCTTCTGATCCATTCTGATAAAATGTTTCCCCATCAACCCAAAGTCAAACACATTTTCCATACACCTTCATTTGTTGGTCATTTCCATCATGAATTGTGCATCTTGATTCATACTGAGTCTGAGGGTGCTTTTTCTCCACCATCTTGTAATTTTAATCACTGCTGTGATTCAGAATAAATTATTGCTGACTCATTTCCAGCATGTACATTAATTGGAAATGTGACTAAAGTCCATCATTCATTCTTATGTAGATTTATTTAAAATAACCTTGAATAAGGCCGGTGTGATTGATCAATGGTTCTGATAGGATTTACAATGTTTCCTTTGGTGTAACTTATATTTTTAACAGTTCAAAAAAAGTTCAAAAGTTAAAAGTTATACTTGGTTTCAGAAAACAGAGACAGACAGGTCCAGTTCATTATACAGATTTGATGTAAGCATTAATGTCTAATGCTAGAGACGAGGAATGCAAGCCAGGTTAAAAAAAGTGATATAAAGATATTTGCTTTACGTATATTTCACTGTCTGGCCTCCAACTAGCTCAGAAAGCAGCAGCTCAACTCCTTAATGGTTTTAGCAGACGACATCCCACCACACCAGTCCTCGCTTATCTCCCCTGGCTCCCTGTCTATTTTGACCACTTTCAAAGCTCATCTGGGTCTGAGCTATAGATCCTCAGCTATCGACCTTCTCACTATACCAGAGTCGTGGCTTAAATCTAAATGTGACAGTATTTTTTCCATCAGCTTTAGAACAACCTGCCAAAAGAAATAAGACTCACACAATCAGTGCCTTCCATTAAATCACTTTTAAAATCCCATTTCTATATCTTTTTGGTTGTATGTATTGTCATTTCTTGTTATGGTTTTTACGGCTTTATTATTTTATTTGTATTTATTAATGTTATTGTAATCATTATTATTATTATTAGCAGCTGCCCAAAACTAAATCTAACAGCCTTTTAAATGCTGCCAAATCACAACCAGGAGAAACACCCGCAGACGAACTGAACTAGCAACATAATACTATAGTAAATACTAATACTATATTAGACAGAACAGACATCTTCCTCAGGTAGGAATATCATGTGTAGGGTTTGTGTATTAGAAAACCCAACGTATCAGGAGGTGACATTTTCTCCTTTCTCAAGGACTACACAGTTGGCTAGCTTGCTAGCTTCGGCTAATTACCAATGTAGCCAAGCCAGCTGCAGTGACCAAACTGCTATACTTATGTTTAACATTTTCATTATCGTTATTAATTATCATTCTGGACTTTAAGAGTTAGAATAAAATTCACATCTTACCTCTGGTTCCCCAGCATCCTCATCCTGTTGTTGCTTTGACAGTTTTTCCTGACTTACAAATCTCACAAGTGACCTATAATGACCTCAAAATGATGACTTTCAACAGAGAGGTGAGCAGTTAGCATCTCTCTTAGAGAGAAAAGTATTTTCCTTCCTTTTCTTTGACCAGTGCTCTTTTTAAGGAACATTTAGTGCTTTTTTGCATAGAATTAGTTCATATTTACAATTATAGCTAAAGCTAGCAGCTAGGTAACTTAGCATAGAGAAGACGCCATCCAGTCTGTATGTTAACTATTGCTTCATGTTAGTTCATATTTGTATTTAAAGCTAAAGCCAGCTGTTGGATAACTTAGCCTAGCATACAGACTGGAAGGCCTCTTCTCTTTGCTAAGTTAGCTGTAGCTTCATATTTAGCGTCCAGGTATGAAGGTGGTACCTCTCTCTAACGATGGCGCAAATGAACTGAGGCATTGAGGCGTGTCTCGCGTAAAAGTGGGCGTGTCAGACGAAGCCTTGTGTGGAGGCTCATAGACATATATACGTATATATGTACGTAAAAATTCACTTGACCGAGGACGGTTTGTGCAGATCACGTGACTGGTTCGTTCAACGCATGGACATATATACAATGGATATACCATATTATATATATATATATTTTTTTTTTACAATAGGATATAATTATTATTATAAATTATTTTTATTATTTAACATTAATTATTTCAATTTATCACTATATATATATATATATATATATATATATATATAATTAATAATAATAATACATATTATGGTGAGCATGATTCTACAACAAAACACTGTGACAGCCCCAGGGTTTGGCCCTATTCTGTATGCTGTTGCTGTTTTCCCCCTCTGTTTCAGGAGGCTGATTGGTGGAGCTGAGGCAACGGCAGTGATGCTGCACTCCTGAGTAGGAGGGACTCAGAGGCTATATATTAGACCTGGAGGAGCTCCTCAGTCTCATCCCCTGGCCTGCTAACAGACATCACCATTTAGTTGGCTGTTTTTGGTTTTCCACATTTGCGCACACCTTTCACTCACACAGACAATGCAGACACACTGACTAATAACATATGGCACTTTTATTTACTTATTTATCTGCATTAAATATGGTATAATTTGCACACTGTGTGGTCCTCCTGTCTTTGTCACACACTTTGAGGCAGGTTGTGACAACTATAAGAGCATTCACATTCCTGCCAGTTCTATTTTTATTTGTTGTGCCACAAATCCCTTTCTCACAGATGTAGCCAACAAGAAAGAGCAAGTCTCGCCTGTATGGGAATGTTTTGGGTTGGTTGTTGATAGTAAGATTTGTACGTGTGAAAACTCATAATATAGTGAATATTGTATACTTGCCATACATTGAACTACCCAGCCTGCCAACAGGCTGGATACAAGGCAAAGTAACAAGAAATATTCATTGCATGGAGCTCATGCGTATGATGGATCCCAACTATCTTCTCCCCAGTACAAAGGTGAGAGAACAAAGTAAAGTTGTTCATTTTTATGTTGGTAATCATAACAGCTGTTCTTTTCACCCTCAGGCCCTGAAGGGTCAGAGTGGATAGAAAATACCAGCAGGCCAAGGAGAAGGCCAAAGAGCAGGTCCAGAAGGCTGTGGCCATGAGTCTGATGTCTGACATGTGGACGCCTGGTGGTGACGTGCCGTTTCATTGATGATGAAGACCAGCTCTGCACTACTCTGCTTGGGGTGCAACATTTTCCAAAGGCCCATACAGCAGAAAACCTGGCCGTGGGGCATGTACAGCTCATGGTGGAGTGAGGCATTATAGATGATGTGAAGTGCCTTGTCACTGATGGCACATAGAACATGAATGCATGTGTGAGACAGGTGAATGTGAGGCATGCAGTATGCATTGCTCATACAATCAACCTAATTGTTCAGAAGTCCTTTGATGTTGAAGGACTAAATGAATTAAGGCAGAAATGCAAGAGGTTGGTGACCCTCTTCAGGACAAGCACCACCGCTAAAGAGCGACTGGTCCAAGTACAGGAGCAGATGGAGAGGCAGCCATACAAAATGAGTGAGGTAGACACACGGTGGAATAGCACGTTCCATATGTTGCAGTGGTTGTATGAGCTAAGAGAGCCAGTGGGGGCAGCACTGGCTGCAAATGACAGTATTCACTGTTTCATTGAGGCCTCGAGTAGTGAACCTTTTGGTGAAGTAATGGGCTGGAAAGCCTCAGTGACTCATGGGGCTTCATTTGACTATCACTACCTCTCTGTCCCCATTTCTTTCTCTTTCTGTCTCTCTGGTTGTTGTTGTGGTTCAGTGAATACAGATTGCAGGAGTGGAGAAGCTACATGGGAGGCTAGACCACCTGCTTTCAATCACCCACCCTCTGTGTAGTGGAGTCTGGTATTTAAGCCTGGTCCAGACTTCCACTCATCACCAGTCAGTCTTGCTTCAGGCCTTTTAGCACATGTTGCTAGCTCCACCAGCTACCTTGACTAACATTTGTTTGCTCTGCCTTGTTTCCCTCCTGCTATACAACCAAGGAAACTCGCATACCCAGTCAAGCAGCTTCACTGGCCTCTGTGCACACACCTTCTTGGATCAGACCTTGAATTTCCAGATTCCAGCACCAGACCCTTAGCTGGACTTTGGTTGCCCAGACCAGCCCCTGAACCCTGTCAACTAAGTGAAGTAGTTTTACTGATCAACTAGTGTCGTTTTCACACTCCTTTACCTGCTTGTTAGCACTGGATAATTAATGGATTAGCAGTAACATAGTGTCACATATAAAACAATATGTTAGTACATTGTGTCATTTTTCTGTCAAATGTTTATTTTACTCCATTATCTTAATTACATTTTGTTGAGGATACTTTCATTAAATTAGAATTTTGAGTTTAAGGCTTGTAATGGAGTATTTTTGTCCACCACTGAGAGTAGTTTTTTTTTTTTTTAAGTTTTTTGGGTTTGAGTTTTTATTAATGTCACACTGTAAAATAATCATTTGTAATGATCACTTCAGAATAAAACATCATGATGAAAAGCCCTTTGTCTTCTTGATCAGTCTAAAAAAAATCCCATTGTAGAGACTTGATCTATCCACTAGGGGGCAGCAGCACAGCACACAATATGAGGTGGACGTTCAAGATGTGCAAAAATAATGCTGAGCATCCTGAATGCAATTATCTGACTGTCAGAGAGACCTGAGACACCTTATACATGATTGAAGAGTCTTTCCTTTGGTTTCATACAGTTTTGTAAATGAATGCATGAAGGGTAAAGTGATTACTGAGGTTACAGAGTCCCTCACTTTGTTTAAAGAATGTGCAAAAATGAAAACAAACTTTCATCTTTATGTTTACTACTTTCATTTCATTTGAGAATCTGAACTTTGTGAATTCAGATAGAAACAGGCCCAGAAGAAGGGGTTTAAAACACATTTTCAAACCTCCATTTAATGTCTAATAAGTGCATATGAACATGACAGAACCATGGTTACTGGCTTCAAACAAAGAGGACACATTAAAGTTGGATGCATCTCCATGTAAATGTAACACATTAAATAAAATTAAATACAGTCCTAAATTTAATTTGCACACTTTTGGGGGGATTTGCAGTAAATCTACTAAAATATGAAAACTTAAACTCCACACTTGTTATCTGCATATGTACCAAATTTCAGGTAAACATGTAAAAGCGTTACATTTTAAGAAATATAATATTGTGCATGTAAACTTTACTGTAATAAGAACAGCAGTGGTGTAAGGTGTGTCAGTGCTACTGTTATCTTGATTTTCTGTCTTCTAATTTCACATATTTGTAGCCAATAAGTTGCTGATAACTTTGAGCGTTGTATGATATAGTCCACAGTTTTGTTTAATGAGCAACTCGTTTCACATGTGAGCAAATTAAAGATGTGCATCCACATACCAGAGGACACTGCAGAAAAAACAGTTAACTCTTTCGACCAAATATGAAGCAGCACCCTCCCACCAACTGACTTAGTAGCATATGTTGGTTCTACTGGGGATTGAACCAGTCATTTATGGTTATTCAGGCTGAAGTTCTTTAACCTGGATGAAGGGCAAAGACAAAACAATCCGCATACAAAGTCATCATATGCATCAAACTCTTACATAAAAAACATTAATGCATCTAAATCATTCATAGAAGTTATGAAATAAAGATACTTATACACACACGACACCCTAGGAATTGCCTCAGCATTTAGTTTATCAAGCAGTACTGATAAATATAAAGAAATGATCGACTCACCAGCCCTTTTAGGATATTTTTTTGTAAATTATCCACTGCAGCTCAAAAAGCATTTTCCCCATGTGAATAAAGATGTTTTTAGGTGATTTTCAAGTTTATTCAAGTCTGAATTTGCGTCTTCTGACCTAAAATCACAAGTTAAATTGATGTGCTGCTGTGAGTTCATTCAACTCGTTAAATTAAGTTTTAAAAAGAGACCAAATTAGCATATAAGCTAGGTGACGGATGCCATGCAGCAGGGGGCTTTTAATAGAAACACTGGTCAAATCAGCTTTCAGTTTTTGTTTATTTAATGTTTATTATCAGGGTAATAGATGTCAGCATATTAAAACATGTTGGTAAGGTTTAGGTCTCTTCAGGTATGGTAAAGGGTTGGACATGCCAGTAACCATAACCAGTACTCCCACAATCAGATCACTGAACCGTATCTTCATACTAAAGTATAATGATTTACATTGTGGGGGACGTGGGAGGTTTTTGTCCCTAAAATGGAGGCGGATCCCAAAGTGTGACTGTGTAAACAGATTCATGTCAGTGAAAGCTCCTGATGTATGAAGTTTTAATCAACTGTCTGTCACACGAGAAAGCGAGGGAGATCCGGAGGCCCTCGCTTTTCTCTTCTCCCGGAAGAGTGAGAGTGTGTGTGTGTGTGTGTGTGTGTGTCTTCCTGTTGTTTTAGATTCCACTTCACTCCCCCACTGCTGCCAATCCATGACCTCTGACCCCTGCTGAACCCAGCTGTCAGCTGTCCTGGCCTGCATGGGACAGCTCTCTCTCTGTCTATCTCCTAGATCTAATAAGGGTTGGATGTGGAGCCCCGATCAGCCTTGTTGCTAATCTGGTGGCCACTACTGGTACTGCAGCGGAGATATTACTATCATTATTACTTTAATTATTCAATGCTGCTCAAAAACCATGTTTCCCATGTAACTAGAATTTTTGCTGGCAATTTTCACATTTATTTAAGTTTGTATTTGCTGAACTGTGATTTTATGTGCTGGTGTGAGTTCATTCAGCTCATTAAATTAAGTTCTTAAAGAGCCAAACTTAGAAAATAAGCTGAGGCAGGCTGGTCTTGGTGCATGGTGCTCATCCAGGTGAGCTATTAGATGGTCCATTCTGCAGCACATAATGGTCTGGCTGCACATCATTATCATTCTGCTACATTCTAAAAAGTAATCAACTACATAATTATTGTAATTAAGTACCTAGCATGCAAAAAAAATCCCTTTAAATAACATCAGATTACTAGCTGGGACAAATGGAAAAACTTGTGTTTTTGCTACCAGGCGTTAGAAAAGTGGTAAATAAAAATACCTTTGATTGCAGAAGAAAAGCTGTAATTGTCCCCAATTCAGTGTAGTTTGTTGGCTGAATAATTGCATCAGTCTTTTTCAGTTAGGATAATGAAAAGTGTCTTCTAAATGCTGTTTTCTTTATCTCTTGTGGAGCCTGAACACTTTAAGGGAATGGGCTCGTTTGTCTTTCTTTAAACCAAGCTCAGAGCGAGGTGAAGGATGCAGCTTTGTTGCTTCCTTATAAATAGTGGCAGGAGGATTTGTTGTGGTGGGACATTCATGCACAGTGAGATGAAGAGTCATTTTAAAAAACAAATAATAGCAGGGCTGCCTACTCTGCACAATCCAGATCTGTAAAATTTAAATTTCAGTGTGGCAGAATGCTGCTTGGAGGTTCTTGTCGTTGTCCATCATGAAGTGGATTCTGAAAACAGTAAAACTCAGGAAAGAGGACAAAGCAGCCTGAAATAAGCAGCCAATGGCAGGTTTACACCTGTGCAGGATACAGTGGGTATAGCCTATGTATCCTGCTATACCCACGGAAGTTTTAGTTTGTTTTATACATAGCTTTTGCGAATTTGTAGATACGTTCATTCAAATATTTTAATATTTTCATTATTTCAGTATGCTGTTGCAAATTGGTAGTTTGCCAAGACAGATTCTAAGAGGCAGCATTGCTTTGTGTCATTACTGCATCACACAGCATCACCAAACATGTTACTACTCAGATTGTTCTTGTTAGCTTTACATGTAGTAGAAATGTAAACCTGATGCTTGTAGATGCAGCTTTTTCTTTTACTTGGTTGACTTATTCAGCAGTAGTACACATCGTTTTGTTTTTTGACTTGAGCATGTTGTTCATCCATTACAACAGACTGTTCTTGCTATGTTTTCTGATACATGTTAAAAATATCTCCGCACACATGAACCCTTATGGTAATATCAATAGAAGCGTTGCACATCCATAATGAAGTATCAATAAAGCTTGAATCTGAACTCTTATAGTTATATCTTAGTCTAGCCTGATTCCTTTCATATCAGATTGTTAAGAGTTTAGAAAGTCAGATCTCTGCCTCCTCTAGTGAAGTACTTGAAGATACACGTTCTGCTGTTTGTTAACATGCAGAACATAATGAAGTAGATAGAAAATATTGTTATTCCTGCACAACATGTTCAATTTTAAATCAGCAGCAACCACCACAAAGACAAACTTAACTGTTAAAAAAACTATCAACTGAGTCCACCATCAAGCTGCTTACTACAGCCTACTTGTTATAATCTCCCTTTGCAGAAACCAAAACAGCATCACACAGGGAGGACCAGACGAGGACACGCCACCAGAGACAAACACATTTTTTAAGAGACACAAACATCCAGAAATCTCAGCACCTGGAGCTGAGTCACTGCTGACCACCAGCCCCAGATGCTGAATCATCTTTTCACCGTGGAGACAACTCAGGCCGCAAGGTCAAGCTGCACGTCCATCATCCGATCTGAGTGAGGAACCATATGGAGCTTCTCTCCTGCTGCAAATGTTGACAAGTCGAGGTAATGAGTGTCGGCCGATCGTTCCAACACTTCCCCACGGACTCGCAAACATGCACAGCTGATAGATGAACTGCAGTGACCAGAGGAGCCGCTCACTGTTGTCCCACCGAACACATAGTGGACTCGCAATTCAGTCATACTTGGTGTCTTCATGTGGATAAAAAGGGCTGAACTAGGACCAAAACTAAGCACTACATATGAGAAATGTAACAGGTTCAGCTTTCAGGGACTGTTGTAAGAAATTAACAGGAAACAAAAATTTCAAAGTGCCTCTCAAACAATAGAAATTATAGATATAAAAGAGGTATCACAGTAGTAAAAGAGGCTACATGGATTATTTATGGTAAAATTGATGATAGAAATATTTTAAAATGCAGACAAAACAAGAAATATTACTTTCATGCTTCATGATTTACATAAAATCACATCAGAAGCATTTAATTCCAATATATTGAACTTTTTTGAGCTTTCTGAGTCCTTTAAAAAGATAAAACTGAAAATATCCATGCACCCTGTTTTGAGTATGAAATAGTGACACGGAATAAAAGTCTGTTTATTAGAATATAATTTTCTTGATTTCATGAAAATGAACCAAATGAATGTTTTGAACAAGTACATAGACGCACAAGTGTTTTGGGATGACGTCTGGGTGTAGCACCAGAGACAGAGACACAGAGGCAAACAGAACTTGTTTCTTCAACTTATTTTTGCCTTTATAATCTGGAAAACACACCACTGTCATTCTGAGTCCATTTTCTGGTATGTTTTAGGATGAAGTGACGCCACAACACAAACAGGAGAAGTCATGAGCTGATGCTGCCAAATCCTGACTCACTGGGATGTTTTGAAATCTTACACTAAATATCCTCTCTACTCTCATCAAAACTCATTACCTCTCCTCATATACATAATCCTCATTAATCCTACTTGTACTCACGAACAACGTGTGAAAAAAGAAAAAAAAACTCTTTGAAATGAGAATCCGCTTCATTCCAGCTTTGGCGCCTCCAGACAAAAATATCTCAGGAGACCATTAAAAAATGTCAAATTCAATTATGCCTCTCGCTCTTTTGGGACACCACACACACACACATATTCACACACACACACTTATGTAAAAACTGAATGAAAGGAAGAGGAAGTCCTGAGGGCTTTGAAAGCATGATTGGGAGAAAGCTCTTGTGCTGGTGAGAAAGGAAAAGGTGAATAACAGGCCCTGGTAGCCGGCAGCCAGCACAAAGTGGAGTGGAGAGCTCCATTCTCCCTGCCAGAGAGGGAGACCCCTCACGGGGGGTGGGTGAGGGCCCAGAGGGCCCTCGGCAGACCGGGACCTACGCTTAATGAGAAATTCCTGGGGATTTAGAGGGGCGCAGAGGTCTTCATTTTCTCACTGCGCCCACGGGCCCCCGGTAGCCGGGTGGTGAGGGTTCTCTTTCAGCCCTGAAACGTCCCCAGAGGAAGGGAGAATCCCCCATTCAACAGGAGCAGGGGCCTGCCTGCCTGCTGGATTATGTATATGAGATGTGGGTTGTAGGATCACAACCTGCCACCTTCTGCACACTGCAAAAAATGTCAACAAGTCATTTAAAGCTGCACCTGCCCTTACAAGCAGCATCCCGTCCACACTAATTAAGATGCGGTGCTTTCACAGCGATGAGTGTCGGGCGGGAGAAGCAGGCGATAAATGTTCACACACAATAAGTTTAGAGAAAAACACAAGACATGAGCCAACATTACCTCTCCTCGCTAAAATACAGCATGTAAACAAGTTTTAAATGAGATGTTTTTCAGGTATATTGTCAAGCACAAAGATTTAAATATAACAAGCAAATACTGAAAAAAAATTAAAACGTACTGTTATTACTTAGATTTAAAGATTACACCTTATGATGTTGTTAAAATGTGTTTTGCAGAAGTATGAATGTAAACTTTTCTCAAACCACATCATCCACCTTCCATGTTATTTGGATGTTGGTCCACAGTGTGTGATGTGTTAAAATGACCATCATTGTCTTTTGTGTAATCTAAGAAAAAATTACAGACAGTTGTTTTTGTTAAATGTGTTTTTCTATGTCCAAATGTTTCCCAGAATTCCCCTGCACGGCAGCTACAGCACGGTTAAAGCAAAGTCAAGGTTAATGTTTTCCACACTGCTCTGTGTTTGTAATCAAGTCAACTGGATATCCATTCATTCCTGTGGGAATCTTTGATTTCTGCCTGTTTGTGAAACTCCTGATTTTGCTGGTCAGTTATTTGTTGCAAATACGTTAAAATGTGACCTTTAGTGGTGGATTTCAGAAAAACAGCACTGCATGACAAGAATTTTGAAAAAGAAATAGTCAAGCAGGTGAGTAACCTGTTAGAACATGTTAACAGTGAAATCGTGTAAAGGTTTACCTGAAAACAACCTTGTGTAGCTAGTCTAACACATCTAGCTGTGTAACATACAGAGTGCATGCTAGTTCATACAGCTCCTAATATTCCATGAAACTGGGAATGCATCTGGCAGGCTAGCCTCCTCACTTATTTCCCACCATGCATCATTGGTAAAAATGTAAAATTCAATCCATCCTTAAAGACATACATTTCCTTGCATTCACCACCAGGGCACTTAGTCCATATATTGTATAGAATTAGAAACATCAAACAAAGCTGCATGGAAAAGTGGTGTAAAACAACATTGTGGTCAGTCTACACATCCATCACCTTTATGGACGTGGAAGCACAGGTGGTGTTAATGAAGTGCTGCAGCATCATTCAGTGTAAACTGGATGAGTTAGACACTTTATGAATGGAGCTCGTTGAGGTTTGTTCAAAACTTTTAATAGCCATAGAACATTGTTAGAACATTTAATAAACAGCCAATTATAGAATAATAGAAAGAATAGAACAGAGGTCAAAGACCAGTGTTGCCACTGCAAAGAGAGTTTTGTGTTCTAAAAACACCACAACCCCATACACTCCCAGTGGACCAACCGACTTGATGTTGGAGCATGTGGAGACCTGTGAAACCATTCACTCTAAATCTCGTCTTCAGCACAGTGGGTATCAAGGTGGGATCATTCTTTTATCCTCTTTTTATGTGTGTTAATGTAACAATTTTTGTGATTTTAATTGTTCTGGTACCAATTCAGTTATTACTGGTGCAGCTTGATAAGCAGACCAGAGAAGTTACATCCAAAGTGGGGCGATTAAATTCCTAAATTTTTTTCCTGCTAGTCGTTGAAAAAAGGTCAACATCAATATCAACTAATATAGTACCCTTGATTAGATCGCCTGGTCGGCAATGTGTGGCGTTACTCAAGTTTAGGGACACTTCTTAAACTCTCCAATGATTGGGGGAAGGACACCGTTTTGTGAAATCATGACCTTCTTGTGAAGACAGACAAAAGCCTCCAACCTTCTCCCATAACGCAGCTCTGTTGTTAGAACTGTTGACTGTTGTCAGGGTCAGCTCAGAAAGAAGTTTTGAGTTTGCTGAACACTGACTCGGTAAAGTAGATAATGGTAGTGCTGGTAGTTTACTGCAGTGTGCGTCATCTTGGAAGTTTTATGTCAGTGGTCTGCTGGGGCGGTTTCCCGCTTTGTAGAGAGAAAATACAATTTGTATTTGAAGAAGAATTACCTAAATGAAGTCTTGGGTCTTACATTTCTGTCTGTACCAGGTGAGCTCAGTCAGATCAGATATAAAAACCACACATTTGGGTGCCAGTTTTAATCCTGAGCAGAGTTTTACTCCAAATCCAACACAGAAGTTTGTAGTTCAACACCAGGGTTTTAGAACCAACTTTCCCTCCAACTATGCAGCAGCATGACCAGACTCTACTAATGGAAACACTGCTAAGTAATTTGCAAATGAAATTCACTTGTGCTGCTCAAACCAGAGAGAATGAAGCTAATCAGTTAAAGAAAACTAAAGGTAGTGAAAGCCTTCCACTTTGAAGCCTTTATTTAGTTAAATGAGCGTTTTATAAAGTGAGTGCTGAAGAGCTTATCAAGTGAACATTGTTGTTGTTCCCGTCCACTCTGGCTGCAGGAGACTGGAGGCCGATCTCGCCTTTGCGGGAGTTAATTCTCTAAGTGTCTAATTAGAAGAATGAACGGGGCGTTGAGGGACTGCTGGGATGCAGCTGCCCCTGTCAGAGCCTCCCAGCACCAGGCCTTTGGACCCGCTCTGGCCCCGGGCCCCCCGGCTGAGATGCCCTTACAGCCGGCCCCTCGGCTGAGCCTCAGAGCCGGCGGGTTGGGGCTCTGGACATTGTGTTGAGAGAGCTCTTGCTGAGGTTCGACTCAACCGACGACACAAACAAACCCCAGCCGCTGCTTGACGGCTTCACAGGTACAGAGACGGCGTCCTCTCTCCGGGACTCAGCTCCTCAGGAAGCCGGTATTCATGGTGGAGCATCAGGGGAGCCGCAGCTCCTCCATTCAACACTGCATTCACATCTCTGACAATCATGTCCATGGCCACTTACAGTGTCTCAGCCTCGACTGACCTCTGGTTTGATCCAGTTCTAGCATGTGTGCAGACCTACATTAAACTGCCTTAACTCTTAGATTGTCAGCACAACAAGCAGCAGTGAATAAAACTACCTGTGCTGAAAAAGGACATGTAAAATTGCCTGTCCTTGTATCTGCTACTTCCTTGCCTGGTAGAATCACGTAGACAGGTATGAAGCTTGTATGGGAACATAAACAGCATGTTTTTAATCACTGTAGGAACATTATGCTCACAGTTCTATGCAAGAAAACTCTTCACACAGATTTATAGTTTAACATAGTTGGTAAACACTCATTTCCCTTCTGTAACCTGTTGTCTAAATGCATGCGTTTTATTTTGTGTCGATACTTTTAGAGCAAAGAAAACACTGAATTTGTTCACATACTTGGCCAGTGATGTGGATTCAGTTTCTTTATGATTAAAGACACCAAAATGAGATGGCCACACATGCAGAAGGTGGTAACTCAATGTTACTTCAGTTTTCTTAGGTTTGGACGGTTTTTTGACACCATGTTGCACAAACACAGACATAATCCTCCATTTCAAACACTCATATTTTTAACATTTGTTGGAAATACATTAGTTTATTTTTCACATTAAGCCCCTTTTACATTCCAAATAACGTTAAAAAAAGTTTTCTGAAGTTTTTTGTACCCAGTGCTGGTGTGTGTCATCTGGACAGGTTATGGCAAAAGATGAAACCCTGGAAGCAGCAGTTCTGAACACTTGAAATATCTCCGAGGCCCAAGTGTCCACAACATCAGGGGGTACTAGGATTTATTATGTAAATACACCGTTTTTCCATTTAACTTGAGTTCTGCATTTAATCATTTTGGGATTTGTTTAAAACCATGCTATTTTTATTAGTAGACTAACTGCTGTTTTGTTTCCATTGCAGTTTCCAAGTGTGTGTAGATGGTCTGATAGGCCACTGTATCGGGTCCCTTTTTATTGTCTGCCAGGTGAGGTCTGAGTGTTATTTTATTTTTATAATATGCGTTTAGTTCTGTTCATTTGACCTCTCCTATGGGTCCAGAACTGTCTTATGGTTGGTTTTATAAACCATTTCTCCTTGTTTTGAGACAAAATAAAACCCTTATTCCAAGAATCCACCTGTGACTCTCCTGCTTTCCAAGTCTGTCGCTCACACAAGACATTATGAACAAGTGGCTAGTGTTAGATAATGAATTCTGGGGTGAGATCCTTCTGTAGAGAGTCATTACAAACATTGATTTGTCCTCCTATCAGTCACACTTAGTATCCAGCTATCTGTTTAACCCCATTACCCTTTTGTCTATTCACGATCTCTAATTTATTGTGGTTGCCTTGTTAAGTTTTTGTATTGCATGCGTCTTTGAGGTCTTACAAACCTGCTGAATGTATATTTTTTATTTTGTCTGTGTCACATATTTAAAATGTGCAGCAGTAGATTCTATCTAGGATAGTTTGCACTTTCTGAACCTTTAGTTTTGACCTACAGGAGTTACTGTAGTTGTGCATACAGGTTTCCTTTGCAATGCGGGGTTATAAATATACATGTGAGTATATGACTCAGGTATTACAGCTGAATACAATGACAGAGGGACTACAAAGTGGGGACAGTGGCATAACTGAAATATTAGATTCCGCTGTATTAAATGATCTTTGAAGGACTTGTGAGAAATTGTGAAAATCTGTGAACCCGAATTAATAATGAAGTTGATGAATTAAAAAAAACTGACTGCTATTGCTGCAGAGAAAAAGCAGAACAAACATCCACAACAGCAATGCTGGAGGAGGATATTCATCACCTAACTGGCAGCCTGAAAGCATCAGCAGAGTATTTAAAGATGATTAGTGATAAACCATCAACTCCTTAGTAACTACTGAATGTGACAACTGAATGTGAACACACACTCAGCCTGCTTGCCTCTGAGCTGGATTGTGTTGGTCAGTTGTGTTTCAGAGCCAAACAAGTCTCCTTGTTAAACCCAAAGCACAGCCGGAGGCTTTGGCAGGGAAAAAAAAGAAGATCCCCACTCGGTGTCTCAGCGTGAGCCGAGATTCTCTGGACACGAATAGCTTGGAATCATCAGACATCCTCTGTGTGCTGAACAGTTAAGTGAAAGCTTAATTTTCCACCAAATAGCTGCATTTCACAACTTTGTGCTAATGTTTGGATGAAAACCTTCTTACTTTCCAGCAGAATTTTAAAATGTGTCGTCATACTACAATAAATACAGCGACATCTATTTATGCATTTTAAAATGTTGGATTTCATCTAAATCTGCCTTAAAAATGTAGCTGGACAATAGTTTTCACCCATATTTATTGTTGTTGTTCAAAACAGTTTGCAAAGTGCATTTAAAATTGCTCATGCACATATTAAAATTTGTAAAAAGTACTGATGTGCAAGGTTTTTAAAACCATTTGCAACCCTAGTTTACTTTAGTTTGGGCAAATAAGCCAACAGTGACATAAACACTAGTACTTGTCCAAAACAACCTGCTGTCTAAAGGGGTTTTGGAACAGTTAACCAGTAATTACCATAAAGGTTGGATCAATTATGTCCAAGTGAGTGAAATTTAGAACATGAGCATTCATGTATTTTTCTTTGTACAGCTGAAAATGGATCTGTCAAATCAAAAACGCCTAATTTGAAGGAAACACAGGATGTTGCTGTCAAACTGGGTGTCCTGGTGTTATTGCATCCAACCCACATCCTCCTGAACAAACTACTTGGGGATCCTCGAGCCCCACATTGAGCACAAAACAAGAGAAAAAGCTGGAGAAGTTCTGCTTTCCCCCTGCGGCTAAAAATTAAACATCCGAGGGCCGCTTGTTCACTATTTAGCACAAGTGTAAAGAAGTCGTCTTTGCAGGAGCAATGTCCGGCTAATTGGTTTGTTAAGACGAGAGAGGCTGCGAGGGGAGAGACAGGGAGAGAAATTTCCCTTTTCTTTCACTCCAGACAGGTTAAATGTGCAGTTAGGCCCCGACAATGGAGGCGTCCTTTCACATGCAAAGATGAGGTATATGGAGCGAGCCGGGTTTTGTGGCTGCTGTACAGACTTCAATTGAGAGGCACCAAAGCGTAACGGTATCCCCTCCCCTCCATGCCTCCCACTTTCCCTCCTCTCTTCATTCCCTCCCCTCCTAGCTTCCTTCCTTCGATCTCCTTCACCTTGCAAGGAATTTATATTTCCAATTTCTGTACATTAAACATTTTAAAAATGTGAGTGTACCGTCTGTGGAGCCACTCAAAGTCCTCTGAAGGGACATTTTGAAGCCTTGATCTGGGTTTACTACAAAAACACCACTGACAAGCAAACAAAACCTTAATATCTCCAACATGAAGTAAAATGGACAAACTACTAAAATAAGAGCATCCTGAGGAAAATATTAACCTTAAACTTTGGAAAGTCAATTTAAAAGGTCTTCTTTCAAGAAGCCAATTTCTTGCAGCAACTAGTGGCTGTTTGACAAACTGCAGCTTTAGACACTTGTTTGCTTCCATCCTTCCACCTCTGACTTCATTTTAATCACAGCAGGTGATTCTGCACCTCAAGATTTAGCTAGAAATTGGGGCTGACTAATTATTGGATGTGGCATTACTCAGATTATTGGTGTTACAAGTTTAACCAATTCAGTTCTAATTGAACCAACTTTGTCTCTGTCCCGCCCACAACTCTGATTGGCTGTTACTCTTCCCATGTAACCAATCAACACTGAAGGATAAGTAAGTAAAATTCTATTAATTTAACCTAAGTTTTGTGTTGAAATTTATGCTATTCTGATTCTGAAGATTTTTATATTTACTGTAAATATATATCCAAGTAACCCTTATCATTGATCACTAATTATCGGTATTTGCCCTGAAAAAAAAAACAACAAAAAAACAGTTGACCCTTTTAGCAAGAAGTTACTGGATGGACGTACATCCCGTCTGACAGTGACACCAAGCAGGAGAAATATCTGTGCTACTATCTCATCCATCACCTGTACGCTATTTGAATTGCACATTATGTTAGACATTTTTAAACAGTTTGATACTGACAAAAAAAGCACGTGTGAGCAGTTTATCTAAATTCCTGATAGTTTTTATTCTGTAACCTGGACTTTAGCTCTACAGTAGCAATGTTTCCAAATAATTTAAGTGAATTTGAGGCAAACTTTAAAATGTTACAAAAAAAAATGTAAAAAAAAGAAAGAAAGAAAATATCAAGTAGGTTTGTTTCCATTAACTGCTTTGGAACCAGGAAACCAGGGTGCATAGTGCTGTCAGAAGGTGACGGTACAGGATAAGTTACACCTGACGGTAATAAACTGTAGATAATAGGTATGTCATTGAAGACACCAGAAATAAAACCAGCTGTTGTAAGCGACTACTTAACAACAACAAAAACCCTCAAAAACAAAATGATTCCAAGAGAAAAATGCAGAGAAGTCCTCAAAAACTGTTTCCAAACCTGGAAAGTTGTTATTCTCTCATGATAGCTGGTGTTAAAGAACTTATCAATTTAAATATCAGCCCTCATTTAAATAGAAAAAAAGTATAAAACCACCTCAAGCCAGTGCAAAAACCGAAGTTGTTTTTTTAAAATTTCGCCATTCTGATTAACTTTTTCTACCGAGATACTTAAAAATGCACATAAGATATGAAAACATACTAAGCGATCACCAAAAAAAAAAAAAATTTTAATATACTTTTTAATGCCCTTCCCCCCCAATAGCTGCTAGTGAGGTTGATTATAGTCAAAAGCCTTTCTGCTACTGCATCAAAACACTTTTCTGAAAGTGGCTGTTCATCTTCAGTAATAATCTGAGGACTGAAGCTGCTTCATCCCATCTCAACCAGCCCAGCAGAGGCAGGACAGCGGTCAGACAGGGAGGAGGTGGTGCACAGAAAGAAAAGATTGGATGGAGGGAGAAAAAAACAGAGCTTGTGGGGGGAGGCAGCGGAGGGTATATTGGGTGGTGCAGGGGGTTTGTCATACAAAGACTGAAGCCGTGAAATGGTGCTTGTAAAAGCCCGGCGCTGGTCGCCTCATTGAGTTGTCAATCTGCCCGGCAGGTCCCCTGTATGATGAGAGCTGTCAGAGGGAGCAGGAGGGGAGGGGATGACCTAATGCTACATCAGCTCCCTCCCTTTTCTCCTCTCACAGCTTTGAGTGACACCCCCACCGGCCCATAATGCCTCCCCCACGGCGCCGAGGCAGCAGATGAACTGGACCAATCGGGGCTGGACACTGGACAAAACACTGGAAGAGAAAAACATGGGAGGAAAAAATAATCAACACCTCATAAAAAGGACCACAACTCAACCAGATAATTACCAACTAATAAGATTTGTTGTGCAATCGGTCTGACTGTCAGCATTGTTAGGTTTAAGGAGACAGAAGAGCTTCAAAAAGGCCACATCTGATGGTACATTCATGTCACAACTGTAATGTAGTAGAGATGCAGCAGATCTGAAACATTTATTCTGTCTTTTTGCATCGTTTGGTCCCCGGTTTGGATTAAATCTGCAGGTTTTGTTGTGGTTTGGTTCATTTTTTGGTCCAGGTTCTTGAGTATGTTGTTTTTGACAGAATCCAATCAAACTGTCTGGAAAAATCAAAGAAGATTTCCAGTGAGACATGAGATAAAATGACTAAAAGTATGACGGGCAGTAAACAAACTGTAATCCATAAACTGTCAAGTAAAGAAAACATCTTTACTTACACTGTATGTCTGAACAAAGAACCTAAAACACCTACAGTAATCCAGGCCTGTTTAGCAGCAGAGTTTGGTTCATTTACTCATTTTTTGTAAAGTAATGCAGCAGTGCAACACATTACTACACTGGAGATGCTGTGATGTGACCTGTTGACCAGGAAATGATGGCAGTTTGCCTGATAGTTTCACAGTATTTTAAACAGCGTTTTGCTGCTTGGTGAACTTTTTGCTCTGACTGATGCAAACCCACAAACCTTTAGGTTTGAATGCCCAGTAATCAAGATAGTTGCAGCTTGTGATGTGGAGATCAGATGTGCTCTCAGGTCAGGTGAGATGTAGAATCCTTTTCCCTTCACCCTGTGAATGAACATGGCCTGACTGAGCTGTTAGAGCCAATGAAAGCTCATTCAGGACTCAGTTCACACATCTCATATCAACATCTATTTACACAATTTGTAGCATGAGAAACCCATTAATACAGTGCAAAATCATTTGCATCATGTGTACATTAACAAAATGAAAGGGCATTCTTGTAAAATGTGTACGAAATATAACCAATACCTGCAAAATGCCTCAGCCCATCGCCTCACCCTCACATTACTGTATTTCATTTAATGTAATGTATGTCATTTTATACATTTATAGCATTTAAGTTAATCCAGCAAATTTAGACTAAATATAATCTTGTAAGGTCTTAACTTTAATATTTACACTTGTTGGGTAAATTTGTTCAATTAATCTTTATTTTCTGCTGGTTTTCAGTGTGTTTTATGAAAAAACAGTAACTTGACTTAACCATGTTGACATGAATTCACATCAGCTGACAGAAAAACATCCACGACATTTTTCCCTGTTGCTTTAAATACATCTTACATTTGAAAACAGGTCTGTGTGTGTGGGCCGCTGTGTTTAACTATAAATCTAACAGAGGCACAAAACAGCCCGTAAACACAAGCCACAGGATTCTGAATCAACACTAAACTTTGCAAAAACAGTGTTTCCCGATTTCCTGAAAAGTCAGACCACGGCCTGATCGAGACTAAACAACAGTCAGTCGCAGGTTTTAAGAAACAGCTGGAAAGTGTGAGTAAACCTCAAACCAGGGATGAATCTGTGAGCTGGAGAGTGAAATATTAAATAAGGGCTTCACTGGTTTAGAGGATCTAAAGTTGTTATCGTGTTTTGAGGTTGAAGGAGCCAAGAACTGCTCATAGTTTCCATTTTACTCAGAGGCTTCAGGATCTGCACCTCCAGGACTGAAACATAATGAAAACTGTCCACAGTGAAGTCTGCGAAAGTCACCTGACTGCTGCTGGACCCTGACTCATGCAAATCTTCCTCCTTGTCCACTGCCAGCAGCTCTCCTCAGCCAGCTTTGA
The DNA here is from genome assembly GCA_024666655.1 of Dascyllus trimaculatus. Classification (NCBI taxonomy): domain Eukaryota; kingdom Metazoa; phylum Chordata; class Actinopteri; family Pomacentridae; genus Dascyllus; species Dascyllus trimaculatus. Next base: position 26,814,715 of record CM045459.1, on the reverse strand, counting down.
ATCGCAAATGTATGGGCTGGATTTTACATTTTAAACAAATGATGGTATTTACATGAAACCAGACACAAGCAGACACCAGACAGATAAACAGGAACTCCAGAGGTCTAGTCTTGTTCTGTATATTACCAGATCCCATGTTGGATAAGAGCCAGTACCAAGATGATGAAAAACAGTGCAAGTAACAATAACCTTAAATGACCTGGTTGATAATATTTTTTTTTTTTTTTTTTTTTTTTTAAAGATTTATTTTTGGCCTTTTTGTGCTTTTATTAGATAGGACAGTGGACAGAATCGGAGATGGGAGAAAGTGGGGAAGGACATGCGGCAAACGCCCGAGATCGGACTCGAACCCGGGACCTCCGCTACGCCTCTGCATTTGGGTCCCGCGACATAACCATTAGGCTATCAGGGCGGCCCCTGGTTGATAATATTTAATAGAAATATGTTTCCAGTCAGTTCATTCCTGATTTATCACTACACTAACAAAATCATTTAAATATAAATTAGGAATAGTATTTTTCCAAGTTTGATATGTATACATACATATTTTTATATAAAAAAATAAAGTGGCAGTTGTACAAACAAAAGCCAAAGTTTCATGTTAGTCTGCAGGAAGTAGGATCAGTATTCACTTACTGTCAAGTTACAACTTTTCATTTCTGATATTGGCATTAATTGTTTCACATCTTGATTTAAATACTTCAGCTGTGATTTTGTAATTTCTTATTTTTGCTACTGTCATTATACAATACAGATGTTAATTTACTGTAATACACATCAGCACAATAATTAAAATACAGTAAAGTAAAAACACCTCCTGATATCATTTATCACCTTTATGTAGAGTAATATTCTTCATAATTATGAACATACTTGAATAAGTGCTCAGTGCACCTAAATCAAATTATTTTAAAATGATCTCAAGTGAAATCTTCCTGTGTTCACTTTTAAATAGTTTCGAAAATATCATTTCTGGAAAATCCAGGCTGTAAATGCTATGGTATGCTATACTCACGCTACATAAAATGAATCATTTTCCAAAATAGAAATAAAAAATAAACAAAAAAAGATCAATCTTACAAATTTGCGTCACATGTTTAAATAAGTTAAAGACCCTACAATATTATACACAAATAAACTCCAAACTAATCCAGCCAACTTAAATATTAGGGTTAAAAACCCACAATATTAAATACTATAACAAATTATCTGACTAATTTCAAAATAAAGGTCAGTTGCCTACAAAAATGCACATGGACACCCCCAAAAATCCAAAAGTTCCCACTGACAGACACATTGAGGTTCAGACCTGGTGTAAAGTTTACTGTATCACATTGAAACTGAGGGAATATCAGACTTTAACCTCTCAGAATTACACAAGAGCTTTTAAAAAATCCACCATCTTTTTGTACTTTAATGTGATAAGCAATGTTTTGAAAGCCGGTTTCACCACAGTAACAGTACGTTTGGAGTCAGGTCACACGATTAAAACAAGGAAACAAGTTTAACAAGTTGTAATAATCGCTCAGTTTTGAACAACATGATGCCGTTTCACAACATTCACGTGATGCTAAATTCTTGCCGGTATCCTGAGTGGGACTGAATCTCAAAGTCTTTATCACGGCTGTCAGATCAGATTGACATGTAACCTTTGAAAGAGAATCTGTCACGATGCCAGGCAGCGACCGGAGGCAGTGCTGCATCTTATTGTGTGCCGTCTTTGTGCCTGCGTCTCGGTGACAGACAGAGACGTCAAGTCATCAGAGAGGACAATGCGTCTGGTCCAGAGCTGAACTCTGGGAGACGGAGACAGACAAAGAGATGGTGTGATAGGTGGAAGGAGGTGACGGGAACTAAAGGCCAGTGGGTGAAGCCGTTTATGTCGCCACCTGCCCCCTTGCCGTCTGAAAAACTGCAAATTAAGCATCAAGAAACCATTTGCTGAAGATGCTATCAGTGCTTTTCCCTTCAGAAAACATGTTTACTGTTTCACTCCACTGATTCTGCTTTCCCATTTTCAACATCAACAATCTCAAGGAGGGGAGGTTTGACTTTTTGCTGACGATGTAGCTCTTTGCTTCATCGGACCGTGACCTTCAGGAGGGTTGAAGCACTTTCAAGTCTGAGGCCAGAAAACAGTCAACTGGCCACTGATAGGCATCTAAGGACCTTTTTCATAAGCGAGTGTAAAGCTGACGCTCCTTATTTTTAATGCTCGACATCTCCGAATGCCATGAACTGTTGCTATGCTCAAATTTGAGTGTATGGTTTTAATGTGGTTTTTCATTGGAGATATGTGGATAAACCTTGGCAGCATTTTAATGCTCAACTCTTCACTTAACTCCCAGCTAAGCAAGTGGAGCAAACTTTTAAATGCCTTCTTATGGAGCTTTGTTTATTTGTGTATGTGTTTTAGGTTTTGGTGGGGGGTAGGTGGGTAGTGAGGGAGATGTTAATCTAAAGGGCTGCAGTGCCTCCAGGAGAAGGTGTTGTACCTCTTAGAGTGGTTTGCCCTAAGATTGTAGTTTAGCCTTGTGTGCAGGTTTGCAGAAGTGTTTACAACTTAATGGAAGCTATTGATTGTCCTGGTGGATGCAACTATAACTGCCTAGTTTATGATCTTTCACTGTTTTCAATAGAAAAAAAGGGCCACTCCTTTAGAACATGGTGACATTTAAATGAATGTCTTTCAGGAACACACAGACACATACAGTGACACGTTGTTGACGTCTGGACTTCAGAACAACAGCTTGCATGTGGGAAAGCTTTGTGTTTGGCTGAAAAAGCTTCAGAGTTAAAAATGGAGAATCTATATTTTAGGACCGTCAGAGGTGGGTGGTTTGTCCCGGCTCGGCTTGGCACGGCCCAGCAGGCCCTCTGAGACTGGCCCCGTTTGTTTGGACAGCAGGCAGTAATGTGGCGAGCGGCAGCCCAGGAGACTGACGAGGAATGTGGCTGAAGGTCTCATCTGGCCTCATCAAAAGACGACCACGAGCCTCTTTGCTGTCTCTTCTGTCCCAAAAACCCCAAACCATCAGATTACTGCTGGATCTGCCAGACCTCACAGCACCACACAGCTTAAAGGACACTGACTGTTGCACAAAATGCTGAAATAGATTTTTTTTTTTTTTTACATTGCCCTGGCTGAAACTTAATGTACTTCATTGCCACGGATCCTTGTGCTTATTATTTTAATGGTCTTTTATCTGAACTTCATTTTATTCAACTTTTGAATTATTGCCAGCTTACAGTAAGTCACACCTTTAGTGTCCCTGCTAAGTTCTGTTCCAACTTTATCCTGAATGTGTCAAATATTAAACCAGGTTTTACATTTTTCTGCACCCATTATCAGTATTTGACTTTTGCTGTCCTGGTCTGTATTATACTCTTATATAAATTGCTCAGACACAACATTCTGACCACTGACAGGTGAAGTGAATAACATGGATCATATTGGTACTATGTGGTGTTCTGCTGGAAAAACTTGGATTATAACATCCCTGTTGATCAGACTTAGACTCCCAAATAAACATTGTCACACAACAAGCACACTCCCTCATGCAAATCCCAAATGTCACTGGCCTACCCCTGCAGGAAAATGTACCCCATGCATGGATAAAACATCAAACAATCAGGAACATGTTGAGGAACATGACAATGGCCGAAGATGTTGATTTGACCTCCAAACTTCCTAGACCTCATTCTGATCAAGCATCAACAGGATGCAGTGGAACAAGTTTGACAAAGGGCCCAACTGCACAGCCCAGAGCACCTAAAGGATCCATGGCAAACATCTGGTTCCAGACCCCATAGGACACCCTGAGAGGTCCTCTTGTCCATTTCCAATGGTTCAGAGCATTTTGGACCACATGAGGGGAACCAACACAATATTAGGCAGGTGGTCATAATGTTATGCCTAATTGGTATACACACATCAGGCAGAGGGTTACTCCTTAATGCTAAATGTTTGTTACAGATTTGCAGAAAACTTGTGATAATGTCTGGAAAACAAATTTTTTGCAAATCAGTCACAAGTTTGCTGATGTTGACCACTAGCGGCTAGCCTCCAGACACATCCCGGCAATGAGTAGTTTTCCCCACTGAACATCTCATAACCTTCTGGTAAATTTGACGTTACTGGGAAATGTCAGTTTATGGTGTACTGGCACTATTGGCTTCTGGAAGACATTTGTAGTTATCCTTTCACAATGTTGTAGTAAATTTTATGTTGCAAATTAGATCTGTGGCAAACTTGCAGTGAACTTGAGGACTTAATTTTATGGAAAACTGACGGCAGGCTTGCTGTAGGTCCCCGTTTGCTGCTAATTTTCTGGAAATGTAGTTTTCAAGTATCTAATTGATTTTCTTGGAAACTGAACCTTCAAGACCGCTTTTTTTAAACTGCTCGTCAGCCATTTTCAGTGCCCCCGAGTTGTTTTCTCTGGATGCTCTGGTCTCCTAAAGTCCTAAAACATACAGGGCAGGCTAAATGGAGATTATAAATTGGCTGCAAGTAAATCTGAGGGTAAATGGTTATTGCCTGCTGTTACCTGGGATATGCTCAACCATTTTTGTGATCCTCTGAATGATGGTAGTCAAATCCTTTACCCACTTCTGTTTGCCATATGTTTTCCACAAAGTTGGCAACAAAATTAATTTGTATATGAATATGACCATGTTGCAAGTTTGTGGCAACATTGCCCAAGGACTGTGTTTGTCCCGTTTGTGCTGTTCATGGACAGGAGGGGAAATTATACACCTCATCTGGCCTGGGAAAGATTTGGGGATCCCCCCCGAAGAACTGGAAAGCATTGCCAGAGGGAGGGACGTCTGGAATGACCTGCTTCATCTGCTGCCTTTGTGACCCAACCCCGGATAAGTGGAAGACAAATGGATGAAATAATCCCTTGTATTATCACACTTGCTCCTTGTAACACTTGTCCGCCTTCCAACACTTGCCTTTTTAATCTCCAGGTCAGTGTTTACTTTTATGTATGAAATCACCATGTCCAGTTCCTTGTATGTGCAAACCTACTTGGCAATAGAACCGAGACAGGAAAAATCGTATTCAGCTGTGATTTTTGACAGACTCATCTTCATCATCACTGAAATACTTGAAGTGTTCAACCAACAGCAGTAGTTTAGAGGAGCGGTTGAGCAAACATCTGGCCTCTTATCTGCTACATATCAAGACCACTGATCTGAAATGCTGAAGTTTCCCTGCAGGCCACAGTCTGAAGCTGTCAGATGACCTGAGTGAGGTGGAGCCTTGATGCTGATCAGTAAAATCTCAGAGTAATTATTTATAGTTTTTGTCAGACCTCAGGGTCAAAAAGGTCACAGCTTGTGAATAAGGGCCATCAGTTATGATGTGCCACATTGAAACACAGCATCACCACATGATTTTACCAGATATATTTCAAGTACTGGAGGCGAGTATGATGCATTTTGTTAGTGTGACTAAAACCCACAAACAGCAAACCACCACATTTACAAAGCTATAAATAACACTTTCCATGCTTCACCAACTTGCCTCAAAGGGGTGAGTTTGTCTTGAAACCACTGTGGCTTTGATGCTTCATTTTTTAACACCTCTTATCTTTTCTTATCTTCCACCTCTTTTGCTAATGCCCTGATACAAATCAGATGAAGAGCCTGTTCTGACATGTTATTAACAAAAAACCCTGAAGTTTTCTTCTCATACTGCAAATATCGTCAGCGACAAACACTTTGGAGAAAATTAATCTGTACAGATTTGCATGGCCATTTCTTTCATAGTTGTATTTATATGTTTTTGAACCAGAGTAGGACCAATAACTTTCTGACATTTGTCTAAAATGTATGTCAACTCTGAATCACCAAACTCAGCCATTAAACTACTTTTTTTTTATTTCTAAAATTCTAATTAGTAAGATGCAGAAACTAAAATCACGTTTGATGTGCAGTTCCATGGGAAGGGGGGCAAATCTGAGCTTAAGATTGGACATTGCATCAAAATCATTTTATTCTGTATTCCTCATTTAAAAATTTGCATTAATCAGATTCCATAAAATAAAATAAATGTCACTTGACAAATGTGGCTGAACTGTAGGCAGTGTAGACAAATCAAAACATCCATAGTATGTAGAGCAAACATTTCTAGTAACGGTAACACAAAGGTAAAATAAAGATTTGTTTGTTTTGTGGTTTATGGCATTTTAACTGAGTTCTCTGTGCTTCTAGCCATGGCTGTGCCGTTTCCATAGAGGTTTATATTGAGATGGGAGCAAAAACACTTTAGAAACTCCTTGGAGCTCAATGGATTAACATGCCAACATATTAAGACTGTAAAGAATGTAGCTGCAACACATCAGCATTATCATGTGAGCATGTTAGCACTAAAAACTGGCTGTATTACACTATATATCTGTCAGATTTAGGTACATGTAGAATGTTTTTATTCTTTGTTTGGATGAAGTCTTTAACAAATCCCATATTCTCTGCACATGGAATAGTTTCCACCCACTTGCTTCAACAACCAGCTAACCTTTAAATTTATCAAGCAGAAACTCTATTAATTGAATGACTTATGAAACTGCCAGAATTTCATGTTGAATGACGCACTGAATCTGAAGTGTGGTTGAGGAAAAACTGTAGACAATTGAAATAAATCCGTCCTACACTACACTCTTCTAAATGAGCTCCAGTGGAATCAAATGAAGCAGTCTGAGCTGTACAGTAAGCTCAGTGTTTCGGGCTCGACTCCTGACATCCTGCTCTTCCTCTCCTCTCACCTTTTAATTGGTCAGAGCGGCCTGTCAGGACGTCGCGGCGCTGCATGACGCCTGCGTTTCCTCCCTTACAGCTCAGACAGAAAGGCTTCTGTCTGCCTCAGTTTCCATGTTGAGCAGGAACTTACCTGTTCTGCTCATTTCTATTGTGATTTATGAGTTTATAAAAGAGGGTGCCGGCCAACAGTGTCTAATTTTAGCCACAGTGCGCGATGAAGTAGACGGTGTGAAAAGGCTATTTTCTGCTACTTTTGGGGATCACATCATCTAATCAAGACACACAAGATTGAGTGTTCCTGGAAAGGCTGGTGGATTAACGTACATTTCACTTTTCTGCTGCAAAACCAACGGATACAAATCACTGCATCCTAAAGAATGACATTAGAGATGCAGGTGGAGAGGCTTGAATTAGACTTTTTCCAGAGGTGGAGGTAGGACTCAAATCTTGTGATCAAGCAAAAGTAGCAATACCACACGGCAGAAGAACTCTTCCATCTAAAGCCTGTGCGTTTGTATTTTAAGTTTACAGTTAATTGTATAAAGGACTGTGAAGACCAAGAAACCTGGCAGCAAAAAGGCACCATAATACATTTAACAAAAGTATACTTCAATGTCCAAAAACTAGTGAAAATAAACACACCAGGGGTGGGGAGATTTGAGTTTTGACAGGGTGAAAGGGGGTAGAGAGGAAAGAGAGACATGCAGCAAAGGCTCATCAGCTGGACTCAAACTCATGCTGCTGCTGGTGACCTGCACCCATGTGGTAACGCCTTAACTCAGCCAGTTATACAGCAGCATACAGATTTGATGTGGATATTACTGACATTTCGGCCTGTGACATCGTTTTTTTGCAGTTAACTTACTTAACACTTTGATTTTACCAATTATATAATTTACCAAGACCACCATAATCCAAAAACAGTAAAGTATTCATTTTTCAATTCTTAACACATTTTTTTTTGAGATGGCAAGATCTGCATTTTTTAGTGTATTTTACAGTCAAACATGGCAAAACAAGGTACCGCTATTGTATAACTACAATTTTTTGATGTTGATATTCACCGTTATGATCTGGTTTTTGCAGTTCAAATTATTTCGTGAATTACTTGTTATCTATGGAAGCCCTAAACGGCCATGGTCCGACATTTTTTGCACCGTTTGAGAAAACAAGAATTCTCCTCCGTTTGTTATAACGAGATAATTTTGTCGTTATCACAACATAGCGGATTTTGTTATCTCATGATAAAATTCTCATTTGAGGAAACGGAGCAAAAAAAAAAGTTGGACCATGACCGTTTAGGGCTTCCATAGTTATCTCAAATTTAACAGGAAAAATCTAATAGTACAAAAAAAAACCTGAACATAAAAATGTAAATAAAATGCATATGAAATGTATAACTACTTTATAATAGAAAACAGTGCTCATATGTTTACAATCTCAGCTGAAGCCCGAGTTATGTACAACTCTCAAGTGCTGCAAGAATTCATAAATGAGATTCAGCTGAGGTGCAACAGTCATCACACAGCAAAGGCCACGTAACACCAGTGTGGTCTCATATCTATTGATTATGAGTAAAGATGCATCATGTCTGATTCAGCTCAGCAGGTGATAACAGATCAACTGATAATATCCATTTGTTTTGCTGTTAACCGGATATTTAGAAGTAGTTTGAAGTTGTGGACTCTGCAGCCTCCAACAGCAGCCAGCATGTTTTTTTCCTGGGCCTTGTCTCTTTGTCTCTGGATCATTAACGTCTTCTGGAGGAGAGCCGGTCTGTCTCTGCAGACTGACCCGTAGCTGTGTGGTCAGGCTGGTTGAGCCTCCCGGTCACCGGGGCTCTCGCCAGACTGTCTCCCCCCACAGCGTTAGCTACAGCCTGGAGACAGACGGCTCACGGCTCAGAGCCTCGGATGTGATCAAAGATAAAGTTGCTGCTTCTGTGACCGTTTTGGGAGCATTTAAGTGCATCAGCCTCAAGGAACATGGTGCTGCCAAGTTTTGTCCTCTTAGAAATAAATCATCCGCTTATTTGAAGATAACCAAGTTCTAGTGTATTCATTTATATTTAGGGGGCTTCATTTGACAGTAAGGAGAGAGAACAATATGGCGTCAGTAGAAGAATGACTTGCAGTGGGTAAATAGTCTAGTCAGCTGGGAATCAAGCTAGAGACCCAGGAAATCAGCATCAGACAGTCACTTCGACCACCAGGACTCCCTGAGATGACCGATTGGGCCGGTTTCTCTTTACACCACTTAGGAAAAAGAATGAACTAAAGAATAAATTAAAGGCCTTAAACAGTAAAACACACATCTCAGTTTGGGCCTTTCATATGGTGTTTTAGGTCACAGTTTTCTCCCCCCAAGAACATAACAAGACATGTAAGGTTGTAAATGGAATAAACAAAAACTGCACCCTGAAAATAAGGTTAAATAAAAATAGGCTTTTGTTTTCTTAAAAAGGTGATACCGCACACATTATCTACTAAACAGGACAGAACTAAAAATTATGAGCCAAACCAGTACTTATGTGGGAGTCACTAGTTTAAGGGGTTGTATGAAGAAAGAACAAAAAAAAAAAAAAAAAAAAAATTAACTTGATTCTCACATTCAGACACTCAAAACTCAGCACTGAACTGAGTTTGAACCTTCTCAGAACCTTCTCAGCCACACTCCCCTACTGAGAAGTCAGAAACCTCTTTAAATAGTCTCCCAGTCAGGCTGATCACCAACAGCTGAGATCTACTTCACAGGTGCAGCAGATCTACCTGATGAGCTGTTAGCTGGGTTTTGTTCAAGGAAAAAAAACCAACACCTCAAAACAAACTCCTACATTAAATATCAACTACTTAGAAACCATATGGCTGCAAACTTTGAACAGGCCTCAAAACCAACTAAAAGAACACACTATCCTGAATAGAGCAACAAATTCAATTGATTTATAATTACATTTTTAATTTTCTTCACTGTTTTTAAAAAAACAAACTCAAATTAGTCTCCACTTCAAGGAGAATGTTAGAGCATTTCTCTTGGATCTTTGTTTTCATCTGCTAATCAGTGACTACTCTTGATAAACGGTCAGCAACTACATTGCCTTTCCAGCAGCAGGTCTTGCAAGGCTAAACTCCAGAGTAACGTTTGGTTGCTGAAAACGCTGCACCAACAGTAAAGGGTTGTGATCCATGTAAACCAGTGGATCTGAGTTTAACAGATTTCAAAGCATTCCAAGGATAGAATCGGAGCTAACGTCTCCTCAGTAGTGGAGAAGCTACTCTGGCTAGGACTCAACTTCTTTAAGAATGCCAACGGTGCTCAACATCACATGTTTGGACAAGCGCTGCTCCCACACCTACATCACTTGCAACTCTATACAGGGCAAAAGGATGACTGAAGTTAGGAGCCATCAATACAGGAGCAGTAGCCAAGAGTGCCTTTACTTGCTTAAATGAAATCTGGCACTCTGGTGTCCACTAAAGGGAGCAGCCCTATACTCCCACATTCCAAAGATATTTCTCAAAATTAGGCCCTATGTTCCCACAGCATACATAGCAGGGTGTTCTGAGAAACGTCGATTTCCCCGTCCTTCATTTGTGAAAATAATTCGGTTCACACCAGTGATAGAAGCAGCCGGGGAAGGGTGTCACGAACACTTTGAGCAAACAGGTGGCCAATCAGAAATTCCAAACGAGAGACCAACGTGTCACAATGCAAAAACGCTGGTTTCCCCGTTTACATGCAATCACTAAACTGGAGTTTTCCAAAGTCCCCACTTTGGCCAGAGTTTTTAGAAATAATCATTTTAAGATAAAACGTGGTTTTCGTGTAAATGAGAGGCCAAACCACGTGGAAATATCTGCGTTTTCCCTTCATGCAAATGGGGTCTTAGAAATGTGAGCGCTGTGGGAACATAGGGCTGACCCCCGCTGAAAAGGTGCCTTGGGACTGGTCAAGTCGTAAGTGGGCTGGCTACCCGTGCAAAATTGCAACAGATTACCCTGTAGTATCCTGCCATACCCGAAAAACAATTCAGCTCCTTTCAGGTAGTAGGAACAGGAAAATTTATTTTTTTCAACATTTGCCCACACAGGCAGCACCTTACCCTGTCCTATTACCTTTCCAATGTAAGTAGCTGGCTTGAGTGATTTCTGATTTGCCCAGGTTGACTGTTAGGTTGGCCTCTTAGCCATTCAAACACTGCAGTCATCTATCCTAATGACAGGGCAAGAGTCAGGATTTGTTACATTGCTGAGTTTATGAAAGTGAGCAAAATCATGGGTTGGTGGTGTTTGCCTTGGGAACCAATATGCATGGTGAGCTCCTTGGGCTGTTAGTTGGTTCTGCAATGCAGTGCTCCATCATATACACCACCTCCTTTCCTCCTACCAGAACAAGATATTTAATGTTATAAATAGGAAAACAAAAACGCACACTCAAATGGGGTTACAAATAAAAATAGGTTGTTATCTAAAACATGATAGTGACATTTGTCCCAACTACTGCCCACTGGATCCATCAAAAGGATAGAACAACTGAAAATTATTTTAAAAAAAACTCCTCATGTAGGAGTCACTAGTTTTGGAAGGAGTTGTATGGAGACAAAATTAAATAAAACAAAGACAAACTTGATTCTCTTATTCAGACACTTAAACTCAGTATCCCCAACAAAAGCCAGCTGATGGTGCTGAACCTTCTGAGCCACACTCCCCAACTGAGGAGAGTCAAAAACCTCTCTTCTCCCAGCCAGGTCACCAACAGCTGAGCTCCATTTCACAGGTGCAGCAGATCTAGCTGATGAACAGGGTGAGCTGTGAGCTGGGTTTGTTAAAAGAAAAAAAACTTCTTATAGCCATAACGCCTTCTCCCTAAAAAACAAAAACAAAAAAACAAACAAAAAAAAAACCCAACATCAAACTCCCACATTAAATATGAACTAATCAGAAACCATGTTGCTCCAGATCTATAACTAACTATAACTATATAATCTTTATATAGTCTCCCAGTCAGACTGATGACCAACATCTGAGCTCCACTTCACAGGTGCAGCAGATCTACCCGATGAACAGGGTGAGCTGTGAGCTGGGTTTGTTGAACAACAACAAAATAAAATAAAAAAACTTTCCGTATCAATCCATAAAAGACACTCAGATGTCTTCTAAAGTGATCATTTTTAAAAGTCTGGTTTATGTGTATCCATTTTAAACGGAGAGTTTGGGTAACAGTGATGCCACAGCTCAAATATCACAAGCCCATTGTTGCTTTATGTAATGAGCATGTGCCTGAACCAACAAAGGCAGATATACTGATATACTGTGCTATATGTCTCAGTTTGAACATCCTCAACTCCTCTTCTTGCATCGTCATCAATTAGACCAAAGACCAAGCAGGGGAGTTGAGGCATAAAGGTATTTAACCAAATGAGACATCCTTGCTTTTTTTTCAAATGCAGTGTCAGTTAAATATAACATGTTATAGTTGTATCACCTGTCTGTTTTTTTGTTTTAACCTTCTGCTGTATTTTAGGATCTCTGTCAGATGGGCAGAGCAATGTTCATGATATCATACAGTCTGTTTACTTATAATTCAGTTCACAATGTGGTAGAATGTGATGAGAATGTAACCCATCATTGTTCGTATATTAAAGCTGTGTGTTGCCTCTTTAATGTCACAGTGCAGAAAAGACTTAATCAAGGACACATCAGGGATACAGCTGTGCATCCTCACTCAGAGCTCCTCAAACAAACCATTTTAGAAATTGAGACGTCCTTGGTGACGATGCATCAAGACTGATGTTCAGGAGGAGACAATGAGACTGAAAGTACTGAAATAAAATGAGTTGGGCCTCTGTCTCTGGTAAGCTGGGAGTTTCTCTGATCAGGTGTGTGTGTGTGTGTGTGTGTGTCATTGGTCGTCTAATTAACAGGAGTGAAGTCACCTGTGCAAGGAGCTTCACCTGTCTCCAATCATCTCCCTGCTCCATAAAAGCCCCGCTCAGACTTTCATTCTGTTTCAGACCATTGATCAAGACACTGGTCAGCCAGCAAGCTCAGGGCTAGAGTGACAGTTATCTGTTTATTTGTGAACTAGTTTGTAACTTTCCTCCAGTCACCTGACTTCAACCCCACTGAATATTCACTGAGAAAAACAAACATGACATATGAACGTTTTGGGACTTTTTCATATCATGCTGGGACAACATGGCTCATCAGGCTAACAGCTCGAGTGCTGCTGTCTTCAAAAGGCGGCATATAAATATGAAGATATTCTGAAATTCATGAACGTTTTCCAAAGCCTAAACTTTCCCTTCAAATTATTTAGCTGATCTGTGTAATGAAAAATTTTGTACGGAACTAAGACCAAAAATTCTAGAAGAAAAACTAGAGACTCTTTAATTCTCAAGTCTACAGAGTCCTACATCTGACAAATATGAAAGACAATGTTATACAACCTGGCAAGTCACAGTTAAACTAGAAAGACACTGTCATCAGCCAAATAATGAAAATGAAGCATAAAAAAGTACTATACTAGTAATCTCCAACCAGGTGATGGAACAAAAACTTAAATTTGCTTTGGTCTTTATATTAAAAGCACATTTGACTTAACAACTCATACCAGTTCTTGTAAATCATTTATTTCCCCCATGGATCATGGCTAATGAGGCCAGATTTCAACATTAAACTGCACCAGCCACTGCATCTAACTGTTAATCAGCCGTATATTGTACTTCATTAGTGGTCTCAGTGGAAATAATCAGAAGCATATCTTTAAAGTAGTCAAGTTGGAAAACTTGATTCTGTCTTGGAGTTCGTGGTTTTAAAATTTGCATGAACAAACTTAAATTTGCAGTAACTGGAAGAAATGTAACCTCCTAGTTGACCTGTGAGAGCAGGAGGTCACTTTCTCTGGCCTCCTCCATCCTCTGGTCAGAACAGCTGGTTCTTGTCTTGTTCTGAAGGTTTGCAGATTAAAGAAAAACAAACCAAACAAACGGAGGGAGGAGCGCTGATTCGTCATCACCAGTCCAAACACTGACACACCAGAGAGATCAGAGTCAAACCTCCATCTGACGTTATCGCGGTCAACACTGGTATCGATGAATGTAAAGTCATTTTCTTTCACCGTTTACCTCTGTCGTCACTGAGATGACGTTTTCCAGTAATGCCTACCAATGTAGAGCTGTCATGAGACCTCAGTATCTTCCTATATTACTATCATGACTGGATTTGAAGCAAACTTTTGAAATGATGGAAAAATAAACAACTCAGGACCTCAAGAAACAAAACTGAGGCCATCTACTACAGAAAAACATCCTCAGGAATTGTTTTAATGGGGAAGTTGTAATTTATTAGGAGGGTTTTGAAAATTTTTACATTTCAAAAGTTTTTCTTCACGTTGTTTCAAGATTATTTGAAAATATGGTTTGACTTATCAACTAGCTTTGTGGCTAATATTGGGAATTTTCTTCAGCTATTTATTTTTTTAAAAATGAGGACACCAACACCAGCTGCTGCCAAGTGACTTGATTTAGCATAACGGCTCATGGTTTTGTCAGACAAACCCACAAACACATTTATTTGTGTTTACGGATTAAACAAACAGGACACACTATTTTAACGAGCAACTTTCGAAGGCACTAATGGATGGTATTTAATAAAGCTAAAACAAAGCAACGACTGTTCCTCTAATAAACCAACATGAGCCAAACAAATGGTAATTGTGAATGTTTTCTTCTTAGTCTGGATTTGACCTTTTTGGTGGCAGCAGAGACTTGGAGGCTCCAGTTGTTTCACCTCCATCTGAGTACACAGCAGTTTGCTTTAATTAACCTCCTGCTGATCTTCTCTGCTGTCCAATGTCGAAGCTGCTTCCATTTTCTGCTGAGGAGGTGGAGAAGGGAAAACCAGAGACTGGATCTCTGCTCCCTGCTTCAAAAACACTCCCATACTTGATCCACAATGTTTCAGTCAATGTTTCTCAGCAAAAACAACCCGAGCAGTCAGATGCTCCCACTGGTTCCCAGCAGGAGTCTGGACTCCTGGGTAGTTGTTATCTCCTGGATCCTGAGCACAGGTGACTCGGCTACAACATGTTTGACTTACTGAGGGCACGCAAACACAACGTTGATCTGAAGTCTTTTCATTCCACAATGGATGCTGTTTACTTTGTTTGTTTGCCTCTTTGGTAAACAGACTTTCTAAGGAGTTTCCCATCGGTTTGGATGGACCAGTGTGTGGTTTACAAGCTCTCTTCAAACACGGACTACTGCCTTCGTCTACAGTATCTGCTAAAGAACTGACTTTGTGATACCCAGACAATCAGGTGTTGGTTTGGTAAATATTTGATCAAGATGCTGAAGAGTTGAACTCTGTTTACATGGATTTAGCATGAAAATGTGAAACATGACATCTGAATGAAGAAAGCCATGTTAATGTGAAAGAATGTGGAACGAATTGTGACAAGATGCTATTCAATGAGCCGGACCACATCTGGAACTGGCTCTGCAATCGGTATAGTGTGACCACTGTATTACAGTATGAACAAAATACATGTAGCATGTTGAAAGATCACCCAACTGGATCCACTGCTTGATAAGACAAACCTGGTAAAAATGTAGCAACGGCTAGCAAGTCTGACATGGCTGATTAAAGAATGAAGCCCATTTGTGGAATGTTTTGTGCCACTAAGGATAAAAAATCCACCTCATCAGCATGTTGACATCCAGTCACAATGTAAGGAAACTGGAACAACAAACACCTTTAAAACCAGGTGTAAATGCAAAGTACCATGAATTACTTGAACAGTCATGCTAGCAGTTTTGCGAGGCTCTGCTTACAGCTGGTCTTTGAGCTAAATGCTAGCGTCAGCTGACAAGCTGTTGTTGTCAAGCAAATTTAAAGCAAACCTTTGAAAAGTTTAATTAAAAAAAAAAAATCGGTTTGTTTCCTTAACTGCTTTGGAATGAGTAAATGTAACTAAGTGGCAGAATAGGCTAAATGACTGTACTAAAAAGTGGAAGAAGCTGGAAACTAGTTGTTGCTAAGAGAAATAATCTAAATGTTGGCCAACAAGAGGAAAATGAAAAGGGATCTTTTGAAATAGTTTTTAATCAAGAAAGTTATTCTTTCAGTTGACCTGGTATTAGACATGTTTTGTGCTTTATAGAGACGAAGGCAGTGAACAGAGTCATGTAATGGGAGAAAGTGTTTCCATCACCTTTTATTAGCATTAACTCCATCCGAAAAAGTTTTTTTAAAAAAACAAGCAAGTGAAAAAAATTGAGAAATTGGATGTTTTTTCAAATGTTTCCTGCTTCTGATATGACACATTTATTTTCTAATAAAAATGTACATAAATGTGTATTGTGGAAACATGGCAGTAATGACGATGCTAACATGCTAATATTTAGTCGGTAGCCTATAATGGTTACCTTGTTTAGCATCTTACTTTAGCACATTAACATGCCAGTCAGTGAGTAGCTTGAAAGTATTTGGCCATAAGCTAAAAGTTTAGATGAATTTAAATCTTGAACAGGGGACAGCACTGTGTCCTCCTGAGACCCAGAAAGAAGAAAGTTTCTCATTTACTAAAAATCACATCACACAAAGTCCTTGGTATGGAAATAACATAAAACAAACTTGGACTATCTTAATTTTTGTTTTGTTGTCCTTTGTAGAGGACTTTTTGTGAAGTGTGATATATCCTCCAAGACCTTGTCTATGTATTCAAAATATTTATACGGGGGCCAGTCCACATGGTTTGGGACATTAACCCTAATTAACCTAGCATCTATTCTGTACTTCTATCACACTAGCTGGCTTCACCCTTTCTTCTTGAGCTGTCAGCTGCTCTTCCTCAATCACTGCTGTGGATCCTCATCATCTGACAAGTCTATGTCTGAGTCTCCTCCAGTGATTCTGTTCAAAATTCTGTCTGCCTCATTTAGTGAGCTGCCTCCTTTTGTATTGTGTAAAACAGGGGAAATAAATAGTTGGCACATCCCAGTGTCCTCTGCAGAGGACATTAATAAATCCTGTTTTAGGCCAAATAATTAATCGTGCTCTGAACTCGCTACACTAACTCTAAAACATTCCCTTACTACGATTAATCAAAATACTGAACTCACAAAACTGCTTATTACAAAATGACTTACCATTTTTCTTTCTATAGAATGTGCTTTCGTACCCCCACATATGTCACATGTCTGAAAAGCCCAGGAAGTACTGGGTGAGCTACAACTGAATTTAATGCAGTGGTATGTATAGCCTCAGAGTAATGGACCAAAAACAAATGTGCACCACAAGACAAAAATCAATGAATGGGTCTCAGGAGGATGTATCACCTTTCAAGGTTGCACTCACTTCCACTAATCTGACAGCAGTTAAATGTGTTGGCTTCATATCAGATTGAGCACCCTGGTACTGTGACTGTAAAAGTCATGGCAGTAAACTTATTAGATCGACCAAACAACTTTTTTTTTTTAAATCACTTTTGACACAAGTCTGAACTGCATGTCGCTGCATTAATGAATTAATGCTAACAAGTGACAGAACTTTGAGTTGTCTGAAGAGATTTGGGGAAGATTTTTGTCACAATTCAACACTAAACTGGTCCAAAGACATCAGAGCACATAGTTTGATATCACAATCACAAAACACCTTTTTTTTTTTTTTTGTTCACTTTGCACTACTGGTATCTATTACCATGGACGCCCTAAACAGCCATGGTTCAACTCAGTTTTTTCACTCCATTTTACCAAATGAGAATTCTCCGTTTTCTTATGACATAATTTTGTCGTTATCACGCAACAACAAAAACCATTATGTTGTCATAACAACAAAATTATCTCGCTTTCTCGAGAAAACAAAATCCTTTTCTCGTTATAATGAGTTAATTTTCCGGTGAGCCACTTATTGTTTAGGACAATAGCTTGTATCTGCAGACTTGCAAACAAACACATGAACAGGCTTAACTGACCTCATTAGAGTGCAGCTGCAGTAGAGCACCTTCTGGTCTGCCAGGTTGGTTTGCTTTGTACCTCACCAGACAATTAACTGGTTATAACGAGAAACAATTGTATTTTCTCAGACAAGGTAATTTTGTCGCTATCACGACGGTTATGTCGTCTTGTCATAACGACAAAATTATGATGTTATAGTGAGAAAACGGAGGAAATTTATCTTTTCTCAAAAATGGAGTGAAAAAAATCTAAGTTGAACCATGGCTGTTTAGGACTTCCATATATTACAAACGGAAATGTCGATAAAAATAGACATTTTATCCCATGAAGACAAACTGAATTGTCCATAATAAATGTAAGCCTGGTTCTGACAAAACATTAACTGGAGCTGAAGTTCAGTTTGTTGCTTCCAGCTGTTTGTAGGAGTCTTTGCTCAGTATTGTACCTCAAACAGTAGCAGGATCCACATGAGGGTCTCGAGTGAGAAAGTTGACATTTTTGCATATAGAACAAAACAGCAGCAACTTAATGATTTAGGACGTGAAATTATCCCTGACATGGAGACAGGATTTATCGGTATCAAACATTTTTTGACTTATCATCCTTCATCAGAGTAGGGATTCATCGAGTCTGAGGCATTCCAACGAGCAGATGCTGAAAACTTTGACCTGCTTGAACTACATGGGTCATGTGGACACCATGAATATCTGTACAACATTTCATGTCAATAGCTGTTGCGACATTTCAGTTTGGTCTGTAGTGCTTCCAACATGGCTGAGAGAAAGTTATGAGTGTGAGGTTTCCCACAATGCAGGACCTTGAAAGCTGCCCGGTCTGTTTCCACTATTACAAAGGCTTGTTGTTAAATGGTGGAGGGAAAATAAAGTGGATTCTGATTAATGTGGGAGACGGAGGGATGAGGCGGTCATGGTCGGGAGGCTTCTTTATGCCACAGTTTCTTTTTTTGTTTTTTTGTAATTTAAAAAAAAAACTGACAAAGCACGCAGCTCAGCAGAGGATCAGAGGTGTCTGTTATGAACTTGTGTGAAAGACGGAGATTTTAAGGCGTCTGAGAAAACAAACACACACACATTCACAGAGGAAAGAGGAGAATATAAACAGGAGGAGGAGAGCTGCTCTTCCGGACTGATAATTACATATTTCACTGATGAAGGCTGAATAGCAGATGATGACAGCCTTATTCTTCTTCTTTGTTTTTCCTTTACATTCTTTCTTATTTTTCCATGTGCTCCACATGCCCACAGAGACTCTCAGGGGCTTAAAGGGGCATTTCACTCATGCAGTAACTCTTTTTAACTGTCCCAGCTTGCAGTGCAACTAATAAGAAAAACATTTTCTGTCTGCAGTTGAAGGCTTGATTGTTATGCTTTTGGTTTAACTTCCAGTCTGGACAAGCACTTTTTGTCTGTCTTGGGAGTTTAATCAACTTCAAAACTGTAACCACATACTGTAATTTCACTAATGTATCTCCCATTGTGCCCTCAAAATTGAATCTAAATACAATATAAACAGTGCTGGCACATTTTTCATTTAATTAGTAGTTAGAAATAAACATCTAATTCTACTGGTGGTTGAGGAGTTTGTGATTAAACGGATTCAGAACCAATGATCTCCATACATCTATCACAAGTGTCACAAGACTGGGATGTTGCATCTTAAAGTCTAAATCATGAGGCTTTGTGGTTTCAAACAATGCATAATGTCTTTCAGAATGTACTGACACGGTGGATTTTCAAATGTTTGGCCTGATACCAAGTACTGATTGAAAGTGGATGCTCTGCTTGTATCCTGCATGCATCATTCAGACCGATCTGTTGGGTGTTTCTACATGAGAGCTTTGTGCTGCAACTCAGAGGTGGTGAGGATTAACCAGCCAAAGGGATAAATCAGCTTTTTTCCATTGAAATGGTGTTAAAACATTTCAATAATGCACAAGATTGTGCATCAACCTACCATCTGTGTGCAAGCAGAAATGACTCCTACACACTGTCCTTTTTCTTACTATAAACCTTATTGGATCTTCATCATTGGATCTTCTTTAGACCAAAATTAACCAACAGTTCCTCAGAGTGGTGACAATTGTCAATTAGAAAGCGCACCCCACCATCAAAAGTGAACATTCGGACCACAATAAACATCCACAACATGACTATAAAGTATAAAACTAAATATAGTTGATGTCAGTTTATCAAAACTTTTCCTAAAGCTTCATTTTTCATATTTTTTCATTGGTAAGTACTTGATGAATATGCTGTTAAATATATGGAAATATGCAGGAGGTCACCATAATACGAAGACATTCATCTACATAGTAAAAACACAAAATGGGCAAAGAACTGGAGATAAATGGTAAATGTCATAGAATCCTATACAGGTAAAATACAAAGAGAAGTTAATGATTAATGTAGTTTTTAAATGGTGGTTAATGCCAGTTTACTCCACCATAACTGCTTGTTGAAGGATTGTACGGCTTCAGAAACCTTCAACCTGTGACTTTCTGAAACCAATAAAGCTCATTCACTTTCCCACCAGAACCAGAGGTTACAGCATCACATAGCTGCTGGTTCCAGACACTTGTAATGAAGATAAAAGCTGTGTAATGTTGTTGTTCATAAAGGAACAAAGTGGTGCAACTTTCAGACATGCAGGGTTTCTTTGGTTTGTTCTCATACAGCAGTACTTGTTGCTCTTTGTTGTGTTTTTGTTCTGCTGTAAAGTTGAGCCATAAAACCGTCTCATGCAGTCACAGTGTTGTAAAACTCTGCAGAAGTCTGTCGTCTTTGAACGTGTTTTTAATTCAAATACATGAGAGATAACCCGCAAACACGACCGCACCCACAAATCATAAAGCTTCCAAACGCACACCAACGCCTCTCTGCTTTGGTTCATGTGACTGGGTTTTCCAAACAATGCAGGCAAATTCCTCAAGTGAGGAGTGGAGCAGCTTTTAAACGTGGGATGAAAGTGTGTGAGATAAAACTGCATCCCAGTAATTCCAGGAGAATTAAGGGTTTATGTTCCATTGTTTGGTTAAATTATTGTCACCACAAATTGATGCAAAATCTCCTGAAAACCGAGTTAAAATCTCGACTGGATCATTTGTGTTTGGAGCCTCAGTCAGTTTTCTGGTCTACAGGAGACTGTGAGAACTGTGAACACAGCACGGCATGAGACCTGCTGCCACAATCTGCAGGAAAATCATGTAAATACTCTGATACTTGCTGCACAGTTGGCCGCACTGACTCAAACTCAATGCAGGTTATTAAAGAAAATTACACTAATTTCCTCTCACTATCAAGACCAAAGATTTCAGGTTTCCAACATGTTGTTCGTTGGGAAACTAGATTTGTTTTTTAACTACATGATCCTGATTTTTGCTTCAGTTTCGGTCTCATGTCAGTGAACGCAGCATTAACATCCTAGTTTCATTCCTACCTCCATATGTCTTTACTATTTAAGCAATTTTTCAGTGCTTTCTTGCTCAGTTGTATCTTGTAAGGTTCTAAGTGGCACATAGGAGGGAGAACATTTATGCCACTTATGTTAGATTGCTTTGTACAAACAAAATTCCCCAAACAGTGTAACTTAATGTAGAGCTGACTATAATATCATCCCAATAACTGTTACTGTTAATGAAAACATTAATTACACACATCCAGATTAAACGGTTGATAGTTGTATCAATATTTTCTGATTTTTTTTTTTTTCTTTTTTTGGGGGGGTCTTCTAACATCATTACTCCACCATGGTCTCACTTTTTTTTTACTTTTTGTGGTCCGAAAAAAGACGTTAATAAAACTCTTAATGTGGCTTATGTTTAGAGAATTATTGCTGAGAAATAATAAAAACAGAAAAAAGCAGCTGCTACTTCCTGCTTTGCATCTTTTACCACCACAGTTCTAGGGATAAGGTTTGCTCTTTTTCTGTTCTCTTCTCTTTAACTTAAAGTGGGTGAAGTTTATGCTATTGTGCCGCCACAATTTTATAATGACAAGAACAGCTCACATCCATGAAAACACAAAAACTAGAAACGCATGACAAAAACGGCACACTGTCAATGTCAGTCACCAGAATTTCAATAATCAGGTTTTCAGAGGAGTTTATGTCTTACTGAGCTGCTAAAAATGTACAAAGGTTTCCAGAAGTGGGACTTTAAGTTCCTGTATTGTGATTTTTATTTTATTTATTTTAAAATTCTACTCTTTGCTGACATGATTGAAATCTATCAGGAAGCCTAATACTGCAGTTTTATGGCTGTTAGTTAATTTACTCATGAAACCACATGATTGTAAACCTCCTCGTGAACAGGTGTCATTCATTTAAATCAATTTAAGACAGATATGTTCAGTTCTTAGAGAATCTAGTTTGAAAAATTAAGTTAAAAAGGTCCATTTCAACCTTCATGTGGTTTCTGAAACTTCATCCTCTCCTCGATGTGCTGCTTTATCACTGTTTTTACTGCGCAGCATGCATATTTCAAATGAATCCTTAAGTTAATATTAATTTAATTACGATTTTTTTTTTTTTTTTTTGTCTGTGACACAAACCAGAACAAATATCGGACGCAATCTGAGAATCTGTTCTCTTAAGTCATCTACAAAGCTGCTTGTTACCAAATCTTTCATTAAAAATGTCCCCAAACTGACAAATGGTCATCAGTAAAAAGATAAAAAAAAATTAAAAATCTCTGCAGTAAAAAAATGCACACTCAACTTGTATGTTTGTCTTTTTTTCCTCTTTATTTTTATTCAAAATCTTAAAATGTTTCTTCTAGAGAGACTAAAACCCTCCTTGGTATTATATAGTGTGTGTGTCTGTATTTGAGTCTTACAGTAGGAAGCATTTAAAACTTAAGAGGCCTAAATTGCTACCTGGACGCTCGGCTCCATTTGCTGCCTCTGAGGAGAAAGTGTAGGTTGAGGAGAAGGAGTTGGACTGGAATACGCTCGCTACACGTCCATTGACGCACATTCGACTTAATGACGTCCAATCTGTCACATCCCCGGCCTCCATACATGAACAATTACAGGCCTGCTTGGCTGCAGCCGACGGTAATCGTTCACATCAGCTGAGTAATGACTCTGTAAAAAGCCCAGACAGCCTGTTGTTTCCAAATGACAGTTTTGCATATTATTAAAGGAAGTGGCTGTTTTAAAACTGGGTGTACCTGCAGCTTTTACACTTTGATTTTGCACGATTTACTGCACCATTAGTGCATGTACATTAAATTTCCTGATCAACCTGAAACCTGCTTCCTCAATCATGTCTGACTGGGAGCAATATGGTCCTGCAGATTATCTTACCGTGCACTTTTTAATGGTTTGAAGTGGGCAGGAACAGTTTATTTGTATTTTTGGATTAGTTTTGCATTATGTGAGTCAAAATCTGATGATGGCTGTGTTGCTACTTTATAGAGTCAACTCAGTCAGATGAACTTGTACCCAAACAGCATCGATAAAGCAGATCGGCAGAGATTTTAAGGGTCAAATTGAAAAATTAAAGCCTCAGAGTGCATTTTTCTGAACTCTAATATTAACACTCAAAACACAGATTTGCCTGAGCTTAATAGTTGACATTACACTGAACATTTAGCCACCTTATCTTTGTCATTATTGTTGCACGGAAGAGATGCTGTAGCTTGACTTGTAACACTTACTGGTATGTTGAAGGATGCTCTGGCATGGCTCAAACACATGAGATAATACCAAAACTCTGAGAGACTGACTGAACGATCAAACGGTTCACCTTAATTTAAAAAAATAAGAGCAGGCAGCCTCCAAACAAGCACATCTGGCAGCAACAGTCACACTACAGTCAGGTAATCGGGTAAAGGTGTAATGTTGGTCTTTTATCTCAAATAAAAAGCACTTTGGGCCAGCTTGTGTTTTCAATGTACTGTAAAAATAAGTTGCATGATTTGACAGTCAAAAACGCTGCCATCATTTTTTTCTTAAGTCTAATGTTTGATGTGAGGAGTAACTGGGCCCTGCTCCACTTTTTTAAAACGGTTGTGCCTCCATTTGTTATGGAAAAACCAAAACATCTGTACGGAGCCCCTCTGGTGACATTGGATAAAAAAAAAAAAAAAATGCGTGGCCATGAGATTATAACACACGGCCACCAGATCGTTATTGTTGTCAACCCATGCAGACTTTTGCTTTTATCATGGACAAGTTTGATTTAATTTTATTTTAATATAGGAATGAATTACAATGACATACTTCAGTCACCTGCAGCAAGGCATGGAGTAATTCTTAGTTATTATCTCGTGGCCACGAGATGGTAATGTGTGGCCAAGCATTTTTTTTTTTTCATCCAATGTCACCAGAGGGGCTCCGTACATCTGTCCACATGTGGCTTTATAATTCTAATCCTAAAGTCATGTGAGCCAATCACAAGCCTGAACAAAGCTACTAGCGGTTCTAGCAGTCCAACAACAACAATACCCATCGAGGCAGAGGAATCGCATGTATGGGTTGATTTTGATGCCTCTGTTTCGGTATGGTGGAGGAGTAACTGCACATCTGTGTAAAAAGTTCTGTTAGCGAAGTTTAAACCAGCACTCCTTTGGCTGTCTGTTTGCCTCATGTAATCAAAAGACCAAGAAGTCAAGACTCCGTTTTCTTGTCTCGGCCTTAGCACTGCAGACAGAAGCTGTCTCATACTTTCTCTTAAACTTTGATTGTTGCAGTGTGTAGTTAGAAATGAGTTATCCGTCTGCGTGTTGTCTGCAGCTCAAGCTTGTTTACACTCGAGAAACACCACAATGTATGTCTGTGCAGACGATTGTGGGTCAGAATGACCAGAAAAGTGCTAGCTTGCGTACTGCAAAATCTGACAGAATGTAGTAGGACACCCTGGTATTCGTGGCATACTACATGTGATGTACTATCTATTGGGACATACTAAGTCTGTGTTTGAAACCGTCTACGACATACGGCTGATCATATCTTGCAGCATTTTATTGCAGGCTTGGCCAGTTTCTTGTTTTGCAAAGCAGAAGTAAACACATGAATAAATCACATTCAGATATAAAGAATTCAAATTCACTTCCTACTGGCACAAAATGTATCCCATATAAACAGAAATTTTACTACGCTGTTGGTCAAATCATTACATACTGCCAGTGTAGTGGACAGTTTTGAACAGTCATACTAAATCTTTTCCTGGCACACTATATAGTATGGAAGTGTGAATATAGGAACCAACCAGAGTTTCTGAGTATCTTCCCCATGGAAAGAGTTTCCTAGAAGGTTTGTCTCACCCAAAACTGTTTTTCTGTGGACAAAAGGGTAGTGACATGTAGAAAAAGCAATATTTTAAACGCTCATGTAAGTGTGGACAAGGCCTAAAGCTCCAGTCCAGAATCTGCATTGTTTATTGGCTGACTGGATAAGTGCAGGTGTTCAGGTGTTCCTGATTGCTCACTCAGTGTCTTGGCTGAAGAGATGATGAGGGAATAAAGAACAGCTGAGCAGGTCAGCTTGACTGAGAAAGGTGGGACAGTAAGAGATGATCCACATAAGAGTGCAAAAATATTAACCGGTTGAAAGTGAACAAAGATCAGGCAAAGTGAGTTTCGAGGTCTGACATAATGTGATATTTGTGCAGAATTAAAATGTTGCATGACAACCAAAAGTACAGGCAAGCTGTAATTTTAGAGTAAAGAACACCAATTTCAGAGGTCGTCAGAAGACATAAAGACAGAAACCAGAAGATTGTTGTGATGACAGTCATTTGGGAGACATGTATCATATGCATTCAAGAATAATGAAATATGGAGAAAATGTAGTGAAAAATGTAACGTACTTTAGCCGTACCATGTGTCTTCATTTTGTTTGTGCTCCACACATGTGATCATACTTTTGAGTCATAAATTTTTAAAATGAAACAACAAAACTGTTATTTACTGAATGAGGCTTTACACAACCAAACTGACGTAATGAAAACGATGTGGTTTTATACATTTTTGCATATTTTTGTCACATTCAGCCAATGGATTATTTTCTGTCAACATTAATAACTGAACTATCCAGCTCTTATGTTTGTTGCAGTTTTAATTTAAGCACACTGAGGCTGCAGCAAAAAATTTAGATATTTAAGCACAAGCACTAAAGAATAAATGCTGGAAATAGCCCACAACTGAGACTGCAAAAGTACAGGAGATCAGTCTAAGTGTGAAAATGACCTTGCAGTAATGTTAAATATATAAGACTGAATTTATGGGCAGAGCAACACAAACAAACCACTGGGTGAAAGTTTGAGCTCACTGAAGTGATTAAAGCCAACAGGAAGAGCCAAACAAAGGAATCCGTCTTTCTTGTAAACACGAGCATCTGTCTTCTTTTTTCAGGCTGTCATTGACTGAATGTAATCAGAGTAGTTTTGACAAACATCCGACACTTGGATGTACCAGATCTCTAACTCTGCCAGTGTCGGTGCCCCATCCACCCTATATGGATGATCTGCAGATGAGACAAACATCCGTCTCTTTTTCTTTTTCTTTAAAGAATCCTGTTATTGGCACATGTGGTCGCCTTGGAGGAAGTGGTCGTCGCTGTTGTTGAAAGTGGGTGTGAGTGCTGCATTTTTGAAAAGTGATTTATGAGACCTCTGGGTTCCTCTTTTGTCTTTACAGCTGCGGTTTCCTCTCGGCTGAGTGTCTCTTAGACACCACACTCTTAAATGCCTCCATCCTTTGTGTTTTTGCCCTTGAAAGTGGAAGACTTGAGCTGCTCAGGAAGAAGCAGCTCGGAGATACACTGAACACATCTGACCACCTGCTGCTCATCTTCACTTAGAATATTTCAATTGTATAAAGACATCTAGAGCAACAGAGTCCTGGACTATGACTATCAGCAGTGAAATCAAACCACCTGAGTTTTATTCACTCACCAGTTTTCCCTCAAGACCTGATTTTTTGGGATGATATGTAAAAATCATGTGAACCAAACGGGTGCATGTCAGGTTTTGGCCACATAACACAATCCTGTCCCTCACAAATTAAACACATACAACTAGTTTGTAATGGAAAATATGTTTTGTTTAAGGGAAAATGTTAAATATGTTTCAATACTGCAAGAAGTCTGCACAAAGTCATTTATTTTTCCTGCATCACCTGTTTGTTGCTACTAAAGCATCATCCAACATTTTTTGTGGTTGTAATGTTTAGGCTCTGAAATACCTTAACTAAGTTTAGCAGAACACTGACTACAGTCTTGGTTTAATTCAAAGAAGTTTTATGGATTGATATGAAAACAAACCCAGCTCACAGCTCACCCTGTTCATCAGCTAGATCTGCTGCACCTGTGAAGTGGAGCTCAGCTGTTGGTGATCAGTCTGGCTAGGAGACTATATAAAGAGGTTTGACTCTCCTCAGCTGGGGAGTGTGGCTCAGAAGGTTCAGCACCATCAGCTGACTTTTGTTGGGGATACTGAGTTTGAGTGTCTGAATGTGAGAATCAAGTTGTAATTTGCTTTTTTTCCTTTTTCTAAACAACCCCTTACAAAACCAGCGACTCCTACATAAGATGTGTTTTGGCTCATAATTTTTAGTTCCATCCTTTTGATAGATTCAGTGGGTGGTGGTTTGGACAAATCTCACCTTTTTACAAAAAAAGACCCATTTTAACCCCATTTTGAGTTTGCAGTTTTAGTTTCCTCATTTACAGCCTTAAATAACTTGTGTTGTGTTCTGGGGGAAGGAAATGTAACAAAAATCAAACAAACTTGAAACACAAGACACATTTACTTGGTTTACATTTAATGCAAACCAAAGTATTTATTAAACCAAAATATTGTTGGATCCAAAAGCTAATCTCACATGGCATCTGACCTGGGTTTTTTGCAAAAGTAGGATTAAACACATCCAGGATAAATGAGCAGGTGTGGCTTGACTAAGCCTTGTAGACGCTTTCTTGGATTAATTGGTTGCACTTCTGCTAAGCCAGGATGAACAGACATAACTTAGTCAGGCCAAGTGTGGCTCTTTGGGATAAGTGCATGTTCACAGTATTAAGAAGGCCACGAAATCGATCACAGAATCATTGATGGAAGAATGGATCAAGAACGTGCATCTTCCTTGCAGACCAAGAGCTGCTTCTTCAGCAGTAGTCTGGTGCTGTATTTTAGGACCAAGGAGCCTACATGGGTACCTCAGTCCATCAACGGAAAATCAGTACCTCTCAATGACACAGTCTTCTCCAAACACCAGTGGGTCTGACTTGTCCCTGAAAACTCTTTCATGCTAAAAGGCTCATCTGACAATGAGCGCTTCCTCATCCTGTGCATTTTCCAAAATAAGGGCATGCCATCATGAAGTGGGAAAGGGTGAATGAGGAGTTGGACCTATATATACTCTGCTGCCCTTGTCACAGATCTAATTGAAGCCATCTTTGCAACTCCAGAAATTGTTAGAAGTAATAATCTAATTAACTGCAAAGAGACATGTCTAAATCAAATCTCTGACAGCAATTTGACAAGCAGCCTTTATTAGGATTGCAACATAACACCAGGCCTGACAGTAATGAGACCAAACGAATGACCAGAAATACTGCTGAAGTTAAAAAGTAGAGTCAGAATAACGTGGAACCCTTCAGATCCAACAGTAAAGTCTTCATTTTCTTTGTGTATTCTTAGGAGACAGTGAAAACAAAATTATCTTCTGTCAGTTACATTGTAGTCCAAATGTTTAGGTGGTGATTTATAATCATTTCTCATTTTTTCTCCTCATTCATCATCATGTAGGATTTCTTTTAGGTATCTGTATTATATTGTACCTACCTGAGTAAGGTCAGATTTTTTTGTTGTATTGATAAGGAAAGCATTCCAAATAAACCATCTGGCTTCTAACTTTCATAACTCAAATGTTGTCTTTATGTGTTTTAGGTCTTTACATATAAACTGTGCTAAAAAAATACTAAAACTAAAAGTCAACCAGCAAATGAAATGACTACATTTATAATATTTGGATGATGTAACGTTGGGGGGGGAAAAAAAAAAATCCCAGAAGTTCCGTAAGACGCTCATTTCTCACAGTCCTGACAGCAGAGTCACAACAGGATTAGCCTTATCCTGGATGTTAGCCTGGTCTGGAGCAGACTAGCTGCAGAGAATAAATCACCATGGTTACTTGTCCAGGATAAACTCGGCCTGCTTTTGTGCAGCTGACTTTAGGCTAAGTTTATTCGGGATAACCAATATTTCCATGCTTAATCCCTTATCCCGGTTTTGTGCAATACCCCCTGGTCACTAGCATCAAAATCCCAGGGTTACGTTAAATTATTTTTACTATTCCATTTTCTTTTTGAATCCAGAAATTCAAATAATTCTTGGTCTTCAGCTTCTTCTTTTGCCGCCCTACCAAAATGTGAAGTAGCTATGCTGATCCACAAACATACAGTTTTCACATAAACGACTGTAAAATTGTAAGATGTCTCTCCTGCACTTCCCCTTCAACTTCCGAAGGTGGACTTTCTGGATTGTCTTATATGCACAACTTGCAAGTCATGTGATGTGGCTGTAGGTCAATGCAAAAGAATAGGCCAAGAAAACATGTGCATTTCAAAGGTTTGCCAGACAATGACATTAAGAGATATTGATGGTCATGTTACATTTGAAGTTCTGTGTGCAATCTTTGATTTTGAAAGTGAGGACTAAAAAGTGATTTCTTTGGTTTTGGATGAGGTGTCAACATTTCAGAATCAGGAGTAACACTATAAAATGTTTACATCTGTACCTGCTGCATTGTCAGTAGTCAGGAATTTCACTTAAAAGCATCATGAGAATGTAAACCCCAGTGTGCCCTTACAGTGGACTGAGTGTTTTGACTGGATTCAAGGGAAAACAGGTTAACACAGTGAGTGGTTTTATTGCTTCCCAATGGGGAGCTCAGTGTGTCTGAAATGAGTTATCACCGCGGGCAGGCGACATAAATCTACTCTGACACGACCACTCTGCCAGCCAGGAAACAAGCCAGTCAGTCAGTGAGTCCAGTGAGCCAAACTGACAGCGAACCAGACGAGCAGGATTCAGGACGCCGGCTGGTCAGTCAGAGCTGCCGTCAGTCAGGGGAAAAACCAACCAAGAAGTAATTTTAACCAGTCAGTCATTCAGGAGCTTTCACACTGTCAACAGCAGAGTAGGACGACATAAAAAACAGAGCACTGTAGGATCCAGGTTAAAGTTCAGGACAATGAGATCTATGTCCTTGTTCTTCTGTCAGACTGATGGTGCAGCTTTGGAGAGTTAGAGTCAAAATTTGGCCTCCATTAAAAAAAACAAAACAAAAACATATCCACTCATGTCAAATGACTATTCTTTTATTGTGATTATTGAAGAGCCCATTGTATGCTTGCTTTTCTTTTACTGTGTTTAGCTTTTTTTTTAAATCTGGACCTCTGACAAATGAGCAGCTTCCAACATTAGTTCCTTACTGGAGCTGCTTCTGTTAATGGTACATTCCTACACTTGGAGATCTGGAGTTTCACTGCCTAATCAGCATTGCCTCACTTTTGTCAGAGCAGACTGGGGTTTTTGGGAATGAGGTCTTAAATAAAATGAGCCTTTCAGACAGAAAAGATGCTGCCACAATGTACAGCGTAAGAACAATAGTGCTTTGAACATTAATGACCCCCAAAACAAACCAGTAAATGATCGTAGTATGGGCTCTTTAAAAGCAACTTTAGATGAACAAACATGAATGAAAAGATGGCATAACAGAGCTCTAATCTAAATGTAAAACTACTGATAAGAAGAGCTGACAAAGACTGAATCTGCATCAGATTAAGTAGCATGAATCACAGGAGTCTCCTCCATAATAGTGTAATGTAGCAATTTATTATACCTGCTTTACACTGTGTGTTTGATCGACCAGCACATGGCGCTGCTGAATGATTCTGCACCGCACTAAGGAAAAGTAAAGCTTGAACCAACTTAACTGCTCGTCCTTGTGTCAGCATGTAATCTTCTTGCTTCGAACACATCGTCTACTTAAAATGTGATGCACCCGTTTGTAATTGTAGTTTGCATTATGTAACCACAGATGTACCACTCTATACAGCTTTCACATGTTGGCATAGTCATGTTGTTCCATATATACACCGTTTTGTAGAGCTTCTGAGATTAATGTAGGTTTGTCGTAGGTTCTATCCTGCACTGTCTTGTTTTGTTTGACTGGAGCCTTTAGTGATGGCCCTTTTGGGGTAGTCCAGTAGGCATTAATGGGCAACTTAACACTGCAGAAACTCGGAAGATGCAAGGTGGTACGAATATTATCAGGAATTATTCCGTAATCTGTGCTTTGTCTTTTTTTTTTTTTTAAAGATTTATTTTTGGCCTTTTGTGCCTTTATTAGATAGGACAGTGGAAAGAATCGGAAATGGGAGAGAGTGGGGAAGGATATGCGGTAAACGCCCGAGGTCGGAGTCGAACCCGGGACTGCCGCTGCGCCTCTGCACTTGGGTCACGCGACATAACCATTAGGCTATCGGGGCACCCCGTGCTTTCTGTCTTTTTGATGTACGATCCAACAATTTTAACAACAATATAAACTTTTGGTGTAAGTAAACAACAAACCATAGCTAATGGATGTACCTCCACTTCTATAAACAAGTAAGAAATGGAACAATGGAGGTCTGTTATGTTTGCCTGTATGGCTTTGACATTGCAGATGGTGGCATTGGAGAGAAGAATGGTACTACATTGAGAAGTACCATTGATGGCGGTCAACCAATCAGCATTGGCTTATCGGACTTTAACCAATCTGCATCTCGGCCGCTGCAGTTTCTTTAGGGAAGCTACCCTGGAGGTTGATCCTTCCTTGACATATGAATATGAGACATACGTTGTGTCTCCTGTCTGAGTATAATTGGGCAACTCCTCTGGATAAGACTAATGTCACTGTGTGCAGCCTCTTGAACCTAAGCCTTAAGCTCAGTGATACATCAATGTTGACTGAAGAAGATAGGGAGTCTAAAAAACTACCAGTGTGGTCCAAAAAGTAGCCTGAAACACAGCAACCTTCTCCGAACCATTTTGACCTCTCAAATCAAATAAAAAGTGGAAAACTGTGCAAAAAACAGCCCAAGCTAGTGGAATGTTTTTTTGAATTTAAGAGCAAATCTTGAAGGCAGAGACTCCATGTCTCTTTCTCAACGAAAGACAAACTCATTCACAATAAAAAAAAAAAGCTCTGTTTTAAAGTGAAGAAAGCCTTCCAGTATAAGACCATACTACAGATAAATCTGTGTTTCTATGCGTAAGCTAGAAGGACGTCTATAACTCAGCCCGTACGAGTCCCTGAATAACCGACTGTCTCATTGGCCGGCTGCTTCGCTGCCTGTCTGGCTGACGGGGCAGTCAGGTGATTACAAGGACGCCATTCGGTTTTACAGCAGAATAATATGGCCACTGTTCACTCTCTTTCCTTTCTCTGTCGCCCCATGAGGATATGGAGGGGGCCGGCAGGGGAGCGATTAAGATTTTAGGGAGCTGCCTGGCTGGTTCAGGGGTTAGAGGGTAAAGAGTGGGGATTTATTAGCGCCATAAATTAGACCCAGACGTCTTCCCCCCTCATCCCTCCCTCCTCCGAAGCCCCTTTTATTTTAAATCGCTCCTTCTTGCATCCCTGCTCTGAACACTAAGTTATTTTAAAGGTAGATGGATAGATGGATAGATTCATTAAAGTGCGAGGGGTTGAAAGACGGCTACTTACCTCACTGTGAAAGCCACACAGACAGCAGGGCTCTCAGGTCGGACCTACAAATCTTCCTGTAATGTTTGCGAACGTGTCAGCTCCATAGAGGCTCGACTGTACTCCAGCCTGTCCTTAACGACCCCTGACAACCTCTGAGTTTGCTTTAAGAGGAAACGGGGACCGTCAGTCAATACAGAGATCCTCCTTCAGCTCGTGGAGTAAAGCTCAACAACACCTCCTCTGAATGTGATGTGATCCTTATCGATGGTTTCAAAGGAGATTTCTACGCTTGTGATGTTCATGTTAAAACCTTGACCTTGATGCAAACTAAAGCTCATTTATCTTTCCAGGTCTGCACAACATGCAAATCAAAGCTTTTTCAAATAAAACAGAAATCAGATATTTCAGTTTTTTGTATTGGTTAGTTCTCTGATATAGTTTTAGCATTTCTGGTTCAAAATAAACAAGAATTAACAGTATGACTAACATTTTTCACCCTCTCAACCCCAAAACCCACTGATGGATTTGAAAGGCATGTCATTTTGTTTGTGTTTTTTTTTTTTTTTTTAAATCTCAAATTCCACCATTTTTAAGAGACGGAAACCAAAAATCATTGGCTGTTCAGCTTTCCAATAGCCCTTGAACTTATCACGTGTAATGTGTCTTTCTCTCAGAAAAATGCATCCAATACAAGCTTAGAGTCGTGGTAGTTGACTAACAGACATGTAGAATTAAATATTGTTTTAAAATTTCTCAAATATTTGCTCTAAACAGGTTCTGTAAAAAAAATTCTGCGCTACTTTCTGCACAAGTAGGAAATCATTAGTGTATATTGGTTGCTTCCAACAGTCGCATCATAATTTTTTTTATCTTTATTTTATTGTAACTGGGTTGAACTGCAGGATGTGTTTCCACAGAGCAGAGAGGAGACGGGAACAAACAAATTAACAAATTAAAAATCTAAGAAGTAAAACATCTATACTATGCAGAGTCACCAGTTTTTTTTTTTCTAGTTTTGGTTTTACCTGGGGAAAAATATTTCATAAGTTCAGAGCTTTTTATTTAAATTTTGGAAAATAATTAACCAAAGAACTTTAACTATGGCTTGTTTCTTTTTTTATGATATATGACATGATCAGTGTGTCACACTGCTCAGAAGACATGTTTGAGTTCTCTGTACTTCTATTCGTGGCTGTGATGTTTCCATAGAGGTGCAGGACTTTATACTGCAGTGAAAAATGAGTCCACAGTGAGTTTAAAAAAATGCCCAGTAACTTCTTGGGGCTCAGGGTTGCAGATTTTGTTTACATTTAGAATGCGTTGTGTGAATCCTTGAGGTCTAAGAAATGTTTGCATATGTTTCCTTGCTTCATAAAACCAATTTTCCTGAAGGTTCCAACCAGCACTGTTTACATCCATGTTTATTAACTTGCATGCTCCTTTTCACTGTACAGCTGTTTTTATCC
This sequence comes from Dascyllus trimaculatus, assembly GCA_024666655.1. Lineage (NCBI taxonomy): Eukaryota > Metazoa > Chordata > Actinopteri > Pomacentridae > Dascyllus > Dascyllus trimaculatus. The sequence goes on along the minus strand of CM045459.1, from coordinate 26,780,811 downwards.
ATCTGGACATCAAGGGAAAAGCATTCAACCGCTGCAAGACTGTAGATTGTTGCACAAGTTTCCAGCAGAAATCTTCCTAACATTCTTAAAACAGTAGTACCAAAATTAAAAGGACCTCTTGATTTTATATTAAAACAAGCTTGTACTGACGGTCTGTTTCAAACAGCCGTGCCACCTCAGGGCGGCTCACTGGTTTGTTCATTAATGCCGAGATCAAACCCATAAATGTAAAGAAAGACAAATGTTTTCCTTGGTTGGACTGTGCGACCAAACTAAGGCGTGAAAACACAACTTCAGAGCTCGTCCCCCAACCGCCAGCCTCTTCTCTCCCCAGTGTTCAGAGGCTATTTTCATCATTCAAGGCCCACGAGCGCTGTGGGTGTGTTTGTCTGTTGGTCCTTCGATTAAAGGGCAGCTATTGAACAGTGTGTGTTTTGTGGTTTGAACCAGCAGCATGCAGGACGCCATGCGTGCCCGGACTGACGCAGCTGCAGCACACCAAGATCTGAGCGCATGTGGTTGGAGGACGGAGGAGCAGTGGGTGGGTGGGGGGGACATTAAAGCATGGAGTTATAATACACAAACTAACCCTCATCCTAATGCTTAATTTAACTGTCATCTGGGACTGGGAACTGGCCAATGTGGTCTTTCAGAAACACACTTTTTCTTTGTATCAAACTTTTCTTACTCTACTGCTTGTCCTTCTTTCTTTAGAAAAACACAACTTGCAGTAATCCAACTGTCTATATTCTTGATGAACACAAGTACTGCAATATAATTTTCAGTCACTGGTGCTTAACCAATGGTGGAATGTAACAAAATACAATTATTACTTCATTACACCTTTTGAGGTACTTACTACTTCATATATATGTGATGGAGGTGCAGTTTTTAATTTAGACCTTTGCCAATATTATCTCTCCTCTGCAGTCATTGATTAACCCCCCCCCCCCCAAAAATGGATCTGTGTATCAAAGTTCTTTATACAGAATTTTTTTCCCCCAAGAACATAACCACGTTGTGCTTCCTCTTGACTGCCCTCTCTCCACACTTGCTGAAGCTTGAGGACACCAGCTCACCTACATTTCTTTAAAAAAAAAAAAACTCAAATGCCACAGACTTGAAAACCATTCCTGAGCAAGAATAATGTTACAGAGTCTCACCATGCAAGTTGACAGAATCGGCCACTGAGGTTTGTTACATATGAAACCCTGGAAGTCTCAAATCATGATTTTAAGACTCATCTGTACAGTGCAGTTACAAGGTGGAAAAGCTCAGACATGATGTTGATTCCTTTATTTCGCCTGTGAAATGACTTTTAGCACATAAAAAAACCAACATATGGACATTTTACCAAGATAGAAAACCTTAGATTTTCATGTGTTTTGATGTTTAGGTTGGAGCGTTCTGCACAAACTAACACTATTGCTCCTACTAATACAGTCACACATCATAATGACCAATTCAATTACAGTGTATCAGCTGACAGATGCTCTTTGGAGATGAACCAGTTCCTTATACAGGAAACAAGATAACATTTAAATCCATAGTGCAGTCTTTAAATGGAAAGGCCTAAAGCAATATTAAGATTTTTTTGAGAAGATAGTGCCAGGAAAAAAAAGTCAAATATCACCAGAAATTAGGACTTTTGTCAGCAAATTGCTCATGATTCTGGACAGTAGTTATGTCTTGTGTTGGACCAAGACAGGCATCAGATGGGGTCTTTATTTATATACCTTACAATGCTTTCTGAACATTAATCATTAACAAGTAGTGGTTTTCATAAAAAAATTAATAAAAGTTTGGAATGGACAAGTTGTTGCAGTGATGGAATTACCTTTGCATTGTGGGTTTAGTAGCACCCATGATGATTGTGGTTGGTTTAAAGAAATACTACTACTACTACTAGCCAGAGCATTTGTCAGTACAGCATAATGAAATGCAGTCAGACCATTCTCCAGCATGGTCACAGTGCTGTGGAGAATGGTCTGACCAGAGATCTGACTATTAACTTTGCATCCTTCCCATTAATCATTTTAAAAACTTTTGTTTGAGTCTGAGCAAAAGTAAACAGAGAAATTAGCTACCTGGAATGGTCATTTTTCAAGCTGTATTAGGAACAGTTTATGTAAAGTTAGCATGGCCCACCATGGAGCCACATTAATGGTAAATAAGGCAGGTTAAAATAAACCAGAATTATCTGTTAAGATATGAAAAGCCCTAAGAGCAGAACATGATCCTGGTTACTGGTCGTGTTTGTGTGTTATATTGTTACATTACTATTAGCCATGCATTATTATGTGTGCAACTTTTTCCTGCTGTTGTCAGTTGAGGTGGAGGTATGGGAATACTTAATATTAAGAACAGTGAAAAATGCAGTCATTAAGCCCCAAACAGATGCAAACCATGTTCTCCTCAAAATGATTACAAATGTATTTGTTATTAAATTTGGTTACTTTCCACCTCAGACATGGTCGAATCAAGTACAGTTATGTCTTTCTGACCTGGTATTACAAATCAAGCTTCTCACAGTTTAGTGAAGCATATTTTGGAGTAGTGTGTATTCATGCAGCAGAAAATAAAGCAGACAGTGTTTCAGTTTTTGCTGTTATCAAAGTTTCCCTCTCTGTTTACAGACAGTTCTCTCCCTCCTCCCTCCATCTTTACTTCTCTCTTGCTCAGTCAGTGGTCCATTGATGCACCAAGAGGCTCTTTCAGCAGCTCTTCAGGTCTGAGGCTCTTTCTTCGCAGCCTGAGTGTGGCCTGACAGAGGACGTTTTCAAACCGCCGCTGACATTGATGAAGCGCCTCCGGTGGAGTCCAGGAGCTGCAGTTAAACACACAGTGCTGAGAGTGTTGACTGAGAACCAGGAGTCCATGTGTGCGTCTCTGTGTTCACCGCTAAGTAGTTTTTTAAAAGTCCATCTACGAACAGAGGCCTGTTTGACGTATGAAACTCTGAATCTGCGCTAATGTTTGGAGAAAACTTGTTTCCTGGTGGCGGCCCACTGCAGTTTGATCATTTGTACACGCCGTGTGTCTGATGTTATATTTGGAAAAACGGTCTGATTGGTCAAACTTTAGAGGAATATTCTGTATTTCAGTTTGCTGTTTTAAATTTTTTGTCTGTTTTCACATTCCCAGCAAAAGCAGAAGAGGGAAAAACCATAAAAGCAGTGGAGCTACTATGTGTTTAACATGTTTGGTGATACAGTCACTCAGACAGTGGAAAACCTGCATCATGTCAGTCACTGATTCCTTGTTTCTAGAATGTTTCTCTTGTTTCATCAGTTCACATCCATAAATAAATAAGTGACATTCGTTTAGTCATTATGCCAAGTTGGGTCTCTCCTGACTCAGCTTCAGTAACTGATGTTTAAATATTCTGTTTGCTCAAGTGCAAAAACATAAATCCATAATTAAAAGATCATTTAAGGCTACTTTTCCCTGCAGGAACTGAGAGAGTGTGAAATGGTTTGTACATGTACAGAAGCTCCTAATTAGCTCTTTTGGCTTTTCTGTTCCCATTGCAGTGTCGGATCTGAAGGTTTCGGACTCGGAGTGCAACAAAAGAATGACAAACGGTAGTTCGTGGACGTAACTGTAACTTCCGTGAGCACACGGGGTTGGTTTTATTAGCCTATGTGGCGAATCTTACGTTGCTGATAGCGACGTTTAGAGGAGGACAGAAAAACGGTGCTTGTTCTTCTTTCTGAGTTCTGCCTGTCGCCGTTAACGCCTGCACAGGAGCTTTTCAGGGTCACTTACTACGATAATATTTGGGCCCAGCAAAAAAATTGCATCAGTCTTTTTAACAACTTCTAATGAAATAATTATTAAACCAACCAAATACACTGAATTCAGGGAAACAACTTTCAACTTTCATTGACTGAATGATTGGAAGCATAAATACAAGTCTGTAAGTTCGTTAGTTATAGAAATGAAATTGTTGCAACTAGTTTTTTAATATTATTTAAAATTAATGTTTTTGTGTTTCATACTTGATTATCATAATTATAAAGTCCAGTCTTTAAGTTGGCAAACATTTAAAAATATAAGTTGCTCCAGTTGGATTTTCTTAAGTAGTTTTTAGGCTTTGCAGTTTATTTGTTCACATAACTTTGAAAAGGCAATATTGTGGGTAATCAGACTTTATTTTTTCTTAATTTTATATATTTCCAAATTAATTTCTTAAGTGGACTTTATTTGTAAAAGACTTGATACTCAGTATGATGTGTCCTTGGGTATTTGTTCAAACTATAGGCTCTCTAGCACCCTCATCCAGGCATGTTCAGTAGGTCCCTGATTTCCTGGACTTAAGTCAATTTCATCAAGTTACGTTAAATTGATTTTGGTTTTAAATTGGTTCATGCAGACATTTTGGATTTAGATTATGCACAATATTAAGTTGATGCATTTACCAACATTATTCTGTCATTCCAACCCATCAATATGTTTGCAACTTAAAAGATGTATCTAAACCAGTCTATTATAGCTTCAATATTGCATTTCTGCATTTAATAAAGTGGTGGGAATATATCCCATGAGTTACTTTTAAGGGTTTAGGAACTATCTTCTCCTCTGCAAACACTTGAAAAGACATCCAAAGGTTGGATCTACCTTAAAACAAGCAAATTCCTTCAGTGGAAAACGGTTCATAGATTTAATGAAGCACTGGAACAAACCGGTGCTGTCGGTCAGTGAGGAAAAGGATGATTTTAACAACCTTGAAGCTGCTTTAAACAACACAAAGCCTCGATATTACAGTAAACAAGGTGATTCACTTGAAGTGTAAAAGCAAGAGTGAAGAGGAGGACGGAGGGAAAAGAGAGGAAACGGTGAGAGGAGGTGGATGGATGTCTGACGAACAGGAGATGGTCTGGGAGCGGAGGTGGTGGTTTACTGTAACAGGTCTCATTAAGAGCTCAGGAAGAACACGAGGCAGCAGGAAGTGAGGCTCTCGGTGTCCTGCTCTGCCCTGCTGCATTTACTACTCTGTTATGGTCTGCTCTGTCTCAGCATGTGTGTGAGTGAAGGAGCTGCACGAAAACAGGCTGGCAGTGAGAAATCTGGTTTGGAGACAGTGTGTGTGTGTGTGTGTGTAGAAACGGCACAGAAGACAACTACAGTCATACTCACACTGACCTGTTCTTCAAACCTGAACCATTACAATTAAACACCTCAGCCCTAAAACCAAGCCCTACTTTCTTCACTTGAAAGCCTAGAGCTCTAATCGGTCCTCACAAAGACAGAGGTTCAGGCTGACACACATGCACGTGGATGGCAGGTCCAGAGTAGTTTCCTGGTTGTGGAAGTGAATGTGACTATTACCGAGGTTTTAATGTCTCCAGATTGCAACCCTTGTTCCTGCCCCCGCATCCGCCGGCTCTCCTCCGTCCACAACCGTGAAATTGGGACCATGTGTTGCTGCTGCTGTTCTCCTCCTCCTCCTCTTCCTCCTCTTTCCCCTTAAACTGGCCAAAAGCAGGTTTCTCACCATTATTCCTCCTCCTACTGTTCCTCTTTCTGTGTAGATAGGGAGGAGAGAGAGATGGAGAAGCAGCTGAAGACGGTCTGTCCAGCTCCTCCTTCAAGAGTCCTCACATCGTCACAAAAACAAGTTTATTTAAAGTGTTGTCTCACCATGTCGAAAGTTTAAACTCATTCTGAATGTTTACTGCTGTCATAACGTCCTCCTGGCTGCACTGTGACGAGGACAACGATGCATAAAGGACAGTCTGTCCTTGAGGGTATTCATAGAGTCTTCATACTTTCTCACACCTGGACAGTTGCTGCATGTAGCCCTGTTTGCAAAACTGTTTTCTTATACAACTAAACTGCAGTCTCAATTATATTTTGAGGGAAATGTATTTCGTCCTGAATTACCTTTGTAACATATCACACATACGTTTCATACTGACAGATCAACACCTGCCAGGACTGTGAACTGTGACCTCTAAATCATAGCACCTCATCTGTCAGCTACAGCATAGTGGATCAATGTAAATGTGTATGTAACATAAATGTGTGCACACATGACTGCAGCGCTGACACCTCCTTTATTATCACTTTTTTTTCTGTTGTTTTTAAGGAATGTTCTTTATTGTGCCTTATTGTTAATGCACAGCTTTGGTGAACAGTTACTTTGAATTTCACTGCACATACTGCATTAGCACTTGAAAAATAAAATCTCTTGAATCTTGACTCCTTTACCTTCTATTTTACTGCTGGTTATAGTAAATGGAGCAGAACTCATCACCCTGGTAATTCTGAAAATGGAGGAGAAGCTTGAAATGTGTTGTTAAAGGGTGTATTTTAGGCCAACGAATGATATTTTCTTAAAACAAAAAAAGGCGAAAGTCTGAAATTGATGGTCCCACATGCAAACTATACTCTCCTGGTAAAAGTCTTCCATATGACTTTAGGCCTGATAATTCTCTCTTGCCAACAACACGGATATGAAGTTGTTGCTGTTATGCTACTATTCTAGTCCACCTGGAGTCTGCTGGGAGGACAGTAGGTCTGCATCTACATATCCCACTCATGTGCACTGCTGCCCTTGTGGTATGGTTGTAAAAGCTAATTTTGTGCTGCATGCAAACATCCACTTGGACTCACAGACTTGGGGAGATGATGAAATTTATCTCACGTGGACCCTTACAGACTCACGAGGATGTAGGAAGAATAGCACCGAGCCTATTCCTCCACCTTCCTTCTGTCCTCATAACCAAACGTAGACTTTGTGGCTCTTTCAGTTTGGAAGTGTTTCCTACGCGGTAAATACTTCCCCTTCAAAATGCCAATGAGGATGCAGTTTAGTTTGTATAGGAAAGCTGTTTTGGTGACACAGGATTGCTGCATGAAACTGGTGTCATTATTTCAACTCGCATTGTTTTAACTCACAGTACATGTTTTAATGGACTCTTCTGCACGGCTAGAAGTTCCATGTTTATGCTCACAGTGCATTAATCAGTTGCCCGGTCACAATGTGGATCTCGTGCTAAACATAAACATTGAATCTCTGGTGACTTTTGTCCCCTGATGCAGTGTATTAAAAAAAATGACAGTGTGAGAGAAAAGCAGTATTACTTTAAACAATAAGAAAGAAGAAACTACAAACAGCTGGAAGATCCAGACAAGATGATCCCTCTGTTCCTCAGTTTTATGTCGTAGCACTGCCTCCAGACTCCAGTTATAGCCATGACATGTAAAATGCTGCGCCAATAATAGAGATTGCAAGGGATCATTTGATAGCACCCTGGTGGGATATTGTACTGCTCAACCTGCAGACCTACATAGCCAGAAATTACGTCAGATATCCGACTGACTACCGGATCATGACAGCACATAATCAGGTTTTCAAACTGCACAGATCTGCAATAAATCTATCTGGACTGTGAAACTAGGCCAATAGGTTCAAATAAGGTTTTATCTGTACAGAATCTACCTGGATGTAGATAAAAAGAGAAGCACTTAATTTGGAGGGTACTGACTCATCCCTCATGACAGGAGAGTAAAAGTGCTTAAATAACATTTGGAAAACAAATTTATCAGAGAAATCAGAGAGAGACATAGAACTGACAGGAAGAGAGGAGAAATTCAGGACAGAGTTGGGTGGAAGGAGCCCTGATGTGTGTGTTTAGGTTGGTGTGTGTGTGTTCAGGTTTGCTGAGGTTTGGAGGTCACATCTCGCCAGGATGCAGGGGTCAAGTTTATTTTTCCTGCCAGGAGAGACGCTGACCAAACGGAAGGAGAAGTTGGAGGGAGAGAAGGACAAGAAAGATTTAGGTGGAGCAGCCTCCCTGTTCACTTGCATGATGCAACCTTTTACAGGTTGCGACACGAGTCTCTGGTATTTTTATTCAAAATGCTCCAATCTTTCATTAATAACTTGCTTTTAATTTGTCTCCATAATACCTGAGAGGGAAAGAAGCAGAAGAGAGGTGCTGAAAAACAAAAAAATGTTGGCCATTTTCACCTCGACTAGGAATTTTTTGATGGCCGTCCACAAGCTTCTGGTTGTATGTTTGACCACTGCTGTTGACAAAATTGGTGCAGTTCAGCTAAATTTGGTGGCTTTCTGATACAGATTTGTTTCTTCATCACAATTCAGATTCTCAATGAGGTTTAAGTCAGGACTTTATGGGGGCAGGCAGTCTGATATGGCCATTACTTTACCACGTTTGATGTGTGTTTTGAGTGTATGAAATAGGCCCTATTTAAATTTGCTCTGAGGAGTCAGCAGCTGTAGTCAATCAAACTTCCTTAGTGGCATAACCTCTTGTCATGAGCTATTACGATTAACACACCTTTCTACGTCACCAAAACTGATAATTCAAGTTGATGTATGTATATTTTTAACCCAGCAGATTTGGTCTTATTTCCAGAAAACCTTTAATACATCTATGATTGTTTGTTGTGACAAAAACACGTTTCAATGATTCCATCATAGAAAATTAAGAATTATAGGAATCATTAGAACCTCAAGAATGCCATGATATACATGGTGTTTGCAGTGTATGTATGTCTGCATTTTCTTGTTACTTGCTGCAGAATATGAAGTAAACCTGTGTTATAAGTAAACTTGTGCATCCATTCAAGTGCTACTGGGCTAAGGTTTTGGGATAAACCAGTGAGTGTGCTGGAAAACAACACTGCAGGTGTTATTTCTGCACTAAGGAGTATTTGATTTGCTGTTTGTGGCTGTACGAATCGGTGTGTCATGGATTGTGGATTTATTTTAACAAGCATACAGTCTCCTCTACACACTCACACACACACACTATTAATCTGTTGAAGGACTTCCTTCCACTCAAGCACGAAGAGCTGCTTGTCCAGAGTTTCAAGGAGACGTTTGTTTATCAGGACACTTCAGACACACTCAACCACACATACACACACACACACTCACTCGCATGTTGAAGACAAACTGAGGCGTCTTATTAGCGTGAGGATGCAGTGAAGAGCTTCTGCATTCACCCCAGGTTCATCCTCAGAGGTCACGGTGTAACATCCTACAGGAAGTAAACACACACACACACACACACCTTTCTTCCTTGTCTTCTTTCTCAAGTCTATACTCAAATTTCACAGCATAACATCCTGTAGGAAGGATGAAACTCATGGGAATGTAGCATGCTGGTGTTAAAGTGGTTTCATGAGGAATGAAGGTCTTCTGCAGAGTTTCAAATACTGAACATTTATGCTTTTACTCAAATCACAAAGAGCAGGGCAGTTCCTTTATTCCCTCAGAGGTGGAGGACATATAGACGAAAAATAATAATGAGCAAAGACGGAAAAGACAAGAAAGAATGGAAAAAAAATAAATCTGTTAAATGTTTAGAAAGAAGAAACACGAAGCATTTTGGTCATCGCAGTAATGATTCATGTATGCCTCCAGTGTTTTTGTAAACAAATAGAAAATCTGAGCAGTCATTTAATGTAAGTTGCATTCTATATTGTGATGCACAGCAGTTCAATAAGCAGCAGTTAGTCAGCTCAATGTTTTTGTTATAGGGTCGGATTCAATATAATGTTAAAGTGAATTAACAGTTAAATGTTATCAAAATGTTATTCGGTATCTTGACCAACCGTGAGTAACATTCAACAAACTACACCTGCCATTTGTTGCTGTGTATTTCTTATTTAGGTGTATGGCCAGCTGGATGTTTGGATCATTAATTTTTGATGAAAAGAAAATGAAGTTATTAAAAAGAATGCATACATTAAAAGAAAAAAACTGAGCCAAGTCCTGCAGACAAAATGAAAACCTGCATTATGCATATGGGTCTGTATGTTTTTCTCATGGACTGAGAAACATACAGAACCATATGTCCAGTGCATGTGGAGATGTGATTCTGCAACATGTATGTGAGAAATATGTAAAAAATGAGGCTGTATTTGAGAGGCTATATAGGTCAGCTGGACAGGAAACTTTGAAATGTTTTATTTTTTCCAAATTCTTAACCTAGTTTTATTCTGAAAATATAGGCCTGTGATGGTATTCCATACATTTATATTGTTATTTCATAGTGGTGACTGATGAAGGCACTTAGATGTGGGAAGCATAAGCTGGTCCTCAAGTAGCTTCAAAACTCTACACAAGTGAACCTGCACTTGTTTTATTAGAATAGTGCATATCCCAGTATTCTACTGCTTGTTCTACTTCTAAGTTTTTGAAAATACATAAATAAACCAAAGTGTTAATACTAGGTGTAAAGAGCCTGTTAGGCCTCCACCTCACTCAGACATAAAAACCCTCCAGGAGCCTATTTTAGTAAGATTCCTCCAGCAACCTCTTCTTAAAGGTCCTCCAGGAACCCCACGAACAAGTGAGGTTCCTTTAACATCCCCAAAGTTCCTTGCGGGTCTCTTAATTCCAAGAGAGTCAAGAACTGGTGCTCTCACCAAGTACTGAATGCATTTTTCATTTTTTCTGTTTAATGTAGTTTGTATTTTCTTTTAGGCTGGTGTTTTTGTTTACAAATTGACAAAAGCCCTATTCTCATGGAATAAGTATTACCTGGGGACCCCGTGTATAATAAATAAATGACCCCCTTACGTCAGCTTTTTATGTGTCCCATTCTCATGGGATAACCAAAGTCAGCTTTTCCCCAAGATTTTACTGACTTCCCCTGGATGATGTCAGCGCGTTACGTATTGTGTAACTTCCGCTCAGTGCTTCATTTGTTTTCACCACGGCTTGACTGGAAATAAACAGTGGTAACAGAAGTACATCAGTAACTAACAGCAGCAGTTTTAGAATCTGCAGTATTGTATTTTACTTTAACTTTGGGTTTGTTGGGTTGCACACTATCAGTCGAGTCGGGGAATGACGTTCACTGATGCAGCCACTGCTTGAAAATGTTCTTGGTTATTGAGCTAGCTGTGTATTACAGTAGGCTAAAAACAGAAAACATTATTCTTACCACACACTGTCAGGCAAGTGATCCACCATTTGGAGGTGAATTTGCTCCTTCTTTTCAGCCTTGTCTTTTTTTTCCCGTACGTGACGGGCCGATAAGCTCTTACCGGCCCGGGACCTAAAAGCTCCTCTAAACACTCCAATGCAGCCTCCATCATTCGCCAAAAATTAATAAAAATGTGTCTAGTAAACAAAAACCGCCAAAATGCCTGTGGGATCCCGCCCATTTCTGGCCAAATCACCGAGATGCGTATTCTCACGGGATTAAAATTATCCCAGGACATCGAGTTCAGCAAAATATAGTAGGTAATTAGCGAGGGAATTTTTACTTGTCAACTTACCGACAGGGCGGCACGGTGGTTAGCAGCGTTGCCTCACAGCTAGAAAATCCCCGGTTCGCATCCCGGTTAGGATACCTGGGATCTTTCTGTGTGGAGTTTGCATGTTCTCACCGGGTACTCCGGCTTCCTCCCACAGTCGAAAAACATGCTGAGGTTAATTGATTATTCTAAATTGTCCGTAGGTGTGAATGGGAGTGTGCTTGGTTGTCTCTATATGTAGCCCTGTGATAGGCTGGCGACCTGTTCAGGGTGTCCCCTGCCTTCGCCCGAGTCGGCTGGGATAGGCTCCAGCCCCCCCCCGCGACCCTACAGAGGAATAAGCGGTGTATAGATAATGGATGGATGGATGGAACTTACCGACATGGGCGATTCTCACGGGATTAACATCACTGACGACCTCAGTAATTAGTACAAATTACAACAGGTTCCCAGGTAATACTTATCCCATGAGGATAGGGCTAAAGAGAAAATAACTGGGTAGAACAACATTTTTGCTAAGAATTATGCCCCGTATCAGGGTGTCTTTATTGACACAGGACTAATTTCTGTCCTGATGAAGAAGCCTCCGGCCACAAAACATCATCTGTAATAAAATTTGTCTACAGCAGCTAGTTGTCCTTTTCTACCTGAAAGGGAAGAAGATGAAGGTAGACTGATAAGGATTAAAATGATGTGTGTGTGTGTGTGTGTGTGGTCAACATGGGACAAAACAACGTCCCTGAAGCCATTCCTGTAATCTCTCTCAATTTCCCTCCCACTCAATCACCCTTTTCTCTTTTCTCAGTCACTCTTTCTTCCCTCCAGGATCCACATCAAAGAGCAGAGTGCTATCAGTGCTGGGAGCTGTGTGCTGGACATACCACAGCTTATCTCTGGGACTAGCAGACCTCTTCCTGGTTTATTTCTCACCCTGCTGGCTGAGATTTATCAGTGGGAAGAACAAAAGTTATGTAACTAAAAGCAGTTAAACTCTGTGTCACCGTTTCTGTGAAATACCTGGATCATCCTTCTCTAGTGTATGATTCTTATTCCTGTGGAGAGCTGCCCAGTAACTGATCATGTCCACACTGCTGTCTTCATCTGCTGTAGCAGGGAGTAAAGCAGAATGCAGTGCAGCTACATTGTGTTTTGATTTCCAAGAATCTGATAATGAACGTTAAATTTCTGCTCTTCAACTTCTCACAGGTGAGTTTTAGAGCAGACAGCTGCTTATCAAGCTTCTTAACTGTTTGGCAAAAAGTAAAGTTGAAAGATGCAATCAGTGTCTGTTCTCTCAGAGGACATAGAAACTCAAAATCTGCCAGTACTTTCTTCTGGCTAATCATCACTAAGTTACACAGCTGGCTGAGAACGATTATGTTCTCTTTACATGCCAATCATTAAAGATGTCCTACAGATCCTGCTTCTGTCTGATGCTGCATGTATTTAATAAACTCAGAGGAAATAGCCCTGAACAGCTGGAAGCGACAGACTTTAGCTCCTGTTAATGTCTTATGGGTCAGATTATATTCATTGTCATTGTTCTAAGCTGCTAGTATCTGTTTGTCACTCATTTACAATTCAGGTTTAATAATAAAACCATAGTGCATAAAGGTTTGTTGACTTTTGTGATAGTTTTCAACGAATATTGATGATGAAATGTGGAAGATGTCTTCCCTAAATCATGTCACACAACTTGAAGTACCAATGCTTGTGCATTTCTATCCATTAATGTGATGGTGTAGTTCAGACTTGAGCATTGTTGACAAATATATGGAAATATTGACAGATCTGACCCAGTAAGGTTGCCAGTGCAACTTTTACATATGTGTGACCAGTTTGTTCATTCAGACATACACATTCAGTTGCTGTGAGATTAATGGAATGCTTGTATGAAAGAGACTTGTGTTTGGCGGACACCAAATACTGCAAACCCTCAGAAACGCACAATCCCCACTGTGAAGCATGGTGGCGGCAGCATCATGATGTGAGGATGCTTCTCAGCAGCAGGCCCAGGAATTCTTGTAAAGGTAGAGGGTAAAATTAATGCAGCAAAGAATATGGAAATCCTGGGAACAACCTGGAGGAGTCTGCAAGAGAGCTGCCACTTGGGAGAAGATCTGTTTTCCAGCAAGATGATGACGAAAAACATGCAGAAAAAAACTACACAAAAATGGTGAGAGTTGTTGACTATCCGAAACAGAGCCCAGACAAAACAACTGAGAATTTGTGGCTGGACTTGAAAAGACCTGAATGATCACAACATAACCTGGCAGAGCTTGAATAGTTTTGCAGAGAAAAATGGGGTAAAGTTGCAGTGTCCAGATGTGTATAGACACTGTATGAGGCAACAGTACACCCAATCCGAGTGATAAAGCTCATATTTAAGGACATCACATATCTTCAGTTCTCCTCCCATCTAGAACACCGTGGAGCTGTTGGACCAGAGTCTCCTCTAACAAGTTCAAATGTCATAAACCTGTTTTGGAAAACAAATGTGACGTAAACACAGTATAAAAGGTGTAATTTATTAGAGGGAACAAAGTTTTGCAGCACAAAGGCTCCTTGAAACTCTGACTCCGTCCTCCTCCATCCAGCCTCCACCCTGCCTGATAAAGCTGCCCACCTAGAGGGCGTCTTGGGGCCGACCCTCCTTCCCTGATAGCGGCCTGAAGGGCCTCATCACAGGAACACGTGCCCTCTTTGATAAGCAGCCGGTTCAAGCAGCTGCAGACAATCACTGACCGCAGGCAGAGCTGATAGCAGCTGCTGGGCACAAACATACACTTAAAATAACAGGAGGGCAGAGAGAGCACCCAAACACAACACATGTCAACAGCAGACATCACTGACATCAAAACTCAAGGCAAGAGGAGCGATTCGTCAACACATTAAAATACGAGAGGGGACGTGAAGTTTGAAATGATCTGCGTGTTTGTCTTTTGGGAATAAGGACATGTTTATTTGTGTCATTAAAAGCCTTTAGGTTTCATGTTAAATGCAGGTAAAGTGCTCATGTATCAGTAGTTAATGCTTCCTGTGAATGTCTAAACATCTCCACATAGATTTGCATGTTTGTCCCCCTTATTCTTTGATGCATACATTATGAATAGACTGTATTTTTCATTTTATTAACAGCTTCACCTTAAGGAAAAATGAATGATCTTTGCTTTCCCACTGAGGCACAGCTCCAGGCCCTGATTATTTCTGAGAGCTTAAACTGGGAATATTAACCAAATACAGGAAAAGTACTAAAGGAAAAGGATCTTGCTGCTGGCAAATTCCACAAAACCCCCCAAATCAACATCCCTCTCCAGACTTCTGCTCCCTGATTTATGTCTTTGTTCCTAACGCAGATGTAAATCTTTAAAAACTGCTCACACATGTGCAGTTTCATCTTAAAAAAGGCTCGGTAATTTCCTCAAACAGCTGGGCACCGTAGCTTTTAGCAAACGCTACATAAACAGGAGTAAAATGTTCAGTCATTTTCTTGCGAGCACCTAAACACTTTCTATAAAGGGGACAAAGATATGGACACAGAGACGACATGGTAGAAGGGCTGATTCAGTGTTGGTTTGCTTTTTGGAGAATTTTTAAGGAAAATGTAAAATATAACCTGACTAATCCAGTAAGAGTTGTTTTTTCTGAGGGGCATTGCGGTGATTTCCCGCCCTGTTCCAGGCCGTTACAGACTGTGTACACCTGTGAGGCTTCACGCTCTGTTAGCTGTCTATGACGGGGATGGGTGAGTGAGAGGCTCAGGAAGAAAGGCACAGAGAGCTTTAAGTTTACATATGATGGGGCATGTTTCAGCCTCACGTTTAGCCACAACTGTGACAGAACCTCAGCACAAATAATGAACATAGACTAGTGAAGCACTGAACATGTTTTTGCTCTTATTTTCATACCAGACTGATGCTGTGCAGCCAAACTCAGTTCAAATCCACAGATCTTTAATCAAAGATGTTGAAGTTTCCAGGTTTCATTTTAGGCCTAATTTTGTCAAACTGTGTATAAAATCAGTGAATCAAACTTTATTACAGGCACAACATCCAGACTAAAGAGAAGACAGTTGCATAGTAGTTTACTGATTTACATTCTTTTTAAACTGTTTTTTTCTTATGATTTGTGTGTTATTTATTCTAAGAGATGATAAAATCTTTTACGCTGCATGTACAACATACTTTCACTCCAGTGTGAGTATTTTGGAAATATAATATAGTTAAAATCAAGTGATTCCACTGTGGCTGATTTACTATGTTTTATAGATTTGTTACATTAAACTTACATAAAGGGCAACTCTAATGTAAAGCCACATTAATGCCCTTACATCCATTGTTGCACAGCAATTAAACAATCTTTAATTATCTCAGTATACAGTATATAAACTTAAATGTTGTTTAAATATTAACAAAAGAAGTATATATACATGAATTACATATTTCTAACTGTTTCTTCTCAGTGGTATCTTACATCAATGACAAGACTTGAAAGTACAAATTCAATATTTATTCAAATGAATGGTGAACTAGCTAAGTTAACTAATATTTGACAGATCCCCTACAAAAATTTCAAAAAGTTTCAAAAGGTTTTGGTAAAGAGGACATCTTGCACAGCGTCCCAGATAGATGGAAGTAACAGCTGATACAATGTTACATCATCACCTACTTGGTGTTATTGAGACAACACATGGTGAGGCTGGATTACACCTGACATTTTCTATTTTCTGTGAACACCTGGGATTTACAGAGGAGGTTTAACTTGCCTGCTAACACTGGAAATAAAAATGCTTTTAGAAATAATAAAAGTCTTGAAACGTTTAGCTTAAACCAGCACAATCTGTGTGATTTTTTTTTGGTCAACATCAGTAGAATATTGACCAAGTCTGTCTTCAGTCCTGTACTAACTGATGCCCATTCTGCATTACCCTTTTACTAATGTCAATTCTTTCTCCAACAAACTCTGAAGTAACTTGTACACTGATACGTATATTGTCTCAGTATTCTGCCTGCAGTATGTTTGCTGTAGGAATTGAACCAAAAACCTTTCACCTGTCACTGAGCTGTAAGTGGAGCAGCAGCTGCAGCCTTCGTGTTGAGTTTGAACGAACAGATGAAACCGTAGAGCTGCCATCCCTGAGCAGCAGCATGTTTCATGTCTGACAGACAGAAACATGTACGACGTGTCTGACTCAGGTCTGAGTGATTTCACACTCTGGATTAGATTTTTTTCTAATGTGCTCTTTTGAACAGAGGACCTCGGAGGGTAATAAATGCACTTAGAGACACATCTAATGAAAGCTGGTAGCTGTGGTTTAATGCTGCAAGGCCTAAAAGAACTGTAATTATATGGTGTTCTGTCTGTTTTATTTCCTTACTTTTTAATCTGCGTCTCTTCACTGTCTGCTCCAGTCTCTGTCCTGAGCACCAGTCGACAGACGTCTGTCATCAGGGTTCAGGACGTTTAAACCTCACACTTCCCACTTTCACTCTGCTGTCATCTGCCCCACTAACCTCCCTCCTCTGGGTCTTTGACTCACACAATGTTGACACTCAAACAGATAAATCTAACACTTGTACAGCGGCCTTTTAAAATGTTTTGCAGATCAGGTCACAGTGATATTTTTTTCCTGCCATAGAAACAGGCTAGTATCACGAAAAGATTTGTGAATAGCACGATAAAGTCACTTTGCATCTTCTCAGAATGTACTTCTTGTGTTCGGGGTGTCATTGCATTCAGCATGTAGTAACAACAGATGACGCCCTAGCCTGAAGCATTTTGCGTATTTTACCACTGTAGTATGATGAAAGCTAAAAATGTGTAGACATGACACATGAATGGAGCCTGAAATGGAATGCTATTTATATGCAAACCCATGATATTACCTAATTTGAATCCTGTTTAATGTTGCAGAATGAATAAGGAAAATACATTTTATGTTTTGGTGTTTCCACCAAAGTGTTTTTTCTTGATGCCCGCGTATTTTTCCAATTGTTTTCAAATGGAGCGCTATAAATTTACGCTATACTAAAAGCGTTGGCCTGCACTCATGATTGCAATTACTTCCTTTACTACAGACATTCCATATCAAACTAACCAAAGTGTCTCAGCTAGAAAAACAGTTTGCCTTCAAAGAGCTCTCACATGCCTCCAGCTGGGCATCTTCAGATGAGCACCTGAAAAAACATGTTGGAAGACACACAGCTTTATAGTACATCACCTCAGTGCTTTTCATTCATTGTATGTGTAAGCAGCCATGCAGTGCATTCTGGTAGTGTTGTGATGCGTTTAAAGAGACAGGGCGTTGAGTTATCTGCTCCCCATTTGCATAAAGGTGGAGCCTTGGCTACTTTATGTAAACCAGGGGCATCCAGCTGCCACTCGACACCTCTGGGAAATTTGAAAAACTTTCCAACTAACCATTGTTATTTTGAAATGAAGACCGATCAAGTAACTGCAAGACTTATTTCTTACTTTAAATGTTTTCAGAAAC
Source organism: Dascyllus trimaculatus (assembly GCA_024666655.1). Lineage (NCBI taxonomy): Eukaryota > Metazoa > Chordata > Actinopteri > Pomacentridae > Dascyllus > Dascyllus trimaculatus. Next base: position 26,763,074 of record CM045459.1, on the reverse strand, counting down.
ACATTTTGCGAACTTTCTCACACAAGCGAAAGTTTCCAAATGAGTCGGCATGTTGGTCTGGTTTCAAATGAGGAGCAGACAGACTATGACTGAAGAGTTTGTCCAGTCATATGCAGCCAGTGTTGAATGAAGCCTGTGTTGGACTCCTGCTGAAGAGCATCTGTCAATAATCTGTTGTGAAACTTCGTAGTTGTACATCCATCAAATGTCCGATGTTGGGAGGCAGCACGATCCTCTACATCTAAAAATGCCCCTGTGGACACATTCCATCAGTCTTATGTTTGACAAACATCTTGCTTTGGCCTTTTGTCCACATGTTTATAAGCTGACCTACTGCAGATGAGGACAGTGTCATGAAGTAAACCAGTAGTTTTAATAGACTGTCCTCCCAAGAAAAATAATTATCTCCAAATGTCAAAACCTTCAAGACTCAGTAAAAATGATGCCGTTGTCCCTGAGGAGAAAACAAGGAAGTCAGATGACATTAGTATATGTATATATGTGTGTGTATAGAGGGAGGAGGTCAGGGTGGATAGAAGGTCAACAAAACATCTTCAGCACAGCAGTTCCCTGTAAATATTCTGTTTAGTCAACACCAGGCATTGGTGTCGTAACCAGATGTCAAAGGTTCCTAACCTTCGTAGGGTACTAATTTTACCATGAAAATCTAGTCTAAAGTGACGTCAGATCAGGAAATGCTTCTTACAGTTGTCTCAGCGAGTACAAACAAGAAGTGAGTACAAACAAGAAGTGTTATCATTGTATTTGTAGGACTTTTGGTTTCTTTATAACAGGGAGACAAGTTGAAAAACACCTGGGTGAGAAGCAGATTCAGTGCTTCATATGTAGAATTCAATGGTTCAACATCTGTCACTTTGACGTGCTGATCTAAACATACGTCTTCGTATCTATATTAGGCCAAAAAGAGCTGCAGGAATCATGAAACATATAAAGTTTCTGTGGGAATCACTAAAATGATTCCCACAGGAACTTTACATGTTAAGTGATTGCTATAGTAGGGACATGTAGTATGGATCTGAAGTATGAATTACACAAGAGGAGCAACATGTTTGGTTTGGAACATCGACTACGTGGGCACACAGAGTTTGTTTTTGAACACTGGTAATGGCCATCCATCCCTGCTGTCCGTTCATTACGTAGCAGATTTATTTTGGCGGAGAAGTTTCAATGACATCACCTGTGAGCCCCACAAGCAGCCACGAGGTACACTGCCGTTTATCATCCTCTATTTCAGGGCTGCAGAGACTTGAGAAACGCAGATAAACGTAATGCAAGTCTGACGTTGAGGCTCCCTCAGAATGATAACACAGCGCCAACCGAGCGGCCTGCGGGGACACATAAAGAGCACAAACTTTCCCACTGTCCCTCTGAAATACTGCATGTTGTTGGGAGTTTGGCCTCTCGGTTGCTTACTCATTAAATCATCACAAGCACCAACATGATGTATTTGGTAAATCATCTGAATGGCTTCTCACAAACTAAATCTAAACCCAGAAAACATGTACAACAACTAACTTCTTAGGAGCACATGGAAACTTTAAACTAGTACGAGACTTTCTGCAGACATTTGTGGACCCTCTTTGGTGATCCTTAAACTTTCCCATTCAAGGCAAGTTGAGATGTTTGGTTTTGACTAAATATCTAAATAAGTGTTGCAGTATTCTCACACACCCTGAAAGATGTAATAATTTTCCTGGAATTCGTCCTGGAATAGTTTAAAAATTAGTGAATTAGTTAGTTAAATTAGAGAAATGTCAAATGTCCTGAACATTGGTCAGGCACGTTTATAATCTGAAGTCTATGGACTATAATTGTAGGCTGTGAGAGAGTACGAGAATGTCATCAAGGTTTTAAGTAAGATTTAGTCCTCATAATATTCATTATGTCTTAACCTGGAAATCCGTAATGTGTGAAAATGAACAGGATTCATATTGTTATCATGTATACACGCTGCTGCTGCAGGTTATCCAGGGATAAATCTCTACTTTCTTCCTGGCAATACAAAAGTTAGCCTCTGATTTAACAGTTAAGGATAAATGTAAGAGAAACTATCAGATCAAATGATGGCAGATCTGTGGAGCCCAGACTGTTCTGAAAAAATACAAGACACAGCATGTAGGGCCAGTCCTTATAACGATCAAGATAAAAAGCAAAGTTTTCTGCAGATTATTTAGAAATTGAATCATATGACATCACAGTGCATAAAAACCATGTTGTGGGAGCCAAAAATGCAAAAAGACAAAACTCTAAAAGCAAAGATAGTGAGAATAGCCTGAAGATAGCCTCGGGCTCAAAGGGTTAAACACTCCGTGTCTGTTTTGTCCAGAGATTTATTAAGTCTGGGCATAAAGGGGAGAAACAAGCAGTGAAATTTTGTGTTTTTACAAATGGAGTAAGAGTTTTAGAAATCTTAAAATTAAGTTTTATGTAGTTAGTGGAACTGATTAGTCAATCAAGTGTGTGTGAGACAAGTGTGAATATGGTCTCATTGTTGTCTGGATGCAGAAAATGCAAAGAAAGACTGAGTTTATGTCATTTCCACAGCAACTGGGTGGATTGTCGTTGAATTTAACAGGATGAATTGTAACCTTGATGATATAATGAAACTGCTGCCCCTCCCCTCGCACCTTTTCCAACTAGGGCTGCACTTTATTGGAAAAACTGGCACTGCAAAAATAAAATAACAAAAAAAAATCTTTGAAAAATATACTGCAATATGAAGACGATTTCACCAGATGACTTGAATAACTCTGGAAAGAATTAATCCTCCTTGAATGATTAGTGTGGTTTTGCAGGAAAAGTGCATTTGCATGTAAAATAAAAATTATTATTTAAAAAAAGCTGAAAAAGGATGTTTGGTGTAACACATTCAAAGACAACCAAAATAGTTTTTTTTTGCTTTGTATGATGAGTAAAAAGTCAGATATGAATGGTATTCAGAGCTTTCTGGTGCTGACTTAAAAGGTCAAACATGTTGGTTGTGTTGCTTCATGCAGCAACAAGTGCAAGCTACTGCAACAGAGTACCTGTTTTTGGTCAACATCATCCTTCCTGTAGCCAAAATATTTCCACGCAACGGATGTTGAGTTTCTTTAATCTTCATTTTCGGTGTTTCTCTCCTGTTCCTTGCTCATTTTATTGTACACATGTGGAGGCTGTATGCCAGCAAACTCTTTCTCTTGTGAATAAAGTTTTTTTAAAACTCTCAAATCAGAGTAAAATATGCTAGGGTGAGGGTTATGGCTTAAAGAAGTCATGGAAAATGAAAAAAAAATGAAAGCAAAAGATAAAAAGATGCAACATGATGTTCTTGCTTTTTGCAGGGTGACTGTTAAGCATGTCAACTTTGCAATCCCGGTGCTAAAACAATAAACTGCACAGCCCTACTTTCAACTTACCTATCAAGACCCACACAACTCCTACTATCCCACTTTGTGCACACAAACGTGAACATGTGCAACATTTGTGCACTGGTACTTCTTGTTTCTGTACGGTTTCTTGTCTTGCCCCTCTGTGACTGCAGTATTTTGACCTCACCTTTGAATGTGGCTCCTGGAAACGGGTGAAAACTCTTTTGCCTTTAGAGGTTTACGTTTTTGGTCCTCCTTCCCCAGCCTGATGTGGCCAGAGATGCTTGACCAAATTAGAGGACTTGAATGATGTTTAAACATCAGAGCTGACCAATAAACTGGACTACAAAATTATGTCTATAACATGAATTGGGCTAAACCATTAATCACTATAAGACAGTTGTTCAGCTTTTGTTCTGGTCATTAAACGATAAATGTGACATCAGATTGAGAAACAGTTGTGTGCAATAGACGTCTTCATCCTTCAGAGGAGTAGGAGGAAGACAGAGAGACAGACAGGAAACAGAGGGATACATGTAGGGAGAGAAAAGAGGATGCAGACAGGGATCAGTGGAGCGTGACAAATGTCTTCGTCCTGTTGTGGGAAGAGAAAGGAGGAGGGAGGAGGGAGAGCAAGGCTGAGAAAGGAGATAAACAAGATGGACAGAGCAGCAAACGAAACAGAGAGACAGAAACTTCTCAAGCCGCGAACAAAAAGCACATTGATGGGAAACGTCAGTCAGTGGAGGGGAAAGAAAGATTGAGGAGGAGGAGGTAGTGGTGGGGGAGAAACGAGAGGAAGTGGGATTCAATCAAACCCTGTCAAGGTCAGTTTGCAGTGAATGGGCCCCTCCACCTGGCCGCTCTTTCACTGAGAGGATGCCTGCTGCTGGGGGCCTCACAGCGCTGCATGCTGGGAGGGGCCCGGCCACTCTACAGACAGTCACTGAGACAAAAGTCCACTGCGCTACGTGAACAATGAGCATTCAGGGAGAGAATAACATCATGTAACGTATGATGCCACATGTGTAATGAGAAGTTAAGCTACGTGATTTGAACTTGGCTGCTTATTCTCTTCATTTACAGCCTCATAGCATCGGGGCTGCATGTCTTAGAGGGGGATGTTACTGTTATTTAAATTCAGATTACTCAGAAATGGAATCGTATGACATTACAGTGCACAAAAAACATGTTGTGGGAGCCAAAAATGCAAAAAGACAATGTCTACGAAGCTAACTGTCTAATAAAAACATGAACCTCAATATTATCGTCACACAAAACAAATGAGCAGCAATATAAAAGAGAAAGATTCTGAGAACAATCTACCAAAAGTCTACAGATACAATATTGCCACAAACCTGGGTGATTGTGGACATACAATGAAATGTTCATCCTCCACTGATATTTCCAAGAAAAACCTCAAATCATACGTGTTTTCATGGCTTTTGGCTGCTCTTGAAGGTCCTAGCATTTCACATTTATTTCTAAGAAACTGATCTTAGAAGTTGCTATTCTCTTTTGCCTGTTACTATTTAATATTACTGAATTTACAGGTTTTCTATTATCTTGATGTTTGCACAAAACTTTTTGCTGTCTGATAGCATGTACAGCACCTCAGTCAACTCGAGCTGTTTTCTAACATGCTATATCAATATCTCAGGAATAGTCAGCTGTCATTACGTAAAAACAACCTCTAAGTGCTCGTTTTGTTTCATTGTGACAGCACTGGTTTGTTTATAGTAATGACGGGAGCAAAAAAGGCAGTGATGTGATGTAAAGCCACAAAGTCTGCATAGAGAGGAGGTCAGGGTGGATGAAGGGGTCAACAAAACATTGGACTTTAGGCAGAGGGCCGCTGTTTGTTTCTTGTGTTAAGTAAATATTCAAAGTTTCTTTTTCCTTTACCCCTGTGTTTAATATTGTAACTAGATATGTCCCAAACCCAATCCTAAGATCAGCATCAGGACCATCATTGGAATTTTAAATTTATCAGTATCAGCATAAACTGGCATACGACTGATGCAGGCACGTGTAAAATACCACAAATATGGGAAAAAATGCTCCACTGGGATAAAAGAATCCTGTTCTACTTTTTCCAGTTTAACGAAATACTTGTTTGCTGGTCTGATGTCATGAAGTCTCACAGAAGTCTCTATCATGGTGCTCCTTTACCAACATGGAAGTGCCAGCCTCCTCAGTAATACTTTGACTCTTGAAGTGTGTATTATCTACAAAATAGTGTTGGGTTTCAGCAGATGTCAGCTGATCTGAATCGGATCAGGAGAAAACAAAAAAAAAAATAACAACAACAAAATTTGATTGGGACATCCCACATTGTAATTATGATGATGAAGGCCTCCTACTTTCACCCAAACGTAATCAAACAGAGTTGTAAAATTTCTGTACTGTATTTTCTCCACATTCAAGTCAGAGGAGTTGTTTGAATAATCTCATCTGCTTATCTCCAAGATGATCGACTGGTCTTCAGTGCCTTGACAATATTATGAACATTAAAAATGTTCATAAAATGTTCAAGTTGATGTATGTTCTGATAAAGTCACCTCATATTTGAAAGGTGAATTATCAACCAACAAAAATTAAGAGGCTCATGTCCTCCACCTTTGCTTCTATTCGACCCAAGTCCGTACATGCTTCTAAAGTGTTTGAGCTGAGCTTGGCTAAATGCTAAATTTGAATTAGTATTGGGATTTATTGTAGAGCAAACTGTGACGTTACTCCTATTGTTGGTGGTACAGAAGTGCTCAAAGGTCTGTGAACCCTTTAGAATTGTTTGTATTTCTGCATAAATGTGACTGATAACATCACCAGGGTATCACACAAGTTGTTAAAACAGACAAAGAGAGTCCAATGATAGAACTGTGACACAAATGTTACACTTGGTCATTTATTTAGTGAGCAAAATGATCCATCTGTGAGTAGCCAAGATTGTGTGAATCTCCAGGATTAGCAGTTAATTTGAAGGTGGAATTAGAGTCAGGTGTTTTCAATCAGGGGGATGACAGTCAGGTGTGAGTGGGAGCCCTGTCTGATATAAAGAACATATGTTGGTGGAAACATATCATGGCAAAAACAAAGGAGATTTCTAAGAGCTTGCTCATCAGCAGCTGGAGAATGCATCGTCTCAAAGCTGAAAGCAGGCTGTCTGAGCTGAGACATGTCAGACTGTGTGCAAACATATGATCTTGTAGAATATGATGCATCGCTGTAGACTAAACCAGCTAAAGGCACGTAAACTAGTTAAAATGAGCTCAGACTTGAACACCTACAGCAGTAAAATGTAACATAAACAATGCAGCAGTAATATTAATCTAAAAACATTACATGTAACATAAAAACAGTGACAGGGACCATTTTAGGTTTTACGTTTAAAACTTAGAGCAAATTTTCCTGCTAATGCTTTCATGTTTTCAGTATGATTTTGAATGCAGATCTTTCCTTGTACTGGAGTATTTTTACATCATAGTACTTGGAGAGTCATCAGCTGGTATTAGTTAATGCAGCTCACCTGAGTCTACTCGCTCTTCTATCCAGCTGACATCAATCGTTTTGTGTTTGCACCTTTAACAATCCCACAAAACACAAGACACACACTCAGTAGCTGCTGATAATGCTAACTTACACACTCGGCTGTTGCTTTGTGCAAATTTAGTTCATTTAATTTGAGTAAATCTCTTGCATGGACTCCCCGCCTTGTCACTTTCTTTGAGCCAGTTTGTGTAGAAATCAGAGCACGTTCTGAATGAGTCCTTGTGAGTTAACCTCTGGCTTCACTTTCACCACAATGTAAACAGCTTCAGGTTAAAAATGAGGAGCTTGTGTGAGGCCTGCAGCTCAACTGACTGATTCCATGGTGACATTAGAATCCATTGTATCCATAGCAAGCTGCAGCGTGCAAAGTCAAAAGAAAGCAGGTCATTTGGATGTCAGCTGCCGTCCAGAAACAGCAGGACTCTTTTATCTGACTGCAACAGTATGATTTGACATTTAATGCTGATTCAAGCAGATATGAAAAGTTTCCCTCCTAAATCTGTTATCCTAAATAAATCCTCTGTATGTTTCGTCTGTGAGGACTAAATCACTCTGCAGTGAAACTCCTCGTCTCACTGCAACACCCTGTGAATCTGTGTGACACTTCAAACACCAGTAGCTCAGGCCGCAGTGTTTCTCCATGTGTGGTCACAGTATCACAGGCGTATTTGCTGTTGGCCGCTGTGTATGAACGAGTAAACACTTGTGGTCATATTCAAGTGTGCATGTGTTTGTTTGTTCGTGACTGAGTCAGTTAAAGCGGTTTCAACCAAGCCTTGGGGTTGAGTTATACACGTGTCTTCTAGATACAAGGTCTTATGTGTGTGTCACAGTGAGCTAAGTAACATATTTTAGAACTACATATCTTGTATTCATTACATACTGCTAAACATTTTTCAGAATATACAATAAGGTACAAATATATTTAAAAATACAGATTTGACAGTTTCTGGCTTTGTGGCAGAAGGCACTGCAATGTGTTTTGCTGCACGAACATTAACTTTAAAGAATAATTCATCCTGTTTTTGTATTTTTAGCAGCTATTGTGTTGAAACTGATGATGAAGGATGAATCATATAAAGATGGGGAAAATCATTTTCTAGCCTGATGGCAGGTATCGCCTTAACTAGCCTGAGAGACAGAGCTCTGGGTAAAATAATCCACTAACGCTCAGTGCAGCCTCCCTGCAGCTCGTCAGGTTTACTGCGTAATGCTGTGCAAAGTAACAGGTGACACTCAGACGAGAAGATCAACCACCTGTTTGTTTTCTTCTGGCACATGGAAGATAGTCCTAAGTCTTAATATCCTTTCTTGAGTGAAAATTACAATTTGCCTACAGGTTACATAAACCTATGTGGAAAAAAACAAGGATAAACAGTAAAATGATAACCCCGTAAAAGAATTTTGCAGCAGCAGTTAGGCTTTGTAGCTATTTTCCAAATCAGTCAATCAAGTCATGTGTTGCAACACCATAAATGTTACTTAAAAACAAGTTACTTTACACTGGGACGATGTCACAAAAGTAAAACTTATTTTTCAAGGCACTGAAGAAATTTTACTGGGTATTGGATTAAGTATATCCAGTAAAATATACTGGATATATTTTACTGGATATCTGGAGATATCAGCAGCAAAAACCAACCTTGTTTACAGTTGGAAGTGTCCTGTCAACTGTTTTCCAGACAACTTTTCAATATTGGTGGTCTATTGAAATAAATGGGCTGCTGGTGGTCACACAAAACCAGGCTGCCAAAAGTATTGGGACACCCCTCTGAATAATAATTGAATTCAGGTGTTCCAATCACTTCTATGGCCACATGTGTATAAATCCAGCCCCTAGGCCTGCAGACTGCTTCTACAAACATTTGTGAAAGAATGAGTCACTCTCAGGAGCTCAGTGAATTCAAGCGTGGCACCATGATAGGTCGCCACCTGTGCAATAAGTCCATTCGTGAAATTTCCTCCATACTAAATATTCCACGGTCAACTGTTGGTGGTATTATAACAAAGTAGAAGCAACTGGAAACAACAGCAACTCAACCATGAAGTGGTTGACCACGTAAAATCACAGAGCGGGGTCAGTGGATGCTGAGGCGCACAATATGCAGAAATCACCAAGTTTCTGCAGTTGGTAGCTACAGACCTTCACCTAGCTCAAGAACAGTGCATAGAGAGCTTCAAGGAACTGATTTCCATGGCCAAGCAGCTTCATTCCCGTGCAATACAAAGTGTCGGATGCAGTGTTGTAAAGCTCATCGCCACTTGACTCTAGAGCAGAGAAGACGTGTTCTCTGGAGTGACCAATCACGCTTCTTGGTCGGGCAATCTGATGGACAAGTCTGGGTTTGGAGGTTGCCAGGAGAACAGTACTTGCCTGACTGCATTGTTCCAAGTGTAAAGCTTGGCAGAGGGGGGATTATGGTGTGGGGTTGTTTTCAGGGGTTGGGCTTGGCCCCTTAGTTCCAGTGAAAGGAACTCTTAATGCTTCAGCATACCGAGACATTTTGAACAATTTCATGCTCCCAACTTTGTGGGAGCAGTTTGGGGATGGCTCCTTCCTGTTCCAACATGACTGCACACCAGTGCACAAAGCAAGATCAATAAAGACATGGATGAGTGAGTTTGGTGTGGAGGAACTTGACTGGCCTGTATTCAGCTCTCTTCATATTGAGTATGGCATGATGCACACAGATCCTGCACAAGTCATGCATGCAGCATGCAGCAAAAAATTAGTTGTGGAAAATTTTTACCTAAACTTCCGACTGGATTGTCTGACAACTTGATGCTTTTGTTGTCAACGAGGTGTAGTAAAAGCATAAACAAATGAGTTCAGTCATTTATTATATTTCTTTGCAGCTGATATTTCAGGATGTGAAGCAGCTTTAATGTGTTGAATTCTTTCCTTCAAGCAGCTTTCATCAAAGGTGTGGTGGTGTTGTGGTTTAATGAGGAGGAGGTTCAAAGCAGTTTTATCAACACAAACTGCATATACAACAGTTTACATCACCAGGAAACAATCTTTCAACCTGTGTGATTATCTGACTGTGTTTTGTGCCTTGTCTTTTTATCAATGTGGCTTTGTTTCCAGAGCTCAGCAGTTACTTTGGTGAGCACAGTGTTGTGATAACTGCTCAAAATAATGGTTGAAACCAGGTTGTAAAAAACGGGTTTAATCTTTTAAATACTGTTGGGGAAAATCCGCAACTCCTTTCCCTTCACTTTCTGTTGCATGACGCATATTAGAAGAGGATTTTCCCCTTGTGCAGTCACAATAAATCAATGTGGGTTATGTGCTAATGGGCTGAGTATAAAACCTAAACATGTATGCGTGTGTTGTCCTGAATATTTGGCCTGGTGGCTCGATGCCAACCCAAATCGCCTGCTGGCAGCCTGAATACAGCAGGCCTGCCTCTGCCTGAGAGCCATTTCACAGGTAATTAATGGACATAATGACTGCAATTCTAGGGGAAAAAGGAGAGCGTGGGCTGCTCTTATAAATGCACAAACATAGTGATTCACGCACAAAAGCAATTATGCAGCATAAAGCCGGGATAGGTTTTTTCTACACAGTCGTATCACTCAGTAAATCTGACCAAAATACAATGTTTACAGCTCTTAAAATATAAAAACATGAAGAAAACGCATAAGAACAAATATTTTGACCTTCAAAAATAGACACGCTCTCGAAATCGTCCCTATTTAGCACTTATTCATGACCAGAATGTGCTCACTTTTACAATCTGGAACGCCGACTACATCGTTTCTTTCTGAGAACACACACAAACAGGAGTCTGTTTAAGGGTTTTCTTTGGCTGCTGGGTCTGCGTCACGACACTACCACATGGACCTGGAATCACTTATGTTGCCACACATCCATAAACCAACACAGGAAAGACGCGTGGCACCACGAAACTACACGGTTCACCACTCAGGCCAAGAGCTCAAACTGCTTCCATACTGAACTCTAAAGCTCAGCTCATTCTTTAATGTCTGACTATGTTGCTTGTGGTTTGGTATTACCTTGATGTTTGGGTTTAATGTCATAGTTTTGACCTATTTTTGGTATCAGTCTGGCTCCTCCCAACACCACAGACCTTTTATATTAATGCATATGTCATGAAGTCCTTTGCATTTATTGTTCTCTGCACAATGAAACTAGCCAGAACTGACGCTACAACCAATCAGCTGTCATTTTCTGCATCTGTATTATTTCTACAGTCATGATGCGTTGAGTGAATTACGGCAATTAGTTGCTCTATATTTATCATGGGATCAGACTTTTGTTTTTTTCTACGAAGGGATGGGAAGGTATATCTAGCTCCTTTATTGATTCTGTACTGTGCAGATTTATACCTACAGGGCTCAGGTGACATCATGGAGTTTCAGCTCACCTTTTCTGGCTCTGATATATTGATATATTAGGTGGTGGCAGCCAGCCATTCTTTTTCTGTCTTCTGCCTTGTGTGTTTTTGATCTGTTCCTTTTACTTATGTAGAATAATCTTATTTTTAGGCACAACTTATGAATGGGCTCCTCTCTTTTGTCCAGCCTTGAGGCAGGTTGTCGATGCTTCCAAAGTAATATGTTGGTCGTTTTGAGATTAGTGTTGCTACAGGTAGCTGTGTGCTTCTATATGCTTCTCAGTTGTGTGGTGGTAACGGTGCCATTTTTAAAAATTAAATGGCTTTTCAGTAGCAGAGCTCTGCTATTGATCAGGTAGTGCAGTAGTGTCCACACAAGTTATAGTTTTAGCATTTTCAGTGTGACAGAGGAGATTTTAGTGCACTCTGTGCATGGTGGTGGCATCATGCACTGAACCTTACTTTTATTACAGACATCAATCAGCCATAACATTAAAACAACCTGCTAAATATTGTGTAGATTCATGACAACACCTCTGACTTGTCAGGGTAAAGGCATAGGACCTCTGTGGGTGTCCTGTAGCGTCTGACACCAGGACGTTGGCAGAAGGTCATGTGAGCTGCAGAGTGGAGCCTCCATGGATCAGGCTTTTTCCAGTGCAACTTGCAGATTCTCAAGCACACTGGGATCTAGGGAATTTGAAGGCCAGGTGAATACCTTGGCCTCTTTGTCGTGTTCCTTGAGCTGTTCTTTGGAAGGTTTAGCAGTGTTGCATTGTCCTGCTGGGGGAAGTCTCTGTCAACAGGGAATTGCAATGACAGGAGTGTGTTGGTCTGCAGCGGTGTTTAGACGGGTGGCACTTGTCAAAGTAACATCCATATGAATGCCAGGACTGAAAGTTTCCCGGCAGAACATGGCTTTGCTGCAGCATCACAAATCACAACCATTGACAGGTTTAACGTCTAACATTGGCAATCCCATTGCAGACGGGTGTAGATGCGTAGCAAACAGAAGCACTTCCGTATGATCGTGACTCTAGCAGTTCTAAATGCAGTCTGCAAACACCAATTAGCAGCTTATCAACTGCTAACTACTAGATAACTATCTTTTATTTCTGTCAGGCAGCAAATGAATAAATTGAAACGCATAAATGAATAACTTGAGAAGGTGCCTCTGATGCAGTAAACTACTTTCAGCATGTTAGCTAAGCTTGCTACCTTTCTGTTAATATAGTGAAGCCTCATTTAATGCAGAGTAATTGTATTTAAGTTTACTACACTTTAGTAGCAGCTTGTTCAACAGTGCACTTTAGACCTTATTGTTTTCAAAGCAGACACAGAGCAAAGTCAGAGCCCTAAAGTGACACTTTTCCACCTCAGTTGTCACCATTTTTGCAGTTTTAACATATTAATCAGAGGCTGGTAGGTAGATTTTGACTACTTTGGACAAAGCTAGTGCTGCTGTTTCCGCCTGTTTCCAGTCTTTATGCTAAACTAAGCTCACTGCCTGCCCAGATGCACAGTAAGTAAGTAGGGTACGGATCTTCTCTTTTAACCCTTGTCAGAGATATTTCCCAAGAATAATTTAAAGGCATGACAGATTATGCTCTCTTGTAATTTACTTCCAATCTCTGTAGCATACAGCTATCTGTGACAGTCCAGTTAAAGGAATAACCACAAGATATAACCATAACTCACACAAGGGATCATAATGGATGGATACATTATAATATGGTGCTAATATTGAGTAGCATAACAGAACATAAGCCCTTTGAGTCCCTGTTCAAACTAAGAAATGGCCACCACATCATATTATTATTATTTTTCCTATGCTGAGGGATTAAAATAGTTTCTTGGCTGACAATCGGGTGTTTCCAAGCAAAGACCACATTTCCCATAAATCCTATTGCTTCCTGTCACTGAAAGGATGCTGCTACTCATCTCCCAACTCTGCAGATGATCCATTAGCTTTTAAAAAGAGCCCAAAATACAAGAGCAGAGACTGTGAGCTCTGTCCGCCTGAACAGAAAGCTCCAGTGTTTTTCTCCCAGAGGACCAATCAGCCGCTCTGCAGCTGTGAGTCTGTACACACTGATGGCAACTTATACACACAATGACACACACACAAACCCACTGACATCTACCTATAGACTAAAATATGCCTGAATACGTGGAACCGTGCACATGTGCAAACAAGTGCATGCTGACCTCTGACCTGTTTGACCAGAGGGCCTCTCAGGAGAGTTCAGCTGGACCATCCTGAACACCTGCCTCCTATTTCATGCCTATCAGCTGCACTCAAAACACTCACACACAAAATCACACACTCACAGTGGCATGAGAAAGACCCAGAGCAGTCAGTGACACCAGTTCAGTTGCATTTTTTTTCGTTTAAATGTATTTCTATTTTCTTTGTCAACAAAATTATTTTAAAGGAGTTATTTGATCGTGCCAGTAGCTTCTAAACTGCATAATTAAACCAAACCCCAGACTTGCATAGATCCTGCTCATGTCGCTTTAGTTTTCAGGAAAGAAAAATACACCCGAAACAGAGAGAAGAAGTGTTTATACATATTAAACATTTTGCTTTAATGTGGACATACAGATATGAGACATAACTTTGAGGCTTAAAGCATCTGTATCTGCTGTTAATGAGCCACAAACATACATTCAGTCTGCTTTAAAACATAAAAATCTGTTCTAAAATACTAAAGCTACACACTGCAGCTGAGTCCTGTGGATGTCTAGACATGGCTCAAGTCTCTGTTCACTACTTAGTTATTTCACTTGGCCTGGTTTCATTTCCAGCTCATCGCATATAGTTTTGTCTGGACCCCTTGAAATCACATTTGAATGCATTAGATACCCTTTAGAATATTTATTAAGCACAGGGAGGCCTGATGGATGAAATGAATGCCACAAATCTGCAGCTAAATGTTCTCTGATGTTGTCGTCACTGTTGCTCATTTTCCAGTAAACCTAACCAAGTAGTTTTAGTGTCTACACTTAACTAAAGAGCGAATGAAAAATGAGAATTGCACAAAAAAATAAAACTTTAGGTAATTATTGATGCAGGTGATACCATTGACAAAGGACACATTGTACTGTAGTGTTACTCAGAGATATGCACAGAGGGATCTCTTGGACTTATTATTGTTATACTGTCTAATTTGTAGCTTTGACAAAACAGCAGCATTTGACGCCCTGTGAAGGAGAACCGACTGAGACAATCATAACAGTGAGGGGAGGAATTTGGACAGTTATGTTTGTACTGGCAATATTAACATTGTATAGCCAAAGTAACTGTAGAGTTCTTCAAACATACCACTGATGTTAAAAAGGTTTCTGACAGAGCATCCCAAAAATCAGACAGGTTGTATACAGATTGTTTTTTAGGTGGTAAAGCTAAAAGTGAGCACATCAGAGATTTTGGGAATAAACATGCATTGAACTTGAAAACTCTGTCCTCTAACTTCTATTTAGTGATGTTGCCATGTTCCAGGTCTCATCTGTCAACTTCATGCCTAAAATGAACCCAACAGGGAGTGAAATTCACCAAATAAAACAAAAAACAATGGTCCCACACAAACCTCAGTCTCCTGGTTGAAGTCCTGTTACTTACCTCATGGCCACCTGTCCAATTTCATTATGAGACTTTATTTAACTGGAAAAACTCCTCTGTGTCTAAAGGTTTCAAATATTTACTCCTGTGGCACCGACACCAACAGACAGCTTGTGTGGATCTCAGAGACACTGGCGGCTTTGACAAAACAGCAGTATTCAACATCTTTTCATGTTGCCTCTCTGTAACACAATCAGCTGACACTAATATCTGACCAGTTAACTTTGGGAAAATTTCCTTTATATTATCCTGTTTAGTTTTGCTTTTGCCCAGTATGGCTCAAGAAAAAAATAGAACCTTCAAAAACCTCCACTTCTTCACACAAACCCTGAGGTGTTAATCTTAAATCAGGAATATGAGCAGTCGAGGAAGAATGATGATCATTTTACCTCGGAGCTCCCCTGGGTGACAGTTGTGTGAGCAGAGTCACCTGAGGCAGGCCAGGTGAGGAAGGCCGGGGCAGGTCAGGCAGGCAGAGGCCAGCTTAGATAAGCAGAGGTCAGGGGAGGAAACCTTTCCTCTGGGATCTGCATTTTCAACATACCCCGAGACAGAAAAGCTGATTTTTAGAGACGAAACCAAAGTAACTCTGCTCTCTGTCTGCTAACATGATAACCTAGATCTTGGAGATGTTTGGAGACTGTAGTGGGTGAAGCTCAGACTTGAGAAAAACTCAGAAGAGACATTATCAAAACATTTGTACATTATAAAAAGATCAGACTTAGTCCTCTGCAGAGAAAAATAAGGTGTAACACTCTGACAACAATATTTCCCAGTTTAAGTTATGAGCAGACAGTATGACACTAGATAAATATTGAATCTGTCAACATTACAGGCAAATAAAACAGGACAGGAGGACTTCACTCATCTTTTCCTATTTCCCGGCGCGACACAAAAACTGGGCTTCATTTAAATACTGGATGTGACTTCAGTAGCAGCAGTTTGCATGTTCAGACGGTGCTGAGACTCGTAGCAGGAGGCAGCCAAGGTGGATGTCAGCTGACACAGGCACAATTATTGGCCTGTTATGGGACTTGCACATACGTTTTAACTTTAACAGAGCTAATGAGAAGATATAGCAACAGTAGCCACTGATTCTCAAATGTGTCTGTGCAAATCTGAACATTAATGAAACTGCATTGATTTATTAATGTGTTCTTTTTTTGCACACATAGCTCACCTTCACGTTTTCTCAACAGTGAAACAGTTTGTCCTGTATACAAAGCCTCATATCTTAGCTTAAAGGAGACCTGAGATGGTGTCTTTATTAATCAATTGGTCGACAAAAAAGTCTCTACTTTGTCAAATATTTGCTTGTTCCACCTTCACCTGTGTGAGGATGTGTTGCTTTTCTTTGTTTTATATAATTTTAAATAGAATATTTCAGATTATAGGCTTATGGTCAGAGAAAACTCGACATTTAGAGGCTCTAGGAAACGCCAATGAACAATGTTTAAAGTGTTTTCTGGCAACAACTGATATGAGCAAATAATCAGCAGAATAATCAAGATTTACAATATTACTCGCAGTCCTTGTAAAAATACAACTTCTACAGGCTAGAACGACATTTTGTTCCATCAAAGAGGTCTGTGCTTTATAACAGTATCCCCTTACGGTTGAGAGTATTCCCTTTACTAATATAACTGTAACCATCTTTGGACTTTCTGTACAAGTTGTTCTTGAAATGTTTGATTAATTTGTTCTTGGTCCGTTCATTAAAAAGAAGAAAATGTTTAAGCGCAACAATTTCATGCTTCGGATCCCTGGAGAAAGGTTTCGAAGCCCACTACGATACGGAGTTCCCGCCTCCAAGGCCCTTATTGAGTCCAGCTAATGACACCTGTAATTCAGGTGTTAAAGCAAAAGCTGTTCGTTTCAGGTAGTTGAATGACAAATACTGGCCGTGTTCAGACTGACATTGGCATTGCCTTTAAAAACTACCTGCTCCCTCTTTTTTTTAATGAGACAACCTCTGATGCACTGATAATCAACCAGTCCCTTGTTCTGAGAGACTCTGAAGGACCGAGCAGCAAAACAAGAGGACTGTCATTTTTGGGTGAAATAAAAACCCTGTTTTAGCCCGGTGTCGTTGGGCCCAAGCACACAAGAACTGGACAGCTAGGAATTGGAAGAAGATTCTGTGGTCGGATGAGTCCAGTTTCCAACTTTATATTCCTCCTGCTAATGTGAAGGTACATAGAAGGCCAGGCGAAGCATTATCTCCAGCATGTACAGTACCTACTGTCAAGCATGGTGGAGGCAGTATCATGGTTTGGGGCTGCATGAGTGCTGCTGGTGTTGGTCATCTCACCGTCTGTGATGGCACATTGAACTCTGCCAAGTATTGTGCCATTCTCCAAACTCACATGCTCCCTTCTGCATGTGCACTGTTCTAAAATGGACAGGGAGCCAGTGGAGGGAAGCTAAGATGGGCATGATGTGATGTTGTCTGTTGAAACCGGTGAGAAGCCGAGCTGCTGCATTCTGAACAAGTTGGAGGCGACAGAGGAGCTTTATGGGGGATACCAGAAACAAGGGAGTTAAAATAATCGAGGTGGGAAAAGATGAATGTATATACTAATTTTTCCAAGTCGGGGCGTGAGAGCATCGGCTTGATTTTGGTGATCATTGTAATTTGGAGAAAGCAAGACTGGATGACTTTTTTTAATATGGGAAGCAAAACTGAAGTCAGGGTCTAATAAAACGCCTAGATGTCTGGCAACTGGCTTTACATTGGTGGATAGTGGACCGAGGTTGTTGACGGACACACTACTGTGTGGGTTTGGAGGGGGTGAAAAGTAACACTTTGGATTTGGATTGATTAAATTGGAGAAGATTTTGAGCCATGTCTTTGAGACAGCTAAAAACAGCAGCTAGGCCCCCTGGGTCTCAGTGGGAGATATATCTGTGTGTCATCTGCATAAAAATAAAAGGATATATTGTGGCGTTGGATTAAACGACCGAGAGGGAGTAAATAAATAGAAAATCAACTCAGACCTAAAATCGAATCACCACAGGTAATGGGGCCTGAAGAGGGGCTGATGTGATGGTTTATTTATTTTATATTAAATTTTGAACACATTCTGTTATTTGTTGACTTTGATACCAACGACATTGAGAACTGACATATTAAAAATGTCAAGAATTTAGTTCTGTTAGTTTTTCTTGCAAACAGTAAACAAAAATATTATTTGTGTTTGTTTGTATCTGTCTAATGCAGCCACACCTTTTGAAACACAAAAAAGATTTTTCCACAAATATTTCATGATAATATTTGAGATTGTGTAAAATTTTAGGGGTGTCCGAAAAACTTTTTCCACCACTGTAAACATATGAAGGAGAGGACTGATCTAAATTTCCCCTTTTTGTCTGTAAAATAACTATTTTGGTAAACAATGTGCCTCGATTGATCTTCTTTTGGTGGGTCTCTGTGGAAGCGTCAATGGTTCAATTAAAAATTAAGCCACTTCAAGCTACTAGACTTTAGCTTTTTGTCTAATTAGACACAGTAGCTGCCAGTATTATTCAGCACCTCCTCTGTTTAGTTAGATTTGGTGCAAAGAAAGTGTGCTTGACTCCTGTCTGGCTCTTCTTTACAGAAATAAGTAGCAACACTCTGTAAACATTTCCACAGCCAGTATTCACTCCTTTTACCTCTGTTTTTGGTCTCCACCATGTGAACGCAGCCTGAGTGACTCTTTAGCGGTTAAATGCCCCACTGTGTTAATGAGGTAGTTGCTAACTTTGTCCCGGCCAAGGTGACTGATTTTCAGAGGTTACCATTGAGTGACCTGTTTTACATCGCACTTAGACATGTGAATATAAAAATGTAGATTAGTGCAGCTTTAACAAAAGTGGATTCTTGTTACGAGTTAGTATATCCAGAAGTATTTGGCTCTTTTAGTCCTTGATCACCTGATTCCCACGTCTTTTCCCAACCAAGAAGGCACCAGTTTGTGATGTCCAGTTTCAAGAACAAAATAACAGTTGTGTCAGTGGACAAGTATGGACAAATAAAGTTGATCGTCATCTGACATAAACTGTTTAAGGCCCAGTTTATATACATCTATAGCACCCTTTATATCTACGTCAAACAGTGTTGAAGTGCAAATACAAATAGCCTTATATCTGTCCTTGGTGAAATTATGTCTTTATGAAACTTCATTGTTTGATGTTAGTGTTTATAGTTTATAGCATAATCAGGCATGGCATTTACTGATTATAGGCAAGTACTATTCTTTGTTTCTGATGTTTATATGTTTGGTATGTCTCAGCTAAATGAGGTTGTCTATATTTGGAAGCTAGACTATAACATGATTTACTGATGGGTCATGTATAAAATAACAGCAACAGCAAAGAGAAAAAGTGTGCTATGATGAACAGATTATGCTGGAACACGGCTAGAAAAAGTGGTCGTTTGACAGCTGCATTGTGACGTTCCTTTTTTAGCAACAGTTTGCTTTATGATTCAGAATGAAACTTGTAGCCTCGAACTCTGAGGTCCAGCCAGTGGTGGTGAATGCAACATCTGCATTGCCTCGTGACCTGAAAATGCAGCAAACTTAGCAAAAAATAGCGTTGTTTTTGGAGGAGTAATCTTGCCAATCTCTGTGTTTAAACCATGAACTACAAAAGGAACACCATACCCCACTGTATAGATGAGTTAGGTATATATTTAGAAACAGCTGCACAGGCTGTTCTTCACTGAGGTCAGCTGACATTTTGAAATAACAGGCCAAAGGATGGAGATGATCAGCTTGAGTCAACTCGCCTGGAGTCATTATAAGGACTTTGCTGCTTGTACCTACCAGTGTTTTTCTCATGATCAGCCTTGTTGTCTGCAGTTGTGTCTCCAGAAACCATTTTAGAATATCCTTGCGATGATATTTGGACAATCAGCAAACACTGGTAGACTTTAATGGTCAGAGGCAGCTGCAGCAGATTGGTGCAACTTGGATCAGAGTTTTTTGAGTGGATTACATGGTAGAATTCGCTTCACCCCTCACAAATCAATGGCAAAACATTTAGCATTCAAATTTCAACTGACAGTACAAAATATTAAACTAAGGGGAAAATGCAGGCTTTTGCAACTCTTAGTATATCACAACTATAAGACATAATATTAGAGTCTATGCTGAAATTTACAGATAAATGAATTCTGTGTGAAAACATCCCTTATTGATTCCCTTTAACAAACACTGAGTGCAAAAAGCTGCATTTCTTGGTTCATTGTACTTTTTAAACCACCTTAACCCTGAGATTCATTCCATTTCCTGTTTTGGTGAACTTCAGTGGTTTGTTTTCACCTCAGCACAAACTCCGACTCAGACCGTCGTCCCACCCGCCTGCTGAGCTGATGGAGCAGCTAGCTAGCCTCTTGCCATAAACCAGCGACAAAATAGCAGCTCCTAATTGTTGAGTTTAACGCCTGGTGATTACAGGGCCTCATAAAACTCCCCTCTGACAGAGGAACCCACCTCCCCCACCTCCCTTCACTCCTCCAAGGCCACACAGGGCGCCGGTGCCAATCAGCAAGTCTCTTTTTTTACACCATTTCTTCCACTTTACAGCCCAAAGAGGGAGGAGAAGTCTACTCTCATTTAGCTAACAGAGACCAATAAACACTGAGAGATTTAGATTAATTGACCATTTACAACCAGAGGAGGAGGCGGGCTGGGTAAACTCTGCTCACTGGATCAGCTGGGTTGACTTTGAGCTGTCTGCTGTTTACTGCCAAGATGACATGATGACGTACTGTAGGCCACAGCAGACCAACGTCAAAGGAATCTGACAATGAAAATGAACTCTGTGGGTTTGTTCTGCCAGAATGACCTGATCTCGGCTGCAGCAATAAACATCATAAGTGGAAAAAAATCAAAATGAAAACTGACTTCTTGGCTAGAATCACGAAAGTTTGCGACTATAGCCCTTTTTCAAAAAATCTGAAATGTCCACATGTTAGAGTATTGGGTTGTAAAAGCATTCAAGCAGAAAAACAACAAGAGAATAAGTGAAAATTGCTTTTCATATCATCTTATTGTAGAAATTTGAAGGGATGCTTACATTTTGCCTCATCTCTGTTCTAGTCTGCTTGCTTCTCTGCACACATTCAGCAGCTCATCTTCCTGCTTCAGGTGCTGCAGGTCATTCAGAACACACAAACAGTTAATCCATCATGGTGCAGCATATTCGTGTTATTTGGGTAGATCTGGAGTGTTTTTGTGTGTTCCCTTGGAAACAAACACGCCACCATACTGCCCTGTCTGTCTTTTCAATTAGGGAACCTTTGTTTGCTGGAGCTGAGTTAATTTTAGGCTACATTTGAAGTTTGTACTGCGATGGAGAGCTACTTATTAAGTCGCTTTCTAAACAAAGCTCCTGCCAAATCAGTGGATGCATTGTTTAAGACATAAAAGTAGAGGCTCTCTGAGTTTTTCCTCTTATTTTGAGGCTGTGGATAGTGTACAAACTGTGGCGGCACAGCGAGCATGTCTGAAATATAAAGAAACTGAAATTAAATTATTACATCATGTAGATATTTTCCTGTATTTTTACTGTATACACACAGACACATGTTTGTACTTAAATACTTGTACTGACTTTCATTAAGGTTGTTCCCTAAACCTGCCTATAAGGGCTCAATCAGGAGGTGGAGTGATATTGTTTAAACATCACTCCACAGCTCACATTTTCAGACCATCCGTCCTGAAACCCATTCGTAGTGTCGCACTTGGTTGTTGACAATAGAAGTGACTGAGACAGCTGCAAAACAAAAGACAATAAAGAGCTAAAGAGAGAAGTTCAAGTCCAGCTTATTGTCTCACCTCCGCACAGCAAATCACAATGTGAAGGGAGTGAGAAAGTTACAGAAAGTTCTAGAAGACTGCAGAAATGGTTGGACACAGTCATCCCCTCATTTGATCGTCCAACGAGCAGTTTTAAAGAAATGCACTGGCAGCTTCACAGTGTTTTGAGAGGTTTGATTTCCCCCAGCTTCCAGTCTTTGTCTTTGGAGTGGGGCTGATCTTCTCGTCTAAATCTCATTTTAACATTTGTTTTTCTTGAGGATTGTCTGAGAAACGCAGGGAAAAAAGGAGATAGATAGACAAGAAAATCCAGCATTAAAAAAGTGTAGTAAAGGGATTTTCTGCAGTGGGTCTGCTTGTCTGACACACACTTCTGAAGAAGCATATTGATGCCTTCAGCTCAGTTTATTCTTGCTGTTTTGCTTTGCTGGCACAAGGTGTTCACTGGTCCTATTCTGGCTGGTCGTGAACCTCACAGTTTTTGCAGTCTTGCATGTCTACAGACATCTCAGCCATCCATCAGTGCAGAAGCAAAAGCATTCCCTAAAGGCATAGAGAGAGAGGTTACTGCAAGAAGTGGAAAAGATGAGAAGCTCTGCAGAAAGCTGTGGAAAACTGGAGTGTTTGTTTGCATGATGGACTTCCTTTGTCTTATCTCTTCTGCTAATATTCCAGCAGTGTAGATTATGTTTTTCTCAGCAGCAACTTTAGGAGAAGACTTTAGCAAATTAAGTGCAAGTACAAAATATTGTCTTGCTGCTGTGCAGAAGTTAGTTTGAATTTGCAATGACCTTAGCAATGATGAGTAAAGGTCTAAAGATGAGGCTGCACTGAACATCTAATGTATGTGGATTGTTTGTGGAGCAGCTGCTGCATCACTATGATTTCACCACTATCTATTTTTTGCTTGCATGAGGTTTGCACAGCTCTTTTAGGAAGAAACTGGTCATAAATTACCTATATTTTTATTAAATTAAGCAACTGGTATTCAGGCAAAGAAAAGTTTGTCTTGATCACTCTGTCAGCATTTATTTTCCAGTACCAGCCGATGGTTGCCCTTACAGAGTCTGCTGTAGTTTGCTAACTTACCAACATTACAAACAGTTAGGTCCTAAAACTGGAGACCCAACAATCCCCCAAATGAAAGATTACTGTCTTGTTTTGCTACAACCCTATGCTGTGTGTATGTGTACAGGTTCAGTGTAACCAGAGCGAAGAGCCGTCTTAAGCCTCAAAAAGTCCTTAGAATGTCTGACCCAAAGAGTCCAAATAGCTCCATTCTAGAGACACTTTCTCACTCCCAAAATGTTGACTGGTAATCACAAAGATCAACACATATGTAGAGATGTTTCCATCCATTCAGACTTTTCATTGACTTGACTTGTGCCAAAGTCAGTGCATGAATACCCTAACCTAACCAATCTTCATATGAAAACTCAGTGATTTACAATATAGAGACTTTTTTTTCTTCAAGTAAAGCGGATAGCCAGAATCAGCGACTTTCCTCTGCAGAAAGTCAAGAGAGGTGCAAGATAGTGTGAGCATTTACAAGATCAGCCCCCTAATCTGCCTTTTACAGTTTTTCTGTTTCCAATGCAGTGCAGGATCTGACAGCTTTGACTGCAGTGTTAACTCCAAATGTGTGAAACGGTGAAAAATAGTTCTTACTGGCCCAAATAAGGGAAATATGGCCATGGAGGGTTTGCCATGTTTGGTCTGTTTGGTGAATTTTCCATTGAAGATGGCGATGTCAGAGAGAAGACTCGAGAGCTTTTTGAGGAGGACATCCCAAAGACAGAAAATTAGTGTCTTCAAGTTTCACCAATCAGTATCAAGCACAGCAGATCCTCAGAGTTGGAACTATCTCCTCCCCTGAAAACATATCACAGGGGCAGTTATTGCGGTTGGAACAAACACAAAGGTTCAGTCCACCCTGCAGATTCTTTCAGTGGACAGCAGTCTATTGTGATTTACTGTACATCCCCACAACGTGAGTAATAGAAGTGCACTCAGACACACAGGCTGTGGAATAATGACAGAGCCATTGTTGTCTGAGTCGACCACTCGGTGAGCTGCTCAGTGACACACCAGGAATTTAAACATACAGTACGCGTCTCTATTTGTGAGTCTGTGAGCATCTCCTGTGTAATTTTATTTCACATTTACACAAAAGGCTTCTCAGGCGACGTTAACAACAGGCTGCACAGATGGGAAAGTTTTTAGGTAATTTGACTTTAGAGAAACAGAGCGTCACAAGCTGCTGTTTGAATGAGAAGGCCGATGGTAGCACATGGCAGGGCCAGGTTTCCCCTCTAATTTTGGCCGTGGGTGATGTTTTCATTTTCTACTGTCGTTTTGTTTTCCAGTTTACTTTATTGTCCCTTTTCACAAAGAACCATTTCTGAAGAACGACCACAGCCTCATACTTTTAAGATTTTTTTTCTCTCTCTCTGGTGAAATTTCTGTTTTGCAGCGACGGCAGGTTTCTGCCTAATGGATCTGGAGGAAAACACTTGTGTGTAGTGGTTGTATGGCATCTTTGTCAGAGGGGTCCTCGAGTCCGGGCTGAAGATGCCTTCTCATTAAGTCGGGGGTGCTGGGCCTTATTGTTGTGCTAATCAGGCACAGATGTGGACACCCCGACTCCGGAAAATCATCCAAGCAGTCTTGACAGCAGACGCCTCTCAGGAGGGAGAGGGGGGCCTGAAATCCTGAGGGGACCATTATAATTGTTTTTGACAGGGATCCAGTCCAAATATGTACATGCGTGAAAATGAATCAAGCTTGAGCTGTCAACCTCTGAACTGAGATATTTATGACGCTGCTGTGGAGGGATGAGACGGGCTGCTTTTGTCAGGGATGGGAAAGAAATGATTTTTTTTAAGTGGCGAGCTGGGAGAAGCACGGAAGGAGGGAAGAGGAAAGGTTTGATCCTCCTTTCCTAAACGGCTAAAATAGGATTAGCCTTTATTAATCCCACAGTGGGGAAATTTGCAGTGTTACAGCAGCAAAGAGGATAGTGCAAACGTGTAACTAAAAATATACACAAGTCCTCATTCCTCCATGTGTGGATGTTCAGATAATGCACAGTAAAAAAAAATCCTGTGGATGTGGAAAATAACATGGTATCATGCCTTTCATGATACCAGAAAGAACTAGTCAGAGGGGTCTCTAGTTTGGTCACTGAATAACCAGTTTTAAGAGTTTCCAATGAGTCTACAAAGCATTATAGCTGTTCTCATGTTTCTTCTTCTTTCCTCTCTATCTGGAAAAACTAATGTGGCCCTGCTGCTGCTGTTTGTTATGATAAAAAAGTTTTACACACTTCAAACTTACACACCCCAGAGCTCATTGAAGCTCAGTATCTGGGAGAGAAAAATGCGGTTTTAGTCCGATGTTGGGTCAAAAAGAAGACAAGACGATGCCGTTACCAATTTAGCCGGCTTAGTGTGGATATGGTCTGTTGGTGCCGAGAGACTCAAGGAAATCCATCCAGTAATTGTTGAGATATTTCAGTCTAAGTGGTACACAGCTGTCTAATTTACAAGCTGAATATGTTGGACAATAAGCTGATTACATCTACATCCCAGATTAACGGTGTTTTGTTCAGAGAAAGGAAAGAATTAGATGTTGTATAGTAAATGGTCTGAGTGAAAATTCATAAGATGAAAGTATGAACTTCACTGTGAGTCTCATCGTTTCCTCCTGTCATCACTAGAAGTGACCAGCTTCATGTCTTTGTGCTCTGCTTATAATAGCAGAATGAGTTGAATCTGAACATCCTGGATATTTTCCAGGTGTTCCTCCACTCTGTGTTGTTTTTAAGCTTGACTGAGCAGAACCCAAACATCCACAGAATCTAGATTCACACACTCAGAGGAAGGTGTGTTTCCACGTCTGTCACCGACTCACTCCGTCTATCTGTCTGTCCGTCATCGAGCAGGAATCCACCTGTGTGTGTTACAGGGAATTAGAATTACACACACACTTCCTAACTTTGTGAGGACATTCATTGACATAATGAAGTCCCTTTTTCCTTTTCCTCACCTTAACCATCACAACTAAAGGCAGAACTCCAACCCCCGACTACTAACCCTAATAGTGTTACCCCTTAAGCCTTCATTAAACTGTTCCTTGTGGACGTGCACACAGACAGCTGCAGACACCACAGACTCGCAGTTTGTCATTAAACTGCTTTTCATCCACTTGGAGGACACGTTACATGCATGTGCAGTAGATCAGCCTCTCTGTATTTAATACATGCACACTATCAAATCAAGTTTATTTATAATGCACATTTAAAAACAACCACAGCTGACCAAAGTGTTGTACAGAATAAAAGAAGGGTACGCAAATATATAACAACACAAATATTAAACAGAATAAAAACCCGGGAAAACAATTACAAACATAAAAGATTATAAAATACTAAAATATTCAAACCCCTACAAACAACCAAAGGCCACTAAAAACAAGTACGTTTTAAGAATTGTCTTAAAAGTGTCAATGGAGGGGGAGCATTTGACTGAGAGTGGAAGACTACTCCAAAGCTTTGGAGCAACGACTGCAAAGGCACGGTCTCCTTTACCCACCAGCCTCGAACATGGAACCGTTAGAAGATGATGTTCTGAGGATCTGAGAGGTCGGGAAGTCGAGTAGAGACAGAGGAGTTCAGCAATATACAGGGGTGACAGCCCATGGACTGCTTTAAAAACAAATAAAAGAACCTTAAACTCACTCCTGTATTTGATGGGAGCCAGTGCAGGGACGCTAGCACTGGTGTGATATTGTCTCTTTTCCTAGCACCGGTTAGGAGTCTCGCCACAGCGTTCTGCACCAGCTGCAAACAAGACAGAGATGACTGGCTGACACCCAGGTACAAAGAGTTACAGTAGTCCAGCCTCGAGGAGATTAATGCAGTGATTACAGTCATGCAGATATGACTGCAAGCGCATCACCTGTGCAGGTGCCAGGAAAACAAATGGTGTTCAGTGTGTGTTAAGATTCTGTCATCCACACCTTTGTAACTCCCCAAACAGAGGTGTAATTTCCATTGGCCAAGCACAGTGGGAAGTTCTAAATTCTCCAGATATCCTGTGCTATGCCCACCCACTGTGTTCGGCACCCTTCAGGAGTAATCACTGACATGGTGCTACATCCCAATCTGTGACTAGCTGCTATACTTTGCTACTTGCTACTACTTCCTGTAATAAGTGCAAAGCTACTGCCAGCCTCTCTGAAACATTAATGGGAGCTCTGTGAGTTTTTCCTATGTTCAATATGATTGGCGATGTGACCATCTGCCCGAAACAAACATAGTATAAATAAAACTGCATCTGCTGGCCATGTTTACAGTCCACACTGATGCGCACACAGTGATGCAGAAACCTCTAATTCGCCTTAACAATGGC
Source organism: Dascyllus trimaculatus (assembly GCA_024666655.1). Classification (NCBI taxonomy): domain Eukaryota; kingdom Metazoa; phylum Chordata; class Actinopteri; family Pomacentridae; genus Dascyllus; species Dascyllus trimaculatus. Next base: position 26,735,954 of record CM045459.1, on the reverse strand, counting down.
CTACTTCTTTGAAGCTGTGAGGAACATCCAAAATCTGCCGATCTTCTTCACCACAGACCCTCATTACATTGTATTGTTTTTAATTAAATCAATTGAAAGTCCACAAAAACAAAATCTCCTCAAAGTCAGTGATTCCTCCGTTCGGTTTCCAGCTGAATCACGAGGTTCCTGCACAGATTCTTTGATGCTCAGCCAATCAGCATCTATAACAGTCCACTCTCATTCCAGCCTGACCAGCTTTAATTAACCCTTTGTGTATGTGGTGATGCTGAAGAGGCCCTGGATCATGTCAGGAATGAATGGAGAGACTGTGGGATTAAGAATATCCCCCTGGAGGATGATGGGACATGAAGGGAGGGGAGTCACTCTGTTGAGATTAACACCTCGGTTTGCTTTTCCCACATGGCCTCTCAATCCCTCTGGAATGCTGCATCACTGTCCCTTTGGACTAACGTCTTTCTTTACATTCAGGACGAATTACAATATGAGTCTAGACCAGAAAAGGTCCCCCAGTTTGTTTCTGCATCTCCATGAAAAAACCCCAATGTGTTAACAAGTAAACACAAAAAGATTAAGTTGACTGTATGTCTGCACAGCATCTGTCAGATGGTTGGTCAGAACCAGCAAATTACAGACAAGTTAGCTGATCAGTGCTCATCTTACCATCCAAACTCCCTGCTGTTGTTTTCAACTGCATAAAGAAAGAAAATTGTGCCACAAGTTAACTACACAGTTTTCAAACCCCAAATGTACAATTACAATTATTTAGCACAGTGATACTACGTTGTGCTCTCATCTGTCCTTTAATAAAAATCAAATTTTTGCCATCTTGACCAGAACTCCCAGGAAGTAAGTAAAAGGTAAATATCATAAATATTTATATCCTCTGCTAGCCACCTGTTGATGCTGTTGCTCATACAGGCTGTTAAAATCATTAATTATGCAAAGAGTTTTCAAAATTAACCTCAGGGTTTTGTGCTGTGCCCTCAGTCAGTCTGCAAAAGTAGTTTTGTTTTTTAAAAATCAGCAGTAGTTGGAGTAAAATATAATTTACTCAGTTTAAGTTAGTAATCAGGTGGCAAAACCAAGTTTGCATTTTGTTCCACTAGTACAAAAACTTGTTGTTAGGCTAATTGGAGACTCTAAGAGGCTTCATCCACATTGATACGTTTTCATTTTTAAACAGAGTTTTAAAACTATAACTGTCTCTGCGAAGCATTTTGGGATATTTTCAGTAACAATGTTGCATCTTGTCAGAGAAAACACACACCTGGAAACACATGTGACAAACACTGGGATTGTGTGTACTGGTATAAACAGGAAGTAGATGACACGTATGTAGAATCGTGTGATAAGGGTGTGACGAATCAGGGAGGCATGCAGTAACTGGTAAGATCCAATCAGGTAGCAAACGTAGGTGTCTGACTGAAACAAAACACCTGTGACTATGTGTGCAGAGTTTTAAATGCTCATAACTGTAAGTTTCAGTGTCTGGTGTCTTTGATAAATGGCCACCCTGTCCAGCTGTACCTCACCTCTGACCCAATAGAAGTAGGGACAGATATCCAAAGAGACTGATGAGTACAGATCCATCCATCCATTATCTATACACCGCTTAATCCTCTGTAGAGTCGCGGGGAGGCTGGAGCCTATCTCAGTCGACTTAGGGCGAAGGCAGGGGACACCCTGGACAATTTAGAATCATCAATTAACCTCAGCATGTTTTTGGACTGTGGGAGGAAGCCAGAGTACCCGGTGAGAACCCACGCATGCACAGGGAGAACATGCAAACTCCACACAGAAAGATCCCAGGCGTCCTAACCGGGACACGAACCAGAGATCTTCTAGCTATGAAGCAACGCTGCTAACCACTGCGCCACCGTGCAGCCCTATGAGTACAGATAATGGGTAAATTCATGCTAAATCTCTTTACTTCAAAATGTTCTTTTCCTGATTTTGTGGCTCCAACTGCTGTCCTGGTATTTGCTCCTTAAAAAGCTTGTTTATCTCCTCAGCATGTAATGAGTCCATACAAATGAACTTCACACTTTTAAGAAGGTTGAGAAAAGATTTTTGTTTCGGTTGCATTTCAGTGAAGCTAAAACCCCCTGTCATATAGATTTAAGTCACTTTTTCAATATTTAACTTTCCCTTTAACCATGTAATCTGGTGTATGATCATGTAAATAGGAACTATGTTTAAGCTGCTATCAATGAATACTGAAGGGAAGACCAAGTGCAGACATGTTAACGGAAAATGTGTCCTCAGTATGTTGATGTAAACTTCACAATACATCTATATTGTTGTAAATAGTTTGTATTCTAGTTTGGTTGCTTCAGTTGTTCTCTTGTCTTTGAAGGGAACAACTTATAACACACAAAGGAGCTGAAAAATCCTGCTGTTGCTCCTTTTTTCCCAAAATTATTAACATAGATATTTATCATTTAATATCTCAACCATAATCATGAAACTTCCAAGTAAGTTTCTAATGTGTTAGTTTTTGTGTAGTGTCACAATCGTGGCTTTTTTGAATGTAGTTTAATTTGATTTTTTTCCCATAAAACAACTTTATTGGTTTAACCTTTTAAGTTTCAGTAATCTCTTTGAGCATTTCTAGAACAAAGAAATGTAAAAAATCTATAACAAAACAAACACAAAATGTATTTTGCAAAATTTTAAACTTCACAATTAATTTCTTTAATGAACTGTTTAGGACCCAGTACAAAACCTTGAGGAACTCCATACTGAGCTAATTGCCTGTTTAGGGAAGCTTGTGTTTATTTGTTGCACTTTATTTATTTAAACATGCATGAAAAAGATGCCAAGGATGATTTCAAAAAGTGCAGTGTGGATCATGTGATCTTAACCTTCTACCTTCCACCTCTTCCTCTGTGAGCAGCGCTGTTCCAAACACAGATCTGATGTGATCAATCAGTTCATATTAAGATGTTTCTTTGAATTTTTGCCAGAGCAGCTTGCTTCACCTCGAAAGATGGACTGCGACATCTCCAGGCTGTGGACAAGTGTAACCCTAAAAGTCTGAGCTTAAGTTTTAAATCCCTCATCGTCTAACATCCCATTGTACTCCAAATCCAGTCTACCTTTAAAAGAAGCCTTCTCTGAGCCCTGCAACAATGTGGCCCATAAGACCCCCCCAAGACAAAAAGAAAGAAAGATCCTCTCTCTTTCTTACCCCCAACTCCCTCCTTCACTCGGTGTAAAGGCCTGATCCTCCAGTGTGAGAAGCTCTTAATCAGGGGCCAAACAATGAGGCCCCAGATCCCTGCTTTTTGACAGAGGGCCTGATCTAATAAGTAGAGAAGGGCTGAGATGAGGGGGGCGGGTGGACTGATCCAAAGGATTACTGGGAGGGATCGACACTGGAGAGGGGGCCTCCTCATAGTGGAGGAGGAGGCTGGACTGTAGGGGGATGGAGGAGGAGGAGAGGATGGAGTATATGGATGAAGCAACAGGCAGGAAAATGCAACATTTGATGAGTTAATTGGGTGAAACAATGGCAAAAAAGAAAATCTCAGCTTCTGTGGAGCCTCACAATGAAAAATATCACTTAATTTAGCAAAACAACCTGAAAACTACACACCAATCATATTTTACAGATTATATTTTCAAAAACGACTTATTTTTATCACATCAAGAGGTCTGCTCTAACACATCCATGTCATTTCCTGCAGCTGCTTGACTGTAAAAAACCTCCAGTGAAATATTTTCCTCATATGGTCTAAAGATAAGATAAGACAAAGACAAAGATAAGTAAAAGATTAACCCTGTAGGTGTTAATCTACAGCTCTTCTCTGACTTGGGACACATTGACACATTCATTGATCTGCCACAACAATGGCTTTTGCGGTTTATATAGGTGTCCATTAAGTAAATGCAAGAAGATGTATAGTACGACTGGAGAGAAGCAGTTATTAAAACATGTAGAGGCACAAAGGCTCAACAAAGAGATCACAGTTTACCGTATGTAATGAAACTACATTTTAGCTGAAATAAACCGCTCTATCTAAGTGTACACACAGCAGCTACAACTAGTTTCACCACGACAATCTAGGCTGGTCAGTCCAAACATGGCAAAAGATTTTCAAAATAAATTAGTGCAACAACAGCAGATAAGATAATAAAATGCCACATCCAAAGGGAAAGAACAAGTGGAATGAAAGACCATAAATACAAGGATGAAAATAATAATAATAGTAGTAATATTAAATAAGTAAAAAAAGATATATAAATAATAAAGAAAAAAGTGGAAAAGAGAATAAGATGAACAAATAAATAAAGTTAAAAACCAATTAGACAATAATAATAATGATAATAATAATAATAATAAACAAAGATAGTTCTTTATTTAGATTTACATCAACTTGAGTAAATCAAGTTTGAGTGGGTACTATACATTATATTAGGCAATTTTCACTAGTTTCTGTGTAATATTTCAACATAGTCGCAGATAATTTCATGAATAGTGAACCTTCACTATTAAATGAGGCTTTAAGTCAGTGGAGGCCAACAGGAGGCTACATGGTGAGTGGAGGTCTTTCATTGGAGAGCTCTAAATGTGTCTCGCTTCCTCCCCCAATGGAGAGGGCGGATCCATTAGTGAAAGCTACTGTGACACCTTTGATGTCTTCATAGCAGCTGACTGCAGAGGAGCGACGACCTGAAGGACCTGATGCGTCCATTCAGTGTAGAAAAAGGGAGAATCCGGCTTTGTTCACCAGCTTCCTTCAGAATTAACAGAAAAAGACAGGCTTGTTTTTAGTTTAAAGGTGCTTCATGTACAACTTCATCAACTTTATTTGTTCTGTGATGTCTCTGTAAAGCTGAGGAATGGAAGTCAAGTTCAACTTCAAGGCCCACAAACACAGAAATAACACACTATGTTTGATTAAATATCCTGGAAAGAAGAATATAACCCTTGAAGCCTTCCGAGGATGTCAGGAGAGTAAAAGAGACAACAGGCAGGAGTATGAATCCCAGTTAAGCGAGGTCAGGGGGAAGAATCAGACCACAGATCCGTTTCCAGCCTCTCTGTCTGTTTATTGAACTGTAATCATGAATAATACCCCCCATATGTAACACGTTACCGGATTTCCTCCAGAATACAGCAGCCGGGAGTCTGCGTTCACTCAAGGCCTGGTGTTGAGGTTAACCAAACATGTCTCCGCACGTACATCCTGGGTATATCACACAGTGTGTTTGGACGACAGTAATCCCTCTGTTGCCAGCCAAATACGTGTAACAACACACACACGTGCATTAAAACATGGCTTTATATACACACACACATATTTGTCTTTGTAAACACTTTACAGCAGTAGAAAGTAAGCAGAGAGTGCAGGCTTATGTTCCGTTGAAGCAGCACTTCCCATGAAACAAACAGAAAGTAATAGTTACATCAACATTTAGAGGATGTTGGTATAAATTTTGTGTCGGTGAGTTCAGCGGACAGATTAGTCTGGGTTGTGTTAGCTTCGGGCAGACGCTGGAAGTGTTTAGCGGAGTTACACAAGCAATGTAAGTTATGATTCTTCCGGTTGAGTTATGTAATACATTTTCCTCTCTTGAAGTGCTCATGTAGTCCAGTTATAGCCACTTTAAAGGTGTTAAAAGGTGTAGTAGTTTTCTCTGAATGGGGCCGATGCTCCTGTCCAGGCTCTAAACGGTGCTATTTTTGCCTCTTAGCCTGACTTTCTTTAGTTTTTACGTGACATAGACATTGAAGCAACAGGTGTTCGTGTCTACAGTCACCAAGTACAGCACAGAAATCCAACCTGCATGTTAACCTGATGGATCAGCTTTTCACCCGTTCTCCATCCTGATGATGGTGGTCATTGGAGGGAGCATCATCAGCAGTTTGCAAGGAACCAAAAGTACAAAAAAGGACGTGGGTTCATGTGAGGCTAAAAACAAACCATAGTTGCCCTCTTTCCCTTTTATCCTCCTCTAGTAGTCGCTTTCCAAGAGCTTCAGCCACCATCTGTCCTTCAACATGATTGACAGTATGCTGGAATTACAGACTGAAAAGAAAAATATTCCATCTGGCAGCACAACTTCTTCATCCCCCCATGTTGGACTGCACACACACTGAATGCTATCTGACTCACTGTTAGGATAAAAAGTAGTATTATTTGACGGGACGTACCGGGGCTAACTGGCTAGCATGCTAATTTCAGTCAATACCTATGCAGTACAATACATAGACATCTTTGACATTAAAGCTACCTATTTTGTCACATTTTGTTGATAATTTTAAGTATTTTTGAGTGTTTTCAACTAGGGGTCGACCAATATGGGTTTTTCAGGGCCGATACCGATGCAGATTACTGTTAATAGAGAAAGGCCCGTAACCAATATTTGGAGCAGATATACATTAAATGTAATGTTTTAACATCATGTGATAGCAGAGAACCTGTCATTCATTACCAGGCTTGTTCATTCATAGTGACTATAACTGAATATGTAAAATAGAAATAGGAGTGATCAACTGAGATTGATGAGTTCTTCTCCTGCTGTTCTTCTCTAGTTTCTTAATCTTTCACTGTTCTGTCATTTTTATTGTTCACTAAAGTCCAGATCTTAAAGCATTGTTAATGATTGTTTTCCATACTCTTACTTACTTCTTACTTAGCTGCTAGCTGTTAGCATAGCCTTAGCCACTGTGAGAGGAGCTAGTTTCCTGGTTTGTGGCAACGGCTTGTTCTTTTTGTTCAGTTTTTTCAGTTTCTGCTTGAGACATTTCTGAGACCACAGACTGACGACAGACAGAGAGAGGAGGTTGCATCAGACCTGAAGTAGCACATTTAGTTTATCAATAATCAACTGATAAAATATAGATACCGATAACTGGAAAAATACCAAATATTGGCCACAATAATCTGTCCCTGTTATCAACTAAAACTCCTGCAAACAGCCCCTTTTAATCAGGAAAACATAACCTGTCAGTTCTAACAGTTCCAATGGATAACTAATTACTACTAATTACTAACTACTTGCCTAAAACAACATAAGAAATTTCAGTCGTGCTTGTGGTGCTTCAAGCTGATATTGTGTGAAAATGAATTAAATGAATTTCATGATACCTTACGAATGTTTTGTGACTTTGCAGATACACTAATTACCAGTGACTTCTCACTGTGTTGCCAGAAAACGCAGCCCAGTACACAGGATACTTTCTCAAAAACAGCTGCACAATATATTTCCTTTCCCGTCTATGCCTCCACAAATAGATCAAATTGCTGCAAACAAGGTAGGAAAGAGGCCTGAGGCTGAAACCGTACAGTCAAGTTATGGGCTGTAAAGCAAAACAATGAGTTTTTTTTTAGGATAAGGGATGTCGTAATGAGAGCTCTAACATAGGAACAACACTTAATGAGCTTCTCTACTCATCTGACTTACAGAGCAGCAAAATCTAGGCCTTATAGAGAGAAACATGCTGAGAGACCACAAAACCTCAGAGCAGAAATCTGTCATGACGGCAGCTGTTTAGTAAACCAGAACGTGTTGTTTCTTAAGGTAAATATCCAAAAGTTCTTTGGATACCAACACACATAATGTCACTGTGTATTATAAGGCATATTAGATATAGACTCTTCCACTTATAGTAAGGAAGCAAATCAGACTCATCAGATTTGGAATTTTAAAGCCGTTCCAATTTCTAACTTTAATTTTTTTGCTTAGAAAGTATGTATCTGCATTTGTTATGTCTGAATTTAGCTCATCAAAATTCCAATAACTTATTTTCACTATTGTTTTTAGTGCTTATAAATTCAGAGTCCAAATTTCAGGTGTACATATTCGAAGCGTAAAAATTCAAGGTGCTCAAATTGGACAGGTCAAATTCAGTGTTCAGACTTCGTAGTCAAAAAATTTGCAGTTCACATCCGGGGTCTTAGGGATAAATAATTAATTCGGGCCAAGTCAAACCAATGTCCAGCCAATCAAGCTATGCTCCTCTGGTCATGTGATGCCAACACCTCAAAGCACAGAATGGCGGTCACCCATAGCAACCAACGCTAATGACGGGATTATTTGCCTTCTATGTTGTTTTTGTGAGTTATTAACAGTTAATGCATGACACGTCTCTTAAGAACAGGACTTTTTGGATAATATCAGCAAGGAGCTTTCAACAACGTGCCATTGGTTACTGTTTTTCTAGCATGGTTAAAGCTGTGCAAGCATTTATCATACTAACCAAGTTCAGAGGCTCTGAATGAGTTTATGTTCAAGTCTGACTGACTGAAAACAGTAAAAATGTCCCACTGGCAGCACGTTCAGCAGCTGGGTAGTTGAGTAAGAAGCTGTTTCACTTTTCCCAAAACATTTTTTGAAGTCACATAATGAACAGCCGGTAGTGTAACTGTAACTAAAGGTTTTATATTAGGCTCACTTAAGTTTAGTGGATCTTAATCGTTTGAGAGTTTATCTTAGTCCTACTGCTTTGTGATGACAGGCCAGTCAGGCTGATACTGTACATACTGAAGTCTGAACGACCACAGATGTGAAGATCTTCCATGCTGATGTGCTGCTTCTAACAATGTTTTAAAGAAGGATCAGACTCACCATTATTTCCTTCTCTTTACTCGCCAATCCTATTGAAAGAAAACAGGAACTGAGTTCCAGCAGAAAATTCAGAAGAAACATGGACGTCATGGCACTGGAATCACAATATGAAAAGCAGTAAACCTAATTTTCACTCTCTGGCTGAACTTAAAACACCAGCTTAGGGGACAAATACCTCTTTTCCACCAAGACATACCAGGTGCTGGTTCAGTGCTGGTACTTAGTTGGTTCAAATCTCGTTCCTCCTAAGAACCTGTTTGCTTTTCCACTGGCAAGGAGCCAAGCTGGAGCCACACCATTGTGTCACCGTAAAACCAATATGCTTGCATCCATTACATAGCAGTTAAACAACCGCAATAAATTGATGATAATATCTGTTTATCTTTATAGATGGTCTTAAGGCTGTTTGCGAGGTGGAGGTCACCTGTTGTTGGCACATCCACGATTACGCTATTGGTGGGACACAATTGTACTGGATTTCAGCGCACAACAGTTTGTGCAAAACTTCTGTGTGTTCCGGGAGTCATTCCAATGCATCTGCGATCGGACCAGGGACGTCCTAACGAAAAAGGACACAAATTACCGCATGTATGTCCCTTTCTACTGCTGTTTGCTGGTCACAATAACCCCGTCCCCAGCCCCTGATGTACTCTGTGCTTAGCTCTGGCCCAGCAAAGAGATGGTGCTTGGTAAGCACCGGTTTTTAGAACCTGGAGCCATTGTTTAGGTGATGGAAAGAACTGGTGCTACGTCGGGCACTGACTCCGAACTAGCACTGGAACCAGCTCAGTGGAAAAGGGATAAACGTATACTTTCAGGTTGAAAAGTAAACTTTCATCACCAAAGAAGAAATATACATGTATGTTGCTTTAACTGCAGCTGAGATACAATTTTTACATTTTAGGATATAATGAGGATGTTATCAGGGCCACAGATTATGTCACATGATGACAAATGAAGAATGTTCTTCAAGCAACATTCGTCAAACAGTTCTGAAGATGTTACCGAGGCCTCAGAACCATAAAAAACCGTTCCTGCAATGTGACATGTTAACAACGGTAGAACATTGACCAGAAATATTCTAAGGGTGTTTTGGACATTGTGGATTTTTCTTCTATAAAACTTTCCCACAATGTCACATGATCAAAAGGAAGAACACTTTCAATGTAACACTTGGAGAAGAACGCTAGGGCACAGCAGTCACTAAGCACTGCTAGATTGTCTTTAGAAAAGATTATACTAATTTTAGGAGCATTATTCTCAGGACTAAACCAAATATTCCCACTGAAAACATGACGAGAAGCTTGCAGAACTGTCTAAGAACATTTTTCGAACAAAAAAGTTCCAGCTAAGTCTGAGCTAAAAGCTGAAGTTAGGATGCTAACATGTGATAATGGTACCATCACCACTGACTACAGCTACCAAAGACTGTCTTTTACATCCATTCGAGAAGAACATGTGACAATTTAACAGCAGTAAGATAGGACAAGATAAAACTTATGTAATTATTATGCCAGATTTTGCTAAAAAAAAAGCCCAACAACATAAGAAATATACCGTAGAATAAGATATAAGTACTGAAATGAAATAAGTGAGGCTGGAATAGAAGAGGCAGAAGTAATGCTGGAAATTCTAATGAGGTATTAAGTACAATCACACATGAAAATGAAGTACTGTACATTACACTGACAATATTGTACATAAAAGTGATATACTGCACATAGAATATACTGAATATTTTAAAAAACAGAATAGAAATACTTTATTGATCCCCAAGGAGAAATTCTGTAACATATATGTGGATTACAGCAAACATTTTCCCTCAAAAACACCCAGAACAAACATACTATCAGTTCCAGCTCGACTACATGCTCCTGATCACCAGCTCTCCTCTTTTATCTGTTTGTTGAATGTTAAAGGATCCAAAAAGAACCCTGTCAGGTCGCTTCAGTTCTTGAGAAATCGTGAGAACCTCTCCTAATGACAAACCACGACATGAGACACGAGATATCTAAATACAGGGACAGAAGAGGGAATCCTCCTCCTCTGCTCGAGGTTATCAGCGCCGGTTATTTCAGCCGTGGCATACATCCCAAATACTTCAAAGAGGGACGTGTTCACGCACACACACACAGGCAGTCAGCCAGCCAAACAAATAATTAACAAAGTCAGTGAGATTAATTAAAGCAGCAGGGTTCAGGCAGGGTTCAGCCTTCTGTGTGAGCGAGGGGGGAGAACAGGAGTCCCCTGCTGGATGTGATTAGGAGACCAAAGAAGAAAGGCAGAAGAGGCGAGGGAAAACAGTGGCTGTCATTGATATCCATCTTCATGTAAACAGCTGGCTGTGTGTAGGTGTGTGACCAGGGGGCCACCGGAGAAAACTCTGTATTCAGTTACGTCCCATTCAGCTTCAAATAAGAGTGTGAGGTGGAAAAGTTCATGACAATGCAGCTGTTTTTTTTTTCAAGGAATTGTATTAAAGAGAGATTGATTTTATATATAACTGGTTGCTTTAAGTTGAGCTATGCTGAAACAACCAGTTAAAATGAACTGAAATGTATTTTTCATTAGTCAGTTTCACCAGCAGCACAAGAAAAGTCCAAAAACACCAGAAAGGCAGAGCTAAAGTAATCAGATTACTTTGTCTATTTACTGTAAGTACAGCTGTGACATTTGAAAACTCAGACTTGCCCAGGTGTACTTCCAAACCTCCAGCTCTCCTTATAGTCATATAATATAGTCTCACTTTGTCTCTCTATATACAACTTAGTCACTGATTATTGCACGAATTAGAATTTCTGTGCACTTATGACAACATAAATGTGGATTTAATGTTCACATCTGTGGTTCATGTTTTCCTTTTTATCAACCATGACGTTGCATTAATCGCACACATACAGGGGCTGCCATGTGCAAATACAGTAGATAGTGAGAATTTTTGACGTTACTAAAGTGAATCAAGATTTTTCAAATAAAAAGTTTGATTTCTTCATATAACAGCCTTATTTTGGCATTATACTAGATAATATGCACTGTATATGAACACAGTACATACTTCACATATACTGTCTCTACTGTATAACTGTGTCAGATGATAAGTGCACCTATTGTTTTGCACATGCATACAAATCTTGCTGAATATCTTTTATCATCTCTATTATTTTCTTGTACTGCTGTAATGTTAAATCTCGTTCTTAGGGAACAATAAAGTTTTATTATATACTATAATAAACATTTTTGTATAATCTGTTATTATTCTAAAAGTTAGTTTCATTTTAAAATGGCACTAAAAAGGTAAAGCTGTCTCTCTGAGTTAGCGTTTTGTAGCTGTTGAAGTGCGCACTGCACACTACCTGCTTGCTTTTCAGTTATATTTATTGTTTTTACTTTTGTATTTTATGTATTCTTAATAGTTTTTCATGTGAATTTTATTCATTTTTTAAAAATTTTTTGGGGGGGAGTTTTTCCATTTTAATGATGGGGTGAGAGACAGGGTGAAAGAGGGTAGACAGAGCAGAGAGAGACCTGCAGCAAAGGGTCGTGAGCCGGACTCGAACTCATGACTGCTGCTGGTGACCTGCACCAACATGGCAACGACCAAACTCAACAAGCTATACCACAGCCTTTATTTTGTTTTTAATCCTAACATATTTTTAACCTCATGCAAAGGTGCAATACAAATAAAGTATTATAATATTATTGTTATTACATATTATTTTATAAAGTATTACCACCACTACTGCTTTGATTTTTATTAGTAATACTGCTACTATTAAACATTACTGCATCAAAGAGACTGAAAGTTTCTAAACACTTAAATCCTCTGGTAATACGTGCACAGAAGCAGCATTTATAGAGGTTTGCAACTATTTGAACTGCCTTTTTTTGGCATCAAGTAGCTTTAAGGTCAGTAACTTATTCCAAACAGCATCATATATATTGTCACCTTCATTTTAACTGTATAAGGTAACAAGGAGTGACATGTTCAAACTCAAGGCTTCATCAGATGGAAATATTCCGATTTTTTTGACATTATTCTCAATCTTAACCTCCCCAAATCCTCATGTTTAGTATCTTTAGAAACCCTGGGGTCTCCACCACGTTTCAGCATTAGGTTGTGTGTGTTTGATCCGAGTGTTGCTGCCCTGCATGTGTTTGAAGCAGTGTGTCAGCTGGCACGTTTAAACAGCAGCTCTCTGGCTGTGGGACCCTCCTCCCTTCCTTTCTCTCTCCCCTCCCTCCCCCCTCGTCCTCTCGCTGCTCGGCCTCCCTTTTCAGCTCTGTGTTTTGGCAGCAGCGCTCTCCTGCATCACAAAGCCCGGACTCTCAGCTTGTCCCATTGTGTTGCGAACATCGCAGGTAATGATTAACACAAACACACAACAATGGGGAGCTCCAGCGTGGGAGTCGCAGACGGTCGGCCAACATCACCGACCTGCACCGAGGCCACAAGCCGACCATTTCTGTATGATTTAAGCTGTTTTAGTTGAAGGTTTTGTGAAATAAAAAGAATTCCTCACGGTGTTGGTCTCAAGGTCGTGCTCCTGGGTGTATTGGTTGATTTTTCACCATATTTCGAAGCATCTTTGTCCATCTTTAGTAATCCAACGTGGCAAATAGAAGAGAAACACAACTGAAAGCACAAGAGATCACTGAGATCAACCAAACTGAACATCTACAGGAGATTTCTGTCAACATTATCATCACCAAATCAGAAAATGAATGAATATCCACTCTAACTCCATCTAGAATCTATTTCAAGATTCCTGAAGCTCCTCTGTGACTGTGGAACAATCAGAAAACGTTATTAATGTCCAGTGTTGAAGTACTGATCAGAGAGTTTCACAGTTCAGGGTCTCAGTAGAAAATCTGCAACTATTTGGAAGTCAGTGATGGGGGAAAAAAGTGTCCAATCTTTATTTAAAAATGAAAGACGGTGACACAGTTTCAGGTATCGAAATGACAAAATGGAAAAAAAACAATCAAATGTGGGACATTTTTGTTTTTTGACAGTCACTTTTTCCATTTTACGTTTAAAAAACCCAAAACAGACTTTTCTTGTTTTTTAAGTTTAAACAAAAAAACTTTTGAAAAACCAAAATTGGAGCATTTTTGAGTTTTGGTTTTCTCATTGTTTGTTTGGAATCAAAAAACCGACACACCGTGTAATTTCATCTGAAACTAAAAGAAACAAAAACCTCCATGACTCCTGGTTTTGGCGTCCAAACAAAAAACACAAAAAAGGAATCTCCAAAACTAAAGCCGACCACGTTCGTGTTTTGATTCTGAGACCTGAAACAGTTTTTCCATTTAAGGTTTCGAAACATGGAACAGATTAAGGGTTTTTTTGGATTGCAAATGAATCACGGATTATCCAATGATACAAAGACCCTCGAATTGAGTGATCTGCAGTGTTAAGAGCTACAACACTTCAACAATCAATAAGTTGGGGGAAATTTTGTACAAGTAATGAAAACAAAGCATCTGCACATGTTTCGTCATTGTGAGTTCCTACTTTATTGTCGAGCTTTCAATCAACAGACCTGATACGTGAAGAAATATTGATCTTTCTGTCAACATCTTCTCTATCTATATCTGTTGAATGCACGACAAAAGAGGAATGCGCCTGTAAGTTTGGATGCACTCTTGTTGACATGGTCATTTTGCAGAGGAGCATCAGCTAAACAATGAGAGATCTGAATCTAAATGGGACCTGATGTTTCTATAATGTGTCCCTGCTGTGAACCAGACTAATGAGCGAGCGGCCACACCTCACACATTCCTGCTGACCTCTGGTCCACCTCACTTTCCCTCCACGCACAGAAACAGCCTGCTAACCTCAACTCACCTCATCCCAAATCATTATCATTCACCCCAGCGTGGCCCCTCCTGCTCCCCAATCTGTTATCTGCTGTCAGGCACCAACCAGCCTGCTATCTGCCATTAGCATTAACATGCAGCAGCCTATCAATGCTATCTGGGCCTGAGGGCAGCGGGAGGGTCGGGAGGGATCCTCCATATCACTGATGTCATCAGATAAAGAGCTGGACGGAGGCTCTAGTCAACAGGGGGTGGAGCCAGAAAACGGAGGTATTTGATTCTATCTGTTTGGATTCAGATGGAAAATTTTCAGCTCAGAATGAAGTTTGAATCTGAACTTTCTCCTTACTTTCCAAACAAAACAGTGCAATATGTGACCATGCACATTTAAACTGGTTCAGCATTTTGGGAAACCCTTTCTGCTTTTCAAATGAGAGCTGAATAAAAGGAACAACACAACTCTCACTTCTTGTGTGAAAAATGAATCTAGACGCTTGTTGGTTAGCTTAGCTTAGCATAAAGACTGGCAGCAGGGGGAAAGAGCTTGCTAAGTTACTTCTATCTCCAAAGAATCTGCAACACTGGTAAATGTTCCTTTAAAAAGTTCAATCAGATCGACAAAAATAAAATATTTTGAGCCCAAACTGTCTCCTTGCAGCTGTGCTCTGTCGGTCCTGCGACTGCTCTTGGCTACCAAACAGCACATAAAACTGCTAATGTCATCTGATGTTGGTGTTTTAATACCAAACCATGTTTTTAAATTTACCAACAAAAGTACACAGATTCAATAAGACCATGGAGACAGACAAAACGGATAGTAAAGGGCATATAATGCAAGGAGTCATGGATACAACTGAAGCATGACGCAGGAGAAAAGTCCTAAAATGCATATATTAGTCATATTTTTCATGCATATCAATAAAATTCTGTCTTGAAAAGTAAGGCAGGACATAGCAGTTGTGTATTTTTAAAGACACCATCTGGTGAAAATGTATTTTTTTAGTTTGTTAACGTGTCCATGAGGTGTTTTTATATGCTAGAAGACATAACAAGAGCAAAATACGCAGTCATGGCTGAGCATTTCCATCTTAAAATGCAATGTACCATTGACTATCCCAACAAAACAGATTCAGACTTCTGGGGTTTCATATGAAACTTAAGGAGGTAATACTGTCAACTTGCAGGACTGGACTTTCTGTATCATTATTCGTCCTCAGAATCAGGTTCCTGTTCCAATGTATGGTTGAATTACTCCAATATTAGCAGTTTTACAGTGTTTCAGCAGAGCTGTAGGTGAGCTGGTGTGCTCGAGCTGCAGCAAGTGGTGGAGGAGTGGATGGAGAAATAAGCATGGACTTACAGATCTATAGGTGGCATCTAAGACATTTTAGGTCATGAAGGGATTATTTTCCTTAAAGAAACTTCTAAATCTGTAACTTTAATCCACAGAGGTGAGTTTTTAGGGGTTTAATCAGTGACCAGAGAGGGACTCCAAGAGTTCATGTTGGGGGAAGCTTCAGGTTACAGATCATTTAGTTCTCGTGGTGGAAAAAGACCCAGAGGTGAACGACAAACACAAACTCAAAGGTCACATGTAAACAGAATCCGTTATCACTGACCTGTTGCAGGCATCAGTGGGAATTTCAGTTGGTTCTACCTGGAAGACACTGTGCTGGACAAAATCTAACTGGTGTCAAACCATCTCCACTGCCTGTGAGGACAACTTTTATCCTGACTAAAGGATACAGTCAGTATACAGGTCATTTAAATTCCTTCTGACAAACTGCAAATAGAATACAAGTAGCTGCAATGAACAGACTGTTTAGAAGTCCTGAAGTACAAACGGGCTGTTTAGAAATGATTTAGCATTGCTTGATTATTTTTAACACAGACTCTCTTACTTCTTCAGGACCATGCTGCTAGTAATGTATCACTGTACTGAACTACCTATGCTAAAATGTTACACAGAAAAACACTGTAATTTTACTTCAGAATTTTTCCAGACTTTCACAATTTATGAATAAATGTCCAAAAATAGACTATTAATTGATGTGTTTAATTTACAACTGCAGCATGTAACAGTGAATCACTATAAAATGTTATTTCCTTTAAAGAAAATTTCACAAATATTTCAGTTTTATTAAATAGATCAAATCATTAAATTCAAGGTTAATGAATAAATATATCTCTCAACAACAAAACAAATTATCTCTGTAATTTTACATTGAGTTGTTTGTTAAATTAAATCACTATTAATTGAATTCAACAAACAAAAAAATTATTATTAATTGTTAAATTATTAATTAACGAAAATTACTGTTAAGAGATTCTCATTTTCCGTTGTGTTAAGTAAATATATTTGTGTCTTAGCAGAAAAACAAGTATAGGTTCTGTAATTTTGCATAGATTTGTCTGTTTAATGATGGACATCTTGTATAGTTACAAACTTTTTCTGAATAAGAATCTATGTAATATTTACATGTATATGTACTACATTATAGATTCTTCTTACACATGTAAATATGATTCATTAAACACTAAAAGAACCCCAGAAATGTACGTGATTTCATTTAAAATCACGGCTACAGAGTGTATCTTAATTATGGAAAGTTACTGTATTTTTACGACATTGTTGTTTTCTGTTATGCTACAGTATTTTTTATCACCCTTAGATGCTGGAATATTCCATTTTTTTGCCGCTTTGTTGTGGTTGTTGTTGTTTTTGTTGATTTAACTGTGTAGCATAACGCAGCTCATACAAAAGATTTTATTGTTGGTAATTTGGCTTGTAAACTGATGTTAAATAGACGATGTTAGCTCCCCAAAACACGCTGTATTTACTTTAAACAGCCAAGTGAGGGGTGTGTCAATGGGCCTAATGGTCAGGATTGTGTTTGGTGTGTGTGAAGCATTGAGGCGCCTGCAGTCCCACCTGTAGCTCATTAGCACAACAACAAGGTGCAATAACATTAACACCGCTGTCCCCTCCCAAAACACAGGTATCTAATAACATCTCTCTCCAAACACACACACGTCCGGTTATTTACTGACCCCGATTCAGGAAAACTCAGAGGGCAACTTAAATTAATGATTTGTGGAATCTAGGAGGCTGCAGTCAAAGACACACACAAAGTCAGAGGACTTCATGTGGACTTCTATGTATTTAATGCAGATTCAGCCTAAACATCCAGGTTTCCACCCTAAACCTTAATGATTTACTGAATGAGGATTTCTTTTTTGTACCCAAAAGAGAGGTGGGACCCCCAGAACGTGGCTGTGTGAACTGATTTATGTCCCCACAACATGAGCAACACAACTACACACACACACACACACACAAGTATGCCACAAACACACATAGCACCGGTTGGCATTAGCACAGCTCTTATCTGCTTTATGACTTCCACTTGGACTCGTTTATTTGTGTACTTTGACTTTCGCTGTAAAGCTCTGTCTGACCTGAGGTAGCACTGCCAAGTGTCAAAGGTCAAATCTGGAATTTATTTCGACACATAAATTTCGACTAAACACACTCATACTTGGGCCACGTGAAGAGTTTGACCTGCAAATAAAAGTAAACGGAGTGTGCAGCCTCTTTACCCACTTTGTGATTTATTTGGAGTTTTTATTTAGAAGCTGGCAGAGCTTTGCAGCCGGCCGAGCTTCGGTTGTTCATTTCTTCTGAGCGTCCTGGTGGCTTTTTTGACCGAAGCAGGTATCATGTAACCGTGTTTGAATCCGGGCCAGGACCTTTGTAGCTGGTGACTGAACCTTCTCTCCCTCACATTTCCTGTCTAGCTTCATAATAAAAACTCTCCAGCGGAGGCAAAACAATAATCCTGAAGGTTTTCTCACAGGCTGAAATGAAATTTATTGGTGGAGTTTAACTGCTGTGAGTTTTTATAGGGACACTGGTTAGCTGGCTGACAAACCTGAATGTGAGAAAACAATTCTGATCAGTGCATTCAAATGTAGTTATGCTATTAGGTGCACTGTAAAAAAAAGTAAATCAAGAAACTATGAAATCTGGCAGCAAGGATCCAAGAAAAATGGGGTTAAAAGCAGCGAAATACTATAACATTCAATGCAATTTAAAAACTGTGAAAATAACAACACATTTTTGGAAAGTAATGACAGTTTTAGCTGATTTAAATACAATAAAACAGTGTAATTTAGAATAAAAAAAATACAGATTTTTTATGTGGACATTATGTAGAGTTTTAGCCATTTTATCAACAAAAATTAATCCATAAAATCACAAATTAAAAAAATATATTTACTGTTTTTAATCCTTAAGATACACAACTCTTCTTTCAACTACCATCAAATATCTTTCATTTTGAATTTATTTATTTTTTGCTGATTTAAATACAGTAAAACTGTAACTTTACAGGCATGCACTGTAAAAGGACATGTGGCCATACATGTGCCCACGCTGTTATTAACCTTTCCCACACTCTTATAAACACTGGCTTCGATCACCGTCGACCAATCAGAGACTGACTAGCTCAAGTGGATGTGGCCGTAGCTGCGTTTTCCATACGTGCGTCTACTCATCTGCTGTACGCTACATATTTTATATACAATTTAAAAATCCGCGATACAGTGAGACCGCGAAAAGTGAACCGCGATATGGTGAGGGATTACTGTACTGACTTGTCCAAAAATATTAAAGTTTAAGACCATTAGAGAACTTTTTACAGTGTATGAACAGAAATAAGTTAAGAGCAGACTTCAGCTTTTAGTAAATCACAAAGAAACATAATACAGTTGCTCTTATACACGAGAGATCACTGTAGAGTTACATGATCATGAAAAGAGTGGAAATTTTATGTCATGCAGTCGTGTTTGTAATTGTGGCTAATTTTGTTTTGTTCTCGTTTGGAAACAAAAAACAGAAATCAGATGGCTTTTGTCTCTCTCTCAACTTCTTGTAAACAGAAAATGAGCAGAAGCAGTTTCTGTGTTTTTGGAAGGCCTCTCTCCAAGATTTCCAAAATCAGTCAACGTCTCGGACACCTGAATGTTGTACCCAAATGTGAATATTTGATATGTATCTCCAAGACCAAAGGTAAACCCCTTTGGTCTTGGAGCTACTACTACAGCCTCATTCTTAAGGTTTTCACCAAAAGTCCAATTAAAAGCCTTATTAAAGGTGCTGGATGGGGTTCAGGCTCAGTTTCCACATCAGACTTTGTCAGATTCCAAGTACTGCCTTCTTGAAACTGGAAAGAGCCTCCATGAAACTGATGTCATTAAACTGATACAAGGAAAACTGCTGTCCAAATGTATACAGTGTATGAGATGTACATAAAGATCCTACATGCAGAGACACCGTTATGCTTTAGACATGAAAAATATCGTTAAAAATGTGGAATACCAGAAACAACATTAGTTATGTAGCAGCACAACATGCTTCAGTCAGACCTTGTAAGTAGAGGCAGTACAGGAGGGAGAAAACAGAAAACAAAGAAATAAGAGGATTCCAAGCCTTATCCTGACTTTCTGAGATAATAGGTGGATAATCCTCTATTGATCTAGTTTCTTTTACTGTTGCAGTTTCATGAGAACACAAAACCTGGTAGCTTTAAACCTGGTAGAAGAACACCCACCAGCATTACACAACTATTGAAATGCAAAAGTCCAACTCTGGAAGCCAGAAAACAGACATTTATTTCAGATTCTGGGTTTGAACATTGAAACAGAACATTAAATAAGCTCCTAAGACTGAGCTGTGTTGTTTCTTGTTTCCAGCTTTGAGGACGGACAGACTCCAGTGACAGTGATGTATAGGAAGGCAGACTGACCTGAATGTGTAAGAAAGGACAAGTTAATGAGTTAGTGAGAGGATTCAAGTGGTCTTATGTTCACATTTGGTCACTTTGTTGCCTTTATCATGAGTTTTCTTTATCTCTCCTGCATGCTGACCCCATGTTGGTGCAGCACAGATTAATGTATCTATCAAACTGCAGCATCTCTCTTCAGTTTGCTGCAGCTTTACAACTTGATTTTCCTCCTGATGTTCAGATTTTTGCCCAGACCAGCATCCATGAGGATTTAACGCATGTCTGTTACTGTGTTAACCCAAAGCTTCCATTTGAATTAAGACTCGGTGTGTTAAGCTGATAAAAAAAACGGGATTTATCTTGATTCTGCGCTGCAGCTAATGGGATTACTCGGTCTTGTTCTTTCACTGATGCAATTAAAACATGGAGGCAATTCGCACGCACTCGCTCACAAAGGCTGCCTAATTGAATGCGTCTTCTAAGGAGCAATTAACGCGCAATAAATTATGAGACTTCATAATAAACTCCTCTAATGGAGTGATTTATGTGGTTCGTTTGGCGCGGAGGTGGTTCAGTAGGAAAAAGGCTCAAAGCGATTTTTAAAAAGTCTCATTGCAAAGAAAATTGGACAATTTCATGTGCGCGCAGTGGAGAGGCAGAGGGTCTAGAGTTTTATTTGGCAGCTCTGTGGAGGGATGGGGGTGTTTTTTGTGTGTTGGGTAGCAGGAGAGGGGGGTATCTGGAGTGTACCCCTCCCCTCTCCTCACTCTCTCTCTCCCCTCCCCTCCCCTCTCCTCCTCCTGCTCCCCCGGCCGCTCTCAGACCATTGTTGTTGTGACTGCCGTCCGGAGAGCTGCGGAGTGCTGTAGGAGGGCTGGTGTGCTGAGGACGCAGTCGATCGCTGCTCTGTCTCTCTGTGCGGTTCAAGGGAAGCGGACTGACGAGTCTGAGCTCCACATTTCAGCAGCAGAGCTCAGATCTTACCGGGATAAACCCACCGAGGAGAGGAGAAGTTGTGGAAGCGCTGCGTAAAGACGCACGTAGAGTTATCCAAGAAGGACTCTGAACTACGGGGCACGTTTTTTGTGTGTCATCCGTCTCTTTCTCTTCTCACATCGGATCATTTTCAACGTTTTCAGAACAGATTTCACAACTTCTACTCCAGCAAAGTCCACTTTCCTCGCTGCCCTGTTTGGTTTAATTTCCCTCCATGGATTTAGCGCTGTGAGCGGCCGGCTGCAGTGGACTTTGCCCCCGGGGATCGCAGCTCTTTCTCCCCCGGTCACCAGGAGAGCCCGACAGCTGTCGTTCATGTTGCAGGGGGCTGTTTTTGATGGATTTATAAGCTCGGCTTCGATTTCAGCAGGATACGCGAACGCTGGAAGCCGCTCACAGACTGGTTTTGTGGAGGATACACCGGGGATCTCCAAATGAGGATTTCAATATTCACTCAGATCGACCGGGACAAGGAGTGATTTCACCCCCCTGGTTGGTGCCAGCCATCGCTGCGAGGACAGACCGGGAGGAAAGGTGGGTGAAAACAGACGGAGGCAGCTGGAGATTCTTGGAGTTGTTGTTTCATTCATTTTCAGGGGAGCGAGAGTGAGATTCCAACATTACACATCACAAAATGCCTCATATCTCGCCTTTAGGCTGAGGTTAAACTACATTTTCATTCATTCTCTGCAATTTTCTAGAAAACAGACAACATTTCTAAAAACAGAACAGCTTAAATTCTGCTTTTTTTCCACTGCTGAACCTTCCAGATTTCCTCATTTACACTGTAGACCAGTGATTGAATGCACCTTTGAACACTTTAAACGGAGATTTCAGTCAGGAAACGACTGTGTTTTGCAATGCACTGAGCCAAACAAGTCACTTAGTAGACGTTGAACCTTCCACATGGACTACTTGTCAGGAGAAAAAATTGTTTGTGTCGCTCAAAGCGGAGTTTGAGCGCATTAAATTGTAAAAAGTGATTCATTTAAATGATATTTTACGCATATTAAGGTGAAAGAAAATACACTATAAGAGGGAGATCAAAGGTGTGATGTGGTTCAATTTAAGAAAAAATGGAAGTAGACACTGAGATTTAACACATGTATCTTTTAAAAATCGATCTGGATGTGTCACACTTTCTGCTGACCCGATCGATTTTATTGATTGACGGCTGCGCGCACACGTGTGAGCGCTGCAACATTACCACGAATAAAATCCGCTCTCACCCGCTTTTGGCCGCTCCGGGCTTCATTATAACCTCCACGGGCTGTTTGAGTCTAATATTGCGTGGGACTGATTTATTAAGCGTGAATTATTTGACAGAAACGCGCAGTGACGCCCTTCCCTCCGTTTTTCAGCCCTGAAAAAAGCAGAATACAGTAGAAGTGTTTTGGCTCCAGCTGAACACGGCGGAGTGCAGCAGCCAGGCAGCGTGCCAGCGGAATTAGCAGCAGCAGGAGAAAAAAGTTTTCCAGTCCTTAATTGAGAAAGAATACGTTTCATTCAGTGAGCTGGTTCTTTAAACGCTGTGTGTGCGTGTGTGTGTGCGTGGGCGCGGCCTGCCTGCATGGAGCGCACGCACCGGGGTCTGGCGCCTGTGCGCAGTTGGCGCAGCTCTCAGCACAAGAATCAGTGTATTATTCCTTTAAGCGTCCTTATAGCCTGTCAAAGTTTTTAGTTTGTCTACAGAGTGAGTTTGTGGCGACAGTGTTGCACGTAAAATTGATCTTAAATCGACCACACTATCCTTGAAAAGAGAATAATGTGTCCTATATCATGTTCTAGATGCACATTGGTGGATGTTGTTCCTGTTTAAACTAGAACATGTAAACTTCTCTTGATGTTAAACACATTTCTTTAAGGTAAAAAAGCTTAAAATATGCTTAAATCAGAGCTGAAACCTCACCAAATTATTGGATCTGTGGGTCAACACAAATGATCCAGTCAATATTTTGAGGGATAAAGTCATATTTTCCCCCAGAAAAATCAGACTCAAATCTTAAGTCCCAGTGTTTAGCTTCAAATTTATGAGGATTTGCAACTTTTCTTGGTGTTTTTTATTTGTAAGCTGATTATTTAGTTGTTCTGGACTCTTTATCTCTTAACAGAAGAACTTTTATAGGTTAAAATTACTAACTTAATCAAGAAAATGCGAGAAAAATGCTGCCCAAATTTACAGTATTGTTTAAACTATTGCATAAGGCTCAATAAGAAACAATGAGGTACTGTAGCCGGCCCTGTTTCCAAAAGTGCATTTCAGCACTTCACTGATACCAAAAGATTTCTAAATGTGCATAAAATCGAGGAGATCCTGCACATGTTGCTCGTTTTTTCCTCCAGTCACCCGTTTGACTGTTTCTCTGCATTTCCAACCTCCTAAACCTGAAGTCGCATCAGCTACTACTGGAGTCTCTGCGCTGCTCCTTCGGATTCTGTGGCTCCCTGGCAAGTTTCGAGTGTTTTCCTAGTAAGGGCCCATTATCCCGGGACAGACTGAGCACCATCCACTGACAAACAACAGGCAGCAGCAGCAGCAGCTCTGGTGCTTATTCATGACGCAGGAGAGCCTGGACAATGTAAGGCAGACGAACGGGACAGTTAGCAGGACATCTGGTTAAGAATACAGCTGCTCACAGTCAGACAAGCTCTCTCTCTCTCCCTTTTTGTAGCTATTTGGACGAACAATTGTTTGTGTTTTTTGCCATCTGGTTTGAAAGTGAACAGAAAAGTTTGTGTCTTTAGCTGCTCCCCTCCTGCCAGATCTCCTTAAAGAATCGGGTTTCTGATCGACAGATAACCGTCTGCCATGTGTTTGTTTGCCCCTGCAGGATCCAGATTTAGAGACTTTGTGGGTTTCTGAAGTCGCCAATGCCCGGGAACAGAGCGTGAGGCCCACTCCAGGCTTCTAAACTTGTAATTTTGCCCTGTTTTAACCATAAGACACACACGTCACGTCTAGAAGATGGTGAGGATCTGCATGTTCTGTGTTCTCCTGCTGGGTTTGGTGGACAGAGTCACTTCCAGAGCCATTGAGGAGTTGAGAACTAAAGGTAAGACACGTGAAAGCACACTGTTTTTACATCCTCTTTTATCTTTGGTGGTTTGCGTTTGAATAAAGGTTAGATAAGCTTTTGTGGATCTGAGGTTGCTGCTTTCTCCCCACATTTGATCTGGTGCAAGACTTGAAAAAAGTGTGTTTTAGGGTCTGAGCACATTTAGTTTACATGTTTCTGCAAATCTTTCAATCTGTCCACTTTCCCCTCTCAGAAAGATTAAATTTCTTAGCAGCCCAGAGCCCAGAGAGGAAGCCAAGGTGACAGCAGAAATGAGATGAGGGTCTGTAGTCGAGGAAGAAGTGAAGAAGTCGGAAGCTCTCGGTGTTTTTGCTGCCGTAAACTGCGCTACCTGATCCGTCCAAGGCCCTGAGGCTCGGAAGTGTAAATCTGGCTGGCTGCGTGCCAGCTGCGGAGGATGAGGAGGGGGCGGCCGGGCCTGTTTCATTGATGCTTTACAAACAGACGCCGATACAATAAGACAGCCACTGTTGGTTTAAAGTGCCATTAGAATGTTTCTAATGAGTTAAGGCACAATAACCAGCCCTATTGTTCTGTACAGTCAGTGTCCTTCAAAGCAGAA
Organism: Dascyllus trimaculatus; assembly: GCA_024666655.1. Classification (NCBI taxonomy): domain Eukaryota; kingdom Metazoa; phylum Chordata; class Actinopteri; family Pomacentridae; genus Dascyllus; species Dascyllus trimaculatus. The sequence goes on along the minus strand of CM045459.1, from coordinate 26,711,133 downwards.
CTTATGAGCTGGAGCTTCTTCTGCTGTCGTCGAGTAAATCAGCTCTTAAGTCAGATTAAAGGACTCCAGGATGACATTTTTGTGAGGATGTGTGGAGATTGATGAAAGACAAAGTGGCTTGTTGCCCTGGAGGCATCGAGCTCAGAGTCTTTTCCATCTTTGTGGCCCCACTTTGTACTGCAGGGCCATCGAGGCCAGCTGGGGCTTGTTGTTCAGACGAAGGGGGCTCCGAAGAAGCTCTCAGATTTATTTACAAGAAAGGAAAGTAAAGAGTCAAACCAAGATGGAAAACAGAGAGATTTAAGGTTGTAGAACATGCAAGGGATACAGTTCTTAGAATGATCTGGTGTCTGTGAGAAATAAAAGCTCTGATTTCTGGATTGTAGAAGCAGCGCTGGTGTGATAATGTCTCTCAGAAGCAACTTAGATAAGAGTAAATATGTGATGATAAAAGACGATCAAAGTAACTGACAGGAGGCAGAGACAAAGTCAGAAGAGACTCCTACCTCTCTGAAGATGACTTTAGCTCACTAGAGGTCAGAGAGACTCACAATGCACAAGGCGACTTTATCCAGCCGTCTTCTGCAGGGACACGATGCAGAGAAAAGACCAGAGAGGAAAGACGTTTCCTGCACAGACAGGTTATTTTAGCCTGGTTTGTTTGACAGAAATGTGCTTTTGAAAGCTTTTATTGATCTTTTTAAATAGTTCTGTGGTTGCTTTCTGTCATGTTGCTAATTTGATAACAGCCCTGACTGCAAATAAATCAGGGCTCGCTCCAAATATAAGCAGATAGCTAATGTTACCCTGCAGCAGCTAAATGGGACCCGACTTCCTACAGACAAACTTATTTTCAGTCCAGTGTCTGAAAAGTCTAAGTACAGCTTTTCTACATCCCTCAGCTCTTCGTCCCAAACATTAAAGAACTATTTTACGCTGATGATGCCAAAGTTTAGGATAGTAGGTAAATCCCTGCCTGGGTGAGTCCTGTTTTTCTAGAACATGGATGTGCAGCAGCAGCTTTTAAAACATTAAAAGAATAGAGAAAGCTCTGTTTGGGTCCCTGCATAAGATAAAGCTTCCTGGTTCCTGTGGTGAGCTGTGCTAACATGCGTGTGCGCCCCCAAACCTCCACAGTCATGTAATTACAGCTGTTTTGCTGTGCAACTGCCTGACATGGTGATTTTTTTATGTCTCTGGTTGCTTGTGAGGTGTTCTGCAGCTTTCTGTGAATAAAACCGACCCGGTATAAAGTGCACACTGGACGGCTCTGCTGCTGTGGGTTTCGGTGCTTGAAGGCCTCCTCATTGTCCTGACCGATTTCCACTGAGGCTCTGCCGCTGCCAGCCCCGCCGGCCGGCTGGCTGACTGGCTGGCTCGCAGCACCCGAGCGGTTTGTTTGTGTTGTGTTGTGTTTTGTTTGCCCCCTCGCCTCTGGGTGACAATTCACACCCTGCCTCGAGTTCAACTCCGGGGCACCGTCCCTGTCTCTGCAAGTTCATTAGCGTGGCCGCAGTGTGTGTGGTTCATCTCTGTGATTTACAGCCAACTGTTGGTTTTTACTGTGCTCAAGTTTGCTCCATTAGATGGAAATGCTGTTAATATTTTGGACTGAATGTTTGCGTTAACACAGCCACCGAGATGTTCCTTTTAATTTGTTTTCCTTTTTGCCACTTTGGCCCGGTCACCATTTCTGATTTTCCACTTACAAGGTTGTAAGTGTGTATTTGCGGCTGAAAGCATTACCTGCATGTACTCTGGGTGATTAGAAAAAAAGGCAGCACTTCACTCCGACAAGGGAACAGATTGCCTTTTCACTAAGCGCTCGCAGGAAGCAATCAGACAGAAAATTGCCCTGGAAAATTGCTCGTTCTGAGTGACTGAGCAGTGAGCGAGGTCCTCGGCCAGGACGCACATATGCTCCAACAAGTGAGTGGGCGAGCACATAAATGGGCGAGTGACCCACTGAATGGATGGCACTGTGGCTGATGGTGACACCATAGTAGCTGGGTTATCAGGGCACTCTATCACCAGTTCCTGGTAGCATTAAATGTCAGTGGTTGTTTAGGAACATGGTGCACTCCTGTCAGAGGTAAACTAAAACCACCAGGATGTGTTTTGACAATTTTTGTCTTGTTCGCCCGGGTGCATTAAGACCATCATGGTTTGTGGGTTTGTAGCAGTTCACTGTGAAACTGCAGACTCCTTTATTCAGTGAAAAAGCAGCACAGTGACACCTGAAATCTGGTTCTTTTAAACACAGTGATGAGTCAGTTAAAGAGAAGATCTTACTTTTAAGTCAAATCTCAATTTAAAATTCACAGCGTGGTGGAATTCTTCCTCAGCATCTAAATTTATTCCTGATTTTTTGTCTTTCTCTCCAGATCTTCGGGTCTCCAGGCCTCTGATCGTACCAGGTTACCCAGAAAACACCACAGCAGTGGTGAGTGGTCAGGCCAAGCTGGTGTGTAAAGTCCACAGGCCGGCATCCACCAAGGTGCAGTGGCTAAAGACCGATGCTGGAGGTCCAGGACGGAGCCAGGGAGGAGCGCCCCGCCTCAGGGCTCTGACGGTGAGACAACAGATCAGCAGACAGACACCAACAGAACACTGCATTTTGATTTATCAGTTATTGTGATTCTGTTCTTGTCCTGTTGAAGAGATGTTAAAATGATCTCTCCTCTGCCCAGGCCCTGCAGAGTAATGGGTCCAAGGTGAACACTCTCCATCTGTCCAACATCACTTTGGAGGATGCAGGCGAGTATATCTGTATGGCCGAGAGCAGCCATGCCGGACAGACAGTACAGGCCATGCAGTCAGCGTGGCTGGAGGTCCTGCCTGGTGAGACTCTCTTACATATCTATCGCTTTTTTTGCCATTTAGATGGAATTTATTAGATAATTTCAGTTCTCCCCAAGAAGGAAGAATCTGAGCTTAGACATACAAAGAAACAAAGCTGTTGGAAAATACATTCAGTGAGCAAAAATGTGACAAGAGCAAGAAGATTTTTGACTGCTTGAGGTTCAGAGGGTTAAACATCTATTGACTGTTCATTCATATAATGTTTTTTTTTACCTTCCACAGGTACCATCATTTCCCAAACAGTGGACCTGACTCCCTCTGAAATCCCCTCAGGTAACTTCACTCCAGTGCCATAAAATGTTTAAGTTGCTCATAATTCTAGGTCACTAAAGCGCTGACATTTGCACTGTTTCTCATTAACTGAAATAACTGAGAAGACGATGAAGATCCAGGAGCGAGAGCGCGGTTTGTTTAAACTGACTCCGTTTGGGTGTCTGTAATGTAAAAAGATAAAAAGCTGGTGGTGGTATGGTGGCCATCTGTGTGGGCTCACAACTCAACATCCTCCTCCGCAGGCTGGAAAAAATCCTCCTCTCCTCCCCTCGCTCACTTAGATCTCCAGTGAACCTTCACCACCCCTTAGATTTACTCTCCGTCCACTGTCACGTCGCAACATGTTCATTAGCCTCAGTCTCTCTTCCTCTCTGCTCCTTTTCTTTCTTTCCTTTTTGGAGGGAGGCAGTGTTAGCTAGATCACTCTCAGTCCCACAATAATCCACAGAGGAACAAAAAAGATGAAGAGGAGGAGGAGGAGGAGGGCGAGTGGAGGATGGTCGGGTCAGTAGGGCCCTCTGGTCTCCATGGTGACTTCATTGTGCTGGGGTGTATCTGGGGATGGGAGATAATGTGGTAGAGGAGTTGAAGGTCATAGTTGACTGAGATTTAGGCAACTGGGCAGCTCAGTGACGTGTAAAACCACAAAGAAGCTGAGAAACAACAAGAAACAAGGTCATAATAAGCGTACACTGCAGCACTCTAACACCTTGTCTGCTTCTGACAGATGTTCTGGAGGACCTCCATGAAGACACCACAGAACATCTTCTGTTAGAACCAGGAAACGTCCTGAAGCTGCGCTGCGACATGAGCAGCCGGCCCGGCATGGCGGTCAACTGGTACAAGGAGGGAGTCCGGGTTCTGCCCACACCTCGTATCCAGATGCGTGGAGCCATCATGGAGATCACGGACGTAACGTACGAGGATTCAGGCGTTTATGTTTGCATTGTCCGAGGAACCAAACAGCCTGTGAGGAACTTCACCATCACCGTGGCAGGTAGGGGCACAAACACTGCTGCTTTGGGGCAGTTTCTGTTTTTACTACAACATAATATAAATTCCTGCACCTCTTTGGAAACTTGTCTTTTGTGCAGTATAACAAAGTTTTAATGCAACAAAACATGAAAACAGCAAGTTAATTTGTTTGGTTACTTATTTTACAACAATGAAAAAACCTGGAATCAACATGTACAATATTTCTTCAGCAGGTGTTACCAATACTGAAAAAATAGTGACTCTACATACTATAGATAATTTTCTGCTTACATTTTGAATTTCTTCTCATACTTTTCACTTCAGTTCATCCCAGCTGAGTCAAAAAGGTCCTAGATTTTCATCACATGACTGCTGGCTGTAGCTCAGTCACTAATAGTTTCCTTATTGTTCCAAAGGAGTGCAGAATTTTTTCCTTTTTTTTAACAAAATCTTTGTATAGCAAATGCTTTATTTTTGCCAGATTTTTTAATAAAACGTAAATTAAAGTGATTTGAATGAAACATCACAATGCAAGCTCAGATTTGGTCAGGGGAATTAATGATCAGTTCATGGGACTACTGTAAAGTTGAAATATCAGACTTTTTTTTCCAAGTTTTTTAAATTTCTAGCTTTGTGTTAGAGATGCCTCTCAACCCACCAGTCAATTTTGGGGTTTAGAGGGTTAGCATGTATTTTATGAAGCAACTCATGTTAGAGTTCACTTTTTATAAATTTAACATCATGAAATGTGCTGAATATCAGCCTGAAGCTGCTGAAAATTGTGTTTTCTGCCTGTCTTTATATCGTCTTTTTGATCCATGTTCTCAGACTCATTGGGCTCTGGAGATGATGATGAGGACAACGGCCTGGAAGACTCATCAACAGAGGTCGAAAACGACCAAGTTTACTTCTCAAGAGGTGTGTTGGTTGTTTGATTTCTACCTGTAGTCCTTGAGAAATTAATAAAACTCAGACTCCAGGTTATATTCAAGGACTCACGAGACTAATGGCTCATTGGCTGGTCTTTGTCTACACAGGACCTTATTGGACTCACACCCAGCGTATGGAGAAGAAGCTGTACGCTGTTCCTGCAGGCAACACGGTGAAGTTTCGCTGCCCGGCGATGGGAAGCCCAATGCCGACCATCCGCTGGCTCAAAAATGGACGTGAATTTAGAGGAGAGCATCGCATCGGTGGCATTAAGGTGAGGACGGCTGCAGTTGGTCATCTCCTTCAGTCATTTCCTTTCCTTTGCTCTCTTGGTGTTTTAGTGTCTGTCCATGCTGATGTTATTTTGTATTTCTGTGACTAGCTGAGACACCAGCACTGGAGCCTGGTGATGGAGAGCGTCGTGCCCTCAGACAGAGGAAACTACACCTGCGTGGTGGAGAACAAATATGGCTCCATCGCTCACAGCTATGTTCTTGATGTCCTGGGTAAGACACAAATTATAGCTTCTAAAAACATCCTGCAAGTGCTCAGAGCAGCAAAATGACACGTCATACATATGGATATCGGCGAGATAGAAACAGTCTTTAAACCTAAATTGCGAAGCTTTTTAATCTGGCTGTAGCAGTCAGAGCACCATTAGTCAGCACACACCGAGAAAGCAGAATTAAAGCCTCTGGTCTGAGGGAGGGATGACCGAGGGGGTGAGCAGAAGGTGACAGCCTGGCGTCGGCGGTGGCGGGTAGGAAGGGGACGGTCAGGCGTCTGCTCCAGTTTTCTACCTGACCTGTGACAAGAGATCGAGACGGGCTGCGGTTTGTTTGTTCATTTGTTCGCTGTCTGTCCACCGCGGGGTCAGTTTCCGTCCCCGCTGACGCAAGGAGAAGACTAACGAGACAACTAACGAGATCAGAGAGAGAGAGTGACCACAGATCAAAGAGACCAGCCACAAAGAGGCATGCTAATGGAACCGATTGCCATCCCAAAATGACATTTCCTGGTTTTTTGCCAGCATAGAAACACATTAAAGGTGACAGTGGCAATTGCTGGCCATTTGTTTACAGAGCAGTCATGTGTACTGGATGTTAAATATGTGGGTGTTTTCAGTCGTCACCATGATTCCTGTTAAGAGGAGTGTTTCTCTGAGACTCTGTCGGAGCTAACCCACTGGAAAAGTTAAAGTTAAACTCTGTCTCCATGTCCCGGGATCACCTTTGAACTGTTGCCCTGAGGAGAGTGAAAACCTTCAAGCTCTGACTGGTTTCTCAGGAGTTAAATGCAACCTTTAGTCGGATTCTCTGCTCACTTTGCTCACGTCTTCTGTAATTTCTACCCAATGCAGAGCGATCGCCCCACAGGCCCATCCTGCAGGCTGGTCTTCCCGCCAACACCACCGCGGTGGTGGGCAGCGACGTCCAGTTCCACTGTAAAGTTTACAGTGACGCTCAGCCTCACATTCAGTGGCTCAAGCATATCCAGAGGAACGGCAGTCGCTACGGACCTGATGGTACTCCATACGTTCAGGTCCTCAAGGTTGGTAACAGATGGTTTGATCAGAAACATGGCATTTTATCCTCTTTTCATCAACAGCTCCTGCTCAGGCAGCTTCAGAACTCAGCCATGTACAGTTCATTATAGTAGAAATGTATTTATTTGGTTTTTTAAATGCTCTTTTTGCAAAAATGTGGAAAAATGAAAAATTACATAAAATTACAGATTTTTTCCACGGTGTATTTCAGTTTCTTAATGTTGCTTTTTTGTAATTTGTGTTATGTAGACTGGCAGTCTGAACATGTCAGAGGTGGAGGTGCTCTACCTGTCCAAAGTTACCATGGAGGATGCAGGAGAATACACCTGTCTGGCTGGAAACTCAATCGGCTTCGCTCACCAGTCCGCCTGGCTCACTGTGATCTCAGGTAAAGAAGAAGCTAAAGGCTACATGACTCTGTGTTGAAAATAATTAGCCTAAAGTTTGCCTGGTTAAGGAATTTTTACTTTGTCAAAAGTTTGCACAGTATGTTTGCCCACTAGTCATTGAGATTTAAACAAATACTGCCTGTGTTAATCTTGTAGACACATAGTTTTGATGTGTGACTACATGGATTAAAGAATTCTTTGGTAAAATATTTCCCTCTGTTCCTGCAGAGGAGGAAGCAGCAGACGGGATGGACACCATGGAGACAAAGTACACTGACATCATCATCTACGCCTGTGGGTTCCTGGCTTTGATCATGGCCATCGTCATCGTGGTGTTGTGTCGGATGCAGGTCCATCCGAGGAGGGAGCCGTTTGATGCCCTTCCTGTGCAGAAGCTTTCCAAGTTTCCTCTGCGCAGACAGGTACGTCTGGTAGGAATCACATGACAGTCTGTTTGAATTAGCCAACCACAAGGCTGATTATTAACTTCTCATTTTCCCTTCCTTCAGTACTCGGTGGAGTCCAACTCGTCGGGGAAGTCCAGTGCATCTCTGATGAGAGTCGCTCGCCTCTCGTCCAGCTGTTCTCCGATGCTGGCTGGAGTCATGGAGTTTGAGCTTCCATACGACCCTGACTGGGAGTTTCCTAGAGAGAAGTAAGTCATCTGCACGTAGAATCACTTCTGTCAACATTTACAAAGATGCAAATGATATTCTGGAACGATCCTTACAGTTAATGTAGTAATAAAAGTGTTTGGAAATGTTGAGCCTCAGTAACGCTGAAAACTGCTGCCCCTTGCAGAGAGAGTATTTCTTCACTAAGTTTAGTTTGGCAGCTGGGATCCGGACCCATTTAAACACTGTAGCTTTCGCATCATGTGGGGACCTAAAAAGGAAACAAGCCCGCAACCCATTTTTGGCTCCATCCAACCTATGGTTTAAGAAAACCAGAGCCCCAAATTATGGATTTGTACAGTTTTCATTTGGACGTACTTATTTTCACTAACTCCTGCTTGTTCTCTGTCTGTAGTTTAACATTGGGCAAACCTCTGGGAGAAGGCTGCTTCGGTCAGGTGGTCAGAGCTGAAGCCTACGGCATCAACAAGGACTCTCCTGAACAGGCCACCACTGTGGCTGTTAAGATGCTCAAAGGTAGGAAAGAAATGATGCAAGAAGACACCTCATGGAGTCTGCTGTTTTTTGTTAGGATGCCTAAACAAACAGCACTTTCTTCCTCAGATGATGCCACAGACAAAGATCTGGCTGACCTGATCTCGGAGATGGAGCTGATGAAGGTGATGGACAAACACAAGAACATCATCAACCTGCTGGGAGTCTGCACACAGGATGGTGAGTCACCTTTATTTTGGCTAGAAAACAATTCAGTGACTTATGGTGGTCCCAAACCTTGAGGCTAAAGCAACGACAGCAACATCCCCGTCCTTCATCCTGTTTGCGTTTCCCCTCCAGGTCCTCTGTATGTACTGGTGGAATACGCCTCCAAAGGCAGTCTGAGGGAGTACCTGCGAGCCAGGCGACCTCCAGGGATGGATTACACCTTTGATGTGACCAAGGTGCCCGAGGAGCAGCTCACCTTCAAAGACCTGCTGTCCTGCGCCTACCAGGTGGCCCGAGGGATGGAGTACCTGGCCTCCAAGAGGGTATGTTCGCTCTAAAGAGTGGAAACAGAAGATCTGAGAGGCTGTAAATCTTCTCTGTGAGCATTTCCTGCAAGCTGAACAAAAACAGAAGCTTTGTAGTGATAATGTGGCTCATTTAGCTTCGTTTGGTGGTTTAAAGATACATTCCTTGAAACTTGAGATCGGATTAACAATAAAGCAGTTTGAGCTTTTAGGAAACTTTTACATTACAAGACTCAGCTCCATGAGGATTTTTACATATATAAATCTCTCTGTATAAGATTATTTTACTTTTGTGTTGCTTATTTAAAAAAGAAAACGGTCTTAAATCTCAGGATATCTCATGCTAACAAGTTGCTGTAGCGGCAGCAAAGTGCCTGAACTGATGATTTCTTGTGAATATATTAGGGTATTAAAATGTTGTATGTCCATATCAACAGCAGAAAGAAAGATGATTGCCTTTTATAAATTATTCTGAATGACACAAAAATGAAGGTTACTGGAGGCAGAAGAGGAACTGAATCAAGTGCCAAACCCTTTACAGCTGCCACATGTCATGTCATGTTCAGGTTTCTTTCCAAAATAATTCATTTGTACACAATAATCTGCACTGGTATCCCGGATGTAAATGAAAAATGACAACGCAGAATTGGAGTTGACAGAGAAACACACATTTTCCATCAACAGTCCGACAATTTACTTGTTTCTAGTCAGAAAAATGACAGGAAGCTTTGCAGTCTGATGATGTGGCTCATTTAGTGTCATTTTGGTGGTTTGAAGATACATTTTTGGAAACCTGTGACTCGATTAACAAAAAAAGCTGTTTAAGGTTTGAGCTTTTAGGAAACTTTTACATTGCACGCTTCATCTCCATGAAGGTATTTGCACATCAAACCTCCCTGAAGTGTATCCATGAAATGAAAGCAGGATAGTAACACATTTGCGAACTTCAGGCTGTAATCTAAGAAGTCTGGTTTTGACTGAGAGGGAAGTGTGATTAGGGTTGAGTTCCGTCTCATAAATCATTATATTCGGGCACTTGGCCTTCAGATTGATGAGTCTGGTCCCGACTGTGGATGGCAACACCAGCTGTTCCTCCCCTCTTTCTCTTTCCTCTGTCTGTCCCCTTTCTTTTTCTGCTCTCCCCTCCCCACCCCCGTGTTTCTATTCCTTTTATTTTCCCAGCATGCATTCTGTTTGTGTGCTCCTTATCAACACGTCTCTTTGTCTGCCAGCCGGTGTCTCAGACAGGCATTCCTGAGCAGAAAGCTGCCGCAGCTTCAGCCCTGTTTACTCTCCTCCATCCATCTGTCCGTCCCTTCGTCGCAGGGCTTTGTCCTTTTTAGCGCTGCCATAAATCTGTTAGCAAACAGGCAGCAGAGCCATCGTCTGGGTGTAGGCATCATGTTTCTGGCTCTACGGCCTCCTAAGAATGCAGGAGCCTGAAACTAACCCTCCATTATGGGGAGACCCGCAAACCAAGAATGGTTCATTTCGCACGTCCCCACAAATCCCACGTCTATTTCGAATGAAAACCAAAATAAACTTAATGACATCCATTCAATGTGGGCAAACAGTGCTTTCTTTTTTCCTCCCAAGAGTTGTTTTTTTTTCTTAAAACTCCAGGATTTCTATATAAAGACATTATATTTTTGTGGAGGTCACTAAAATGAGGCACTGTGTGTGTTGATTTTAGACTCCTGAGTCTTTTCATTTTTGGAGAAAAGCTGCAGTGAATCATTTCAACCTCCCCTACCTCTGTGTTTTTACACCCTCCCTCCAAACCACAGCCTGGATCACACAGGGACATGTCGTGTCACAAGTCTAAATTCAAAAGAGCGCTTCATGCGTATAAAAACTTGGACAATAAAATTTTCGTTCAACCTTCTTGCTAAATATATGCTTCTGCAAACAGGAGAGTAGTGTCAAAACAACATAAAAATGCAAAGAAAGAGGCAACACATTCCACAAAAAACAATTCTTTCACCAAATTCCTCATTAAATCTGTGAAACTAGAAACAAAATAAACCTTTCTAATCTGGAGACCCGGCAGCTGGCCTGAAGCTCATGTTGGTTTATGTCAGTCTTTAATTCCCTCTGTGCTCCCTCTGCAGTGCATCCACAGAGATCTGGCAGCCAGGAACGTTCTGGTGACGGAGGACAACGTGATGAAGATCGCTGACTTTGGCCTGGCCAGAGGAGTTCACCAGATCGACTACTACAAGAAAACCACCAACGTGAGTGACGGTTTCTAGCAGCATATTTTCAGGAATTCACTCCTGTAACCCTCCAATAGACAAATCTGCAGCTACATTCATGTTCTTCTTTTTATTTTGTACTATTGAGATGACAAAATACTGTAGTCTTACAGCACATTCGATCCAGTATCATCAGTACCAGATGCTGTAAACTCTGTATCTGACCCTGACCTCTGACCCTTTAAGGTTAAATTAGGTATCATGTTCACATATGAATTATTTAGACGTAGGAATGGAGGTGGTTGCTTGCAAAAAAACCTCACTAGACTTGCCTATAAACATATTTGCCCCTCAGCCAGTCTCCTCCCTCCTGCCTCCTTTCACAGCTTTTAATACTCCTCAAGACAGATGTCTGATGTTTTCCTCTGATTGGCAGCAGGCTTAATGGGACTTAATTAGAAAAGAGGGGATGAGGAGGGAGGAAAGGGGGAGGATCATGAGGGAGAAATGTGAGGGCACCGAGCGACCGAGGGTGAGAATTTGGTATAAAAATTCTTCAGCTTCCATGGAGCTCTAAACACGTTTGTGTTGGTTCTGCAGGGTCGGCTGCCGGTGAAGTGGATGGCACCTGAAGCCTTGTTTGACAGAGTCTACACACACCAGAGTGACGTGTAAGTTCAACTTTTCATACATAATGTGTCGGCTGTATCAAAATATGTGGTGCTTTAGACCAGAGAAGCACCAAAAACCACCCAAAAATGTCAGTTCTGCTTCTTCTTTCTCTTTTCTGCAGTCTTTTTTATGTCTTGTTGAGACTTTAAAGACCTCTAAACTCCCTGAAAACCTTGTTGTAATTTCTCTGTTTCATTGCTAACACCTTCATCTACTACCTTATACCAAAGACAACCAACACAAATCATTCAATCGTCTCCTCTCTGTGCTCAGGTGGTCGTTCGGTGTTCTGATGTGGGAGATTTTCACGCTGGGTGGTTCACCATACCCCGGTATCCCCGTTGAGGAACTTTTCAAGCTGCTGAAGGAAGGACATCGCATGGACAAACCCTCCAACTGCACACATGAACTGTAAGAAGGAGCTCTTCTCTTTCATTCTCCACTGTTAGCAACCATTCCTGTCCACGTTACAATGCATTACAGTGAACAGACAGCACAAACAGGGAAATCCTTGTGGGGAGAGACAAGATCAATGCCTCAAAAACTAGTCATTTTATCTCTTACATAACACACTTTCCCCACATAAACATGTCTTATTGTGCAATATATAGATTCCAGAAGTCATTTTTGTGTTTTTTTTTCTCCGTAGCTACATGATGATGCGCGAGTGCTGGCATGCTGTTCCCACCCAGAGGCCGACCTTCAAGCAGCTGGTGGAGGAGCTGGACCGAGTGCTGCTGTCCATCTCTGACGAGGTGGGCTTTAGGACGCAAACATGCACTAACATGCTAACGTATGCAGCTATGAAGATGTTGCACACACATTTTCACTGACAATCTGCTGCCCAGATGTCCTCAGTGCTCAGACTGGGCTGATTCCTGAGCTCATAAACTCCCAAGCAGCAAAATCAGACTGTGGTGGGCTGAGTCTGTTTTATACCGTTGCATGCCGATCGGGTCAGCAATGATTAAAATGCAAAAATGTTAAAGGCTAACAGTCTTTAAATCAACCAGTCCAAAGCTAGTTGAAGACTTGTTGTCTACACTGGCCCGGTGGTCTGAATCGGTGATGGCAGTGTTTCTCCACATCTGCATCTCTTCTGGTGTGGACGCCAATATAAGAACAGCATGTTCAATAGCAGCCTTTGAGAAGAGGCCAAATTCAATTTTCACTGCTGTTTACTGCCAATTTTACAAACGTTTAAATGTGGATCAGTTTCCTCTTGTTGCAAAATGTCTCCGCGGACACTCCAGCCAACATCTCTCTAACTCTAAACTTCTTCTCTCCCCTTCAGTACTTGGACCTGTCGACGCCCTTCGAGCAGTACTCGCCGTCATGTGAGGACACGTCCAGCTCCTGCTCCTCTGACAACGACTCCGTTTTTACCCACGATGCCTTGTCCACCGACCCCTGCCTCCTTGGCTACCAGGACGTTCGCTCCCGGATAGACATGAAGACGGCTCTCCGATAGACACACAAACACTAGAGTGGGAACACGCTACCTTGGACTTTAACACATTCGCTGGCAGCCACATTGAAGGTCCACTGCTGCAAAGTTAAGTTAAAGATTTTATTCTCGTGATGTTTCCATTGGACCTCCATCACGGCACCAGTCAGAGCCCTTAGAAATAGGTAGGCATTTATACTCACATACACTCAGATACATACACAGAGCACTGAGGCCGCTGGGCTTCATCACACGGTGGAGGTTTGAAGAAAAACGCTTCATCGTGAGCAGAAGAGGACAAACTAAACATGGTACTTCGGACTATCAGCTCTGACACTGTGCCCGAGAACAGTTGAAACGCTGGAAAAACTGCAGCACGAAACTCAACAGAAGAGACCCTGGTACTCGAAAACGCCTTGAAGTGCTTTCTTTGATCGACGGACAATGATCTCCTACCACAAACCCAAACCCAGGGTTTGAAACCTCGGTCGCAAAGACATTTTAACAGAAACAAACAAACAAAAAGATTTATTTTGCTATGATAAAAAATAAGAAACTGATTGTTAAATATAAATCTCTCTATATAAGATTATTTTACTTTTGTGTTGCTTATTTAAAAAAGAAAACGGTCTTAAATCTCAGGATCTCTCATGCTAACAAGTTGCTGTAGCGGCAGCAAAGTGCCTGAACTGATGATTTCCTGTGAATATATTAGAATATTAAAATATTGTATGTACATATCAACAGCAGAAAGAAAGACGATTGCCTTTTATAAATTATTCTGAATGACACAAAAATGAAGGTTACTGGAGGCAAAAGAGGAACTGAATCAAGTGCCAAACCCTTTACAGCTGCCACATGCCATGTCATGTTCAGGTTTCTTTCCAAAATAATTCATTTGTACACAATAATCTGCACTGGTATCCCGAATGTAAATGAAAAATGACAACGCAGAATTGGAGTTGACAGAGAAACACACATTTTCCATCAACAGTCCAACAATTTACTTGCTTGTAGTCAGATTCATTACACATTGGGCCTTGAAGTGTGGCTTAAATTTGGGAAATTTTGGAATGAAAGCCTCCATTTGTTAATAAATTCCAAGAAATCATTTTATTGTTAAATACCACAGGGAGCCCAGTTGTTGTTGTTGTTGTTGGACAAAGACCACAGAAGTTTTTCGATCAAGCTGTAACAAATTACAAAATGAGTTTTGATCAGGTCTCAAAGCCTCCATGGTTACGAGACGAACTTGTTTACTCATGAAAACAACCAACGCAACATTTCGTGGTCCTCCAGTCTTTGTCGGGGGACTCGACCGACGATTTAGCTTGAGGACTCTGTGGGGAGCTGGCCCAAGCCCACTGTCACTGCTGACAAGGAGAGCAAGGCGGGGGAGGAGGGGGGACACTGAATGTGAAAGCTTGTGTGATTGATTTCAAATAGAGGAGGAGGGGGAGGGACCCTCCTTTGTCTGGCTGTAACCCTTCACCCAGCCCAATCTGTTGGCGAGGGGTCCTCAGGTCCGCAGCCTGGCCGGACAATGAAAGCTTTGCAGGCTTAATGGGTGTGACTACGGACCAGAGGGAGTGTTGGGGGTGGTGGTGTGGGTATAGCTTGGGCTTGTGTGCAAATGAAGAGGCTCTTATTATGGTAATGGCTCCTCTTCTCTCCCAAACGTCCCTATCTTTATCCCCACGGCCACCATCTTTTAAATTACAAATCTTAATTCAGATTCGCCGCTGCCACCAGCACCAGCTGTAGGCTATTCCCCAGTGGGGTAAAATGCCAACTGAGTCCCAGTCTACCTCCTGAATCTGACCAACAATTGAGACACAAACAAAACAGCCAGTGACAGTTGTGTGGAAAGAGATCAAACTGTATGATCGGCTAGTATGCTTCTGTGGATCTGGAGCAGCAAGAAAAATGGAAGACTTCATTCCAAAATGCTTTAAATTCATGCACCAGTCGTGTGTCTGTAAAGAAAACTACCGTCATGTCTGTTCACCTCATTTGTTTGCATTTTCTGTCGCCAGTCACCTCATTATGGACTGACGCTCTTTTCCATTTACATCCACAAAGTGTCCAAACACATTTGCATTTTTACATTCCATCTTCTCCCAGATACCAATTGTTATCAATCACAACGTTCTTAAGCATTTCCTCAAGAGAATTATTTTAGAAATATCTAATTTATTTGTTTATTGTTTTGTTTTTATATGAAATAAAGTATAATTTAAAATAAAGCAGCTCCGTGTCCTCGTCTGTGTTGTTCAAGCCATTTGAATCAAAGTGGAAACCAAGAGCGCCATGATCCTGATCCACGTTTTGTTCACACTGACTATCACTGATGTTTTTAAGCCACTAAACCCAGAAATGCTGAAAGCCACAGCATACACTCAGCAGTTCTTGGCTCCTCGGCTGGTTTCAGTGGATGATTAGCTGACAGAGGAGGTTCGTCAGCTCATCTGGTTCACCTGTAGTCACAGCTTATAAAGAGGATCCATCCACTCACTGCTGTTCTTCACCTTCAGCTTGCCTCCACTCTGCACCAGCCACTCTTAATTCTGTGCCTTACAAATAGCAGATAGCCTTCACAGACATGCATTGTATTTAGTCCTGATGTAGCAGATCCACATATCTCATTGTGATTAATTGTGTTTCCAGAAGAGGTAAACAATGGCAGATAAAAACAGATTAGTACAGACTGATAAGAAGACTGCAACGTGTCTCAAACTAGCACCAACTATTTATCTCAATGATCTAACGCAGTAGAAAGTGGTATTTCACATAGACTTTCATTATCTTTCTGCATTTGTTTAAATTTATGCAGCACTTGAATGGAAACTTGGTTAATGCATTGGGAGATTCTCAAAAGTCACCTGTAACAGAATCAATTCTTCTTATTATTAAAGTACATTTGACCCACAGGACTTGTTTTTAGTGACTTCACCATGTTCCCAGATTTTAAGAAATAAACATGGTAGATAAAATCCTATCGTTAGCAGTACAAACTATGACAAAATCTATAAAAACATATGAACCTAGTGGTTTAAAACCCCAACAAAACATCTTAGTGCAGTTCTATAAAGGGAAAACTAGTTTCTGCTCTTGTGTGTTTGCAGATAAAATTTCAGCAATTTCAAAATAAGAGACTGAATGGAGGCCAATCTACAGACAATGAGGGAAATGAAGCAAAATGATGAGACAAGGAGCACGAGAGAAAGAAACGAATGTGAGAAAGATGAAAGACAGAGACGAGAACAGAGACGGCGAGACGGAAGAATGAAGAGATGGAGGTTAAAGGTCAAGAGGAGGGAGGAGAGTTCAGCAGTGATCCCAGCCAGCCCTGCTGTTTGAAGTGTGTGTGTGTGTGTGTGTGTGTGTGCGCGCGCGCATGTGTGCGTGTTAACATGATTATGTGTCAGTGTGTGCGTTATCTCCTGTGTACATGGTGTGTGGTCTATACATGTATGTAAGCGTGTTTGTGTGTCTTATCTCCCATGTACAATAACTCTCGGTCACCCACTGAGGCCCTTCTGCTCTCTGAGCTGCCTTCCTGCTGCAGCTGATAAAGGTCTCGGTCTGGGATCTGCGTCTGGACCTCTGTGTTCATGTGTGACATTAGATGCATAGACAATTTTTCCAGAACCTTGGCCTTTAAAATACAAAAAAACCCTGCCAGACATTAGTGTGATTTGTTTCATCAGCTCTTTGATTTAAAGAAAAGATTGAAAAATAAGCACAAAGCTGACCTCACTGGGCACATCTGAGCAGAGGAAAATAATTGTTTTAGCGTCTAGAACCTATTTTTGTATGCAATTTTCCTATTAGATAACATAAAAACTGCTTTTGGCACTAAGTCCCCTAAATTATTGGAGGATACTTAAGAGTTTTCTACCAAACTGTTTGCTTGTACTGAGAATTTTGGGACTTTCTGGGGGTCTTCATGGTGTAACAGATCTCCACTGGAGTTAGCAGAGTGTAAATTATGTTCCAGGGAAATGATCCAAACCATCTAAAAGCCCCTGCTTGGATGGCAGTACGCTCTGAAGGTTCAGAGCCTTCTTGGGGTCTCTTGGGATCTCTGCTTGTCAGGTCCAGCGTTTTTTGACAGCACACAACTGCAAATGCATTGTTTTGTGTTTGTAGCTGACGAGGTTTAAAATGAAGCAACACAAAATGAGAGAGTCCAGGCTTCGTTGTCCACTTTTGCAGAAGATGACATTTGAAGTGAATTTGAAACAGTGATTCTGTCTGTGAATTGAACAAGCCCAACGTTTAGCACAAACTCAACAGCAGCAGCAACCAAAGACTACACATCTGCTTTTGTCTGAGGCACTAGTGGATGATCAAACAAAGCACTGCATTCATTTTACACCTTAAATCATGACATCAGCTGCACGGCAACCATTAATGCTCTTAATAGGTTATATTTGTGTTTGTAAGACAGCTTCTCTTTGGAAGGGAGAGAACACCAGCTGTACAGTAGTGTGTCTTGTACTAAACAACTCACATTATTTGTCTGGTTGTCCTCACATATTTGTTCCTGTGGTGAAGATGATCAGATCTGAGACCCCTCAGATCCACTTGTGCACTATGATACGGTGGCATCGCTCTTCAGTTTAGCTGACCTAAAGAAGGTCATGAGGTTGTGCCGTGTGTTCAGTGCAGCTCATGTTGATGTGGTTGTAGATGTCTGCCTTGTGTCCTGAAGATTGTCTCCCTCCGGCAGATAATCTCCAGTTAGAGCTGTTCTGTTTGTGTAGTTGGCTGGGATATACCTTTAGGATGCTGTATTTAATCTATCATCTAAGCATGTCAGAATGTTGTGCAAAGACACACAAGCCTTCACTATGTGCAGGTTGTTCACTGGACCATGCCATGATCCCGAAAGTGTTTACTAGCATTTTTCTTGCCTGGCAATGTCACTAACTGTAAGTTTTTGGCTCTATGTTGGAAGTTTAAAGTAACAATCATTAACAATCATTTAAAAAACAACAACTTAACTCTTCATATAGCAGTTTTTCACATACGGTAATAGGTAATAATAATCTATAATGGGTGAACCTGTGATGCACACTACTTTACTGCAACGGTGTCACGATAAAGAATAATTACCTGGGAATGGGCGCATCAGATTTAGATGTAGTGACAAAGCTGCATCACCCATGGCACATGGCTTCACAATGTCTGTGCCTGGCAGGGTGGTTTGTTCCCAGAATAGGTAGTGTTCCTTCGATAAGCTTCAGTTTGCAAGCACTCTCAATGAAGACGCCACCATCACTTTCACGACCCTCACATTCACCATTGTAAGGCGGGGATGTGCATCCCATGCAGCCATGAGAACAATAGAACAGGGTTGTTTGTAGTTGAAGGAGGTGCTTTGATTTATATGTGTTTTCCATCAGTGGCGCCAAAACACAGTAAAGAGTGCTATATTCTCCAGAAATTACGCGCAATGGCCACCCGCTGTATTTAGGACAGGTAGGCAACAAACTCCAATGTACTTGGAACACTTTGGGAATAAGGACTCATACGGGGCTACAGCTCAGTCTGAAACTAGCTGGTAGATATATTATGTTTTTATATTTCTTTACATATCTGTATATTATTATTTGTATATAAGAAGAGAACCCATGTGCCATTTCTTTATACATTGTATCATGACAATAAAACTGATTCTGACTCTGACAGACTTTGCTGCAAAGATCCAGCAGCAGAACAGTGCAAAGTCACAACTTTGTTTGAATTTATCTTGGATTTGAGCAGCAACGCAATACACCAGTCCATCGAACTTTGATGCTGTCATTCAAAAGTACTGGTGATGTTTCTCCTGTACCAATGAGCTGTGTTCCCTGTCCTTTGCATTATTCCCACTGAGTGCATGTACACTATCACACTACATTTTCTCCTTCCGTCACAACAAGAAAAAGAAAAGCTAAACCTCCCTTCAACTGGAAGTCGCCAGTTTCATGTAAATACAGCAACATATGCAGTGGCAAAGTCAGATTCATGGTGGACGTAAACATGACTTTGTATTTTTTTTTACTTTGGATGACTTTTGGCAGGATCAGATCTTATGGGTTTTCTCAAATCATCGAATTTGAGATGCACAAACATCGTCATCTGCGGCTGATAGTCTGATGTAAATTCCTCTGGTGCAGTTTCAGTTCAAAATGTTCATTTGCATGTTACACCACAGACATACAAAGCGGTTGGCGTGTATGGGAGAGTATAATTTTGGTCAGTATGTTTGGGATAAGTATGTTGTGTGTTTTCATCATTACATACTGTGAGTGTTTCCATCTCCAAAATATTTGGGTCGAGATGTACAATGACTTTATATGGTAAACACACTCAGACACACATGTCTACATGCACACTGCAAACACACAGGGACGCCTTATCACCGCAGTACAGTGTGTTCAATCTGTTGTGGTTGCTTAACTCCAGATATGAAGTGTGTGTGTGTGTGTGTGTGTGTGTGTGTGTGTGTGTGGGTGTTTGTCAGTGTGAGAGGAAACCATCATTTAGAGGCTTTTCATCACTTTTGGACCAGAAAAACCCAAGTTCAGTCAAAATATCCAATGCCGCTGGATTTGTGCATTAGTTGTCACCATGGCAACCAATGAAGGGTGTGAAATATCAGTGGACACTCTTCATATCTCAATTCTCATATGGAAAACAAAGTCATGCTATATTGAATAGGTATATTTTGTTTTATTTTATATTTTACTATAGAGCACAGAGCACAGTTGGACAAATTTGATGTCTGTGCTTTCATCACTTTGTTAAACTTATCTCAGGACCAACACCCAGGAATTGTTGTAATTTATTTCTGACTGTTCTGCTCAGGGCTGCTGGTAGGATTGTTGCTTTGCTGTGTGTGTGAGAGCGGCGTGTCGGCCTCAGCAGGCAGTACATCTGCTGACTTGTTTCCTTCTCCATTTGTCTGATTAGTCAGCAAGGGTCCGGCTTGTATTGTGGGACTCTGACAGCTAATCCAGCTCCCATTCAGTCAAATGGACTGTCGCTGCTGCTAATGGGAAACCCCCGGGCTCCACTTTTACTGACTTTCATCATGTTTTCAGGTTCTGCTGAACCAGCTCTGTGTGTTTTGGCTCTACATCCGCACTCAGTCGGTGCTTTTTGCGTCCCTTTTTTAGCATGGTGGGGTGCTTTTTCAGAAAGGAGCAGAAACCTGTATTATTTCATTTTGTGAGCATGACATGGCTTAATCCTCAAGACGGCTGATGAGTAGAAATGTGGTTAGATGTGAAAGTGAGGTAAAAGTGCATGCCAGGCTTGTTTTTTTTTTTAAAGTACATATTTTAAGTTTCTTGACCCTTAAGATCTGGTAGCTTGGTCTTTCAGAAGTTGCTCAGATTTCTCTAAATCCATCTTTCCTCTCAGCCTGGAATCTCCTCTGCCCTCCAGCCAGCTTTTTAGGAGGATATCTACTTAAAATTAGCATCTTTCATGACTGTCTACATAATAAATACATAATTAATTGTGAGTAATGGCTGCAGCTGGACCAGCTTTAGTTTGGAGGTACAGTTGTGACTTCAGCAGGGAAAACTACCTCTAAGTTACCCAGAAAAGAGTCTCTTTTTACAAGTGGGGCTTCAGCACCACTTGCTAATAACAAAAGAAACATTGTCTGAAAAAAATGAAATTCCTGACATGATATTTGTTTTTTGAAAGACTATGTAAAGACTTTTACTCCAGAACAACCATCAGTCATATTTAACTGTTGCAATGCAAACTCACTTACTTAGTGCTGGGTGTAGATGAGCTCAAGGTAAGGCAAGAATTACACTGCCATGCTGTTTATAGTGTTCAGACTGCTAATCCTCTTTATATACTGCATGTATCCCATAGCATTAATACTGTTTACACTGTTCATGCTGTTTACAGTTTGTACTATCCATACTATTTACACTGCTCATACTGCTCATGTCGTTATTTATCTCTCGGTGTTTATTTAGATGATCTGTTTGATATTGTTTCCATATATCTATATTTTCAAATATTAGTGTGTTCATAGCGCCCTGTTCATACTATTAAGTAACATACTGTATATACTATTAAATAATGTACTTTACTGCTGCTTTTGCACGTCTGGTTAAATGCTAAACTGCATTTCGTTGTCTTAGTACCTGGTGCAATGATAATGAAGTTGAATCTAATCTAACCTTCTGTGTCGGTGAGGGTCTGCAGTTCAAAGTAAGTGCGACTACTATGCTGTAAGGTCGGCCATGTCCATAAGTGAAAGGTGTAGATGCGACTTACTGTACATGTATGAAACAGGGTCCTCCAGGTGGACCAAACAGTAGAGTATAACAGTGTCAGTGTGCACATCCACAAAGGAGTGTAGCTACACAAGGCTAATAAGCTGCATAACGCATTTGATTTTGACTTTCTGATGTGACTTTGCAATGGGTAACACTTCAAAACAGCTTGCCCTTGACTTGGAAAGACAATAGACAGGTTTTAATAGATTTACAGCACAACACCTCAGCGTCACCTTCATCTATCCCAAAATTCATTCTTCAGGTTCCAGTTGTTACACTTTCATAACATATGTTTCCCTGCTGTCTGAAATTGTCAGGTTAGTAAACTTTTACTGAATAGTTATGTCACATTTAGAGTTAGTTAAAGTGGACTTGATAAAACAAGTTAAACAAAGACAAGCAATTCGAGGGGTCAAAAGACTTCAGGTGAACTTTTCTGAATTTGTTCTAAAGCGAAAAACAGATATCTTAAGTTGAATCAACACAAAATGAATTACATTGTTTAAATATTATGTTAATACTAAAAGATTATCTGGTTTTATTAGATT
This sequence comes from Dascyllus trimaculatus, assembly GCA_024666655.1. Taxonomy (NCBI): domain Eukaryota; kingdom Metazoa; phylum Chordata; class Actinopteri; family Pomacentridae; genus Dascyllus; species Dascyllus trimaculatus. Next base: position 26,689,357 of record CM045459.1, on the reverse strand, counting down.
CCTGCATGTTTTACAGTGAACCTCATGCACCAGACGCCTGTTTATTGGATCCCACAGAGTTAGAGTGTCATAAGTTCAACACACATCTGATTCCACTGTGTAATTTGAAGTCGACAGGATATTCTTGCCTGAGCTTTTCTTCTTCATAAGATGACTCAGACAGAAGTAAACTTTCTTTTGTTTTAGGTTGTTTTTTTTCAAGTTTCACCCTCATGGAAAAGCAGCAATCTTTAGTTTAGTGTGATTACTTACAAAAACATATACAATAAACACAGAAGGAAACCCTGTAATCGAGGTCCATCATGTCCATAATGAAACAGAAAGCATGACATATTCCAGATACACTCTTGGCAATATCCAGCCTGTATTTACTGAATAAACAGCATTTATCAGCACATGGAAAATTTCAATAATCAAAAGATCATATTTGTTATGACGGGACGAAGACTAGACACTTTGATCCTCAAAAGGGGAAATAAAAATGTCTCTCAGAAGCAAAATAAACGGCTCTGCTGACAATATCTAACTCATCAACCTTATAACATCATAGACATTCCAACAGCACAGACTCTCATCTCCAGCAGCACAAATATTTAAGGTTTTCAGTGCCAAACTTGGTATCATATCAAGTCCAAACAGCCTCCCAGTTCTTAAAGGCTGCTGGTTACCTGAGAAATATGAACTCACAGTTAACGATGGGATGAAGGGTTAGTCCGAGAGGCAGAAATACAAAACAAAGGGAGAAGTTTAATGAGAAAGAAAAGGGAGAAATCAAGGGATAGGTCTTCACAATGGCCTTTTCAAAACCAAAAACATGATGGTAAGGGTTAACTGTGTTTAAATGGAAACTCGGTGCAGTAACCTCAGTACTTCCAAAGCCACAGAGTATCCATGAATAGCTAGCTTATTATTTTTGGATTACAATAGATCAATATCTGTTTAGGACTGCAGCAAGTGGTGTTTTTAATGCATTTTAAGGTATGAAGGGACTATTTTCACTGTAAAAATGTCCAAACATGTAATTTCAATGCACAGAAATGAGTTTTTAGGGATTTAATCAAAGCCTGGAAGGAACTTTAATGTAACATTAGCGGTCTGCCCTGGTATTTTTTGGTTTGTTTCTGCTCCAGACACATCGGTTAGCCTTCCCTGTTAAACCCTCATCTCTTATTAAAGCAAAACAAACTGGAGATATAGACATAAATCCTTTATTGTACTGGATTATATTGTTCAGGCTAACTAGATTTACTCTGCAATACATGACTAGAAATACAAAGATTTTGCAGTAAAATCAAGGTCTAAGTTTTTGAAAAAATGACCACAGACTTGCAGTCGTGTATCTGCCTGATCTGAAACTTAAGCCAGAGGTGCAGCCAGGGATTAAAGTGTGCAGTGTTGGATGAAACTGAATCAGTGCAATATGAAGTAAGATTTGCTGTATCAGAGCTAAAAACAACCTCTCACTGTTTTTTTCAGTGTGGATGCTGAAGCTTTTGGATTACATTGCCAGTTTTTGTTTTTATTGTGGTTTCCAAGAGTTTGAAGTGTTCTGTGGTCATTTGCAGGTAGAGATCAGTTCTAAATCTTCCACCCCAATGTCCTTACTGTCCTGAAGATTCACCTTAATGTCAGACAAAACTTGCTTTATTGGACCTTTTTGTCGTAACACTCTGACCAGCCACTGCACACACTGGAGTCACAGAGCAACTCATCTGTTTATCACAGTTTAAAGTTTAACTGGCTTGCTGCAGCACACTGAACCCTGGACCACACACACATATACACAGTACAGCACTTTCAGACTGTGTGTGTGTGCAGGGTTCAGTGCAATGTTTGTTGCTCTACTTTATCTATTGACCTCCGGAAGTATTTGTGATTCTGTCTACACACACAGTGTGTGATAAGGCCAGGAAGGGAGTGTGGACACAGGATGTTGAGTTAACACTGGGACAACATGAGAGCAGCTTATCACACAGAGAGGCAGCAGTAATACAACAGGCAGCCACGTGGATCTGTAGTGCCGTCTGCTGACACAGCCTGCTGCACGGAGGAAACCAGTTATGTTACAATCCTCTGCATGCTGTCCTAAAAATAAAAACAGGGGCTATTGCAGCAAGTCCTCCAACCTGAAGGACCAGATAAGCTGTTGGCCCCACTGAATATGACCCATAAAAGCCAATAGGAGCATAAAAAGCAGATATTTTACCTTCTGTTTGCCCTCAAAGGAAGCCCTCTGTTGTCATGGTTATATTAATAAATTACTAATTTCGGCCTCCTCTGTCCTCCATCCTCCTCTCTGGGACCTGGAAATCAATTTTGGTGTGTCATTAAAAGGACATCTCAGTTCCTGAAATGCATCCCGAAGATCAAAAACCAAGGAGGTTTGCTGGAGGAGCTATGAGCAAAATGCACAGGTGTATCCTTAATGAAGTCTTTCCCCACCTATAACATAAAAGAGGAGTGACACAGAGCTGGAATATACAGGGAGCAGGACTGACAAGTGTGTGTATTATATCTATCTCTAATCATAATAAGTCAGTCTTTATTTGTATAGTGCTCTTGTGTGTGCCTGACTCTCTTCAGTGCACATATGTGTTAAATAAAAGAAAACATCTAGGCTGTGATATCTACACAATCTTGTTACATTCTGCCACATTGGGAGTTGGATTAATAGTAATTCTACAGCCTACTGTAAGTTGTCATAAAAACCGTTCTGCTCTTCTGACAGAGATCATAAAATACAGTGGAATGTCATAACAAAGAAATGTAGAAATGACATATTTAATTGATGCTGCTTTAAAACAACAGCTCAGAGTCAAGGATGTCTCTTACCTGCTGCCTCAACTCCTCTGAGTACTAAGACATAAGGAGAGGAGTCGAGGATGGACAAACTTGAAAACAAGATGAAGGGACAGTTAAGCCTGTGAAACAGTTGCCATTAAAAGTAATGTTGGCGATCAGTTTACAGGGCTCAGTGATGACACCTGCTCACTTGAACAAAACTTGATCATCAAAAGTGTTTTCTAGATTGCAACTTTGCTTGAAACATAGTGCGCCCCACTACACATGAGCATTAATGAGTTCACTCAGCCCAGAGACTTGTGAGGATGCCACAGAACATAAACCTCACTTGCCCAGGCATTGATGGGGCTTTCCAAAAATAAAACTTTCCTGGACTCTGTTCATTTTCTGCTGCTTATCCAGAGTTGGGTGCAGTGACAGCAGGTTAAACAAGACAGTCCAAAAGTCTGTCTCCCAGCAGAGTTTTCAAGTCCCTCCTGGAGCATACAAAGGCATTCCTAGGCCAGATGATATATAAATATATATATACATATATATGTGTGTGTGTGTATGTGTATGTATGTGTGTGTGTGTATACAATGCCGTGGAAAAGAATTTGCTACAACAATCTTCTATTTTTGCATATTTCTCACACTAAAATGTTCCAGATCATCAAACTAATATTTATACTATATATTTGTTGAATATTATAAAGAGATAATCCACAAAACATAAAATACTGATTTTAAATTATAGTTTATTGAAGAATTACTGAAAACCTGTATCACCCCTGTGAAAAAGTAATTGCCCCCCTGAAGCTAACAACTGGTTGGTCCCTTGGCAACAAAAGCTGCAGTTAAATGTTTGTGATAGCTTGTGATCAGTCTTTAATACCACCATGGAGGAATTTTGGCCCACTCTTATCTACAGAACAGTTTTAATTCAGTCACCTTAAGGCTGGCACACACTACAGGATTTTTCAAATCTTCCCAGATTTAGAGACCACACACTTGAAGATAACAAAAGACAGATCGCACAAGATTTCTCACTTCTGATCTTACAGTGTGTGATGTTCACGACAGAGCTCACCACACTATAAGATTCTAAACCAATTCTTCAGCAGACTATCAGGTTCTTCACGCTCAATATTCCAAATCTCGCGTAGTCAAATGTGACTTTAGTGCAAAAAACATGATAGGAATAACGTACTATAAATAACAACGCTACTAACGGCGTTCCTTTTTTCAGTAACGAGTAATCTAACCGATTACTCTTCCCATCATTATAACGGCGTTACCGTTACTGCCAAAAATGCTGCGTGTTACTAAAATTGAAGCTGTTTTTTCATCAGACCATCAAGATCTCTAACCCGAGGGGCAGAGATTTTTTAGGGCTGTCAAAATTGACGCGTTAGTGCGGATTAATCCATCATCATGATTATTAAGATTATTTTTTTTAGCGACGGTAACTCTACTTGTTTGTTTTTACTTCCTATTCCGTCAGTGAGCTGAGTCAGCTCGCGTTTTGATTGGCTTAAATCTGGTACACGTGACATCACACACTGAGCGTGTTCGGCTCCTCTCGGGGGACCCCACACACTACAGGATTTCTAGTCGCAAATATTAAACATGTTCATTATCTACGATCTCTCCTTCCGAGACCTTCCAAGCGGATCGGAACGGACAAAATCACTCTTAACACCCCCCACACCACAGGAAAATCGGACCCGATGTTGTTTGCAAACATCCGACTTTGCTGGCTTTGATCGTAAGGGGCAGATCGGGACAAAAATCGGCCCGATTATCGTGTAGTGTGTGCCGGCCTTTAGATGGCTTTCAAGCACAAACTTGCCTTTTACCCACAGCATCTCAAGATTCAAGTCCGGGCTTTGACTCGGCCACTTTGAAACCTTAATTTTGTTCTTTTTGAGTCACTTGGAGGTTGACTTGCTTTTGGGTCATTGTCCTGCTGCAGAACACATTTGTGCTTGAGCTTTAGGCCATGATGGGTGGATATTCTCCAGGAGGATTTTCTGATAGAGAGCAGAATTCACAGCTCCATCAATTATGACAAGTCGTCCAGGTCATGCAGGATGGCACATCATGTGACAAACGTGAAAGAGTCTGGAGAAACCTGTAACATCATCCAGCACCACCAGTTTAATGGTGGGTCAGTGATGGTCTGGGAAGACATATCTTTGAAGGAACTCACAGACCTCCATGTGCTAGCCAGTGGTACCCCAACTGTTGTTAGGTATCAGCATAAAATCCTCAGACCCATTGTCAGACCTTACACTGGGCCAGTGGGCCCTGGCTTCTCCCTGGTGCAGGACAATGCACAGCCTCATGTGGCCACACTGTCTAGGCAGTTCCTGGATTGTGAAGGCCTTGATGCTATTGACTGGACCTCACGTTCTCTGGACCTGAATCCATCTGAGAATCTTTGGGATGTTACATATTGATGCATTCAACTCTGTCAAATAGCACCAAAGACTGTCCAACAGCTTGCTGATGCCCTAATCCAGGTCTGGGAAGATATCCCCCAGGATCCCATCCACTGTCTAATCAGGAGTATGGCCAGCAGTTGTTAGGAGTGCATACAGGCACAAGGGGCCATAGACACTACCAAGTCACTTCATGAGTTGTTGTGATAAAATTCACACAAGTTGGAATGGCCTGTGATTTAAATTTTTCACTTTGATTTTTGGTGTGATTTTGAATCCACCCCTCAATGGGTTTATCATTTTGGTTTCCTCTGACCATTCTTACATCATTTTGTTCTTAATAAATTACTCTATGTATATCAATAAAGATTTTTAACTTGAATCTTTTGTTCATCAAGCTCTGATGAAGATCCATTATTTGAGCTGTGTATATAAATATAATCCCACCTAATTTCTGTGTCTACTCCGTGATCTCCTCCCAGATGGATATACCCAGAAAACCCTCCAGAGTAAGGCGCCCAGGAGGCTTCCCGATCCGATGCCCGAATTACCTCAGCTGAATGCTTTCAATGTGAAGGAGCAACGACTTTACTCTGAGCTGCCTCTGGATGTCCATACTCCTCATCCTATCTCTAGCCCTATCTAAGCCTGAGCACAGGCATCCTATGGAGGACCCTTTCCAGCCTTTTGTCTCCAAGATATCATGCTTTTGGTCACTGCCCAGAACTCATGACCATAGGTGATGGCTGAAACGTAAACTAACTGGTAAATCAAGAGCTTTGCCTTCCATCAACTCCCACTTCACGACAGTTAAGTACAATGCCTATGTTACTGCTGCTGCACTAATCCTTCTGTTCATCTCATGCTCCATTCTTCTGTGACTCACGAGTGAGATCCTAAGATGCTACTTCTGTGTTGGGCAGCAACTTTACCCTGTTGCAATTGGAGCAATCCACCATTAACTCAGACTTGGAGGTGTTGACTCTTGTCCTGGTCGCTTCACATTCAGCTGCAGAACGGCTCAGTGATGAAACCAACAAGGTCTGATAATGAAGTCTAATAATAAACACTGACATTGTTTGCAGGGGAAGTTTAACAGCCAACAGCTGTACAGTTTTTTAAAATGACTTTTGTAATGAAGGTCTAGGGGGAAATGCTGTTTGGGCTGCAAGAGTTGCTCTTTATACCAATTCTGCAAGTGAACAATGGGACAAATTGTCGACAGAATAACTACTGTCCATCACCTCACTTCCTCCTTTGAAACGTATCTTTGGGTCAGCCTGTGGGGTGATTTTTTCCATTGGACAGCAGTTTAGACTATTTTATACACGATTATATAAAATGAAACACCACTGAGAAGGTCGAAAAAATTGTAAATGTCTCTGCCAACATGACAACATGGGATTGTGTGTCAACAACATGTGGCTTCAGGCATATTTTGCATTTCAAGTCTATGCATTTTGTGTTTTTTTGTGTGTCACTTGACAGAATTAAAATAAACTGAAAAATGGTTAAGGTCAATGGGGCATTCATCATAGATACATGTCATGCGATGAAACACCACATGCAAAAAATGCATTCTGAAGTCACCCCAAGTGACTTTGCTAGTTACTAACATGTCTTTTCATGATACCAGGCTGTCATTTGTGTAGTCAGCAAAGCAGAGCTGAAAGCGCTGAATTACTGACCAGGCATCATGCTAGCATGAACCAGAACCTCAGAGGCCCTCAAGCTGTTTTTAATTGCCTGGTTTGTGGCAGTTTGAAATGCAAATATGCACCAGTGAAGCCCAGTACCCACAGCGGAGCCTTGTAAGTACATGGAAGAGAGGGGAGATGTGACATTTCTGGGAGGTTGTGGTGAAATTCAACATTTCAGAAGGGTCAAAATCTCTTTTCCGCTGTTGTGCAATGAGTTCGATCAAACCAGTTATTTCGTAAGTCTGTCATTATGTTTCCACCACCATTTGTCTTCTTCTGTAAACAACTGCTTTGAGGACGTTTAACCATTACATGGTGCCAATACTGTTCTGTTACTACACTGATGGAACACGTCCAGCCAGAGTGCAACCTCATAATTTGTGTACAAAAATCGGAACCACAATTCTACTTAGCATTCATCACTATCTTTAAACTGTAACTGTCTAATTATCCATCCATTCAGCAGGACAGGCAGGGTACTCCAGACATTTCTCATCCCAGCAGTGTTTCCCAACTCCTTTTGGGGGATCCAAAGGTATTCCCAGGCCAGATGAGATATACAGCCCCTCCAGCGAGTTCTGGTTCTTCTCCCAGTTGAAAGTACTTAGAAAACCACCAAACAAGGCACCCAGGAGGCCTCCTAATCAGATGCCTGAACAACTTCAGCTGGATCCTTTCGACGGGAAGCAGCAGTGACTCTACTCTAGACTCCCTCCGGATGTCTGAACCCCTCACTTCATCTCGAAGGCTGAGCCCAGCAACCTCACATAGGAAACTCATTTTAACTTCTTGTATCTACGATTTCATTCTTTCGGGCACTACCCAAAGCTCAGGTGAGGGTTGGAACATAGGTTGACTGGTAAATCGAGAGCTTCGCCTTCTGGCTCAGCTCCCTCATCACCACAACAGTCCAACACAACATTGACAATTAACGTCATAAAACAACATAACTCTCACCACTTTTCTATTAAACTCAGCTGTTCAGACATTGACTGTATTAGTTTGTGAACAAAATTGCTCAACACGTTGAATTTTTGGGCTGCTTCAACTTTTGAAGTAAACTTTGAACAAGCACAGATTAAATAAGTTGGGCTTCCTTTGCAGTCCTGCAGTACTCATGATGGAAATCCTGTCATGTAACATTATAGTGGGGACGTGGAAGCCGTCATGATAGGGCCTTGGTTCTTTCTTGAACTTCATTTGCACAGTTTCATTAAAGAAAAAACACACCAAAGTACAGTTTGTAGCTTGATTTGACTCCTTTAATGACCCCTAAAACTCATAAGCACTTAACAGCCTCTACGTATAAAAACATGTAGCAGCTGTACAACAATATTAACTTTGGAAATATTTCAATTTGTGAGCATATTTGGTCCTTTAAGGGAAAGTCATTAGTGTTCAGGGTGCAGGAATATCAGTTAGGGTGTTTTTACTGCTTTTAAATGTCAAAACGGATCAGACGTGACCTGTAACAGTTACTATGTAAGGACTATAAACTTTAACATCACTGGTAAAATGCTAACTTTTGTTGCACGTTTGGAGATATCGAATATTTCATTGCTTACATTTATGACTGGGTGTGTGTGTGAATGTATGTTGAGATGATTTTACTGGGACAGTCTGCAACAGGCTGGATCAGGTAACATCAGAGTCCAAGGTCACGAGCAGCCTGACACCCCCCGCCTGGAGTCTACAGTTACCCACAATCCCCAGAGCTTACATTAATATCTATATGTAGTGTTTCCTTCCTTCCTCTGCTACATGCATGCAGAGACTAACATTTACACAAACCTGATTAACCTAAACACTGACACATCACTCTTATTTACTCTTTCTGTAAATGTAAAAATAAAATGCACACCAGCAGCATGTAAGAGCACTAAGCACAAACAGCTCTGTCTCTTATTTCTCTCATTAAACCGAATACTCGGTCCTGTAAACATCATGCAGAGAAGCACATAAAATGCTCATATTGTGATATTCTAAGAGGTCGGAGGCCCCGGCATCCTGAGCTGCACCGAGCAGACAGGAGGGGCCCATAACTCTGGTTTCCCCTCCACCCGTCTCCGCTGCTGCCGACTGGCCCTTGTTATTTATTGCTCTGTAATTTCTACAGACTAATTGATTTGGCTCGGCTTTCAGGCTGCAGGGAGACAGGAAGCCAGGCATCCAAGAGGTTAAGAGGGAGGAAAGTGTGTGTGTGAGAGGGAAAAAAAAAGATTGAATGTGTTGGTGAGAGGAGGAAAAAAGATGCATATGGGAGAACAAAGTAGAGGAAGAGAGGAAGACAGGATGAGTGTTTGTTTCTGCGAGTGTGCTGGTGAACATGTGTATTTACTGCCGGTCTGTCATGTATGTTGTTTTTGGAGTTTTCTTGTCTACAAGATGTAAATAAAAGTTATTTGTGTCAGATCTCAGTGTTTAACTGGCCTTCATGTATAAAACTGAGCATGCCTGCCTGTCGATATTCTGTTGGGTATTAAGGTTTTATCCCTGTTAGTGTCAATAGTTGTTGTTCTTATTAGTACTGAAACAATTTATACTTCTTGTTTAACACTTTCTAGTGGTGGGCGAGACATAACATGAACTAAACCTATGTTCCTCAGGTCAGGCCACACAATGCAAATTGCAGAGGTCTGATATATATTTACAGGAATGAGGAGTCAAGTTTTATCTTCAGAGTGGACAAAGGCCAAAATAACCACAATTATCTAGTAAAAAATAACTAAGATAACCTAACAACAGTAAGAGACCAAAATACAATAACTTTATATTTACTTAAACAGGAGTAAATAATTAAACAAATATGGTTGTCCACTTCCATACACTCCTCCAAGTAACCAGAAATCCATCCTATGTCATAACTACAACTACAGAGCAAGGACACATTGTCATTGTCATTACCGTCCTGTGTCATGAGGGCAGAGCCGATCAGATGCTGGTCTGCAGCTGGTTCACCAGTCACAGTCTGCACCTGCACACTCTAGTTTGCATATCTGACCACACTCACACCTGGTATAATTCGACATTTCATATGGGAAGAGAATGCACCATGATCATAATTTTAATCAGACTAAAATTTATGACTTGGTGCACCAGAGCTCAGTGTGCCCTTTACTTATCATTATGTACCAGTTTATTGTGACATACACTTACTCAGGCAGGTTGTCTTTAAAAATGTACAAAATTATACCATTTATCAGAACCAGAAAGTGTAAAACCAGAGTAGTCACATTTTCCACCTTCTGGCAGTCCACTAAATAATCATCTATGACGTGCAGTAAGGAAAATAAGAAAAATCTAAGATTAAAATCATGATATTCCTTCAAACTCACCTAATTCTATGTCTCTTTTATTAATAAATAAACCGTACCATGTTCTGTGGAAAAACTACTACTCCTGCATTCATCAGTGCAACTGAGAAGCCAAGAGTGACTCTGCTGCCACCAACAGTCATGTGACAAAAATTTAGAGAACATTCGGCTGAACTGCAGGCAGTGTTTACACAGAGCAGATAATAGACAAGCATAGAGATAAATTATAGAGATTAAGATGAAAACAAACCATCTGATTAATAAAAATAAAGGCAGCATGGTTCAAAAATGGCATACAGAGTAGCAAGTTTATTGAAGATACATTCAGCATGGTGGAATATCTTTGTAGAGTTGGTATACAGAGTACTGTGAAAAACACCTTGTTTGTGAAAGTTGTAAACATGTAAACAGTTAAATATCTAAAGCACTTTATTCACATTTTTGGTAACACCTGTGGACACTTGGAATGTTGATTATTCTATAGCCAGGGAATTCTAACTTTAGTTGTTTTTCCTATGGTTTATGACATCATAACTTTGTTATACTGCTATAAAACACATTTTTGTCTAATTCTAGCCATGTTGTGGTGTTTCCATAGAGATGCAGGCCTTTACACTGTAGTGAAAAATGAGCCCACAGTGTCCTTATGTAGGCTGACTTTTGGTAGCACTGTTAACGTGTTTCTTATTACTGCAGAAGAATACAACCCATAAAAAATGTCCTGACTAAAATCGCTGTTAACTGCAAAAACAACAGTTACGAGAGGAACAGAATGACATATTATTTATGAATATTCATAGAATGACATATTATTTATGAATATTCATACAACCATAACTTTACTTAATCACATTTTAAAGCCATTTAAGGATCCCTTCAGTATCAGTAAAGGAAGACATCAGTTGTAATTATATGTTAAGTCTGTTGTGTAACTGCCTGGTGAGGTTACCTGTACTTGAACAAGTTTCATTTTTTATCAGATAACAACATTAAATGAAAACATCAGTTATTTGGATTGTAAGAAAACACATTTAAAACAGCCCAAAGCACATCCCTTCTCTTTGGAACATGGTCAGCAGGAATGAAAATGAAGCAATAATTATATGTAATTAGTATTAAATGAGGTAGAACATACAAGACACAAGTATGGTCCAGAAAGCCAAACTAAGCAGCATTTTGGCCGTGACATTAGCCCAGCATCAGATTTCTACAATTTATAGCTCTGTGTTAAGTGGTTTCGGGTCAGAAAATGGAGGTTCAATTAAATTATCCCCTGAACACTTAGCAAAGGTCAGCAGCTCTGAGATCAGCCTGCTCAGTGTAAAAAGCATCAGTGAACTTCTGTCCACCCCAGAGACGGCTGAAAGCGACTCTGCTCAGTCTGTGGAGGGAAATTAACTGAAATAAAGGCTTTCAGGGGGAAACCGTCACCCTGCAGCCCAAACTGCCCCCTCAGGCCTCATTTTGGACTGGACGACAGATGGAAGAGGACTGAAAGAAACTGTCAACAAATAACATTTATGTAGAAGTAATTTGCATTAGCACCAGTTTTATGTTTTAATCAGGAAAATGAGGAAACGTTTGCTTGTACCTGCAATGTTCTCTTAAAGCTTCAACATGTTTGTTCACCTACAATACTGACCCCACTCCACCTAAGGCTTAATTAACAGTTTTTATTAAGATTAATACAAAATTCTTTGTTAAATAATAAAAAGTCAGCAATGGACGTTTAAGAGAACTGCAACTCCTCTGTTGGCTGACAGTTAAAGCAGCAATAGTGATGCAGTTGTTTGTGCCTCCGTGTTCACAAAAGTCAAAACCAGTTATCCAGAATCGTTTGAGCCGATCATTACCACTGTCAGTGTTAGTTTAGTATTAGTAGTTGGGTCAGTCTGTGCCAGTGCAGACTGAATTCAGGAAGTACTATGCTTAGATGTGGTTTAAGGTTTATTTATTTGACCCAAATCTTCTATTCTGTGAAATATTTTGTCTAAATTTTGAGTATTTCTAATGTTATCAGACTTGTGAATTTTTGTATTTTTACCATCGATAAGATGTCTCAGCTGGGAAGCCACTTTAAGGGTTTAATATTTCCAGAAATCTAACTGAAATTTGGTGAAGACAGTTTCTGGCCTCTGATGGAGCCTTTACATCATTTGGATCTGCAGGAAACATTTTTGTCTCTTTAATTTTTACACTTTGGTTTTTGTACAGAATAAAGCCAACTAAATACATTGTGCTCTGTAAAACGGTGTGTCAGTGTTTGTTGCATGTCTATAACCGTTTTCTTAAATGCTAAAGGAAACTCCAGACAACATTATGTAGCAAACAACAGGCTTGTCCCTGTTGGAAGTGCTCTCACTACTGGAAATATTCTGGTTTAGGTGAGGTATGACGTCTGGTTAGAGAGACCTCCAGCCTTTACTGACAGAAGTCTCTGGATCTTGTTGTGTCTCCAGTTTGACATCGTTATTGTTGGTATATTTGTGTAAATGAGCTTTTTTCTCAACTCGCTGGTCTACAGTGCCTTTAAAAAGTGTCCATTTTCAGTTTTTTATAGCTTTTCGACACTGAATCATGATCAATTTAATTTTACTTTTTTGAAAGAAGAAAAAGAATTTCCAAAAAGACTCTTTAATGTCAAAGTGAAAATACCTTTCTAAAAGTAATCAAGTAGTAGTACTTGATTACTTAGTCAAATACTTAAAGATATAAAATGTAAAATGTAAAATGAGTGAATGCAAAAGTATTCACCCTTTCAAAGGAGCAGCAAATTGATGCTAGAACTCACACAATTAGTGAAATGAAGATGATCTGAGTACAGTGAATGAGATTCAAGTGACTGTAGAACAAAGACACCTGTATCTGGAAGGTCCAGTCACTGATGACATCAAACTGCTTTACACAAATTTTGTACATAAAGCCGGTGAGATAAAGCTCATTTAATGTCTGACTGTATGTGATTAGTGTTCTCACATACAGCTGTAGTTTCTGGATAAGTTCAGGTCTGCAGTGTACCAGTGGAAACAGTTTGTGTTGTGTTACAGACGCCAAGATGACATGAAACTGAGAGAAGAGGAGATAGAGAGACTTTATAACAGAGGGGAGAGTTTCCTGAAGAGGGAGAAAGTCTGAAAAATGTGTGAATAATCTAATCCAACCCAAAACTAAATGGCTGCTTCGATTTAATGGGGAAATATTTCTGGCCCTGAACCCAGACACGCTGGTGCAGGCTAGACTCCTCCAACAGTCAAGCCAACATCCCCTGAGCTGGAAAATTAGGGTTTTAATAACATAAGTAAAAGCTGTTTGGTGAATGAAAGCTGTGATTCCAGAGGCTTAAAGCAGCTTTCTGAGTTTGATTTTGTTGATGCCAAGATATTTATTTTTCATGGCAAATCACATAATGATTTTTTTTTCATTATGTTAGATGAGATGTGAATCCCTTTGAGCTCAACACAAGTTTCCTCCATCTGTATATGGAAACCCAACCCACTGTGAAGGTCACGATCCCTCACTGGCTTCCCACCCATTACCATGCCTAATTGCATATGATGGATTGCACAACTATGCCTGAATCAAGGCATCAGTATGCTTCATCTATGTGTTTGTCACATTGCTGAACAGCATGTAAAATCCAATTTCTGTGGCTTTTGAATAAATGACAAACACACTCACTAAACTCACACCTGACTGATCAGGTGTGAGAGGATGGGAAACTCAGTCCATGACTCAGTGTACTTTAGTATAACAGAGTGCAACATCTTGTGCGTCTTCACCATTGGAACTTTCCAAAAGTAAATGTAGTTATCCCAGTTTGAATAATTATTACATCTTTGTCCATTTCATGATATCAATCTTTTCTTAGTCCCCTTTAAAAGTGACCATTTGGAGGTGCTAACACGCTAGCCCCTTTCAGACATGCACTCCTTTCTTTTATTCTGAAGGAATCTGCATCTAATGGCTTCCTGCTGAATGAGCAGCTGAGTCACTATTGTAGTCACTTTTATGTAAAGTCACGACAGCAATCTCACTAGGTCAGAAATAATAACATTTCCATATCATTTTCACCACACCACAACTCGGAGCTGCGTGCCGCCACATTAACGGGGTAGTGAAGGCTTTTGCCACATTTCAGCACCAGTATTAGTTGTAAAACATCCAAGAGCACAAAAGACTGTTGGCATTCCAAAAACACGTTTCTCACTCACTGTGATCTACAATTTTACATTTCTTAAAAACTGAAATCTCCATCTCAATTATTACAATTTGTAAGGTTTTCACCTTACTATGTGAAGCGCTATGAGATGAAATAAGTTGTAATTTGACACTATATAAATAAAACTGAATTGTCAGATTACTGAGACTCACCAATAATTAAATAAATCCAGGTTTTTACAAAATGTTAACAGGAGCGAAAGTTTAGTTCATTGCTTCCAGCTGTTTGTAGGAGTCTTTACTCTGAGTTTATTAAATACAGCAGTAGGATCCATGTGACCGTCTCCAATGTTGAGGACGTTTACGCACGTTGAACAACTGCAATAACTTCATTATTTACTTCTATCAGATCTAAGAGCAAATCACACTGTGTGCTTTTCTTCACCTCAGACAGATGAGCTTCACACACAGAGTCACAGTTTATAAGGTGCAGTTAAATGTTTTGTTACATAGCAGATTTAGATTTAGTCTTTTATTTATTAGTGCATTATTTTGCATTATGCCACTTGATGTACTGTCCATCACTGCTGTAGGAGGAATATTACTGTAAAAGTGACCTTTACCAGACTGATGAAGCAGCAAAGTTGAGTCTCCCATGTCTCCAAGGGGCCTTTTTCTTTTAGACAATTATGGTTGAATAACACTGTATGAACTGCTGTCAGGGACACAGCGTTCTGTGGTGGGGGCTCTGAGCCACTTGTATACCTCCCAAAATATTTGTTTAACTCCGGTTTTCAATAGGACCATGAATTGTGCAGTGTTTTTAGTTACTGTCTGGTGGCCAAGTGGTTAAGATGCATTCTACACAACTGCAACATCAACAGTTCAGCTCTGGCCAGTGACCTTTTCTGCAAGTCAGCCCATCTCTCTCTCTCCATTTCCACCGTGTATCGCTGCAATTACTATCAAGTAAATCTTTAAAATAAGAATAAATTATCCAATTATTTGTTATGTGAAAGCCCTGTAACCCAAGATCTGGTGAGAGCTGAGAGCCAAGATAAATTCCACGATCAGATCTGTGGTTTGAGAAACTTCCACCTCCCCTTCGGCTTACGAAACCTTTTCAAAACTGGAGAAACCAGAAAAATGTTCAGGAGGTTTTTCAGCTAACAGCCGTGTATAATGGAGTGGCAGAGGCAGAGAAGGTGTGAAAGATAAACAGACAGCAGATGTCATGCAGACAGGGGGTCCGTCTCATCCCTCCCCCTCCAGATGACTTATTGCCTCTCACAGTGACTGTCTGTCTCGCTGTTCTCATGCTGGAGGTTTTGCAGAACATGGAGGGAATGCTGGTGTGACTGAGCTGCAGAAGCTTTTGGCGTTTTAACCAGAGAAACAAGAGAAACCTTCAAACAAGAAGTGCTAAGGGCTGAATCCGGAAGCCAAGACTTGCCAGATCCATATGATCTGCAGTTGAATTAAACTGTGTAACTCAGGAAAGGTTATATGGTTTGCTGCTTAATTTGTGCTCCATCGCTGCTTAAGACTACTTGTATCATCCTCAGGTGCTTTTCACGTTTTTCCCCTGCCAAAAAAACTCGGCTAATAATCAAGCAAATGCTAAATAATTGAATGGGCAAAGCTTAAAAAAAATCTACATCTTGTCTCAAAAACCTCCTTCCTGTGTCTAATAAAGCACATAATGTTTCCTGGAACAAGAAAACACTGTTTTTAATCATCATCTGACATTAAGTTTCTCTTTTTAGTGCCTTTTGATAACTGGATATTCAATCACTTCTTGTGTATAATACTTTTGATCCTCCCTTAATTTGTGAATTTACTCGTCAGGCACCTTAAAAAAGCTATTTAAAACCCATCCATTAAATTAAGAGCACTCTAAAAAGTGTAAGCAACATTTCAAGCTTTGTTCTACCCATTAAAGAAGCCCCCATCCTGCCTGCTCCCCAGTAATCTTAATATGAAAAGTTACAGGACATTTTAAGGTATAAAATTTAACAGCACAAATCCAAATTGTAAAAAAAAAGTACATTAAAAGGTTGCACTCGGCTGCTGGGTGTGCTGAAGCCTTGCGACGCCCCCACTCAGCGGTTTTTAGGAACTCTGCTTCGTGTCTGTTAGTGCTTCAGCGACCACATCACAGGTCGATCCACACATGGCCGAGAGGTTTCAGAGCCGCGACCATGTGTGAGCTGCAGTAATTGCTGGTGGGTGGTAATTGCCCAGGCGTCACCAAAACGGGTGTGTTTGTATGTATAAAGGATGTGTGTGTGCCGTGTCTCCACCGTGTCTCGAGGTCTCCAGTCTCTCCGAGCCGCTGACAGAACCCCATTAGACACTTCATTACTGTCAGAGCAGCAGAAACAAACCGTCCAGCGCTCGCCTTGTTCACTCTTCCTCTCTCCCTCTGAAGTAGACGTCTAAGAAGTGATGAAGACGTCGGCGGGAGGACGACAGAGTCCATGTGGACACTGTCAATGCAACATAGTAACAGTGTTCAATCATCCTCATTCTTTTATCTCTTGTTCGATCACTTTGTTCTTCCCCTTTCTCCGTCTGCCTGCTCTGCTTTTGCTTATCTCCAGACAACAAAAGAGGGGAAATCATCCATCTTTAGATAGAAGATGTACTTACGTTTTACTTCACAGTATAAAAACACAGACGATGCTTAAAACTCCTGCGTTTCGCAACCAAACGATGTTCTTATACAACTAATTTCCATTTTTAAATATGTTTTGAGGGAAACCTGTTATGTATTACATTTGTCATGGGTCTTGGACTGTCCTGTGGTATTACTGACAGTCACCAACAGCGGCTCTACCCTTAACCATGCATAAATTTAAGTCTTAATATAATTTAAATGAGTGACTTGTATAAAATCCACCTTTGCACATTTGCTAAGAAAGGGGAAATTGGCAATGGAAACGGAAACCATATTTTGTGCCAGGCTGTACACATGTTTATTTCTGCTGTAAAGTTGGACATTTTACATGGGGGTCTATGGGGACTGACTCGTTAAGCCAGACTCACGCGACCATGAAGAACAGTTTTTTTGCTTCATTTTTCAGCACTTCATGCAAACAACAAAAAAAGCAGGAAATCGTATATTTCACCATTTCCTCCCTTACCTCACCTATGTTGCAATCCTTTCATGATTTTGTATTGTCAAGGAAAATCCTTTGTGTTTACATGTAAAAGAACTTGTACTCATTCTATTATTTTCACAGTGTAAATAGAGTAAAAAGAAAACAATCATGGTAAACAACACCATTATGTATGTGTATACAGTGGTCCCTCGTCTATCGAGCGAAAGGCAAAATTCCACAAAGTAGTGACCTTATATTTATTTTGTTATTTATATATATATTTTAAGGCTTTATAAACCCTCCCCATGCTTGGGTTTGGTGCCAGAAGCCTTAGAGGGAGCATAATGTTGTGGCGACTTCATAGGACTTGAAATAAATGTAATTTTTTCGGAAAATTTCACAAAAACACAACACTGCAGAGCAGCACTACTCGCAGCGATCAGATGTCGATGTGAAATGGACAAGGTGAGATGCTGAACGTATGCTATACACGGGAGAACGAGGAGATGGAGGAGACTGATGCTACAGTTGTTGAGCCAATCAGTGCCCAGGATACAGAACACAGTGCTCTGGTTGGTCACCTCCCATCCATCAGCCAATAGTGTGCCATGCACGAGTTCAGGTGGGCAAACTAGCTCAAGCAGAAGTGGCCGTAGTTGCGTTTTCCATACCTGCGAGTCTTTCTATTCATCTGCTGTACACTATGTATTTTATTTCGATTAAATATTCTTCTTAATCTGTGATAAAAAATTAGATCTATACAATTTTAAAATCCGCGATATAGTGAGACCGCAAAAAGTGAACCGCAATATAGCAAGGGACCAAACCTGCATATATAAATTAGCTAAACAGGGGGCTACTTTAATTTAACCTGAAAAGAAAATATAACTGTGGCTAACTTCAACATGACCACCATGACAGATAGAATAGGTAGTTCTTAGTTTAATATGTCAGCATGCAAACATTTACTGACCAGTACCTGACAGCTGAGGCTCATGGGAACGCCATTATTTAAACAGTGAAGTTTTGGAATATTTGAAATTTCAAGAAAAGTCCATTTATAATGGGTCCTGTTGAAGATATGAATGTATACATGACATTTCATTAACATCCGTCTATTTAACCACAATCACAACCTCCTAGTGGAGCCAGAAGAAAAGTTAAGGTGTCATCATTTCAATAGGACTCATGTTCAGGGCAACATGGATGTTTGACAGCATGGAGATATTTTACTGGATTCATGAGAAATGTGACCTGCAGTCTTTAGAGGAAAAGTCAGTTCATTACCATTCATTAGGATTCACCTTCTGAGAACCACATGTCTTTTCCATCTCTCATGAAGATCCATCAAATAGTTGTTGAGGTATTTTAGGAGTTATAATATTAGCTCTTTCATTAGCTTTGTGTTTAATTCAAACATTCAGCTCCTTTTTTTTTTATCTCTATCTGACCTCTTGACTGCTTTAATAACTCTCTCAGTGTTTGTGGCTCTTTCATGAACTGCTCGTTTTTGGTGCAGTTGTTTTCCAGTGTCAGCTGGTGTCAACCACATCTCATACTTACAGCCAAAAGTGAAAACAGAGGAAAGCGCTTGGAAACATTTTAATCCATCAGCTAGTAGTGATTCGACCGCAGCGGGCTCTGTCTACATGGGAAGCACAGCGGGTGAGTAGTTTGTGGTGGATGGATATTTCAGCTTTCAGGAAATCCAAAACCACTTTAGGACTATTTTGTGATTGAACTGAATCGCTTGTCAGTCGGATCACGCAAAGTCAAAGTCATTTATTCAATAAATATGTTTCTGTGACTGCTTCAGACATACTTTCATCCCTCACAAGCATGTTTGAGGCATTGAGGAAACTGAGTATTGGGGTCTGGTATTTCCTTTCACCTTTTCTAATTCAATAGAGGACAATTTAAGAAATAACATTTGGAGCTACAGCGGTAATGTGCCAAAATATTTTCTGGAATTCAAGGGGCAGGAAATACAGCAGCATTTCAGTAATAAAAGGCTTTCAGTCTGAAAATTAGACAGCGCTCTTAGGTTACTTCTCTGCAGGCTTTCCTCATTTACTCACACAAGCATTTGGCATGTCAGTGGTGGCTTTTGTCCTCAGAGTTTTTCTCTTAACTTTCCTCGTAAAAGTTCCGTAACGTATAAACAGAAGAGCCTCCTGGATTATTCAACAGCCCAATGGGTTTCTGTTTAGTGCGGTTTCTACAAAGAATAAGATTGAGCTTCAGCTCAACATTAGTGGGGCACTCTGATCTGTGATTGGATGTTTCTTATTGAATTACACAGTCACATCGACTCCTCTTCTCACTGTTTCAAAGGAATTAGACATTCTCTAACACATTTATTCATCATTTGTACAGATGATTCAACCAGGACAGGGACAGGGTTTCTGTGGATAGAAAATAATTTTAATAAAAGTTTAGGAGAGGTCATGGCATAATATTTGATATGTTTAATGTATAGTGCAGTTTGTGGCTCTTGGTCAGAATCCTGGAGATGCTCCTGAGCAGTTTTTGCTCCGTAGCATTTTATCTGGTTAAGGAAAGGCCAGTACTGTTGGAGGGTACAACTGCCATAGTCGGTGTGCCACCATGTTTAGATAGGTGGTACGTGTCTCCCCATGAAAGGACAGACTCAAGTTTTCTCAGCAGAACATTGCATAGGGAGATGAACAGTGTTATTCCCTTACATGTTCTTGATTTTAATGTTGTGGCAGACTGGTTTATGTATGTTCGAGGGTACTTCAAACAGTTCTGGCCTCACCAGAAAACTTCACAGGAGAATGTTTGTTCTTGCATTATTTTTCAACGTCATCTCCTTTATCTTCAATGCACTTGGTCCACCAATGTTCGAGCTTCACCGTCCCTTTGTGAAAGGAGCTCACATCTTGAGGCCCTAGGTACTCCTCAACAACACACATGACCTTTTCATCGCTGTTCCAAAACACAGAAGTCATCACCTTGCTGGCAGATGCCACTTTTGGAGAACGGTTGTGTTCCATTGTTTGCTTTGATTCTTTGATTCAGAAGAAAGTGGTGGACTCACATCTCATCCTGGGTCACAAATCTCTTGAGGAATTAGGCTGGATCAACCTGGAAATGAGTCAAAATTGTCCTTGAAAATTTTCATTTTCTTCAACCGCTGACCTGGCGTCAACATTCGAACGAAATGACGGCAAACATCTGAGTTTTTGTGGGCAATGATATAAGGTTTTATAGTTTACAGTTTGCCCTAACAAAAAGGGAGTTCCATCCCTTGTTTCCAGAGGAGGCAGAAAACTTTCTGAAGTACCCTCCTATATGTTGTAATTCACAGGGATACTGAGCTGAAAAAATGTTCCAGCTGTCACCCAGTGTCTAAGCAGAAAATGAGCAGCCCTCCTGCTTTCTAAATAGTGCAGATAAAAATAAAATCGTTGCCCGGCTGTGACTCGAACGCTGCCCTGTACTCTCCCTTCGCTCTCTTCCAGGTAAACTGACTGTGACTGTTATCAGGCTAATTATCAGATCTGCTCTTCCTCTCCGCCTCACTTCTCCTGCAGGAAAACAGGAAGGCAGGATTAGAGCGACGCACTGCGCTGAGATCCGGAGAGGCCGGACGAGTCGCCGGGTGGAATGCACACACACACACACACACACACACACACACACATACATACACACACACACACACACACAGTTTGAGTCACTCTAAACACACAGTCTGCACATTCACCGCTAAGCACACTTTCTCCCAATATCTGACACACACGCACTTCCCCATTAAACCCATTAAGTGATCATGAGCAAACAAATAGCACAAACAGCTCGAGGAAAACTCGCAGGATTGTGGATCCAATAAAAAAAATCACGGGGTGAGGAGGACAAGGAGAGAGCCAAGAAACAATAAGGACCTCAGACTGCAGCCAAGAACACCACAGTAATGTTTACGACCTGCATTAGGGTTCAGACCCAGTCATTATAAGGAAGAGGTGCTCATTATATCCGTTTATGGGAGGAAACAAATAGTCTCCTGTGACTCACATTTTAGTTGAAATGCAAAAGATGCAAAACAAAGTGTAAAAAAAGAGAGAGAAAAAAAACACGGCTGCAGTTGGCCGAGAAAACACGCTTAAAGTTATCTTGGACAGATATCTGTGACCTTGAGAGGCGGTAATTGAGCGGAAAGGGGATGTAAAACATCCGCTGGTGGGGTTTAGTGTGACTGTGTACAGACTCACACACACACACACACACACACAGCAGCAGTGGCAGTCGTGTTAGTCCCAGGCTGGCCTCTGTCTGGCATTATCTCATAGCCTGAGCACTCCCGCTGCCTCCGAGGCCGGCCAGCTCCACACACAGAAGCATTACGTGCATCTGCCTCACATTAATCGGCAAATTATGGAAAAACTGCGCGTCAAAAGACATTACTGAGGATAGACAGAGAGAGATTCTGCGATCCACGCACACATTACTACCATACCCTACTTTTTTCCTCCTGCTTGCTTCTTCCATACATGCAACAGAGGAATCACTTTAAAGCAGTATTTTTTGTTTTAGATTTTTCATTTTGGAAAATTCGTGAGCATAACTTACTATACTTGTGTTCAATTATGTTTTAGAGCGACACATTGATAAATAATAGTCAAAATAGGCCACGAGGGCCCCATGTCCATGTTCACCACCACCTACTTTGCTGGGGGGCCCTCATGACGCCTGTTGCCATGGATACCATTCACTACCACATCCATGAGCAGCTAATAACAAATTCACATGACCTCATCCCAGTGCAGGTGGTTTCTGAGCCATTTATAAGTGCAGAGTGAAAACAATCAGCAGGAAGTTGCAGATTAGCAACGGCTAATGACGGCAGATCAATAAATTCAGTGAAAAACACAAACCTGAAAAACATTCACATTCTTGTTCTCTACAATTGAAATAATCTGCCACAACATCTACAAGGGTTTCTAGGGAGACTGTGTTTATGTCTAGACAATGACTTGATGAAGTGTTTGGGATTATCGGAGGCATTTCTGAACTTCCCTGAGCGACTCTACCTCCAGGCCTGGATTGAGGCCTTTGCAGCCTTCATCTGTCAATCAAAGATTCCTCCTCTATGGACATTTTCAAGAAAAACCATGTACATGTTTTCAATGGCTTTAAGTTGTATTTTATATTTATATGTTTTTTAGAAACTGATCTCACAAGTTCTAATAATGTTTTGAGTAAAACATTTTTTTTTAATTTATATTTTATTAACAATTTTATATATGTGAAAATGAAAATAAAAAGGAGGGGTACAATAAACGGGGTACAAAGAAACAATTACTAGTAAGGAAAGACCCCCTAACCCCCCCTACCCCCGGGGCAATGGGCAAACACAAACAAACAACCAAACAAAAAAACAAAACAAAACAAAACAAAAAAAACCAAAACAACAACAAAAAAGTAAAATAATAATAATAATACTACACAGTACACAAAACAAATTACAAAATTATATACCTTGTAAAAAGGAATGCATAGGTTTCCATAGTTTCCAAAACAAGTCCTGTTTTCCCTTCAGTTTGTAAGTCAGTTTTTCCAGAGGAATAACCAGTGCCATTTGAGTCAACCACATATCCACCGTGGGTACTTGAGGAGTTGACCACTTTAAAAGAACACATTTTCTTGCAAGAGATACGATTATCATCAACAAAGATTGAGTAATATGATCTAGTATATTACTGGGACAAAGGAGGAAAACATTTTAATCAAATGTTCAAAGAATGTTTTCAAATGATGCCCCTATAATCCTAAAGTGAACTAAGACCAAATGTTTAAACTGGAACACTCATGGGATGTTTGGAGGACGTTGTCAAGGTTGTCAGATTATGTTCTATGACAACAAGGAAGAACGTTGTCCAACTAGCATTCAGAGAATGTGCTTTATAAAATGTTCCTGTAATATGACATCAACAAAAATGGAACATTCTGGCTGCAATGTTCTGAGGATGTTTCAGGGAGGTTGTTGAAGGAAACATATTACGGAATCTATAAAACGTTCCTACAGTGTTCCATGATAACAAAAGAAGTCATTTCTCAGTGCAACATTTGGAAAAAGATTTTTATAAAGAACAGTTTTAGAATGTCTTTAGAGAACTTTTTTTAAGATTAACAAGCTGAAACATTATGAGAATGTTGCAGAACTTTCTCAAAACAAAGTCATTCAAGCTGGCTGAGCGATTACTGGTAACAGAACTTTGGTTAACTCAAGCTGTTTTAAATGTGACAGAAATAAATTTGATCTGATTTGATACTTGCAGTAATTGGACATTGATTTTAAAAAGCTAGATTATCAGTTAATTTTTATTCTGCTAGTCATCATCCAGCAGAATTGCACACAATACATAAAACCGCGCAATAAACATAATATCTCAGTAAGTAAAGTAAAGCATTCCCTGAAGTTATCTGCTTAATTAGCCTTCACTTTGACATTTTTAATCAGAATCAGAAATATCTGACTGATTCCGAGGAGAAATTGCTTTTGGAAGGATGTTAAAGTCTACAGAGCTTCAGTCAGTCCCAACACCTTCTGTGAGTGTTTCAAAATGCTGACAAACCTCATTGATAACAGATACTTTAGGCCTCATTAGTAATCTGTCACGTCTGTTAAATCAAACTTAATGTTCATCCAGTGGTTTGACTTTTTCCCACAGTGGATCTTGATGAAACTTGTCAAACTTTAGGACAAAGTGCAACATGCAGCAGCAGTGACCTTCTCTCAAAGTCTTTATCAGAGGTCTGTATTTTTTTAATATTTTAAAAATCCATAAATTCTGGCAGCTTAGCTCGGTCTCCTCTCTGGTTTTGCCACCACTCTCTCATCAGGACAAACATCCAGTGTCTCTGTCTAACCGCTGAATGTTCTCCGTGGTCGGACCTCCCCGTCTCCTCCCATCGACCAGATATTTCTGTAATGAATAAACTTTCTCGCCTTCGACGTTCACTCTCACAGTTTGTGTTTGTCAGCACTTCTGGTTTACCCAGCGTCCCCCGAGGTCCTGACTCACTCTCTGACTCGTTTACTTCAGTTCTGAAGCATCACTTTGCTGAAGAATTTTTCAGATGACACTGACTTTTCCCAAGAGAGGTGAGACTTAGTCTGTTTGCTGGTTTGTTAATGTGTCAGATTTTAGATGCTGCTGGTCAGAGTTGTAGAGGAAACTCAAGGGACGGCACATTTCAAACAAAGCAGTGTGGTACACTATGAGACACCTTTGTAGGTCATTCTGCCTCAGTCCACCGAATGCCCCATG
Source organism: Dascyllus trimaculatus (assembly GCA_024666655.1). NCBI lineage: Eukaryota > Metazoa > Chordata > Actinopteri > Pomacentridae > Dascyllus > Dascyllus trimaculatus. The sequence goes on along the minus strand of CM045459.1, from coordinate 26,664,562 downwards.
GACATTTTTGACCAAATTTACACCATCATACCACTGGTTTGTATCATTCTATCAAAGCAGGGGTGTACCATTGAAAACCATATGTACATATCAGTGAGCCTACCAAATGTCAGGACTCTAGTTACATTATTTCTCAAGTTATGGCACTTCAAACACTGATCCACAGCTTGGCCCTGAATTTTTAGATCAAAAACTGATGTTACTTAACTAATATAGTTCAATGTGATTGAAGAGCACCTGAATGTATGTTGATCTCTATATTATGAGGATTTACGATGTCATTACAATGGCAAAATTCAATAGACATTTCCTAAATAAGTTACATTGATAGATTTTTTGGCCATTTGGGGACACCAGAACTAGATGAAGACATCAGATATATTTTCACATTCTGAGGTTGTTTTAACTGGAGTAGGTTGTCGAGAAGATGCCATGATGATCTGTCATACTGGCATCTGATGTAATGACACAACTCATTATTTATAACCGGTCCAACCTTTCCGTCTCTTCGCCCACATATTTGCTGTGAAAGCAGAGCTCAGCGTCTCTCTGGGTCTGTCTGTCAGCTGCTGTCTTTGTGTTCTGCTTTTTTTTTAAATTTAAAAATGTGAAAAAAAAAGTCAACTAATGTGAGCTGATGCATGTAAAATAATCTGCCATCCATGTCATTTAAAAAACGCACCTGCACAGCATTTTCACAACCTTTTAAGAGAGGCTGTCAGTATCACAAGCACTGGGGTGTGTGAGTGTTTCATGAGGCTTTTTCATTATATTCTGTGACATTATCAGCAGCATTTTTAAAGTAGTTACAGTCCTCTCTTACTACATCCAATCAGTGCAGGCTCTTTTCTCTTAGTATTATCAATCCAAAATGTTGCAGGACTAAATGCCTTTAAAAAGAATAGGAATGTTATTACTACATGTTATTAATGTAATTACTATAATTACATTGCATTTGCCTGTAACAAATTAGTGTTCGTTAATTCATCAATTACTTTACAGTAAAAGTTGTTAAATATATTTTGAGGCAGTAAAGCTCCTGTCAGTGCCTCCTTGATTCTTGTGGACATCAAACTGAACCTCGTTCTCCAAACAACATTTCTCTATGAAAGGCTCTCTGAGATGTTCTCTGCTACCTGTGCTGCCGGCTCTGTGGTGATACTTTGTGTATTTCCTTGTTGTTAGGATAAAGATCTGTGCTGACATGTGTGCATATGTAAGGTTTAATGTTGTATATTGTTAGCTGGCAGTTACATGATGATGCGTTTAAGGGAATGCAGATGTAATGTACCAAGTGGTGTAATAAAATACTTCCTACACAGAATAAAAGTGGTGCATTATTTTTTTAAAAGTAACAAGTAGTGTGTAGTACACAATTTTTTGAGTAATGACTCCAATATTGTGCATCACTAAGCAGTTCAGCCACACTCCTACAGTTCCTGTACTGTTTTACTTTCTCTCCAAACATGAAAGTATGAGTGCAGATAACTACTACTGGGGGTTACTGGGACTCGATGCAGACAGACTTGCTCATTCCTGGTAACTAGTAGGTATGGTGTGAAAAACATGATGTGGAGACCCTAAGAGATTCAGTAGAAAACACCTGGACTTCTCTTTTAGGTTCTTAAAAGAACCTAAAAATGTGTTACCATGACCTGGATGACTGAGAATCTACACAGTCATGTTAAAATTAACATATCAACAGCAACAAAAGGACAAAGACAGCAGGAGTGAGATAGAATCTAACGTCTGCAGCAGCTAACTCGACCTCATCACCACTGTAAGTCAGATGTTCGGTTTTGTCAGGGCTCACTGTCTCCAAACAACTGATAAATACACAAGGTATTAAAAAATACACAATGCTCTCATCTCTCCAGAGTGAAGCCTCAAACTCCCCCCTCAGATCTGTGATCATTTGAATTCCAGACCTTCTTGGCTTCATCTCTCACAATCTCATTTACTCCCCAACAACACTTGTTGCTCATTTCCTGCAAACTCCAAAACACACTTTAATTTGCCTCGTTAAGGCTAAATGTGGAATGTATGCAATGTGTGTGTGTGTGTGTGTTTTCATGCCATTCCAGAACCGCAACGAACACAAGGAGCAATAATAAGAGAGTGGCAGAGAGACACAAGAGAAAAAAATGAGAGAGAAAGTGAGAGAACGACAGACGTGCGGATGTGGAGTAAAGCAGAAACCGACAGAGACAGATCTGGAGATCAGCCAGAGTTTACAGCCCGACACTTAATCTCACACTCTTAACTCCTCCTGATGGTGTTTCTGCTGGCAGGGAAACACCTGATTAGCCAAGTTGTTTAAATGGGACTTCCTCTCCAATAACCTTCACAGTCTTCATGATTAAACAGTTAATCAGGGATAGGAGGATTAAACTCAACAATTCTGAGCTCCACAGTGTTTTATCATGTGTTTTATGTAACACAGTATTAAAGCAAATGTGAAAAGTCCTTTAAACACAAGCAGCATATCTAGAAATCAGTTCAGGCTAACATTAAAATGCTTACGTTGGACCCCAATGCAAAATGTAATATTTTCACAAAAAGGCTTTCAATTATGGGATGCCAGCATTTTTAGCGCCACATCAGCCTAACAAACTAGAAAACAACCAGGACTTTGTTTATAGTGTTTTCATGGATGTATTTTAACCCAGATCATGATCTCTTCCTAAACCTCACCAAGCTGATTTAGTGTCTCAACCCAACCAGTCATTTAGTAGCATAAACCAAAACAAGCAGCTTTCATTCATTTAAATATGATCCTGAAGGAGTGCACTGAGGTCTGACACTGTTTCATAATGAAGGATATGTGAAAATCACCTTGATGTATGATTGAATAGACTAATCCGTTTGTTTTCTCATCAGTGTTATATTAACTGCAGTACCAGCAGAGTAAAACTGACTTGGCAGCAAATCAGGACCAAATATAAAAAACATTCTTGTGCATTTTCTGCATCGCCATCTCAATGCATGTAGATACACGTGGCAATGCAATGCAATGCACACAGTTTACTGTAACTGCACGGCTTCATGCAGTGACATCAGCAACGCACAACTCAACAGGTTTGCAGATAAAACACGTTCCCTCAGCTGAGAATCATCTAGGAAAAGAATTAGTTGCTCTCTTGCAGCTGAACAGAACCTCCTCTCAGAACCTGCTTGACTCTTTTTAGCACAAAACAAAAACTTGTCAGTCATGCGACGTGAAATGAACAAGGCCAAAACACCATCTCTTTTTAGTGTGAAATCAGACACAGTTCCTGTCAATGTGCACGTGTGTGAATGCAGTTAATGATTCTTTTTATTGTTGATGAATGTCCCAGGTATCAGATTGATCTTTTCATCTTTGAGCAATCAAAAAAGAGTGTCTCTCTCTCTCTGGCCAACAGTCTAAACTCAAACATGACATGACATGCAACAAGAAAAAGCAACAAATTCATACATGAGACGTTGAAATCAGAGAATGTCTCTCATTGTTTTTTTAATGTAATTATCACAACAAATGATGACAGTAGTTTTCTGTTCACCAACATGACATGTCAGTATTTTATTATTAGACTTGAAAAATCAATCTTGTGATGGAACTCTCACTTCCTATACAGTTACAGCCAAAGTTCCCTCCTTGTGTCACTGTTCCTCCACTGCAGCCTCATGTTACCTTCAACTGAACTGTAGATGTAAGAATCCCTTAATGTTTAAATCTCCAACTGATAGTGACCATGTTTCATACTTACTGATGCATATCTTGAATTTATGAATTTCAGTCTTTTTCTCTACACACGTCGCCTCAGTCTGCAGTTCTTTCTTCTTGCAGACAAACTCACACACATGGAGACACAAAACCATCTTTCATGGCCGAGTCAGGTGGCGTAAACTGATTCCCACCCAGATACAGTCAGTCTTTCAGGAATCTGACAGGAGTGTGAAAGTCTCAGTGTGAGGTTTAACGTCGGATGAAAAAGATTGCTCAGGGGAAAAAGAATTAAATAAGCCCCGTAACGCGCGGCGTGCACAACCCAGCTACTGTGTGTGTTTGTTTTTGTCCAAATACCAAAAGTTCTCCTTTCACATGTGAGAATGTGAAGCTGTGTGACGAACTGTGAGACATCAAACTACTCACTGGATTAATCAGTGACTCTCTCACAGCATGTGTTTAACAAAATAAAAGACTTTTAGATAACAAGATGAGAAAAAAAACCTCAGCAGCAGATTTAAACAGGTGAATGACTGAGAACCTTCTGCAACAGATGTGCTTCATTTCAGAGATTAGCTGTTGAATCAGCTGCTTTCTGAGTGAATGAGATGTCTGAAAAAAAGCTATTAAAGTGCAGTTTTTTTCCTCATCACACAGCTTTATGAGCGCACACATGCATCCTTTATAGCCGAATCTCTGTGTTGCGAATTGGAATGAAATAAGCTTGACTCAACTTGTTTCTGAAGCTTTAATTGTGCTTTGACTGCTTTATTACCTCCTGAGCTCCAGGTACTTGGCTCCCCTTAATTCTCTCAAGTGGTGTGTTGACAGTGAAAACAAGCCGGGGGAACAAACGCCAGGAGGGATCCAAGGATCTGATTGCACTGCCTCAAACCCCCTACTTGGCTCCGGCTACAATGGAGGTTTGGAGGGAAAGATGGACGGTCATACAAAGGATCTGGAGTTTGGCCAACGTGTAAGTGCGCTAGAAGTTTCTTTAAATATGCTGCTGGAATGTCACCTCACAGAGAGCGTTTTCATATTCATCATGAAGCGTGGCTTGATTTTCTTCCAATTACAACCTGGAGGATGAATGGATGAATTCTGATTCAAAGACACTGGACTTGTGCCACCAAGACTTTAAATGTTTAACAGTTTGATCTTCACACACACAAACTCACATCTACACACTCATCCCTGTTAATGTGTTTCTAAGTTAGTTTCTAAGTTAGAAACTGTTTTGCCTGTTTTTACAGTGTACAGAGACAAACCTCCTACTGAACCAACCCAACATGCTTTTATGCTGTTGCATATATATACACCACGTTTTGAATGTCATGTCGATACATTTAAAAAAGGGTAAAAAGCTTAAGGTCAGTTGGACGTCGTTCATCGAGACTACATGGTGTGAAATGCAGTCCTGTATTCTCCCCAAAATATCTTTCCTTTTCAACTAAACCGCATTTTCATTCACGTTTTGAAAAAGTTGTAATTTCACTTTGAGACAAAAGCATTTTCTCACCTGTGACATAGTAGGGAAGGCTTCCAGCTTAAGAGCATAATGTTGGTTACGTCTAGACACCAAAACTATGGTTGTGTTTCAGAAAACACTCCACTTTAGTAGACACTTTCTCAATGTTAAATACTTGTTAGGAGGTTGGATAAGTTTAGAAACCAACCAAATGCTAGTTTCCCCACTGTGGGATTAATAAAGGCTTATTGTATAATAGGCCATGAATCACTTGAAACCAAGCTTAAAACATGAACCACCTTTCTCCTTCTGTGCTTTTGTTTTACCCTCTGTACAGCGTACCAAGCACACACACACACACACACACACACACACAAAGCAGGAAATAATCAGATTATATATTTTTTTTTAAGTCAAAATGTCTCCTGCACTTCCAAACTGCTTGGTTGGGTTTAGGAAAATCTCATGGTTTTGGTTCAAAATAAGTCCTTCATTATGATCAGAGGAGCTTACCATCATAGCTAGAATCATCAACATGACATTAAGGTTATGGTGAAAAGAAACACTGATGGTCTTTTTGGAACACGAAACAAACATGTTAAAATCCTGTGTTTTGTCAGTCCGTCCATCCACCCTGATTTTCATTTGACATGGACTTTTTTATTTTAACTATGTGCAACCACTGGAGGGCGTTGTCACTTGAACACAACAGAGTGTGTGATTTTGGATTATTTGCTGAAACAAACGATGCAATGTCATACAACTTCTCAGCTGTAAAATCTAACGCAACCGCCGGTTTTGTTTAATGAATTAGTTCACGGACAACAGGCCAAGTCACGTCATGTGTTATCACAATGCTTTTCTTATTCTTTATGTGTCATTTCACCAATGAAGACCCCCAAATTATGTTTTAATAAAACTAAACTGCAGTCTCAGTGACATTTTGAGGGAAAACTTGTTTCTGTTGGATTATCTTTGTTTGTATGTATCACACATACAGTTCAAATCAATATTTGAAACAACCTTCAACAACAATCTTTACTGTCACTGGTTTTTGGTCAACCAGTAATATATTAGATGAAGCAGGACTCATCACCATGGTGGCCTAGAAAATGCAGAAGTTTAACATCTGTTATGAAAGGCTTGGATTTTAATTCAAACTGTGATTGTTTCCTAAACTGAAGTTGTTTTTGTGCACACACTAACTAAACCTTTGTAACCACTGTGTGATCAAGCACAACCTTCCTGCTGCTGTAAAAACTCACTAGAGCACCGAAAGTGTATTAATCCACTTTTGAAAGTCGTCCCTAACAAATGAACTATTTAGTCCTGTTTAAGTAACATTTGATAACAGATACGATGTACAGCTTTTACACAATTAAATGTTATATTTCTAAGTCAGCTTTCAGATTTACTGGGCCAGAAGTCAGAAAGATGTCGAATTTTTATACTTTTTCGGGGGATTTACTGATAATATAAAAATATTCATCACCAGCCTGATCATGGAAATTTCACAGAAGGAGCTGATAGACGATGATTTAAGAGTTTAGCTGTGTATTTGCAACCTTTCAACTGATTTTCCTCATTTATTTGCATTAAATTTTAATTAAGAAGATTTGTCAGGCACCTCACATTGACATTTTCAAACTGGGTGTGATGATTTCAAGTTAGTAAAGGTCAAAACAAAGTCTGCATTTTTACCTGTTTATCCTCTTTTCATTTTGAGTAAGTACCAGAAAACACAACCCAGATGGAGACGCAGTGATGCCAAGACCTGCAGGGAAATCTAATGATCACTTAGTGAAGACATTGTATTTTGACAAGGGGAGAACAGGCGGGATTGGGTTAGGAAGGGTGAGGTAGGGTGGAGGGTGGAGGTGGTGAGTTTAGAGGAGTGAGATAGAGAGGTGGTAGAGGGGAGGTAAAGGGGGAGGAAGAGGGGAAGGAGGGGGGGAAAGCCCAAAACTCTCAGGGAACAAAGAGGCACTTATACAAGCAGCAGCAACAGCTGAAAACATCTTTAAGCTGTGAGCCGAGCTGAGTGTGTGTGTGTGTGTGTGTGTGTGTGTGTGTGTGTGTGTCTCTGTCTGTCTGTCGTAGACCAGGACAAACCTTGAACCTGTACTCGTTGTGTTTTAAGATAAAATAGTCCTTTATTAATCCTACAGCGAGGAAATTTGCAGTGATACAGCAGCAAGGAGGATAAAGCAAAAACACAGGGGCATCAATAAAGAGTAAAAAATAAAGAAATACACACGAGTGCATAATATTACTATCAAATAATGATACTGTTATAATGGCAAAAATACTTTTTAAGACCCACTTGCAGCTTTGAGTGGCTACAAAGCTCATTTCAATTTCACAAAATTAGAAAAAAAATTAGAAATTTAAATTTTAAATGTTGAACATATTTGTTTGATTTGGGATTTGAGAAAATAAATGTGGTTCATCCTCTGCAGGGAGTCTAAAAATAGCCATCCAATCCCATGGCCAGCAGATTATTAGATTGTGAGATATCTTGTGTGCATGTTGACCTTTTGTTGACCTTTTTATATATTTTTTTATAGATTATTAATAGTTTATTTTATAGAGTTAGATCCAGCACACACAGAATGACTGAAAACAGCCATACAGTGAAAGTGACATAGCGTGAAAGAGCTTCTATCAGACTATGAGGTTAAAACCATGAAATACAGTGAGATACCATAAGGATCAATGAAAGCATTACATTTAAAAAACTAAACATGAGTCCAGGTTTGTTGCTGAAATAACCAACATCATTTGGTCATTATCAGATTAAGTTCATGACCAAAATGAAAAGAGTTCATCTTCTGGGGAGCACGAATGTAAATTTAATGACCAGCTCCTCAGTAAAGGTGAACACTTTGGCCTGATGGTGATGACTTCAGACACTAGGATTCATCCTCTGGAGGCTATTGATATCATGTCAGACTATATCTAGTCATTATTATAGCCAAATAATAAGTTTTTTTTAAAGTCAGCCGATTGCCAGCAGTTAATTTCAACTTGTTAAAATGAATTGCACTTTGATTTTATGCTGATTTCAATTTAGATGAACCTTTGACAGTGCGTCTATCATCACTCTGAATTTGTCTCACTGTTCCTGCTTTTCATTTCTTTCTTTTATTATACCTATTTCTCACTTCATGTGTTGGGTGAGTTATGCCTCAGAGCATATTTACAGATTGGTGATCTGTGCATGAATGACACTGAATAGATGAAATTTGAACAATCTGTATTTTCTTTCTTCTGTGTCCTGAACCACGTCTGCAGGGAATCTTTAAACCAAACACTCCAGCTGGTCAACACAAACTTTCTCACCCACGCCTTCACAGTCTCTCTCTCTCTCTCCATCCCTCCTCGTCTCATATCTGCCTCCCTCCTTCACTCTTTCACACTCCCTTCCTCTCCTCCCATCCTGCCCTCCCTTATCTCCCACCCTTCCTCCATGCCAGCTGTTGTTTTGAAGGCTGTGAGTGGAAGGTCTGTAGGTCAGGACCCGGCCAGGACCTCTACAGTCATCAGCCCTGATAAAAGCACTCATTGTAAAGGGAGGAGAAAGTGCAGAAGACATTTTCACTTTTTTATTATATTCTTATTATTTCCTGCTTTGTGTGTGTGTGTGTGTGTGTGTGCTTCGTGTGTGTGTGTGTGTGTGTGTGTGTGTCCTTGGTTCTCTGTAAAGAGGGTAAAACAAGAGCACAGAAGGAGAAAGGTGGTGATATGATACAAAATGTCAGGATCCCTGCCTCTGCTCCTGCTCTCCCTCTCCCCCTCATCAGTTCAGTCCTGCCTGCAGTCGCCATGATTGCAGGGATTGAAGACACCTGTGGGAAGCAGCTCACCTGCCTCCAATCATCAGCTCCCCATAAAGACCTGGTTCAGTTGCACACTCGCTGCCAGATCATGGACAATTCCCTGTCAGTCCCTGCTCTGTCTTCTGCTTGTCCATCCTGCTTCGGTGACACCAGATCCTGCCGTAGCCTGCCTAATACCTGCCCGTCCCTTTTGTTTGGTTTTCAGTTCTGTGAATAACCCTGTTTTGTTTGTCTAGCTTTAGTTTATTCTCACCGGTCTTCTGTTGTTCCTATTTTGCTTGTTAGTTAGAGTTAGTCTTTGGTTTTTGTAGTTTTGTCCTTTTTCTGTATTAAGTCTGGTTTCCCCGTTCTGTTCTCCTCCTTCCACTTAGTTTCATCTTTCTGTATTGGTTTTAGTCTATTTCTTATGTCCCTAATATGTTAATTTAGTTAATCATCACTGAGTTTTTTGGATTTTCTTTGGTTTTGAGGAAACATATTTTCTGCCACTTCTACTTGCCAGAACATGGCCTTGTCATTTATTTTATTGCTTTACAGTCATATATTAGATGGTGAAGGGTTTTTTCACTCTGTTGACCCAGAAAATGGAGGACAAGCTTCGAGCGTGTTGTAAAATTGTCATATTTTAACCCAAAACATGATATCTTTGAACCTAAATGCATAATTTGGTGCCTAAACTCAACCTAAACAATGAGAGAAGACAAAATGTCTGTCCAAAAGAATGGTCTCATATCAACTCAAACCCCAGTCCCCTGAGAGGAAGGTTGCTCCTAACTTAGACCTCCATCCTCCCCTCCTTCATCCTTCAAACTTAGAGCCTTTCATACTTCATCACAGTCTTCCCTTTCTGTTAAGAACTTATTTATTTTAAAACACAATTGAGAATATAGTTTAGTCATATAGGAGTGTACTTTTTGGAGACGCAGTTGTCAAAAGGGCTGTGTTTATGCTTTTACTATTCATGTTTCAACACCAATAATCGTTCTTCGACTTGAGTAATATCTAAGTGAATGAACAGTGGTTCTCTGTGCAGACATAAAATACACAGCTGTTTTCTTAAGCTGAAGCAGAATTGCCCTGACAGAAAATCACTAAATCCTGGAAAGACACTTTCAGAGCTCCACAGCTTCCAGGGACTCGGCTCAATGTGAGCTTTGTGCTCAGCATCAGGGAGGGAAGGTGAGTCTGAACTGCCTGAACCTTGACCCTTGAACCCAGAGGTCACATGTCCCTGGAAGCCATTTTTGAGGCCCAAACCTACACATGGCAGCTGGGAGGTCTCGGCCTCAAACAGTGAGAGTACAGAACTCGTACGAAACTTGTTCCTTGGAGGTCTGAAACTGAACAGCACAACAATGTGTCGCCCCTTTACAGCGTTTCAGCTTGACGTGGCCTCAACTTTCCCACCCATCCACCCGGTGCCCTGTGTTCTCTTCTTCTTTATAGAGGTCACAATTCAGTCTGAGGCCAAAGATGTGGCAGTGCAACTGATAAGACATAGGCTGAGACCTGTATTTGCAAGGGAGAGTAACAATTTAATAGGAAAAACTGAACGATACAGTGAAAATGGCTTTTCCATCCTTCTTAAACATCTGATACTGAGAAGATATAATATGTATGTGATTAAATAAACTTGATTTTGTTGAGGTCTGATTTTGTTGATCAGTTGTTGGAAGCAGAGACAAGTTCTGACCATGACACTGAAATATCTTTAAAGTTGATATGATTGTTAGAAACACACATCCAGCAGTTATGGAGCATTTGTTGAAAACAGCCTTATATATGGGAACAGACATGCAAATGCCAATGAATTAGCTTAAGAAACTAAACTTGGGTGTGACATGTGAGGTGATGAATGGGATCAGTTGTGAAAAGATGGACGTGTGCATAAGGTGGTGGATGGTCAGGCAAGAGTAAAATGTAATGGCAGCCAGGGTAAGATTCACATAATTAATGTTTCTGGCTACCTGGTGAGCTTAAGTCCAATACTCACTCTCTTTTAGCGCTGTTTTTGGTCTCAACCAACTCCTTAGAAGGAAATATCTGACACTTTAGCTGCTAAATGCCACACCAGCTCGTTGCTAACTGTGTCTGTAAGCTTAGTGGTGGAGAGCAAGTAGTGTATTGCACCTGTTAAGCTAGAAAACGTTGCCTGCTGCGGCCAAAAACAGCACGAAACAGCAGTAAGAGTGAACAAAGTCAGTGAAATTGAAGCCAGACAGCTGAACAAAGAGCTGAAACTGACAGTAAAGCTCCATAAAACTGAGGAAAACTGCAGATTCAGGCGATAAAGTGAAGTTTATAAAGAAGCTTTTTATAATGAGCATTAAAAATAATAACACATTTAACATATTAGCTCTATTATCTTATCATCTATACACTATGCACATGTTGCTTCGAACAAGCCTCAGGTCTCCCATCAGGCAAAGAAAGGTGAGCTTGGTGTGTTTGACTTTTGACCTTCAGGGAGGTTGCATGTCCCCAGAGGCCCAAAACTGAGCAAGCGAAAGGCTCCAACTCTGGATTAAGTTTTGTACAACACGTTGCACACATACATGAACATGTACTCAGTCTGGATACCAAACAGAACTGCTACAGTAGCCATCATCTGAAATCATACATAGCAAAAAACCTCACCTTGCCTTACCAGGCAATGTAAAAATAATTTTAAAGCAGCAACCCTTTGTACTAGAAAGAATATTTCTGGTCTATTTAGTTTAAGTCCAAGATTATTGCTAACTGAATAATGTTTAGAGACAATATTTTTTCGTGAATGACTGAAGAGGCACGTTTGAGTCAGCAGGAGGTGGTTGGGGTGGATGGTGGGTGTACAAAGCCCCTGACTCTCAGATCAGAAACTGTGGTTCATCTCCAGTATTTGGTTGGGTTTAGGCAACAGAAAGCATTAATAAAGTTAACAAAGTGCCTAAACATAACCAGAAACACTTGAATAATGTTGTAGTCACATTAAGTCAATGTTGTACTGCAAGGTTGGATATTTTGGTTAAAACACATGGTGAACAATTTACTATAAATCTACTATAAAATATGACCTGCAGACAGTTCAGGGGTTGTAATTCTTATATCGACTTCATTTACCTGATTGTTCCTGTCATGTCTGCAATATTATATGTTTGTTCTTTTTTCGTCTCATCAGACCGCCCGTTAAACATGTTGGCACCAGTAAATCTTATCATCCTCATGTGATCCTGTCTTGCAGGAGTGTAGATTAAAGTCTGAGCTGCCATTGATGGTAAGGTCATTCCTGTCAGACCAAGGGAGCTAAACTTTGACCCTTAACCCCACTCTTAGACTAGAAGTCACATGTCTTCATAAGCCAAGGCCTGATGAAATAGATTTACTTGTCTGGAGACACCTGCATTTGAAGAAAATGCAATAAATTTTCACTTTAACAAAAGTCAAAATATAGTTTTTTCATTGACGACTGGAGTGGTTTGACCTTAGATGCCTTCTATGTGACCTCTTTGCTCTTACTAATGTAATATTATTGTAATTAAGACATCTTGCATTTTCTAAGCAGGCATGAAGTAACTAATTGGTTGATCTATTTTTTGAAAAATCTCAATACAACATCTAAAATTCAATCACATTTGAAAGAACAAGATCACTAAAAATGGTTTATGTATTTCATACATTAACTCCAAATCTTCCCACTGAGACTGTCCTCAAAAATTATATTTCCCAATCAAAAAGATTAATCAGGGCAGTCTTGAGTTTCCTATTTCTATTGAAATCCATGACTACAGCTGCTGACTTCTCTGTGCCCTTTTAAACTGGGCCCACTAAAGCATACTATAGTGGCAAAGTCTGAGGAGCTCAGCACAGATCTGTAAAAGCTAATCATTGACCTGAACAAGTCAGGAAAGTCACTTGAAGCCATTTTACAGTTGCTTCAGATTCTAAAATCATCTGTGCAAACAATTTGTTGTAACTGTGAAACGCATGATACAGTTGTGTCACTGTCACAGTCAATAAGAAAGTATAAGCTATCACCTGCTGCTGAGAGATAATTGGTCAGGATATTCAATAGTCAAACAAGAGTTACCAAAAGGCAGGGCTGCAATGAATCAGAAGCTGCTGGACCATAGGTGTCAGTATCCTCGGTCCAGTGTGTTTACATCACCATGAGCTGAGAGGTTGCTGTGCAAGAAGGAAGTCTTTCCTCTAGAAGCTGCACTTTTTTTCTACGCTTGACTGAAGTTTGTTGCTGATCACATAGACAAAGGCCTTCTGGAGGAAAGTTTTGTGGTCAGATGAAACAAAAATGGCCACCATGACCAGAAATACGTTTAGAGAAGAAAAGGGGAGGTCTTTAACCCCAAGAACACCAAACTGAGTCAAGCATGGTGGTGGCAGTATTATGCTCTGGGGCTTTGTTGGTGCTAGTGGAACTGATGCTTTACACAAAGTAAAGGAAATAATGAAGAAGGAGGATTACTTCCACGTTCTTCAGGAAAACCTAAAATCATCAGCCAGAAAGTTGGGTCTTGGACGCAATGGGATGTTCCAACAAGACAATAACTGCAAACACACATTGAAAGTGGTAAAGAAACGGCTATATCAGACTAGAATTAAAGCTTAAGACTGTTCTCCCCAAAGTTCTAACTTAAACCACATCATTTGATTTGATTTGAAGTCTGAGAACAACAAATTTAGGTAAAATGTACCAGCTGTGTTAAGAGGAGTGGTCAAAGACACAACCAGAAACTTGCAGATGGCTACCAAAAGTGACTAGTTGAGGTGAAAATTGCCACAGGAGTTCAGCCAAATACTAGTCTTGCTGTCTGTGTATTTTTGACCTGGCAGATTGCGACATATTTCCACAAGATCTATAATAATCTCTGAAAGAATCAAAATGCATGATTGTTTTTTGTGACAGAGATGCGTGGGTTTTAATGATTCTACCATAGTAAATTCAGAGTTATAGGAGTCATTAGAAACACAAGACCATACACATGGTCTTAACAACTGTATGTACACCTTTGTTTACGACTGCATGTTTTTGCTACCTTGACATTATAGGATTGTAGCACCTTGCTCAAGAGAACATTAATCCTCACTTTCTCACTTACCTATAAACTTACAGACTTTAAATCTCAGGCCTACTTAAAGGTGAAATTGGACGTGCAGCCTACACAGCATAACTAATCTAAAGCCTGGGTGGTCCAGTAATCAGTGGCAGGAAGTGACGATCAGCCAACGACAAAGTTCAACTCAAGCAGTTAAGTCAAGCCACGGGGCTCTGAATGAACAATGAACAAACACAAATCCCTCCAAGATCCTCATAATGCTGCACTTCTGTGATGTAACTTTCCTTTCCTACCAGCCACTCCGTCAGGATATGGCCAAGTCAAGCAGCAAAGCCACACCACTGTGCCCACTGAGTTAAGTCTAAGCTCCATTCAGAAACTCTCAGCCTGCAGTCACAAGAGTGAGTCTTCACAGTCTCAGAATGGAAGCTTCCTCTCTCTGCTTCTGTGTTAACATCACTTCTGCATCTGCCACCCAGCAATGCTGATGGTTTATATGTTGGATGAACAACAGCTACCAACAACCTGCATCATCTGTGGAGAACTGCTGCTCTCCAAGCCATCTAATATCATCAGGTAGCTACGTAAAGAGACTTGTAGCTTAGATTAAAACTTAGCATTCTGACACAATTTATAGTGTAAGTTTAACTGACAAAGATAATAACAACTATGTTTGTGTAGCACTTCCTGAAAACAAAGTTACAAAGTGCTTTACAATAAAACAAATGTCATATTAAATAAATAATGAAAACAAATTCAAACAAATAAGATCATAATCATGAAATATGACAAGATAAAATAGCTAAGTGACATCAAGATTTAAGTTTGTTTTTCAAATTTAACATTTTATATACATATATGTATATATATATATATATATATATATGTATATATTCCACGTTCAACACATCAGCAACTGAGTCAAAGTGCCATCCGGTAAAAAGGATTATAATTAATATATTAATATAAACCCCAGATTGTTATTTCTGATGTCATTTTATGTGAGTAATTTACATATTAGGAATTAAAACCCTACAAAAATGATATGAAATACTACTCTATTGACCGATATCTATCTATCTATCTATCTATCTATCTATCTATCTATCTATCTATCTATGAAAATAACCGAAGTATTGTAATAAAACACTTTTTTCTACTGAAGCAAATCATGTTATTGATATATTTAATAGAAAATCTGTGTTTGTTTATTTCAGGTGAATAGACGACAATTCAGAAAACAGAAATAGCCATAAACTTAATAAATGCACCACGTCTTGCCAAATGGATTTAATGAGAAAATAAATTTAACTGGTTTTCCATGAAGGTACTAAGAAATTAATCCACCCTGTGTTTTATGACTGTTTAGTTTAATAGTTTCTGTGGTATTTTTATGATATTTTTTGTGCTGTGACAGGATGGCATTAGCTGGACTGGATGTAAAGGTGGACTTCATGACAGCTCTCTAAAAGTGAAGTGTGTCACTACCTGACGTGAGGAGCACATGTGTGAATGTAAATGATTTACGGCACATACGGTCCACCATCTGTAGAGGATCACATAAAAGCATGAACTACCTTTTCACAGTCCTGAGCCATGCTGAGTGGATCTCTGAGCAGAAGGATCCCTGGATGCATATTGGCAGTTCTGATAAATCATCTAAATACACATAGATTACAAAAGTACACAATGACCTTGATATACACACACAAGATTATTACACAAGTAGTCTCCTCTGTCGACAGCCTCAATGTTATAGTCCCAGTTTAGTCTGTGGTTGAGCTCAGAGTGACTAGAGAAGTTATGCTATTAGTAGTACAGGATTTAGCTGGTGCAGGCATTTTAAACATCTACACCTCCACTATGTTAGTTGCTGCACCCTAATAAAAACTCCCAGTATCACTGTGGTCTTCAGGTGTTGTCTTTTCAGTTCTCGCCCTGTCTGTATTCTGTCTTTTGAGACCCCAGTTCTTGCTGACTAATGTGTAAAGATTCCAATGATAAAAACACCAATTTCTCAAGCGTCATTTCCTGTATTGTGTGTCTGTGCTACTTTTAAAGGAGAATGCATGAACCTTACAAAACAAAGCCTGTTTATAAGTCTTGAAAAGTCCTTCTCTGTGCAGCATAAAGTCTTCTGAGCCTCCAGAGGTCACTGTAGGAAGTTTAGTACATTATGTGAAGTTGAGGCTGAAGTCTACAAGTTTAAAAATTTAAAGTGAGCACACCAGACCTCTGCATCAGATCAAGGCTACATTAGCTGCTAGTAGCATAACAAACTGTTGGTAGTGAAGTTGCATTGTGGGTATTGTAGGTGCTGGGACCTGACAAGAAATAAGCATATGTGAAACAAAAATAATGATATCTCTGGTTCTGCTGCGTTGATTTTGGTCTTTTTATGGGTGAAGAAGAAGGTCAAAAGGTCAGATTACAATTTGCAGAAGCCCAATCTTTAAGCTAATTTGCAGTCTGTTTTACTGATGCTGAAGAACGTTTTCTAGATTCCTTTCAGTTCTGCATTTTGAGAGGAAATTCTTACCATGAGGCCCCAATTTAAGCACTGAAAGATTCTAATTTGAGTTCCTGCAGCAGGGCTTTCCTATCTCTGTGTGACTCCCTTTACACGGTCTTACATTTTCTTTTAATTTAAGGATCATATTGCAATACAGCTTTAGATGTATGGCTCATTCCTGTATTTTTAAGTCATTTTCTGATGCATAAATATGTTTTATTGTGGACTGTACTGTCATGGACACATTTCCAGGCCAATAAAAACATGATGAGAAGCACGTTGTGGTCAAAAATTCATTTATTCAGCTTCAGCTCTTTAGAATGTTCATTTGTTTCAGAACTTATCTTGGCTTTTCTTACTTAGCCTGAATTTCCACAGATGATTTCACGCTGCATCTGTATTTCATTGTCTCACAACAACATGAAACAATATCCTTTAAGCGTTCAAGACTCGAATCTTCTGCTTTTCTCAATATTTTAATATTTTTTCACTGATCATTTTGTCAGGCAGAACTCTGTCGTCCTTCCCTCCGTGTCTGCAGCTCGTGTGGTTGGATTGGCTTCAAGGATCAGCAGCCAATAAGCAGAGGAGAGGAGGACATTAGGAAACAGCACACACCTGCGTAAACTGATCCTCAGCCTATTTAAATGGCTGAAAGTTGAGCTGAGGTTTTCTGTTTGCACTCGTCTCACTTCTGCCCACAGTCATGACAGATCTACCTCATTAATGTGATCGGTTTAAGGTTTAACTTGTTTAGGTTCTCTTCATGTCTGATTCCCTTCATTGTCTCAGACGTCTGGCCCGTGCGTGTCGATATAAACACTAGATGCCAAGAGCTTCTTCCTGGTGTCCGTGGAACAGTATAGATGTCGTGGCTCTCGTGGAAACACGAGGCCGACATCCTGCTGTGAATAATGTGCTAATTAGATTTGGCCTGCGGTCGTTGCCGTAATCAAATCTATCCGGTGCTGTGGGCCGAGAGGCTGAAACCTGATCTGAAATCCAAAATATGCACTCGGACCATTTCTCCAATCTGTTTCCTCTCAAATCCTGGCACGCTGCACTATCTGTCCACCCCGAGTGTGTGTCTGTGGGTATATTTGTTGCTGTGAGCACTTGTGGACTGTGTGCTGGTTACATCTGATCACATTTCTGTTGTTCTTTTCTAGAGTTTTACTTTATCTGACTGCACTTTGTCAGCACTAAACTTTAGCCTTTTTCTGCGAGAGCAAATTTGACTTAAATGTTTAAAAATGTTTCACAAAAATAAAAAAAATGTAAAAAGTTAATTAGGCTTGTTTCCATTAACTTTTAACACTCAACAAAACCAATTGTTTGTCAGCCACATAAAAGACCTCAAACACGAAGAAGGAACAGTCAAAACTTTAGCAACCTATAAGAAACAAAAAATAGAGAGACGTCTCCAGGAATTGTTCTAAATTGGGCAAATTATAAATATTTTTTGAGGTCAGCTGGTATCCGACATGTTTGATGCTGTCAATGACAACAAAAGAAGCTAAAAATGGCTGATTAGTCATGATAACATTAAATGCTCTTTTTTTGCCTCACTCAAAAAAGTGTTTCCGTCTTCCATTAGAATAAGATACAATAACCTTTACTGATACTTCACTGGGAAAATTTACAAAAAATATACATGCATTGACTCTTTTTGAAAAGGCCGAAAACATCTCAAGTGAGCATAAAAACTTAAAAAATTGGGGAAAAGTTTTGTTGCTGTTGGGTTTTTCTTTTAAATTCTGCCATTTCGATTAACTTTTCTAATAAGATGTGTCAAAATGATGGTAAAAATATGCTATACAAACATAGCTAATGATGATGCTAACAATCCAGTGTGTTGCAACTAAAATGCTGCAGCGTGTTTATCATCACCGGGTCAAGGCAGATGGCCGACCTCCCTGAGTTTGGTTCTGCTGAACTACCTGTAAATTGAGAGTTTTTTTCTTCCCAACACTGCTCAAAGGAAATCTTAGGATTTGTTTTGTCTAATTTTGCAAGGTCTTTGATTTATGTGTTTCTATGCGTGTTCCATTCAGATGCCATATGTTATGAATTGGTGCGATTTAAATAAAACCGGATTGAGTTGAGTCTCAGTTCAGTGTCTCAGTGGCATTTTCTACTTAACACTATAAATAAAGAATGATGATAATGACGCTTGATGAAAAGTGAAGTGATCAGTTGAACATTGTTGTCTGTGCAAATTTGATGATATCTGATTTATATTTTTGATCAAAATGTGGAGACATGCAAGGCGCTAATCTACCATTGGGAGCAACTTGGGGTTCAGTGTCTTGCCCAAGGACACTTCGACATGCGGAGGGGCCGGGGATCAAACTGCCAACCTTGCGATCAGTGGACAACCCACTCTACCACCTGAACCACAGCCACCCCATGTCCAGGTAATAGTTTGGACTAAAGTGGTGGACTGATGTACAGAAATCTGAAAAATCTGACAAAGTAAGAAGCATTAACAGAAATGTTTTTTTGTTTATTTTTATATGTGATCCAGATCTATGTTTGGACACAAAGTTATTCCTATTCTGAGAGTTATAAACGGAGAACAGGAGGAACGAGCAACGTCAGAAAAGCAAAAATGAAGAAATATAAGAGTAAAGACTTAAAGCAGAGTCCACGGTTGAATAGTCAGTCAGCAGTATTCTCATGCCTTCAGACTGTGTCAGCGCCTCCAGCTGACTGTACTGTGGATCCACCTGTTCCTTGTGCTCAGAGCTGCTTCCTGATCCGGATGTGGGAACGTGAGAATATGGATGACTCTGCAAGGAAAACAAGTTTCTGTTTTTTTTCTTATCGGAAGACTCTGTCTTACTATCCTCCGGATGGGTTTTGTGGTGGTATTTGGCAGAGCTGAAATTTTGAAAAGCCTTGATATGCCTCAAATATCCCGGAATAAAGGATGTAGCTTGATTCATGTGTTTTTGTTGGCTTTGTTTTCTTGTGTTTCGCTGTTAAATGTGGTCTCGGGCTTCGTGCTTGGTGGGCACAGAAACTCAACCAATACAAAGGAAAAAGAAATGTAGAAAGACACTTCCATAAACAGTCACTTTCCTCTGCTGTTGCATAACTGTGAGAAAGATTTCTTACAGTAAGAGATTTCATTTTCCTGGAAGTCGCCTCCTTCAATCTTTTAATTACAATAACACAAACGCAGACAGACTGGGACTGAGAAACAAGAAGTCTTTAGTTCTGTGTTGCAACAGAAACAAGTGAGTAATAGACAATACAGAACCACAGGGAAACCTTCTAAAGGCGATTTCCTGTTTTGACTAGATCTATCAAACTAGTAAGAGAACTGAGTACCATGTATGTCAGTTTGTGGCTTTATAATGTGGTTGATGTGGTCCAGAGTTCACTTCAGTTAAATGAAGTACATTATAAACTGATTCTAAGCCACATAAAGTGCTCCAAAAGACAACATTTGCTCTCATTACTCCTTCAGAATAACTTTTGTGGAGTGAGATTGTGTTACTTATTGCTGTGTGCACAATAACCCCCCATGACTTTTAACAGCATTAATGTACATGTGTCAGGGTTAGCTCAAAAGATGATTTACAACCACAGTGACAAGACAACTAAACATGACAAAAACTATATATTCATCATAAAGTTGCATTAAAAATAACAAGAACCTGGAGGAAATATGTTCATACAAACAATCATAAACCATCAACACAATCAAAACACCAGTCATTAGAGTTCATTAGCCAGAAATACATTCATACAATGGCTGCCTCATGTATTTAAGCACATTTAGAGCATCAGCTGTGCACATCCTCTGAAATTATTGTTATGTGTTTGCAAAATCCAACATCTAAGATAGTGTACTGGCAGTCTGGGGATGTGACAGCAGTGACAAAAATGACAAAAAGCTTTGAAAACAAGCCAGTAGTATGTTATATCTTCTGTTACTCTCCTGTGTTTCAGTGTTGAGTTACATTTCTTGTCTTTGTTGGTTTTACTTCCATCTTTGACTTGTTGATGCCCTCGTGATTCCCTGATTGTTTCCACCTGTTTCCAGTCTCTTTGGTATATTTATCCTTGTGTTTCGTCCTTTCTCAGTTCGTCTGCTCACCTGCCTCCATTCCTGCCTCACAATCTGCTTTTTCTTTAAGTCTCTGCATTGTTCCCCAAGTTTGGATTTCCCCTTTTGTACACATTTGGTTGTTTTCTCTCCTGTTGGATGACCTTTTATTGACTCGTGCTTAACCTATCTGCCAGACCACTGCAGCGCCCTTTGGCTATTCACCTCACCACTGTTTTATTAAAGTTCACCTGCCTGCCTGTCACCCATTATAAGTAATGGATGATGTCAGACTTGCTACATCTATCTACAGTATATGGATTTAGAGGGGTTAGTTGTATTTTATTTCAATAATATTTGGCCTCACAAACATCCCCCGTGTTTATTATTATCTTGTTTTCTTATGTGTTCCCTGTTTGTCCTCTTGTCTCTCTCCTTTGCCCTCACCTTAACCAGTCGAGGCAGATGTCTGCCCTCCCTGAGCCTTGTTCTACCAGAGTTCTTTTCTTTCTACAGTCGTCAAAGAGCATGTTCAAAGGATATTAAGATTCCTTGGGCTTATCTCTATAGCACAATATTATAAGGTCTTCAGCTCCTATGTGTGTGTCCTGAGATAACTTGTGTTGTGATTTGGCGTCACATGAGTAAAACTGAATTGAGTTGAAGTGAATTTTAGAGGCACTCAATCAAGTTTATGTTTAAAGCCAGATGTTGCAGCGCCTTATAGCTGAGAGACAAAGAGAAACAGACAGATAAGAGATAGAGGAGCGCTGTTAATGTTTTCTATGCTGGGGTTGGGGGCGATTGAGGGGCTGAAGGTGGTGGTGGGAGGAACAGATTATGCAGAAAACCACTTCCAGAGGAAGTGTGTTTTAATGCTGACAGGGTTCCTGCGGAGGCTGTTATGCTAATCTGCCCCCTTGTTAAACGCTGCAGAGCGTCCACAGTGGAAGAGGGGAAATGCACCATGAAAACCTATAGCTCCGACCCACTGAGAGAGAGAGAGAGCATACAGTGTAATGGAAGCACACAGGAAGCAAACACGGCATGTTTTTTATCCCTCCAATGGCGAAGCTTCTACTCTCTTACTAACTCTGACCAGTCTAGGGGGGAGTGACATCTTGTTTTCAGTGGATTGCATCCGTCCCCATAACACCCACACCACACACACTCACACACAAACACACTTCACCACCACACCAGATTTTACAGCTGGATGAAGAGCATCAATGGGAGCAGTGAGCGAGTGGCCAGACAATGGACACGGCGTCCAGTCCAGCACGCCAACTCAGGATTTCCTGGCTTAAACCACAAAAAAAGAAAAAAAAATTGTCAGACTCTTCCGGCTGCACAATAAAGAATGAAACTCTTGTATGTACCAGAAAAACGAGCATGTTGGGTAATCTCTCAATCCAGACAAGTGGTGTTAGTATCAGCTTGCGGATTGAAGCGGGCAGTTGGCCGGCAGATATCAGGTGGTTTGTTTTTGACTGTCATTGTGAGTTACTGGAAGGCTCTGGCTGCACCAGCGCCGGGCAGCTCGGGCCGTCTGACACAACAGGGCTTAAAAAAAGCAAACAGAGGCGAAATGAGCGGCGGCTTCAAACGGGAGCGCCTCCCCGACATCAAACACTCTGAATCTGACCCGATCCTCCCTTTCACTGTCGCATGAGTCTGCATGGAAGCTGTCAGGCCTCGTTAACGGAGAGACGCCCACCGCCAGCCTGTCTGCCGTCCCAACCGTCTGACTGTCTGCCGCTCTGCAGCTTTCTGTCTGACATCTCAAACCTCCATCTGACTGCCTGCTGCCAGATTTCTGTTTGTCTGCTGCTCAGCACACATCTTGTTACAGAGGTTTCAAATTAGTGGGGCGAAGGAATACTAGTCGGTAAATGCAGAGATGACTGGAAGGGGGTGAGGGTGGAGGGGAAACATGGGGTGACAACCAGATTGAATGACATCTTAAAAACACTGAAAAGTTTAAAAACAGTGCAGTGATGCATTGGTGGAATTACACAGAACAGACTGAGGTGCTTGGAGAATTAGCCATGAGGTCATTTGTGTTTGCTCCATTGCACCAGTAAGCTCTTGTGCTTATTTTGAGAATTTGATCAAGAACTGAGCCAGCAAGACAATCGACCAATTAAGCCTGTTTTCTGCCCCAGACTGGACGCTCCAAATTAAATTTAGAAACTAAAGTTCTGCCAGATCAGCTGGCATTTGACTTGCATCCTAAGGAGGGAACGATTCAATTGTCTGACTTCTCTCAGAAGATCCATCACAGCCCGTAGTGAGCTTGTTTTAAAGACCTCCTCCAGTGAAAATCAAGTTCTTTACCTTGTTAACTTGTCCATATTGTGTTTTTTATATGCTAGAAGACACATCATAAGCAAAACAAGCAGTGAACATCTTGGCTAAGTGTTGAAACTCTCAGAAATACAGATTCAGACTTTCAGGGTTTCATACGTAACAAACCAGAGGAACCAATCCCATCAACTTACAGGGTGGGACTTTCTGTGCCATCATTCCTCTGCAGAACTAGTTTTAAATTTGAACATGCATGGTTAAATTACTACAATATTACAACTTCCCTTTGTGTAGAGTAGTTTCACAGTGTTTGAGTTGTAGGTGAGCTGGCATGTTCCAGCTGCAGCAAGTGGGGAGCTGCAGACTTTATAGATCTGCACTTTTGTAGAGGAAGCAACAGTGTACAGTTACATCTAAGGCATTTTAAGGAACGAGGGGACTGTTTTCATGGACAAAAACTTCTGAAGATGTTATACACAAAGATGAGTTTTTTGGGGGTACTCGATAACCAGAGAGGAATATTAATGTGGTTGGATTAGTATTTTACATGTGGCAACTAAAACTGGAGGTTTGAGACTGTGCTGTGAATTAAACCTTCCATTCTTTGTAGAATTGTACAAAACCATGTTGCATGTTGCACGTTTGTTTTGTCCGAACAAACTTTATTGGTATTGCCAATGGACAAAACCAATGAGGGGCTCCGTGTTTACATCCAGGATAAAACCACTGACTGTACATAAACATCACACACAGGTTTGTTGATAATTAGTTTAGAAGCTCAGTGTTGTTGCTGTGACCATCGCCATCTTGGCAGCGCCTGACTTCTCCAAACTCACCCACCGGTTACTCAAAATGGCCACGAACTTAACTATGTGTAACTTTAAACCTTAATTAAATTCAAACAGGTGAACTGCATAAAGATTCACCTCTCATACAGTTGTCATCAATGAGGATATTGGCTGTAGAGACTGTAGCTGTTTTTCTGTACCAGGCTGTAAACATGTTGATTTCTGTTGTAAAGCTGAACTTTTTAACATGGGGGTCGATAGAGATTGACAGATTTTTGGAGGTGCCTCTGGTGGCCATTCGGGAATTGCAGCTTCATTTTTCAATCCCAGAGGCTGCTGCTTGGTAAAAACCCCATGTTTTAACCAATCATTTGACTGATAGAGTGCCAGTCTAAATACTTTTAAAACAGCTGATAGAATTCTAGCAGTTCTTTGAGCCTGTATTTGGGCACAGCGTTAGCATGGTAATGTTTGCTCATTAACAGGGTGTATTTCTATTATTATTATTTTACTATCTACTTTTTATCATCTAATCAATTTACTTTTTTGTTTTTAATCATTTACTTTATTCTCTTTAATCCTTTATTTACTTATTTATGTAATTAATTTACTTACTTACTATTATTATCATTTTTATTCTTGTGCTTATGGGTTTACCCTCAATTTTTATTTTATTCCACTTGTTCTTTCCCTTACTTGATAGGTGTTGTACACATTTATTTTGAGTGTCTTTTACCATCATGGGATGAACCAGTCTTCTGTTGTTCAGTGTTCTTCCTTATCTTTCTTTTCTTCTTGCCCTATCTGTAAAACACTTTGTAAAATCTGTTTTTAAAATGAAAAATAAAGTTATTATTGGCAGTCCCTCCAGTGACAGATATTTCAGCTACCTGACCCCCAGACGGAGCAACATCCATATCATGTTCAGTTAGATCTATTCAAATATTGCTCATTCACTGTGACTCAGACATTTTCAACACCAGAAATTATTTTTCTTGTAAACAGAGCAGCCTCAAACTCTCTGTCTGACATGGTACTTAGTCACCTTTTGTTTTCCGGTGAATCCACTTTTAATGCTGTGATCTCCTGACGAGCAGAGCATCAGGATCCCCTCATCCTTCCTGCCCCCTCATCCTCTCTCCATCCACTCATCCTTTACTTCCTCCTCCTCCTACAGGGGAACATAAGCCTCTTATCAACAGGGCTCAGGGAAACTGAGGGGCTCGCAAACTGTTTAAAATGTATTGCATCTGTCTTTATGAGGAGGGAACTGCTTTTAGTTATGTTAACTGTTTGTCTACAACATCCAGAGTTTTTTCCTCAAAGCCTGAGGACTCATTTAGGAACCTACATTCAGTTGTCACTTTGAATACTCATTTAGGAACAAACTTAAAGACAGTTTTGTTCCATGAAGTCTGAGCAGATGATAGAGGCGTATTCTCCTCTGCCATTCTGTAGCAGATAAAGCAAAGTAACCATAGAAGTCCTCAAACACACGACATCTGTCCGATCCTGGTGAAGTTGAAAAGACCAGAGCAGCTTCCTCCTCCCAGAGTATAAATCCAGGCTTACAGGTGGCTCAGTCTCACCCCAGGGAGGTGAAAACTCTCCCTCGGAGAGTAAGGAGGCAGACAGAGGAGGTTTTTGTGCTGAAGGGAAACGAGAGAAGCTGCCGATTATCAGCACCAAAGGCTAAAAGATCCCCTCATTCCTGAAACCCTCGAGGAAGGCTCTGAGGCCTAACATGCTCTTTTATCCCTCCTGATTTGAAACACAAAAGCTCTTCATGAGGGTGACTCCGAGGGAGACCTGGAGATGTGGAGTATATTGTGAAGAAAATCTTAATCTGTCCATGAATTACTGAAAGTACAGCAACATATTTTTCATTTTATACATCCATATAGAAACTTTGCCATTAAAGGGGGGAAAAAAAGCAAACACAGAAGATGTGCTGTTACTCGGGGATGTGGAAATGTTTTACTGTTGACTCCACAGGTGATCGAGCAGGTTTCAAAGAAGCAAAAACTAGGGAGAAATACCTTCAAAAGTACAAATGCACAGGTTTTAATACTTTAATTCTATTTTATTTTACTTAGACTCCGTCTTCACACAACTTTTGGTCTGGTCTATCAGCTGGTGTTACTACCTGTGTATTCCAACACCCATAAAACAGAAGAAGATGTAGTAGCCTATGTACCAGTACATACAATGTATGTCAAATATACCAGGATGTTCAGTTACATCTAGTCGCATTTGAAAGCCAGAATTCTGACCCACAATCCTCTGCACTGCGGAAGATATGTCACAGACATCATGGTGTCTCATACCAGTATGAGGAAACTTGAACACTCAGACAGATGACAGCTTATTCTGCACTACAGACTGTAGACTGTATTATGAGTAGTATGTACTAACTGTATGAAACAGCACAAACGTGACTAAACTACACAGTGGGCTGTTTGTAGTTCTCAGTCCAGCACTTGACTTCAAAGCCAGTATCATATTAACCAGAAAAATGATTAGCCCCAACCTTACATCATTAAATAAATATCCACAGGTGTGTCAAGAGAACTGATATCTACTGAATATCAATATTCTGAAAATGTGTGCACCTTTGTAGGGCTGTACTACAAGGCCAGATTAATGGGTTAGCAGCTATGTTGAGCTTAAAATTAGAGTTTTCAGTGTCTCAAAGGTGGCTCACTTTTTAAACTGACTAGATCACCATGGTAACGGATGCTGCAGCTAACCTGCTACAGAGCAGGTTATGTTCAGAGTTTCAGATTTAAATGGACTGTAAGAAGGGTTTTTATGTTTGGTCCTGATTTGCTGTCAAGTCTGTTTACTCTGCTGGTACTGTAGCTGATAGAACACAGATTAGAAATCTGATTAGTCTTTTGGTATTTATAACAGAGAATATTCACTCAGTAACATTAATTTCACTTTGACTTGGCCAAAAACTAACGTGACTTCCACATATCCTTCATTATGGGACAGTGTCAGACCTCAATGACCTTCTTCAGTGTTCTGTTTAAACACATGAAGTTTAAAGTTTAACAGCTCTACTGTGTAGCTGTCAGGTTAGAAATAACCGGCTTCATTGATTGACAAAAGAAATATTTTAATTTACACAATTAAAAATTTCTGCCAGCATTCTTTTCTTGCATTGCTTGAAGTAGCAGTGCTTTTTTATCATAACAAACAAGGTATTTTCAGATTAAGTCTCAGCAGTGATTTCAGTTATATGAGCAGACCGGAAGCCCTCATAAAGACCTTGAGTCTGAAGAAATTCCTTAGTTAACATGTTGAATGTAGACTTAGAGTTTCTGATATGATCAAGAGAATTTCATGTCATGGGGATTCTTCCACAACAAAACTCATTTGATTGATTTGTTATTTTTGGTAATGAAATATTGGTACCGACCGACTACAAAATGACTGGTTCTGTGTCGTTCCTTGACTGGAATTTACGGCTCTCCTGCAAACACATCAGTGTTCCAGTAATCCTGACTTCAACCACGGTATTAAAGGACGCTGCCTTAGATTGGTTGTTCATTCCCTTGGTTAAATGTATGCAGAGATTTGAGCCAACGGACTCCAAGAACACAAAGGTTTCATGCAATGCAGACAGAGAGCATGTAGTAGTCTCCACTTATACCACTTTTAGATTACTGATTGCTGCTTGTGGCTCAAACATCTGCATTTCTGGAGATTTTTAAAACAAGAACACCCTTTGTTTGATGGACTTAAATTGTATCTGGTACTGGCATGCACCAAATAGGAGTGTTTGTCCTTACATGTATGTAATAAACACTAAATGTAATGGAATAGGTTTTTTTCACAAGGCAGCTGCAAACTCCTGCATTCTTTTAGTTTTTATTAAAGAAGGATTTCTATCTTTGTATCTTGTCTGAACAGCTTAAATACCTGCACTGAGAAGTAAAAACAGCCCGATTAAGTGACTTTCTTTATCTGCAATAATTCGTGTTGAGCTCCGGCTTTGTTTCCTGAGTGTTTTCTGCAGGTATTTGGCAAACTGTGTAATCCCTCTTCCTGGAACAGATCCACCACCCCCAGGTGAGGGGAGCTGCCCGGCACAGCGAGCGGACATCCGCAGACCGTCATCCTGCAAACGTGGGGGAGGGAAGTGACCCGTGCCTCCTTAAACACCCAAAGGTCAGCCAAAACAGAGGTGTTGGATTCAGACGGGGCTTCATTTCACCACGGCAGCTCTGACCTGCTGCCTCCTGAAAGGAAGCCATTGTACTGTAAGCCTGAGGAAACCTCCCTCAGTCTCTGTCCACTGTTTTCACTTTCAGTTAAGGCTAATTGCTTGGAGGGCAAAAAAGAGGGGGAAAAGCTAAATATCCTGGATTCATCTTAAACAGTGCATATTTTCAAGGATGATCATATGTTTTGTGTTCAAAATCTTAATCTAGAGTAATAATAGTTGTCACATAGATGGAAGTGACATAAAAACATCCAATTTTTTTTAAAATAGTGCGGCAAAAACCTGCCAGTATCACCAAAACTGGCCTAAAAGTAGTACAAAAGTATCCACTGTTGGATGATTATTCAAAAAACACTTCAAAATTCATTTCCAACGCGCAGAGAGTGATCTTGTAAAGCAAGTTGTTTGGTTTTGGTGTCAAGTTCTATGGAATTTAGCACACTGCAAGTAGACCTGATTAAGAGTATCAGTTTCATGATCAGGCCAGATGTTCATTTATATGTTTACATGTTCTGTATGTTGTAATCTGACTCCAACTTATTTTTTTTTAAAGATTGATTTTTGGCCTTTTTTGTATAGGACAGTGGATAGAGTCGGAAAGGACACGCGGTAAACGCCCAAGGTCGGAATCGAACCCAGGAACTTGGGTCATGCAACATAACCATTAGGCTATCAGGGCGCCCCCAACTCTAACTTATCACAGACAAGCACGTGCAGAGTTAATATGTAGTTTTTCAATTTACAGTAAGTCTTGTGAATTCATACTCTGATCATTTAAAAAAAAAAAAAAAAATGCCTATCCAGTCACTCTTAATGCTAACAAGAAAAGCTATAATGATAAAGTGGGTTGGAGAGGACCTTCTTTCTTCTACCTCTGTGTGGACATCTCTGATCTCAGAGGTTGTGACTCTGGAAAAACTTGGACATTGTATGAATGGAAGGACTCATCTTTTTCTGCAGGAATGAAGGAAGCCACTGGAACTTCTGGGACTCAATGAAACTCTGGATTTAAATTGCTAACTTTATTTTATACAGAGGACATGGGTTTGATTCATGGATTGTTTCTATTGTTAGATCTCACCATATAGTATGGACTAAAGCACAAGTGTTGTCCATTATTTCACTGTGCTATTAATGCCATGCCTCATATGGAGCAATCTCACAGCACTATTGTTGTAATATTATTGTTTGTTCATTGTGTAATGTTGTGTTTTTTTTTCTAAAGAAAAGACTAAAAATTAAATAAACTGAATTTACAAAAAACCCTGCTTAATTCAAAGTGTCTTTACAGTCCCGACCACATCAATAAGCTTGAAAGAACTCTTGTTAATTGAAACATCCTTCAATTTGCTGTTTCATCATGACTTTGAAGTTAAGGGTTCATAGATGCTCTCTGTTGCCAGAATCAAACTAAAAGGTTCCACAAATGTAGAAAACAATAATATCGTAAACATCTGAGTACTGAGTCAGGGGTGTATTTTTAAAAATCATAAAAATACAATATCAATGTCTTCATAAACGGCAGCTATTTTCAGTTTTTGTAATGCCGTATTTGACGACAATTCAAGCTGGACTGCTGTAGTCTAGATTTAAATTCCTCATATTTGCTGAGGAATATAGTTTGTTCTTCTTGTGAGGGACATTAATAAACCTCTTGGAATTATCAAGTGCACACTACCATATTTAAAAAAAGTCGAGAGTACAACAAAAACTGAATGAACAGGGCAGTAATTGCAGAGAAAACCAACAACAGTTAAAAGCAGTTTGTAATGGTGGTATTAAATTGACCTACAGGTATAGTTGTGTTAAGTTTTTTCTAATGTTTGCAGGTGACTGCAGCAGCAGTTTGTCCAAATTCAGGGTAAGAATCTGGGACTTCAAGCATTAAACAATCGCATGAGTTGAGCTGATGATGACTTTGTGACAAGTTTAACAGAGAAGTTATGTTTTGTGGCAGTTAAAAACAAGCTGTATATGCAGAGGGTGGGTTCAGGTGATGCCCTTTTGTGTCTCCAGCTCCCCCCCACAGTTTAAAGACATGCATGGGAGGTTAACTGGTTGTGATTCTAAATTATCCATAGGTGTGATCATGCATGGCTGTCTGTCTCTTTGTGTCAGACTGCTCCTTGCCCAGTGTTTTACCTGTTCTGTGAAGGATAAAGCTCATGTCTAAGATGTAAAGCTAACTCTATCTGCGAGGCCATATAGCACAAGAACAGTGGTGTTTTTTTGTTATTTTGGCGAACACATGTTGATTATGTTAGCGCCTCTCCTCCCCTTCACACGCATGGACAGATACTTTCACATTTCTCCCCTCTGAGCCTCGGCCGTCGCATTAACTGCTGTTCAGGCTGCGATCTGCTTCACATTGAGAGGATCAAAGCCTGCAGGGGGGAGCTGGGAGGCAGTAATGTGTTTCCACAGGGGAGTCCTCTCTCTGGGAAAGTGCAATAGGTTAGAATATCAATGAGACGTGCCTGAGAGCGTAACCGCTCACCTGTTGTCTGACTGCGGCTTTGGCACTGCTTCTCTGCGGTCAGGAGGCTGCCGAGGCTTCCTTTAACTCCGTCCGTCCTGCGTTTCCCAGCAAACATTCTGACACTGAATAAATCATGAAGACAGCAGATCTGAAGGCCTGGAAACAGTCAGTGGAGGAAAGTTTCTATCTGAGAAGTCAGATCGCCTTGTTAACTAACGTCTGCAGGCAGGAATGAAGCTGGTTTCAGCTGTTTATCAGGAGGGACGTCAGCAAAATTCTGACCTTTGACCTTTACTGTCTCACAGTTAGAAACAACGTAAAGTGTTCAAAGATATACAGACTACTTGCACAATTGGCTCAGGTTATTTTATGAACAATTAATTAGGAAAATGGTTGTTAAATGAACTATTCATTTTTACAAGATTTTACAGTTGAACATCAAACCCTTTTGCATTATTTTACATGATAACTAAGAATAAAAACAATTAAAATCAAACTAAATTGAACTCAAACTGATCAAATCAACAAAAAAGCCTCCAATAAATCATTTATGTTTAGCACTGTGCCAACCTCACTTAACCTAAAAATATGTTCTTTAAAATCGTAATTTTAACTTCCCTTTTTTCCTTTAGAGATTCTCCTTATATTTTTTAAAATGCACAAATGTATTAACCACAGAAACAGACTGTGAATCTACACATCTCAAGTGAAAACTAGTAAAAACCTCAAACTATAAATAACCACAATTGTTTTAGGGAAGCAGATTTTTCATGTCAAAAGACAAAATATTTACAAATTTGATCATATCTCCTTTTTATTTAAGAGATGAAACTGTCCAATTCAAGTGTAATGACGTAAATATATTTTAAAAATTCGATACAACTGGTGACAACTGACAGAAATCTATTATCATTATTTTGATCTTTATTATTACTGTTATTATAGGTCATTTTGGTCTTTTCACACATGTAAATGTAATTAAAAACATTAAAAAAGACAACAAAATATACAATTTCATTAAACCAAGGTAAGAAACTGAATATTAATTAATATTTTTTATGAGATTATTGTTATAATTTTTATTATTATCATTAATATTATTATTATTTTAACAATATTTTCTGGCTCTCAAACTGCTGAAAAATAACAGTTTTTTTCCCGTTTTAATAGTTTTTTCTTACAGCACAGTACATTAAAACCAGCACACTGGGCAGACTGGTGACATAAACTCCTGGCAAACGTTTCACTCACTTTAGATCCCTATGTGAGTGGCTTAAATGTTCTAACCACCGAAACAGAATCAGTGACTTGAGCTCAACATCCTCTGGGACCAGAAAACTTTTTTGACTGATATACAGTTTTTACTCCCCAGGCTGGAATTTCATTTAACAATCTGGCTTCACATTTCAGAAATTAAACCTCCCATCTTTTGTGTTTTGTACATATTCTGTGAATTAACTTTAGCTCCAAATCCTCAACATCTGTGTGTCCGAGTGAATCAGCTCTGTGGAGGACAGAAGTTAAAACTGTCGGGCCTCGGCTAGAAACCGTCCTGACAAATCTGTGACAGGAAACGGAAAACGGAAACATTCAGTTGATCCAGCTGTTTTCTCCCTTTCTCCCCTTCCTCCTCCTCCTCTATCTGTTTCTGTCTCCCCCAACCCTCCCCCACATATCAAGTGTCCGGAGGGGGAGAGAGAAGAAGAGGGGGAGGAGGGTGTGCAAACAGGTGTCTGCTCGCTGACAGTCCCAGCAGCCTGTTGTTGGATGCAGGTTTTACCTAGTGTTTCCAGCTGCTCAGCCATGCACACACACACACACACACACACACACACACACACACACACACACACACGCACACACACACACGCCACCACCACATTTGTCCATCTGTCACAAGTATTAGATGTAATCCACAGGAATTCTCAGATATGGTGGAAGGAAAGTGTGCATTTGTATTACTCATCTTGTGGGGACATGAATCTGTTTCCTCGGTCACACTGTGGGACCAGAAGCGAATCCATGTCATGTAAAATACTGAATTTTAAGGAGGAAGTTGGTTTAACTCAAGCCAGAAACTGTAAAAATAGAAAACCATGTCAGATATTACACCGTCTGATGCCCCTTGAACTACTCATCTGTGATTTGCTGTGCCATCAGAAAACAAATTTAAGCAGACATGATGATGTTTCATCAAAAATTACTCTAAAATTTGTACTTAATAACCACATTCTATGAAAAGCAAAAAAATTTCACACCTCGATGCTGCTGTGAAGCCATTACAGACTCAGCTGCTATCAACAGTCATGTGACGATAATTTAGAAACTGGAGATAACCAATGTGTTTCCCCCAGTACTGATCACACTTGGATAAATGTTGAAGCCAATAATTAAAGAAATCAACCTTTTGTTTTCTTTTTTATGATTCATAGCATTATAACTTTGTCTTACTGCACAAAAGTATATGTAGTCATGGTGGTGCTGTTTCCATAGAGGTGCAGGATTTTATATCACAGCGAAAAATGAGGCCACGAGTGGAAAAAAAACTGCTTGAGTTCAGAGGGTTAAGGTTGGAGTTAGTCTCCAGGAAATGAATGCAAGTCAATGTAGTGTCATTCGAAGTGATGGAAACTTGACTCTGTGTGTGTGTGTGTGTGTGTGTGTGTGTGTGTAATGCGACCACTCGGCCACCTGCAGCAGACGGCTGAGAAACCCCGAGTAAAAAGAGGACGGTATTTCTCTCGCTCTGTGTTACTGACGACCTGCCAAAGCAATGTACAGAATGTACAGGAGGTAGACAAAATAATGTGAACACCTCATGGGAAACGACTCCCTGTCACATGACCCCATTTCAGTTCACTGACACAAACTGTGCATGTGAAATTAAACAGCAGCCACGTTTAGAAGTAACTGTAGCATCACATTAAAAATCAGAGAAAACCTTCAAATGAATTAACAAAAACTTACATTTTTAAAGATGTTTCAGAAGAATCAATACGACTCCAACAAAACAAGCTGCACAGCTCCTTTATGATAAGTCAGGCTTTATTTTTTCACATGTTTTAAGTATTTAAACATAACCTAGGTTGTTTCAGGTTACTCTAGATAATAGCAGTAAATACTTAAACTGAAGTTTGTAAAAGTCTTTTCAGTTTACTTTATTTTACATGATGACTACAAATAAAAGCTAAATATAACTAAATTCTTATAACTAAATAATTTGTGACTTACTGAAGGTTCAAACCTGACACACTGTAACATTAATTCAGTTTTTTTTTTTTTTTTTTGCTGTTTCAAATTTGAATTGTCCCTTTTTATTTATTTTTTCCATAACTTTGGAATACACAAACATAATGACTACAAAAACAATCCAATAACTTTGACTAACCATGAACATTTCAGGTGTGTTTTCCATTCTGGGCCTTCTCTGCATCACTTTATGGTGGAAATATTTGTATTTATGTGAAGAAAAACACTAAATTCAGACACAATTCCTCTGCTTCTTTCCCATTTTTATTGAGGGTGGGAGCACAATATGTACATGTTTAAATATCGAGTGTCCCACTTCTCCTGTATCTGCCCTGAAATCGACCAGATGAGCTAAATTCTCCACGTGAACAGGAGTACCAGCAGCCGTATGTCAAAATTATAAATGTGTGTAACCTGAATTATGAATGAACCAAGAAGTCTTCTTTCTTCAATAGCCAGAACACTCGTCTTACCTTCTTCTGTTCTTATCTGCTACTCCAAGTTCCTCTTGGCTCGTTGAGGAAACATGTGGTTGGGATATTTCCCTTTACAGCTGCACTGTCACGGTTATTATTAGTCCTGCAATATCAGCCTGAGAAGGACACGCAGTTCCTCGCTGCACCTGCAGCCGCTCACTAATCGAATGCATGAAGAACAGCTGCTTTTCTTTGTTTCTGCTCACTTTCTCAGTTATACAATAATTAAAATGGTCCAGTGGTGTTATTTCTGCTATTCACAGAGCAGCAGTCATCACATATCAGCTGCTAGTCATTTCTACGGGACACTAACTGTGCTGCTCCTTAAAATGACGTCGGCACTGAGCAAGAGAAGTTCCCCTTGATGAATATGTTCTCTCTCTTTCTGAGTAGGAAGGAAAAGACATGAGTGAGGAAAGTGAGGAAGCATGTTTGCCAAGTGGAAAGTGTCTTATATGATCGGAGTTTTCAATCTGACAAATGTGGAAACACATAATAAGAATCAGGCAAGACAATCACTCCTCTTATTCCTTTCACAAGTTTCCACTCACCCCTGCTATAGTGAGCATTTTTAGAACCGCTTTATAACATAACTTTGGCTACAGATCCATAATTCCAGCAAAAAATTTAAATGTCTGAATAGTTTGTTCTTATTTGGCCTCATGTCCTAGTGTCCGTGACTCTCTGGTTGCCGAGGTTCATGACTTTTCTGGAGGTAGGCCCAGAGCCGGCTGGCCCATTAGGCAATATAGGCAAATGCTAAGGGCCTCCAGGGGGCGCCACAAAATTCGGAAAAATTTCCCTTTCAATATAATTATATTAAAACTACTTATTACCGTTAACTCTTAAAATGGAAAAGCTCACATTGATTCAAATGTAAAGCAACGCCCAGTTAATATTACTACAAAACAATGCTATTTGATTTTTTTTGTAAGCGTATGTAAATCGCTGATGAAGGGGGGCACCATATAAAATCTTGCCAGGGCACCACATTGGGTAGGGCCGGCTCTGGGTAGGACTCCTCTTTGATCACATTTGCACATTGTTTAGGTCTTAAAAACAGCAAACTGAAAGCTTTTGGCACTAAAATTCCTCCATACATCACCTTCCCAGCATTAAACAGCCAACAGGCAATGTTAGCAACGAGCTGGTGAAGATATTTCCCTCAGTTGGTGAGTTGGTGGAGACCAAACACGGAGATAAAAGAGAGCAATAGTGTTTCTATAATGGATTGTTATGCTCATTTTGAAGTGTCTGATTAGGAAAAAAGTTGATGCAGACGTTAAAATTCAAATAAAACTTCCCTAGTTTTTACACTTGGTCAATGATGAAGTTGGTGTTTCCTATCTGTCAGTAGTAGAACGGCTTGATGACTGATGGCTGATGGGAGATAGACCTGATGCACGCTGTAATACGAGCTGATGACAGCCGGACCTGCCCGCCTGCTTTGATTGGCTGCTTAGTTGGATGTATTCGAACCACTTTCACCAGCAACAGTAGGAAAAAGACACAGACAGTCCTCTCAGAACTGATCTTCAGCTGCCTTTTCACAGCTGATATAAAGAAACATCAGGAGTCATCTGAAGCTGTGTTTGAAACTGCCTCATCTGCATGCGAGGACATCCCAGATATGTGGACACTAATCATCTGTCCGCTTCACTTCAACAGAAGCAATTCAGATGGACATTTGCAGGATCTAAATCTGAAGTCTCCATGCTTGAAAAAATTCAGTGCAAAACATAAAACTCATCTCAGGCAACTTAAATGTTTTATTATGCATAAAATCTACTGCAGCTGCAGTTGGTTGTGGAGGATGTTTTCTTACCATCAGCCACAAACGGAAGCAACAAAGCTGCTGTGCACAAAACAAACTGGATAAAGAAATCAAAGGAGGCACGTATGCTTCATCACAAGTATTTCTAACAGTCTGACTCAAGCCCAGACTTTAACCTAAACACTAAACCTTCAGACTGAACTGATGTAACCTGGTAGGTGATTGAGTGAAGGAGGCTGCAGGGCTCCAAACAGTATAAATAGGAATTAAGCAGCACTTTGCAACATATCACACAACACTGACTGCTCCAAAACATATTTCATTCTGTTGTAGATTTGCGAGATTTTAGGGATTTTGAAATTTACCACCATGCCATTGAAGACAAACACTACAAAAACTACACACAGTCACAGCTCAGGCTGAGAATCACCAACGAGCTGTGAGTCTGTACTTTTCTTGTAACTTCAGGACTGGTTGCTCCCTCATGTTTTTGAAAGCTTCTAGGTTTCCCCTACACATTGACGCCATAGTGTTATGAACTGTGGGTAATTCCCTAAGGTGAAGTCTGCAGAAATGCAGACTGAGAGAAAGTAAAACTTAAAATGCCTGCGAACGACCCCGTTGGGCCTAAATTTCAATTTTTTAGGAGATAAGGTTTCACAGATGGAGCATAACTGGTTGGTTCGGCTAGTAAATGTCTTGTTAAATTCACAAAAGGTGCAACAGACAGTTAATTTTTCTACGTGAAGCATTCAAACTGTCTCCCAAACAGAGCTGTCTGGTTGTTAAGTCACTGTTGGGTGCTGAGCAGGTTGCTTCTCCCACCTGCTGCTGCTGCTGGAAATAAGGATGATGAGTGCACTGAAAGCTCCTCTCACATTTGTAAAATATATCAAAAAATCCATTAGTTAATTAGAGAAAATTATTCAGGCGATTTAATCAACTTTCTCTACTGACAATCTAAAGTCTTGTCATTCAGTCCTTTAGAGTGTTGAACAGAAGCACTAAAAATCTACAGACTGAGTTGTTTTATAGCCTCAGCAGTTAATCCACCATCCTACTTAATATAAATTCAGCAGCCTAATGTGATGCCTTTTTTTTTTTTTTACAGTGTGCAGCTCTGCACCTGTGCCTCCATGTAAAGAGGGAGGAGGAGGAGGGAGGGTTTTTTTGTTCCTTGTTCAGACACTGTGATGCCTCGGCCTCCGGATGGCTCCATTTCAAGAAACTGATCTCTCCGAAAGCTGTCCCAGACTGAAGGCCTCTGTAGAACACCGCAGACTCCCTCATTCTGTCGCTCTGTGGTCTGTTATAGCTGCTTTTGTTACTCTTTTTCATGTTTTTTTCTCCCTGTCCTGGTCTCAGGACAGGTTTAAGAAATAGATTTAAAATGACATCAACTAAAAAAAACCTCAAAAAACATGAAATTACAGCAGCAAGCGTGTTTACTGGACACTTTCACATCTGCCTCCGCACTTCCCAGCATGCAAACAATAGAGTGCGTGTAAAATATGCAAACATGACACCACATTGTGCAAAAATCAGCTGATGGTTCAGTCATGGAGGCACAAGAGCTCCAAACACAAGTTAGATGTGGGAGGCGGCTGCACAGATCTGCTGTAAAAGTAGAAACAAGACAAAAACTAGCGAAAGTCTAATGATTTCAGAGAATAAATGAGCTAATCTAAAGTAATCAAACCCAAGCTCAGTGTTTCTCCACAGTGACGCTGAACATACAGCACAGCTTCAAATGTTTCTCCTTTACTGTATCAAGAAACCAAAAAAAGCGAGCTCTGTTTCAAATATCTTGAGTTACATCAGGCTTTTGGAGGTTTAGACGCTTCCTTCCTGAGTCTTTTGTTCTGTGTGATTAAAGAAAACAGAGTCAGACACTATGATGTTTTCTTTTACATGTGAGATGCGAATCAGAAACCCTTTTCCTGCAGACAGAGGAGGCAAAGATCAGATGCCATAAAAGCTTCAGCAACTTTGTCCGACTGATTTTTCTTTTGATCCTCTGAACACATGGCCGCCGCAGTTCAGGCGACGCAACAAGACACCAGAGTGAAGAAAAGTCCTGTTCTGTGGAGTTTTTCCTCCTTGTGACCCAGAACCACAGTCAGGAATTTAGTGGCTCTTTACTGGATGATTTAGGAGAAGTGATCTGCCTTCATGTGGATGCTGCTCTGCTGTCATTTGTATTGTAGTCGGAGCTGCGTCACTTGAAGCCGAAAACATTTCTGAATGGAGCAGCAACCTGCAACAAATTAAACACCAAAGCACCTCATCCATCACCCCACAACAACACATTTTATGATTTAACGCACCTGTCAGCCACAGTTTTTGGCTATACCTACCAAAAATCCCCCCTAACAAATCATTGTTGAACAATAAATCTGTTTTTAGATGACTTATGCCGTGCTATGATTAAGACTTGGTTGGGTTTCTCAGCCACAAAAACAACTTGGTTAGAGAAACAACATGGTTTGGGCTAAAATGAAACTTTTGGAAGGCAAGTTAGACAATCTGCAGCCTGTAGAGGGCTTTTAACTTATATTAAAATAAGTGATTGCTGAAACATTTAAAGCCATCCCTACCCAATGTGGCGCCCTAGGCAAGATTTTATATGGCGCCTCCCTCCATTGGCGATTTACATACGCTTAGAAAAGAAATCAAATAGCATTGTTCTGTAGTGATATTCACTGGGCATTGTTTTTACATTTGAATCAGTGTGAGCGTTTCCATTTGAAGAGTTCAGAGTAATAAGTAGTTTTAATATAATTTTATTGAAGGTGAAATTTTCCCTGGTTTTGTGGCGCCCCCTGGAGGCCACAGCACCCTTAGCATTTGCCTATATTGCCTAATGGGCCAGCCGGCTCTGGAAACAATGGCTGATTTCTGATGTAACAAAGCAGTTTGTGTTTAAGATGACTGTTGCCACTGAACCAACAAGTGTTAACAAACCTTTTACAGTAGAAACTTTAGCTTGTCATAGAAGAAAAAGTACAGGTGTGAGATAACATGAAATATCTCTGCAATCCATTACAGAGAGCTGCTTCCAGGACCCTTGTGCTGTGCAGGCGGATTCACTTTGCACCACATGTGCTTTTTGCTTTGTTTTCTAGCCCGCACTTTCACATAAGAATCCAAACTTAAATGTTAAATGCTACAAAAGGTGTCAGATGTCTGAAATTGCTAATATGTTCTATGCTGGAGCTTGTTGAAAATGGGGGATTGTTTTTGCAGCTTCTTCTTCAGCATCTGCTGTTGATGTTGTGTCTCTGACAATGCTGGTGTTTCCAGATGCTGCAAACCAAATGACTGCACCGACTCTAGAATGACTGCACTCCAAGGGAAATATAATTTTATGTTCAAAATCCAGACAACAGAGCAACAGGAAGGCTCACATCCTGGATTTCACCTGTTTGACTTGTTGCCCTCTGGCAGAAGCTACAGGTCCATCAGAACCAGAACAGATTTAGACTGTTTCCCAATATGCTCTGACACCATCCCAACCCAGCAACACTCACACAGCCACTAGCATGTGTATTGTCCTCCTGTTCATTGTGCTATAAGAACATGATATTTTTCTACTGATACAACATATTTACATTACTTATTGTAAAACATACATCATCGTTTGTAATTCTTATGTTTTCATGGATGCTCTAAATGTCTCACACTTACGGAGAAGTATTTCCAATGCCATTGTATATTTGTCTAATGACAGGAAAGACTTTAAAATTTTATTGTTTTCTAAATTTGTGAATCACAGCAAGTGCTTGAATACGTCGCACATCCACAAGTTACCAAGCTGACAGGTTACCCTCCACACAGACCTGACCCTAAAGTGTAGGCAAATACATTTCAGGTGAATATTTTTAGACAGATAGATCAAACCCAGCTTGAGGTTATCCACAGCTAAAGATGGTTCAATGAAATACAGCTGCAAGGAGTTTGTAAGAGACTGAGTAGAAATCATTTGTGGAAAATCCAGGGTTACAACAGAAAAAAGTCATAGAGCTGAAATATTAAAGATTTTGATTTTAAAAACAGAATTTTAGTTTTAGTGGTCGCACAAGGGGCTAAATTTTGATATAATAATGATCGTACATCTGGCAACACTGAGCAGCATCAACCCTAAAATGTCAACCGGCATCCATCGCCTTGGAAACTGTCCACAAAGACGTCACGAAGATGCCAAAAACAAACACAATGTGATTATATTTCCTCAAAATTAAAGCTGATACCTTACATGCTGACGCTGCATCAGAAATATGACAGCAACAGTTTTGTGCAGTAAACTCAGATGTATAAGTCACAGC
This sequence comes from Dascyllus trimaculatus, assembly GCA_024666655.1. Lineage (NCBI taxonomy): Eukaryota > Metazoa > Chordata > Actinopteri > Pomacentridae > Dascyllus > Dascyllus trimaculatus. The sequence continues at coordinate 26,624,294 of CM045459.1, read as the reverse complement.
TCAGAATTTAGTGTTGGTTTGCATACATAAATAAATAAATGTAAACATATTCCCAACATGTTTCAACAGGTGCATTCAAATCTGGACAATTTGTGAATAAAAGACAATTTATGAACCAATAAGAACTCGATTTAAAGCGTACTGACGCCTTTACTGGCTGAACCGCTGATCCAATGCATCTGTTTTCCTCTAAGCAGGAGAAGAAGAGCAGAAGCAACATCTGGATACAACATTTTCTGCTTCTAAATTGTGCATCGGTACAAACCGGCATTGGGTTTACGGACAGACAATGAGAAATTTAGAGCTCCCTGACAGCCCGAGTGTCTCACAAACACACTCTGGCAGCCAAAGCATCTTTTAAGGCCAGTAGACAAATTTAACTGACAATAAAACACAATTTATTCAGGACGGTCCGTTAGTGGATCCTGTAAAAAGATACAGTCGCCATATGAAAATCAGATCGGGAGCATTTCAATACTGACATGGCTCTTTTAATTGAATTACAATGACAGTGAAGCCCATTCAGCCTGCAGGGGACCAAGACAAATCATGTTGTCTGGCAGCTATTAAAGGCTATCCTGATGTAACCCTGAGTGTCCCACAAACTGCACTGTACGCTGGACACACACAGCTGGGAAAGCCTTTCAGAGCATGCAGGACATTAGTGTTGGTGAAAGTAGCAGCCGTCCAAGTTCAATGCAGACATCGTTTGGCAACACACAGCTGCAGCATCCTAAGATCTGGGTGAAGCTCTTCAGGTTCTGGTTGGATCAGCAGCACAAAACATCGACTATTACATCAGAAAGTATCCGACTCTTGGAGCAGAAGGGTTAGGTCTTTATACAGTTAGAAGGAGGAAGTGATTCCTCCGAAAGATTTTGATCAGAAACTATAAGATTAGTGGACTTTGTAGAAGAAAAAAACTTATGACCACATATGAAAATTAAGCTGTCGTCATTCCTGTTTTCTACATTGTCAGAACACCAAGCAGCAGAATTTGCTTTATATTAAATTGTGATATTAATAATTTATTTGGATATTCGCTCAAGAGCAGTTTGAAGATTGGTACTCAAAAACAGTTTATATTACACACACTTGTTAGTCTTAGTGAGTAATGCTTTAGTTTACTTCGTTGCTCTCAGTGGAAAGTAAGTCATTACATGAGTTGCATTATTTCTGTGCTACTCTGCAAAATCACCTGCATTGTCACACAATTCCCAATCAAAAATATAATGTTTAACCTTATATATATTCCCTCATTATCATGATTATCATGTGTGATATTTCAGTGTGGCTCAGGTGGTAGAGCGGGTTGTCCGCTGATTGCAAGGTTGGTGGTTCGATCCCCGGCCCCTCCACATGCTGAAGTGTCCTTGGGCAAGACACTGAACCCCAAGTTGCTCCTAATGGCAGGCTAGTGCCTTGCATGGAAGTCTGTCACCATTGGTGTGTGAATGTGTGAATGAGAAACACATTGTAAAGCGCCTTGAGTACCACTAAGGTAGAGAGGCGCTATATAAGTGCAGACCATTTACCAGTGATTCTTTATTCTTTTCTATTCTAGTCCTTTTTTTAGCTTCATCATTTTCACCTTTAGTAATGTATTATAGTACTTACTTACGTCCAATACCTTACATCTCTTTATATCCTATTGCTTTCCTGTTAGACACTGCATTTATTCTCACGTTATGTAATATCTTATCTTGCCTTGTGTTGTCTAAGCACATATCCCTATCCTAATAAGGAGGACACACACCATCTTTCTCCTAAAAGCAGCCCAAAAAGCACTCAACAGCATCAAGGTGGAACAGGCCCACAACTGAAACTGAGTAGTAACTATAATGTGATTTGGGAACAGTGATGTGCTACCTAACTGCATTACAAACAGATGTAATGTAATCACAGTAATGTGTTACCTCCATCGCTGCTCGTGAGCAGCAGGAGGGAGCATCAGTCACGCTCATGGTCACTAATTATGGCTTTTAGGGTAGAATCCAACATCAATCACACATAGTATATAAAACCAGAGATGTTCCTTCTCCCATGTCTCAGAGGGCTTCAGAGTAAAGGCTGAAGCTTTACAGTTTGCACAGATTCACAAACCTGCATTGACGAACAATAACACTTTTCATACATAAAGACACATACAGTGCTGTGAAAAAGTGTTTGCCCCCCTACAGAATTCTTCTATTTTTGCATATTTGTCACACTTAAATGTTTGAGATCATCAAACTAATTTTAATGTAAGACAAAGATAACCCAAGAAAACATAAACGCTGTTCAGTCCATCTTGCCCTATGTGGAAAAGTAATTGCCCCCTATGCTAGCAAGCTACCAAATTAATTTGGCAACTGGGTTCAATGTCACCAACCACACTCACATATGATTACTGCCAGGCTTGTAAGTAGAACCTGTCTGGCATTGGGAAGCAGCTAAAAGGTCTCAAAACTTTTGCATGACAGTTTGAATGTTTTTGTCACTGCACACACACTTTATCACATGCAGATTGTATGTCATGAATATACAATCTTATTTTATTATTTATGGGGTTGGGTCAGATAATACGATTCCCAGTGTGAGTTTCAACTTGCATCCTCACAGCTTCAGTTCTGGATGTTAAGCTGAAAGATTCGAGGCTGTCAGAGGGTCAGCAGCAGAGAAAACTCAGCCAGGAAATTCAAAGCGACGGACTCGACAGTGTGTCCCGCTCAGAGGAGTCAGCAGGAGTTTCATAAGCATCTTTGCGCTGGCTGCAGATAAACACTCGCACAACAAACACGACCACAGACTGTAGAAAACCACCGTTTAGAGGCGTCACGGTGTTTCTCATGAACAACTCGTCTGATTGCGTAACTTCTGAAACAACCTCGCTGACATGCTGAAGGTTTAAAGTTCAACAAAAGTGATTTTCTTCTATTTTCATCCATTGAAGGTGAGCATTGAGGCTCTTATTAGTTCATATGTCAGATTTCTCTACACTGTTGCCCAATAAGCTGGAATAATTTAGTTTTCAGACACATTCCTCTTTTATTACTATTTACACACATCACTATCACTTTGACCAGGTTCAGTGACTGCATACTGAGTCAACAGCTGTGTTGTCCTTTTCCTGCTTAAAATCTGTATGCAATACGTCCATGTGTTCGGAATTGGCTGCATAATTTTCAACCAAATTTGACACAGAGGTTCCCCAGGCTATATGCCTCATTTGACACAACTGGCAGTACACCAGAGAGTGGTTGCACTCCAACAGGATGGACACAAACAAGCCAACATTGCTGATTTCCTTGGAATATCCCAGAGTGTGGTCTGTAAAATCCTCAAACATCATCGAGAGGAGGGTCATTTGAGGCCACAAAGATCTCCAGGACGACCACGACTAACTATCAGACGAGATGATTGGCATCTGTTTAATCTGTGCCATAGAAACTGGAAAATGTCAGCGAGCTGCCTTCGTTGTTTGTGAAGAGACACAGAAGTAGAAAATATTTTATTCCAACTTTATGGGCAACAGTGTATTTTGTGTACTTTCTCTGTCAAAACCTGATGACAGCTGAGGGGTTGCTTCTTCATTTGTCTGTGCTGTTAATCAAACAGGATCAATTCACCCCAGGCAGTCCTGATGAAGCAGATTAGTCACATTTTCCAGTGTTGAAATAGCTAGTTAATAAATAACCAGGATAGTTTTTTTATGTTAAATTTGTTGCTTATCCTGTTTTGAATATCTAACGAGGCAGAGAAACATTTGAGATTTGAGGGTTTTAAATGTCACAGCTTTCCTAAGTCGTGTTTTAAAGCTTGATTGCTGTTTGTACATAAGACTTGCTGCCATTTAGGCGTTTACCCTCTACAGCATGTGATGTATAGTACGAAGAACTCACTTCACTTCATGATACATAAAACATCCAGTGATGGATGGCAGCTTTGGAAAAACCATTTCCCAAGTGCTTCTTTCACAGATTAATACTTTGTAAACTTTTCCCTTTCCAAGATTTTCATCTCTGTCGTTTGTGCTTTAATTTTCTTGCAGTTGTGAGAAGTTCCTCTGTTTTCTGGAGAAGGGCCCATCAACAGACACACTCACAAATCCTGAATATTTACTACACACAGCAGCTATTCTAGAGGCCAGTATGAGCTGTTAGCCTTAATATCTTCACACAGGACCTGCGCACTGTTTTTTTTTCATCTACAGACTGTGAAGTAAGCACAGGTCTGCAAACACACAAATAAAGACTGTTAACAGCTGGAAAGACAAAAGCAATAAAAATGAAATGCATTTACAGGAAATGAGAGGAAGAGGAGGTCATAGTCCCTCCCACTTGTTGTCTGATCTCAGGAATCTCATGTAAAAACCATTCAAATGACTGGATTATGTTGCAGGTGAAAGTGTTTTTAATGAGGTTGGAAAAATCCAGTTTTACTGTTTTGCATCTTTTCCCAGGTTGCAGGTTCAAAATCTAAAGCTGGACTAATTCTTGTCTTTAGGGCTGTTCAGGTTTTTAATTCCATCTTGTTTTACTTCCAGCTGTCCTTGTTTTTCAGTTGATTGAATTTATTTTATTTTATTCATACTGTAAAATGTGAAATGCATATATTAAACACTGTAACTCCTCCATACCTCAACGTGAATGAATGAAAACGAAGGCAATGCAAACCAACTGATGAACCTTGAACAAGTCTTTTCATGAGCTCAGACCAAAGACACTTATTTTGAACCAGCACTTGCAAAGAGCAACAGCGCCACCATGTGGACTGGACAGTATCAGGCTGCTCTGAATGTGCCGATGGTCCAGGTTTAGTCAAGTTTCTCTCCACATCTGGTTTCATTAATTTACCTTCTAGGCTCAGAATTCAAGCTTTATTTGGTTTGACTGTGTTTTCACTTTGACCGGTGATGGGGTCTGTTTCTTCCTCTTGTTTCTTTCTTTCTAAGCAGAAAAGACTCAACACACTTGGACAATTTCACCTGCCCATGACAGTACTCCATGTGTCTTTCCAAAACCAAAGGCAGATTAATAAAGTCTTTCTAGAACAGTTTATCCCGTTAATAAGCCACAGAAGCATAACTGAGCTTAGTCAGTTGTGTCTGCTGATTCGGCCTGTTGGTGCTTCAGATCATCCAGAAGGTGCTGGACTAGATTTCAGGTGCAGATCGGACAAGTTCTTTCACACCAGACTGGGAATCAATTTGTTCATGAGCACTGCAGCACTGTGATGTCAAACTGTGGTCGTGTACTTTATGCGCAGCCTTAGACTCGGTCATGAAGCTTCTGATGAACAGTTTTCATGCTGATGCTGCTTCCTGAGGCAGTTCATGATTCTGTATTAAGTGTTTCTTGGTTTTAGTTGCTCTTAAATGTTAACACTTCACAATTACAGCACCTCCAGTTTGCAAATCCATTGCTTTCCCTGGAACTATGAAATGAACTTTGATGTTTTCTCCATTAACGTATGGTGTATTTAAAGTCAACAGACAAATGTGGATAACTTTCAATTCAGGAATGGCAGTGCCGTGCTGATTGCACCGACTTCCAGGTGTGCAAAAGTCAGTTAATAAGGTGGAACTTGTTGCTTAGGTGTTTCCTTTTGCACTTGATTGTGGATCACACATAAAAGAGCTCAGGGCGTCCAGGCTTCCTTTCAGTCAAACTTTTTCATGTTTTGAGGTTGCAATTGTTGCCAGAAGTCCAGGTTTCCAGAGAACTAACTATGACAGCTCCTCTGTAAGAAAACAAATGAAAATGAAGCAGTGCAGGGATTTGATGCATCAGATAGAGCAGACTGGAAAGTTCTGAAAAGAAAATACTGTTGGATTTCAAAAATATAGGAAAAAAAAGTGCAGCTGGTGGCAGAAAAGTTCACTGAGCTGGGAATAAGTTAAAGTGTGAATAACAGTTCAAAAATCGCTACCAGTCTAGAGAATTGAAGTATTGCAGTTCAGAGAAGACTTGGACAGTTTACAGTGTGAGATGCAAACCTTTCATAAGAACAGATGACATCAGAACTAACCTAAAGTGCCTGAAAGTCAAAAATATGGAGAAAGAAGATTTATCTCTGATCCAAACCAATCCAGCTTATCATCACTGGAGATAACGTCTGGCTTCTCGAAAAGATGATGCTGGCAGAAGCACAATGAGTTCAGAAACACATTTTAGTCTGGTTACGTACGTACATTCCTACAATCTTAGTAGTCGAAGCTTCATCTTGCAACCAGATGATGACCCCAAACACACTGCTGGGAACCACCTGCTTTTACCTGCTGAGAGAACTCAAACATCACATGAAAGCCTGCAAGGACATTTCCAGAACTCACACTCACTTGTTAGTCACTGACTTGATTCAGTCAATGCATCAAAGGTTGATGCAACAAAATATTACCTTCACTTGACATTTGTGTGTTAATGAACGTTTGCACATCTGAAAAGGCGAACTTAACTTTAAGATGACTGTTTGCAAAAAAGATCAGTGTGTTTGTATAAATGGTGTGAAATAATGTTTTCATCTCAAATTTAAATTCATAAAGTAGTAAAAGGGTCAAACCATGACTCGCCTGCTCTTTCAGGTGAGTCATTCTTTAAAAATGAGTCACCTGAAAGAGCAGCTGCCTCACAATCCACCAGGTTTGTTTACTTCCTAGAGCTGCTTCTGCTAACTGCTGCTGTTGGCTGCAAGAGCGAACACAAGAGTCTTCATGCACTACCACCATCTGAGGACCTGAAGACGAGGGGATTGCTTTAATTATTGATGCCAATGCCTCTACAACAATCCCTAGTGTTAGCATGTTGTAAAGGCTAAGAGGCTAAAGTTACCATTAGCTTTGATGGTATACCCACAGGTCAGAACTCTGGAAACTGTAAAGCTGAGGGATTTTCAGAGATATTGAAAATTTAAAACCAACTTGAAACCAATAAAGAAGGACTGAGTGGGTTCATTAAACTTGAACTCAGCCACTGTTTACATTTGTTTGCTGCTCTGCATTGCTAAAACACTGATTTGATTACCCCAACACCGTCTGACATCATCAAACACAAGTTAGAAAGTATTGCTGTATCATCAGCAGTATTTCCATGTAAAATGATACGACAGAAAGTTAGAAGTGATAGAAAGTCCAGCTCTCAGACAATCACTACCATGTCAGCCACGCAGACGACTGCTTTGCTCCGTGCTGTTAATCAGATGCAGAGAGAGTCTTCTTCCTGAAGGGGGGCAGTAGCTAGATACACTGAAACTGCCCATTAAGAACAAGGCTCAAACCAGAGGTTATGCTGTCCTGGTGAAATGAACCATCTTTGGGTATTCTGAGCTACAAAACAGACACATTTAGGGACATGTAGGACTTTCACAATTTGTTGAAATGTAGCACAATATGGGACCTTTAAGGGAAATCTGAACCGTTGACCGCTACAGTGAGAGGATCTGGTGTCTCTGTTTTGCTGTAGGAAGCATTTTGCTGGCAGGGTTTGGATTCATTTGTACCCTCACAGAGAGAGGTCACTGCAAATCAATACAACATTGTGATCACCTTTTATCTTATGATGAAACCTTTTCCTCCTGATGGAAATGGACTATAAAAATGATGTGAATCATATGCTACGGCTGTTGCAGTCACCAGGTCTTAATCCAATCAGTCACCTATGGGAGAATTTGGACCAACATGTTAGAAAACATTCTCACCCACAATCAAAACACCAAATGAGAGAATATCTTTTGGAACGACAGAGTTCATCCCTCAGAGTTCCAGAGACTTTAAGGTCACTGAAGCTGCTCTGTTGTTCATTTGTCACCTGTCTATAAATTCCCAGCTTTCTAATTTCTTTTAGCTTCCCAACACTATCATGCACATTTCCCACTCACCAATTCCCTCAAGTCCATCACTGGTTCTTCCCATGCCTAACTAATTTGTTTTTGTAAACAGTTTAATTTCTTGACTGTGTCTCCACTCAGGAAAATCTTCCTTTTGACACTGGAAAACATGTTTCGATTCAAAAGACTGCGAGCCAAAAGGCGTAAACTGCCTTCTGTTAAAGGAAAAACAAACTCTCTTAAAACATTTCTCTACTTTATGCACATCTTTGCAGCATTTTTTCCCTCAACGATACATAACTTCATATCGAAAGTAACTCTTAATCACAAAACACCGAACACACAAACGATGAGGGTGAAAACAAAAAGGCCATTTGTCGTTTTTTACACAATGTACCATACAGTATGCATGAGCCCTCTTTGTATAAATTACATCCAAAAAAATCTTTTTTCTTTAGCCAGAAAGTTGAAGACATTCAATACTAAAATATTTAACCAATTGTCTTATAAGGACAAAAGGACAAAAAAAATGTTAGTCCTATTCTTATATTGACATCACTTTCTAATTTGACATCACTTTTCTCTGCAGTAAATATTGTGATCTCTGCTATTGACAGTAGTTACAGAGCTCAGAAAGCATCTATCAGTCTCTAAAGAGCTCATGAAGCCCCATTTGGACAGTAATTAAAAATCTTTCACTCTTCAACAAACCAAAAATGTAACTCAACAGTACAAAAAAAAGCTTCATTAACATGTTCAATAACCACCAGCTGTTACAGAGCCACCGTCTGAAATGTGAGGAGAGAGAATTCACATTTTTTTCAACCCCTTTCACCTCTTCATTTTGTAAGTCTTCTGCACAGAATCCAGAAATAAACGAACCATTGATTTAAAAAATGACATCAAACAGGCATAAAATGCTTGTTGTTGACCAGTTCTGGTATTTTTTGAAGTGTTAAAGGATCTACTTTAGGCCCAACTTGCGCATTGGTTTGAAATGCTGCCTGCGTTTACAGTATGCTGTCTTTTTACAGTAGGAAAACAAAAAGAAGCAGCACATATTAAAACGCTGGGTCACCTGAACAGAAGCATCAGCTTTCTCCAGAACTTTAACAAGAAAATCTAGTGAACTGAACTATTTGGTACTCGATGACTCACCCAGCAAGCAAACATTTCCATTTAAAAAAACAACAAAAAAACATTTGTAGATATCTTGGCTTTAGATAAAAGCAACATAAAATAAAATAAACCGGGTTCTCAACTGATAATATCACATTTAATGGAGCAGATCTGTGTTCTAGACAGAAAGCGTCAGTTTTACTGCATCTTCAACAGCAGAAAGAGACAAACTTGCAGGAGGCAGAGAAAAAAAGACGAGGACACGCTGCAATAAATACATTCACTCAAGATGCAAACCAACTAGAATTCTGGTGAACTGAGATGAGAACTAGAGAGCAGTTTTGCTTGGTGGTGTTTGCTGCTTACATGTGGCTCTGGTACAAGATGTTAATACTGGTTATATGTTAGTAGGGGCTGAATGGTAAAATACCCCACTTTGCCTGAGTGCAAAGTCGGGTATTTTACCAGTCGGGTATTTGCTCTGCACTACACCCAAAGTTAAACACAACTCCTGGATTTGCACTTGTTTATAAACTAATGGATGTACATTAAGGCTGGATTTCAGACCATATTTTTTTTTGGATCGGCTGAAACATGCCTGATAGCAGCATAAAGCATTTAAGAAGAAAGGTGTTCTTTGATCAGATATTCACTTAATTGAATCACAATTTTTCCTATTTTCAGGTTATATTTTGTTTCAGCCTGCTGTGTTTAACCGTCTGAACGTGAAAAGCGCCAGAAACTAATAGCAGAATCCTCAGATTTTCTACTTTCTGATGGTCACTGAACTTTGTCTTTCACTGAGAAGACATGACTGATTCAGTCACATGAGAAAAATTCAGGGACTATTTGGCTGAACTGCAGGCTGTGTAGCATGCAGCAAATAGACTAGTATGGAAACAAATTGAAAATCTGAGTAGTAAAATATCTAAAATATGTCGAGCCACCTTATTTTTAGTATTGTGAATTTCAGGTTTTTTTCAATTTCTGGTAAACACATGATCCATGTAATTCAACTTTCATAGTTTCTTTTATGATGTATGGGATTAAAGGTTTCCTGTTTCACACTGCACAAAAAACATGTTGGAGTTCTCTTTACTTCTAGTCAGGGCTGTGCTGTTTCCATAGAGGTGCAGAACTTTGACTCCAATGAAAAATGAGTCCACAGAGAGGAAAATTAGGATGGAACCAGAAAACATCCAGAAACTGTTCAGGGTTCAGAAGGTTAAGCAACATTCAGCATTTGGCAACTTTGAAAATGAAAAACTGATTTAGAGGAAAAATGTATTCCACAATTTAAGGTTAAATCTGCACTAGTATCAACGATTTTCACGTGATATCCAGCCCTAATGTGCATCGTTCTGGAGAATGCTTTTCAGTCGGTGGGTGTATTTGTAACAGAAGCTGAACCTTCTTCATCAGTTTGTGGGTTCAGCTGCTTCCCTGCTGAAGCCTTGATCACACACTGAGGGGTATAACTTATCATCATTTCCCCTCTCCACTCATCAAAAGCTTGTTTTTTTTCCATTACAGAATAAAATAAAATAAAAACACACACACACACATCCGTTAACCATTTCAGCCAGAAATGTTAAATGTGGGGATATTCCAAGGTCCGAAGCTGTGGGGAAAACCTACTCTGACAGGAGCTGAAGGTTCATGGAGGTCGATGGTTGGTTAATGTGTTAAAAGGGGGGCTGGTTGTTGTGTGTCGTTCCAAGTCTTGACTGAAACCTCCACAGCCAATCCCAATCCAGCCTCAAGTATACTGGTACTCCTCTGAGTACTCCGTGTCCTCTGGAGCATACTGGTTGTCTCCGGCTTCGTACTGGTCATCCCCGGGAGTGTACTGGTCGTCTGCAGCTGTGTACTGGTCGTCTGCGGCTGTGTACTGGTTGTCGCTCGCGAATGATTGTTCTGCTGGGTGTTGGTTCTCTGTAGTGTTCAGGCTGGATTTCTTCACTCTAAAGAAAAAGACACGTTTTGGGATTATTTTGAAACATTTCTCACTTCTGAGGATGTGGTCGTGCTGGAAACAGTCACATTTAGCATCTGTTTCACCCTCTGAACCTTTAGTTGTTTGCTGTTGTTTGTTTGTTGCACATTAACTCCAGAAAATATTTCACCATAATGGAAGTATCTTCCAACAACTTGCTTCACAGTTCTTGAGCCATGCTGCATTTATTTAATTAATCAAGTATGTTATAATTGTTCTTATATATTATATTTAGTTCATATATTTTCTATGATTCAGGTCAAAATTAATTTACTATGTATGTTTCAATTTTTTTATACTTGTGTCTTATCTGTTCTGTGTAAACACAGCCTGCAGTTTAGCCAAAAATATAAATGGTTCCAATAAGGAGGTTTTTTACAGAATCTGGTCGTGCAAACTGGTCATTTTTGGCCAATTCTGAAGTAGACATGTAGAATGAAGTAATTCTGATGAAATGTCACGATTCTAAGCTTAGATTTTCTTACACAATTTGTTTACTGACTGTTGGCAAGTTGAAAATCCAACATTTCTTTCCATTTTTACGGGTTATGGCTCTGAAAAATAGTGTCATTTAGGCAATTTTTAAAATGCTAACCCTCTTTTCCACCAGCCAGCAAGGTTAAGGGTTTAGAGAGTCAAACTCTGCAGTATTTGTTCCATTACTTACGTTCATCTCATACAAAAATTGGCAAAAATGAGCACAGTGTCAGGCTGGATGACAAAAACAAAATGGAAATTCAGTGTGTTTACCAAACTAAGAGGGTTACTTCACCTCCTTAAACCGTGAGGAGAGATGAGGGTACTTACTGGTTCTTATGTTTGGCACCACTGATGTGAGATTGGTATTGTTCCACAGAGTTTAGTTCAATGTTGCACACAGTGCACGGGTATCCATTTAATGTGGAAGCTGCAAACACAGAAAAGGAGACAAGTTAATTGCCTTTAAGCCTGTAAGACTGAATCTGTCCACACAGGAAACAAAGAATTGAGAACTACTGGGTTTTTGTTGCATGATGAATATAATTCCTGGTCGTGTGTTCTGACCTGGTGCTGTGGATGGGCCGTACGTCTCCATCAGTTTAAGCTTGGTCATCTGTTTTCTATGCTTCTTGCCCACGTAGTGCTGCTGAGCCATGAGCGGGTTGTTGAAGGAGGCCTGGCAGATGGAGCAGAAACGGTCCGGGTTGTTGTTGTTATTGTTGTTGCCCGTTGCTGGGGCACCACTCGAATCATCTGCAGGTTTCTTCTTTGGCGGAGCCGTTGGTGTTGTCTGTGGTGCTACTGCTGAAGAGGACATACAATAAAAACTATTACAGAAATGCTGCTGTGCTGTATTTGTGTCGCGCCAACAGAACCGTCAGTTAAAACAAAACGTAAAAGATAACTGGTAACTGATACATGTAAGCAATCAGGAATATGGAAGAAAGAAGAAGGTACAGAGCTTGAGGTTATGAATAATTCAAATTAAAAATAAAGAACCTACCTGGGGTCTGAGGGGTCTGAGGTCCGACTGTTTTCAGCCTCAGGTTCTTGGCATGAACTTTGCCCTGATAGTGAGACTCGGCCACGACTGGAGCAGAGAAGGTCATGTTACATACGTGACACGCCTTCAACCGGTCTGTGTCTCCATTGTTACAGTCCTGCTGACAAAGACATGCACAGGAGCATAAATCATTTATTGTTCCATAAGTAATCATTTGTTCTAGTTGCAAAACAGGGTATCAAACTATTCTTGGGAGTCAAAGTCCGGAATCCAAACACAGAGTGAGAGGAAGCAGCACCATCATCACTATCATCAGTAGCTCAGCGGAGACCTACACATCTATTAGGTGATAAAATCATCTCCACTGACCAACAGGCTTTTTGGGAGTCTTCAGTCACCGTGGTGCAGTTGTTTATCTTCACATATCAAATGTAGTTTTATCTTAAAACTTATATCATACAACCTGTTGGTCTTAATTTCTATCCATGAATTAAACTTTAACCCTCTGAGCCAAATCTCATCAACAGGTTTGAAAGGCATGTCATTTATTTAAGTTCCCAAAATTGCATATATCAGTGACAGAAACGGCATAAACAGAAAGCCTCACTGGGTTTTCAACTGGGACAGTTGTGTGATTTCCGGGATTGTCGGGAAAAAACACAAAATTGAAGCAAAAAATAGGAAGGTCTCATTAAACAAAAAAAAGCTTGATTCCACATGTCTTGTTTTAAAAGTTGGCTAAAAATAAACTGGTTGCTGTCACCAAATTCAGTCAAAAACAAAAAAATAAAAATTTCTGCTCTCCTTGACACAACTGAGAAGCCATTACTGACTCACATGTGACCAACAGTCACAAAACAAAGTTCAGGAACTTTGTTTGCCACACAAGTACGGAAACAAATTAAATATTAAAGTAGTAAAATATCTAAAGTATGTAAAGTAACCATTTTTCCAGTATTTGGAAAAAATACTGTGGTCACTTGGAAAAATATTGTACATTTTGATTCCAGGTTTTTTCCATTTTTGTTAAACAAATAATCAAAGAAATTTACTTTCGTTTTTTTTTTGTTGTATTTACTATTTATGACATTATAACTGTGTCATACTACACAAAAGACATGTTTAAATTCCCTCTACTTCTAGCCATGATTATGGTGTTTCCACTGAGGTGAAGGACTTTATACTGCAGTGAAAAATGAGTAAAAATATGACAGGAGCAAAAGGCGCCCAGAAACTGCTTGAGGTTCAGAGGGATAATATATAATCACACAACCTCTGATAGTTTTCACTTGTATTTATTCTAGTCATGATCTGAACATTTAAGGATGCAGTACCAAGTTAATGTTGGACATAGTAATTCCACAGCTTGATTTTTAGTAGTTACAGTTACTGTACTTGCATTCACTGCAGCCCAGTGAGTGAAATCATGTGACTTAAATCTGTTTGGACTTTGTGTTAAGTGAACAGTGAATAACTCTCAGTCTGTTCCTCAGTGGCATGGATAGAAAGTATAAGTGTGTAAGTAAAGCATAGATGTGACTTTTTTTGGATGAACTACCTGGACTGTGTTTGAATTGATTCAATTGATGGTCACATTAGTTCAAATACAGTCATGACTTTTTCAAAAACCAACTCTGAACCATCACAGACAGGGTGTTGAGTGTGCTCTGGATAAATGGAGGAGTAGGCAGTTATGACAGAAACATTCAGCGTGACTCTTGTAACACAGAAACCACCTGCACAACTGTGTAAGAGACCCTGGGAGAGCTGCTGGGTTTAGTCAAGATAAAAAGAAGTAGTTTTTTCAAATTAATGGTTGGTAAGAGAATAGAGACTCAGCAATAGCTCAGATTGTCACAGCAGAAAGTTTTCTTCATGGCAGTTTTGGTTCATACTGCATTAACAGTTTTCACTCACAGTGTCAGATGATAACGTCTTCATCTTTTTGATTGCGGTCTCCTCATTTTGCATTGAAAGATAACGTCGCACTTTGTTGGCATGTTTCTTGCTCTGAAAAGAGAAGCACAAATGTTTCTCACAAAGTGGACAACAAACATCCATCACATTAAACACATTTCCCAGAAGGAGCCTCATTTAAATTTAGTTCAGAGTGGGTCACAATGAGGCTGAACTGTGGTGAAGCTCGCAACGTGAATATAGGACAATACTGGGTGATGATAGTGTTTTTTTCTGGAGGCTTTTTCAGCCTATTTTCTGATTTTCTTTTCTGTGCAACTTTATACCCAAAGTTCAGAATTTGAGTGTTTTCTGACACAGGTTGAAGGTGGCTTCAACCAGCACTAAATGCACTGTTCTCAACCCAGATTTTGTTGAACTTGCACTTATATTAAAGTAACAATTTTAACACGTTACTTCTACAAGAAGGTACTTTTTGATGAAAAGAGACACCACAAGATCCCACACATCACATGGAAACTCACTAGCTGAGCGTGCTCTGATAAATGCTGACCAGCCTGCACAGTTTGCATTAGTGGCTAGTAGTTCCATGTTGGTGCAATTTTTTTTTTTGCTACAGCATGATAAAAAAAAATGTCTCCCAAAAAAACTATTTAAATGTGAAAATGAAGTTAATGCAACTTTATAAAAGTGACTTCATAATACAATCAATTTTTAAGATCTGTCAGATTAGCATTTTTAGATTTATAGTTCAAAATATTATATTTTAGATTTTTAACGTCCTGCAGAAACCTTAAACTTGCTGTTGAACAACTTAAGCAAGAGGACAATAACATTTATATTCGGTCCTGAATAAGAAAACACATGTTCATTATGGCTGCACACTTTCATGTATAAACACTTCTGATAAAATGTCATATCGATTATTTAGATCATGATGAACCTCACCATTTCAGCTATGCATTAGTAGTTTACATTCTCCATCTACTACTTATTTACTCCACTATAAATGTCAAACACAACATGATTAACACCTCTCAAATACAAAGACTTGCTGCTTTTCTTTGTTTTTTTTGACTATGAAGAAATAGCTTTGTGTTTTTTGACTAAATAAACAAGTCTGAGGCATTGTGTTGAGCTTATCTAAGTTATATTTTGTTTCTACAGATTTATAGCCTGGAGAGGGGAAACATAAAGTCAGCTGTCTCTGACAATATTCATCCCTTTTATTTAAACTACTGCTTAAAATGCAGTTTACGAGTGAAGTTTTGTCGACACTGAAGGTTTCCAGATCATATGTGTAAAGATTTCTGTATGCATTGAAAACAAGCTGACAGAGAAGGAAAATAATCGCATCTATTCTTCATCATGCAATGATTTTAGCTGGCAAAATGTAAAAAATGTGCTTCACGTTCAACATCTGGTCAGCAGTGTGTCCAGACGTCTACTCTCTGCTGAGTCTTAGCTGGTTGAACATCTCTGCCGTGCCTTTGTGATGCATTTAATTTACGATTTACTAGAACCAAAGTTCCAAGTGAGTTCTTTTTATTTACATATTTTTCTGTTGTCAAACAAACTGGGACTAAAGCAGTGATTCTGATCAAAAGTCATAAAGACTGCCTACCTAGAATTTAACCTCATCCAGCTTCCTGCTTTGTATGTGCTCTTAGTGCCTGAATAACTCCTTAAATGTGGTATATAGAGCATGGAATAATCAAACCTTTTAGCTGGGAATTATGCAGGTCTTCACCTTATCGCTGAGCATCAAAGCACCACTGTAACAGCAGCAGCAGACTGGGCTCACTGACCTGATAATGAGTCAACTTCTGAGATTCAGAAATTAGGACAGCACTGCAGACTTTACACTGGGAGTCAGAAAACAGGTCGCCATGCTCCTTTATCATCTTATTTACTGCAGGAGGGAAGAGAGAAACAGGAGATTTCAAAATCAGGTTACATCTTCTGGAAAAATGTAATTATAACACAGTGTAAAAAAAAAAAACTATCCATGACAATGGTTGAAACAGCAATTCTGCTTAAGATACTCTTTTCATACATCAAGGCCGTGACAGCTCACCGGTGTCCAACTTCAATGGCAGTCTGTATTAGCTGTATTTTAAGAGTTCTGCAAAACAAGCCCCCTTTTTGAACAGCTTTCTCTTTCATCACCAGTAAATACCACATGCACCCTTTAGTCACAGTAACGCCTATGCAGACATCTGTGAACAACATACTCCTAGACACAGACGCATGTTTCAGACCTAACACAGAGTCTGAGTCATCTTTCTTGGCTTGTACAATCTGGAACGTTAATTCACCTTGATGCATCGACTCAAAGGCGTGACAAAGCGAAAGAAAAAAAAAAGACAGGTGGCGTCATAGAGGCAGGGGATTCAATTTGTTTGGATAAGACGCTGTAGGCGGGTGACATGTCATGATGTCTTTTACTCAGCGAGATACTTTTTAGGAGCACAATTTAATTTGTGTCTTTAAGATATGAAACGTGTCACACTACTGGCTTCAAAATCCTGCTACAGCGTTGACTTTTTGTCATTCAGATTTAGCTGTCTGCTACACAAATGCTTCTTACAGCGTCAGACACGACAGGACTTTAACAGACAGCTGCAACGCTCCTGCGGCATTTGGCACTTGTGCATTGTGATCGAATACATGGACTCGGTTGTGTGATGTGACAAAGTGTTAGTGCTCTGCTGCTACTCCTATACTTGAAAGGATCACTTCTCACTGTCATATCTCCTCCACCTACTGCCACTTGTACATCCTAGAAAAGGACACACACTTCTACAACTGCATTTGATGCCACACTACATTAACTACATTATTTAGCCATTTCTTTTTGCTTTCCCGAATTTAACTGTATCCTCAATTTCTCTGTGAAGCGACACATTGATGCCATGACTTCATTTAATATTACATCTAATAAAACTGCAATCACTTCTGCTGATGTTAGTATAGTGGCTCTTTATTTCCACTATAAAGAGCAGCAGGGGACCATCCAAATTAAGCAGAGGGGAAAAAACAGTAATAACAACATTGCAACCCCTTCCTAACAATAAACACTAGAAACACAGATTTGTTTACATGTAGAGTGGCCATTTCAAGCTGTTACTGTTTGCACATTACAGAATTTAAAAAATACAGTTATTTTGGTAAGGTAGTCAGTTAGATATTTTCTGATAAAGTCCAGAAAATTATAATTGGCAGAGCACATACTGTATGATAACCCAGCACAGTTTGTTTTGGCTGCACAATCAATCAGTTTTAAATCACAATTTGAAACAATGCAATTAGCCAATCGCAAAAGCTGCAGTTTAGGATATACATTATCCAGTGCATCTGACTCAGGGTTTGCTTTTTTATTATTATTCCTTTATTAACTTGCTTGCAGAGAATGCAACATTTCAAAGCTTCTGCTGAGCTGTTTCAATGTCAGAGACCGTTTACAGAAAAGTTCTAGTAATTTCTTGTTGGAGTCATTTTAATTTTACTAACATTACTTTATTGATCTAACTTAACACATTCACAGCTGTGGTAGTGATCCAATATGTTTCAAACCTTCTACACAGTAAATACTGGAGCTTTAAAAATGATGGCAAAAAGATTTGTTTCCCAAATCTTTCAGCCCTATTATTCATTGAAATGAACTACCCAACCACAACATGGTAAACTCTGAAAAAGCCTCACTTTTAAGTAGTGAAGCCTCAACCTTAGGGAAGAAAACAGCATAACAGTGACAGCAAGAAGAATTCATGACATCTACTCTGTCACATCTCCAGTTACAGACAGTTTATTAACTGCTGAGACAACGTTTCTTGTTGAGGCCTAACTTGTCTTGATATCACTGTCACCATCACATCAGCTGTCCAGAATTAGACTCGGAGAGATGACTGAAGTGTGCAAGTACAAGATCTGCACTACAGGCATTTAGCACCGGTGGTTCACTCAAACACAGCTGAGGCTCTACTGAGAAGCACAGCAACTACAAAACCCATCAGATGTCAGACACATTTGCATCTAAGAAAGTTGAGCTGCGATGCTGCCCATTCAAAAGTTTAAATGTCTTGCACCAACTAAATACACAAGTAAGACTGCGACTGCAGACAACAGCAACTAGCATACGTCCTAAAACATGCATGACAGCTGAACCCAGTCTGAACAAGCCGTCCTCGGTCCCTACTGCTCAACAGACAGAGTAAATGAATCACAGTCATTCATGAGCAACATCGGATGCAGACATGCTCTCGGCGACCTTGGAGCTGAAGCTGCTACGGTTAGCTTAGCTTAGCATACTTAAAGCAAACCTCTGCGCTCATCATGCACGTTAGCTCGGAGGAAGCTAACACCAATAAGGCAGGTATTTTAGCCTACAGTAATTCACTTAGACTGTTATCAGTTGCACTCATGCACTGTTCTGTTAATATAGACGTTATATTAGTAAAGAAACAGGCCATACTCTCCGACGGCCCCGACGGTAAGTAAGGGAAATCCTCCGTCTGCATCTCGACGGCCATAATTCCTACACACGACCAGCGGCGTCCTGATGCGCATGCGCAGCAGATGAGCAGCCAGTGGGAGAAGGAGGGAAAATATGAAGAATTCCCACTCTGTTTGTGTTTTCATGTACGGACTAGCAGCACTGATGTAGTTCTACAGACGATCTTTGATACAGTCTGGTAGCTGATTTGTTCACGAATTAAAAGAAGGCCAAAAAGCACGTCTGCATTTTGTTCGTTTGTTGTATTTGTCGCCCACCTGCCATATGATAACATATAAATATAATATATAATAAGGATACATGTATCTTATGTTGTTATATTATATTAAGGATACAGTGATACTTGCTATAAATTTCCCATACATCTGGATTTTATTTACACTCAAAGTCAGAATAAAAACCAAAGGTTAGACATCCTGTTGCTGTCACGGCTTAGCAGCTACATCCTCTTAAGACTTACAGATTGGTGTAGAAAGCAGTGCACAAATGACTAATTTACAGCCCTGGCAGAGTTGGTTTTACATATGAGTGGATGAACACGTTTTTGAGAACTGATTTTAAGCAGTGTGTTTGTTGTGAATCTGATTCAGCCACTAGATGGAGACAAGCACCAGTTAATGGTACAGATACTCCTTGGAGAAAAGTGTTACTGTATCTGCACACTGAGTCATGACAGAATAATTCTTGAAACTGTTTCCAACAACAGAGCTGATGAACCGAAAACAGATCGTACACTACCTAATTTTATATAATCCTCCATGTCGTTGCATCCTGTTTCTTTGTATTTTGTCTCAAATGGCCCTGACCATGTCCATCGGCAGTTTCCGTAGTGTAGTGGTTATCACGTTCGCCTAACACGCGAAAGGTCCCCGGTTCGAGACCGGGCGGAAACATCGTTTTTCACCGTCTTACAATAACCCAACGTGGGGAAATTAATCTGCAGAATGCAGAAGACTCTGGAAGGGATAAAGTTGCTGAGCAGTTCCTGGCAAGTAAATGCTATAAGTACTGAGCCACACCCAGACAGTAAACTGATCTATTTTTATGCACCACTTTACTCAGAACTCAACACAAGCCAGGTGAGGCCACTTTCATTGATTATAGTGGAACATTTTAAACACTTTATAAACTGGCCAAATGTTTTGCATGTACATTTTTTGTCTAATCTGTATAATTCTGTTATTATAATTTAACTAAGGCAATCCATTGTTGAAGGCCGATGTTTTATCAACCCATCCATCCACCCAGGCCTCCTTCCTGCACAGACTTCTGACACTATACCTCCATTACAGTACTGTTTTCTCTTTATAGCTCCATAAGTGAAATAGTATATTTTTTAACACTTTCTTTATAAATGCTTGTATTTTTAGTTGCATTATAAATTTACTTTCATGTAGCCTAAAAGTCTACAATTTGTGAGATTATACTTGTGTTATATCTTTTATTATTATTATCTCTGGAACCATGTGAGATAAACATATTATGTTTGGTGTCGTTTTAATCACACATTCAGTGAGATTTCAGGTCTGTGATCATCGTAGACATTTGCCAATTGGATTTGCATGTTTAAGAAATGATCTTAAAGTAAGTCCTGAAAGTATCTGGCCTCTGGCCTCTCCTGGACAGTGAGATTCAAGACCACCCCGTAGGATGGACACAGACATTGTGCATTAATTTATCATCCAGAGCTGGCCTTACACAATGTGGAGCCCTAGGTTAGATCTTTTATGGCGGCCCCATCTGCCAGTGATTGGTGTGCTGTATCAAGTGGCGTGGACAATCTACACCTAAATGAGACATTCTGTCTAATATGCACCATGGAGTACTTTAAAGTGGGAGCAAAGTCACAGAACAATGGCAGGTAGCCATCAACCCCGCTACCCTTCTCACTCACGGTATCAAAGACATTCATAACCCTTAACTCCCATGGTGCGTTGCAGCACCAAACTGACATTCACACTTGGTTCTATTGAGTAACATAGTGTCCTATCTATTTAAAAAATGTAACAAACGAACGTGAACTAGTTCATTTTTAGGACTGTGAACTTAGTTCAGATTTTTAAAAGCGAACTATGAACATGAACTAGACAATTTTCACACATGTTGAACTGAACTTTGAGCTAGTTCTGTTCAAGCATGAACTGGCAAAACACTGGAGAGGATGCAGATAGGCAGGTCTAGGCAGCAAAGAGAAATAGAGAAGTTAGTAAAGGAAAGGAGGCAGTTCAGGAAGCAATGGAGGAAGGTGGCAGAAGAAGAAAAGGGAGGGAATTAATGTGTTGCAGGAGGAGCTGAGAAGCAGGCTAGCAGTACTCACAAGTACTAAGGACACCTTAGAGAGAAGAGAAAGAAGAAAGAATGTGCAGTGAGAAGGTAAGCATTTTCTAAGAACCCCTTTAATTATGTGAAGGGCTTGTTTAATCAAGAAAAAGGAGGGCAACTTAAGGCAGCAAAGTCAGATGTTGAAGAGTATTTGAGGTTGACGTGTTCAGATTCAGAGGAGAACAGGAACATAGGTCTTCCACCTGACATGCCACAATTGGGGGAAGTCGGGCAGGAGATGGATGTTAGCCCACCTAGATGGACAGAAGTTCTGGAGGTGGTCAGGTGTGCAAAGGCTTCGTCGGCCCCAGGGCCTAATGGAGTCTCCTACCAGGTCTATAAGAGTGCATCTGGCATCTTAAAGATATTGTGACGATATATGAGAATAGTTTGGGAGAAACAAAGTATCCCAAGAGCATGGCGCAGGGCAGGAGGTGTCTTCATCCCTAAGGAGAAGGAGTCATCGGACCTTAGCCAGTTTCAGATGATTTCTCTCCTCAATGTTGAGGGAAAGATTTTCTTTAGCATAGTCGCACAGAGGTTGACCAGCTACTTAGAGAGGAATGGTCTGATAGATATTACAGTGCAGAAGGCAGGGATACCAGGATTTGCAAGATGCTCAGAGCATACTAGCATGATTTGGCATCAGATTCAGACAGCTAAGAGGGAGAGGAGAGACTTGAATGTTGTGGTTTTAGATTTGGCTAATGCGTTCGGGTCGGTGCCACATAGCCTTATTTGGAGTTCCTGTCACTACTTTAAAGTGTCGGAGATAGTTACTTACCTGGTGAAAGCATATTTCCAGGACATTAGATTATGTGCAAGTATAGCAGATTCCACAACAGGCTGGCAAAGATTGGAGGTTGACATTATGGCAGGATGTACAGTTTCTCCGTTAGCTTTCACGGTGGCTATGGAGGTAATTATCAGGGCTTCCAAGTTGGTCGTAGGTGGGGAGAGACGACAGAATGGAATGCGTCTTCCACCAGTTAGGGCTTATATGGACGATATGACACTGCTAACTACAACAGTGCCATGTACAAAGAGGTTGTTAGACAGAATTAATCAGAATCTTAAATGGGCTAGTATGAAGATTAAGACTAGTAAGTCAAGGAGCATTTCAATATACAGAGGGAAAGTAAGTGATAGGAAGTTTTCTATCGATGGTGAGGAAATCCCAACTATTAGGGAGAAGTCAGTTAAGAGTCTAGGGAAGTGGTATAATGCGGACTTGAATGATGTTGAACAGGTTGTGCAGTTTAGAAAGGATGTTGCAGAAGGGCTGAATAGAATAGATAAAACAGGGCTCCCAGGAAAGTTGAGATTGTGTTGTTTGCAGTTTGGCTTGTATCCTAGATTATTGTGGCAATGTCAGTTTATGAAGTCCCATTATCAGTGACGGAGAGAATGGAAAGGTTAGTTAGCTCTTACATTAAGAAGTGGTTGGGTCCTCCCAGGTGTTTATGCAGAGTAGCTTTGTATGGGAAAGGGACGCTTCAGCTGCCAATATGTAGTTTAACAGAGGAGTATAAATGCACTAAGGTTAGGACAGAACTTTTGATCTGGAAGTAAGGACACATTAGTTAGCAAGGTGGTTCCAGATCCTACCGGGGGAGGAAGTGGAACCCAAGAGCAGAAATAGTAGGAAATGTTCAGTTTGGCCAGGGAGGCTTGGGGCTTGGCCCAGGCAAACCAGCGTGGAACAAAGCAGGTCCAAAGGAGAAAGAAAGCTGGTAGTGGAACAGATGTGTAGGCAAGAGGAACTGTTAAGGGGAGCAAAGGCAATTGTCAGGCCAAACAAGGACAGTGGCTGAACTGGGAAGGTAACAGATAACAGATCGTCTTTATTGTCATTGCACGTTTCAGAGCAACGAAATAGGTTTCAGTTGCATCCCGTCCAAGAAACATGAAAAAAGACAGTAACACAATCGGGGGGAGGACAGGAGCGGGAGAACTGTGGGTCACAACAAGAGCAGCACCCCATCTTACTTAGATGAAAAGGGAAAACAAGAGGCAAGAAGATGGGAAAAAAAGAAACTCCCAAACTAGACTTCTGTTAGAGGGGTCGGACAGTGTGGGATTGGAAAAAAAACACCTCAGCATACAGCAACATGAAAACTCAAAGACTTGCATGTGTGGGTTGGGGGAGGGTGTAGGGGAGGGGAGGTTTCACAGCACAAACACAGGGGCGCGCATGCAGCCACTCGGGCACAACGCATCACCCTCCATGCTGCACTATGTAGGGAGGGAGGAGGGACAGGGGCCAAGGAGGCATTGAGTTGTGGGTGGTGTGCGTGTTATATGTCTTCGTGTGTGTGTATATGTGTGAGCCCATGTCCTTTTTTCTTTTTTTTTGTCTGCATTTATACTCATTGTTCAACACCACACAATGGAGTCAACTTTAATGAGATTAATGCATATTTTAGTCTTGCAGCAAAATATATTAGTGAGCCCATGTCCTTTATCTCAAACTCAGTCTCAATCCAACTGTCTCTGATGACGTGGACACGGCCGTTGCCGTGGAGAGTTCTGATCCAGAAACAAAGTTCACAGTAGGAGGGGGTGGTGGGGAGATAAGGCCTGAGCATCTGCCTGCTTGACCTTCATGAGAGTGGAGAGGCCTTGGGAAGGCTGGTTATGTCTGAGAGCCAATGAATATAACAGTTGTTTTGGGTCAGTCTGACTCTGGAATTTTTATGTCTGCCTTTAAGTCTTTCTGAGTCTCCTGATGGCTTGCTTCGAATATATCTGAAATTAGTAGCCAGTTTTAGCCGAGCCGAGCTGACAACTTCTCCAAGTTGGCATCCATCCTGCGAAAGAGTTCAGGAATCGCATCCAGCTTGCGATTGAGCTCACTTATTGTTGGAGTCTGAGTGTTGACAGCCCTGCACATTCCCTCAGTCATGACGGGCAGCATCTCGAAAGCCAAAAGTGCTACCATCGCATTGTCAACAAAATTTTGTTGATTGCGTTGAGAGACCAGCTGATCCGATCCATGATTTTAGGTTTTGGAGAGAAATGGAGAGAGAGGCTCCAACTGATAGAGACAGCACAAGACAAGAGCAGAGCAGGGCAGATAGGGGCAGGGAGGGAGCAAGAGAGAAAGAGTCCGCCTTCGTTGCTGGCTCTCTTCTGGCTCTCAACAAAGAGAAGAGGTGTTGAGAAGAGGAAACTTAGTTGGAGGGACCTGTGGTGTATGGAGGAAAGGTCGGATTAAATTTGTGATGGGGCGACACAAAATTGTGATGGGGGCGACATACGATGTGTTGCCAACCCCCCAGAACCTAAGACTCTGGGTAAAGGGTGACCAATTGTGCCCGCTGTGTTCAGATACGGCCAGTTTAAAGCATATCTTGTCTGGTTGTAGAATTAGCTTATCACGAGGCCGGTATACATGGCGGCATAATCAGGTGCTGAGAAGCTTAGCTGCAGACATTGAAGAGAGAAGAAAGCAGGTGAATTCTGGAGGTTTCAGAAAGGAGAGGTTAGCTGTGCAGTTTGTTCAAGAAGAACAGAGGTGCTAAGTCAGGGAGGAGGCAGGGGTGTGGTCGCCTGGTAGGAGCTAGTGATTGGAAAAAGCAGATGGACGTGGGAGGAAAGTTAGTCGTTCTGTTATGTTATTTTATGATTTGTTATATTATTCCTTGATTCTACCATGATTGGATTTGCTATATTATTTACTCAGTTTGATCATCATTCGTCTAACCTTATGTGACCTTGAGGTCATAGACCAGGGGTGTCAAACTCCGGTCCTCAAGGGCCACTATCCTGAATGTTTTAGATGATTCCCTCTTCCGAAACACCTGATTCAAATGATCAGCTCATTATCAGGCTTCTGCAGAGCTTGATGATGAGCTGATCATTTGAATCAGGTGTGCTGGAAGAGGGAAACATCTAAAACATGCAGGATAGTGGCCTTCGAGGGCCGGAGTTTGACACCCCTGTCATAGACAGTCTGCACTCATTATCTTTGTTGCTGTGAGAATGGGAATAGCTGCACTCCCAGTTTCCGTCTTATCCAGTTCCCCTGGACAGTTCGCCATTGTTACGAATTAATTAAATGAAAAAGGGAGTACAGTGCTCGCAGTTCCAGTCTTATCTGTATTCAGTAGTTTCGATATTCAGCTAAGTTCTGCATGAGAGTGGCAAAATAGATGCACGCCTTAAAGACAACACACACACAGACACTTGTTTTAGCACATTTCAGTAAATCCACGTGAACAGTGGTTGGCGTGTTCACGTCAGAGATAACTGGCCAATGAGACTCAGTTGCGTCTAAGTCCAACCTGTGTACGGGGCAGGCCCAGCCCAAGAAGATAAATGTGAATTATACCCGCATATCGGGGCTCACTCTGATGGAGATCCTGCGAGAGCTTTGTCATTTTGAGACCAGCGCTGCCATACTTTACCTGTGACCTAAATAAATTCTCCATCTGTGAACTGAAAAGTCCTCTAGTTTGTTCTTGAGCTTCCAACAAAAGAACCAGGTTTAACAGTTCCCCAGGAAATAATTTGTACTAATCTGAGGTTGGACATTGTTTCGTCGTCTGTAAGTGAAAAGACTCTGTATTTCATTGAGCTTACAGTTCCTTGGGAAAATTCAGTGGAGGCAGCCTATGAGAGGAAGAGGACCAGATATGCTGACTTGAAGACAGAATCTGAGCAGAGCGGATGGAAGACCAGGGTTCGTCCAGTTGAAGTGGGGTGTAGAGGTTTTGTTGCAGGGTCAGCTGTTTCACTTTTGAAGGAGCTGGGAGTACCGGGGCAGAATTTGAGGAAGACAGTGAGGGAGATGTCAGATGAGGCTGCAAGATCTAGTCAGTGGATATGGATTAGGAGAAACAGTAGTAGTTGGGGAGTGAAGTAAAGGCAGTGAGGGAGGAGGAGGAGGCAGAGGACATGCCCAGTCCAGCAGGAGGAGAGGATACAGTCCAGACAGACACCTCTCCTCTGCTCTGCTTTACCCGCCCCATTTTCCCTCTCCTAGAGCCTCTGTAGCATCACAAAAGTGCTGTTCTAGCTTGTTTCTATCTCTTGCACTGGCTTCAGTACAGCCATCCCCATAGCCACTGTTGTGCATGAACGTGTTCAATAAACGGCGTTCACTGAGCGTGTTCATATTTTCGGTGAACGCTGAACTGAACGTATCAGTTTTCAAACAATGAACGTGAACGCGAATGCGAACGTGAATGTGAATGTGAACGCGAACGCGCTCACTCTCGCGACAATGAGCGGCACGCACCGTTCACGTTCACGTTCACGTTCACGTTCACGTTCATTTGAAAACTCTCATGAGAGAAAGCAGTTTTCAGGATTTAAGAGAGTTTATGGCAAACACTGATGACAGTCCAGCATGGCTAGTGCTGCAGCAAGTTTAGCAGAAGAGCTAGTGAAGTTTTATGAATAACAAATGAAGACACAGACAGCAAGAACCTCACATTTTTATGCAAACTGTGTCTGAACTGGTCTGAAAAAACAAGTATGAACGTCAGACCGACATTCGCACTTGGTTCTATTGAGTAACACAGTGTCCTATCTTTTTAAAAAATGTAACAAACAAACGTGAACTACTTCATTTTTAGGACTGTGAACTTAGTTCAGATTTTTTAAAAGTGAACTATGAACGTGAACTAGTTAATTTTCACATGTGTGAACTGAACTTTGAGCTAGTTCTGTTCAAGCATGAACTGGCAAAACACTGCCCATAGCTGACTGGACTGCACTAAGCTTTTCTTTGGCAGTAGTGCTGGACTTGAAGTAACCAACAATTTTGCAGGCCTGGACTCGAAGTGCCTCCAGCTCTGGGGTTTGTGCTAATGACTTCTTCACCACTAGGTTCAGTACGTGAGCAAAACAATAAATGTGTCGAATACCCAGCTGGTTGACACTTGCTACTATGTTGTGGGCCCCATCTGTGATCATGCCAGTGATTTTGTCTGTATGCCCCACTCTGCTATGATACCTCTAGTAGCATCAGCCATGTTGGCTGCTGTGCGTGACACAGAGAACTTTTGAACACCTAAAAGGACAGTGTTCAGTTTTAATGTGTCAGCAAAGTATGCATCCATATTAATGGATGTCCGCAGTAAGACTAACTGCTGTGGCCTGTTTCGCCTCAGCAATAGCCTTCTCTTTAGTCTTTTCGTAACACGCATCCATAATGGCCTTCAAGGCCTTTAAGTAGGGTCTAGGATGCTGACAAACTTTCCAAATCTCTATTCCTCTACCAGAGAAAATGGCTGGCCATCCTTTACGTCCATGTCCACCAAGGCCTCATCCAGTCTTTGTTTTCTGGACACTGTAAAGGAGATAAATTTCAGAATCTCTACATCATTGAAATTCATGTTAAGGTTTGAAATCTAATAATATTAATAATTATTATTATAATAATAATACTCACAGTCAGGATATCCAGCACTGACTTCAGTTGCATTTGCTTGCTGGCCATGATGGTCATCATGTTTAGCACGCAGGTGCCTCAACATGGATGAAGTGTTGTTATTATATGACAACTCCTGTGAGCACCACAAGAAACGCACCTGAATGAAAATAAATGTACTCTTAGTTCCCAAGGCCATGATGATAACATTTGAATATTAGAAGTCATATCTCACCTTGGTCGGTGTAGTCAAATTGAAACGCTCCCACACAGGGGATCACCTTTTTCCACTCGAAACACTCACCATAACTCGCTACAAACTCCTCTCTCAAAACCCACATCTTGGAGTGTCACTGAGGCATTATATGTAGAATAGTAAACCGCCAAAGTGTTCAAGTTGTCAAACCAACGACCAGTAAAACACTTTGTGAAGCACCCGTGACGTCCGAAGCTTTGGACGTCATCAGTCACGTGACAGTAATCGTTTGACTTCGACACTTCGATTCGACACACCGCGCTTCATTAGACTGACACAAGCTTCGGAGCTCCGGTATTGTTTTTGTTTGAATTTAATTTTTTAATTTGTTTGAATTAGCAGTTAGCATTAGCATTTAGCAGTTAGCTACATGGTAGCATTGGCACTGGTCACTACCTAGAATATATCCTAAACGGGCCTGGGTCAGTTGAACGCGGCAATGCTGTTTGAATTAGCAGTTAGCATTAGCATTTAGCAGTTAGCTAAATGGTAGCATTGGCACTGGTCACTACCTAGAATATATCCTAAACAGACCTGGGTCAGTTGAACGTGGCAGTGCTGGTTGGATTGTGTAGGAGCAGTGTGAACTGGCACTAGGGGGGGTGACTCTGGGACGCCAGAGTTCACCTCCTAGCCTCCTGGAGGTGTCGTGGGACTAAGTAGGTGAAACACGGTTGAAGGGAGGTTTCCACCTGATGACCCCCAGAGATGTGTTAGGAATCACTGCTCACTAGTAGGTATAGAGACAGATTAGGGATCCTAGGTCCTTCATTGAGTATGAATCCTTTTTTTTCAGCACAAGTGTCTTGTGTTTAAATTAACTTTGGTGTCGTTTTAATCACACATTTAGTGAGATTTCAGATCTGTGATCATCATAAACATTTATCAACTGGATTTGCATGTTTAAGAAATGATCTTAAAGTAAGTCCTGGAAGTATTTGGCCTTTGGCCTCTTCTGGACAATGAAATTCAAGACCACTCCCATAATGCATTGCAGTACAACAGTCCCGTACTTGCTACCACTTCTGCCATCACTACAATATTAAAACTAGCTATTACTACTAACTCTTAAAATGGAAAAGCTCACATTGATTCAAATGTAAAGCAATGCCCAGTTAATATTACTACAAAACAATGCTATTCGATTTTCTTTTGTAAGCGTACTGTAGCGATCACAGAGCCAGTCACAGACTGAACTGTCATGCTGCAACGCACCATGGGAGTTAAGGGTTATGAATGTCTTTGCCACCGTGAGTGAGAAGGGTAACGGGGTTGATGGCTACCTGCCGTTGTTCTGTGACTTTGCTCCCACTTAAAAGTACTCCATGGTGCGTATTAGACAGAATGTCTCATTTAGGTGTAGATTGTCCACGCCACTCAATACAGCACACCAATCATTGGCAGATGGGGCTGCCATAAAAGATCTAACCTAGGGCTCCACATTGTGTAAGGCCAGCTGTGGATGATAATTAATGCACAAGCATGTATTAACTAACACTACAAACAAACAATAAATAACAGCAAACAGTGAATGAATGAATAAACGCAGATAAGCTAATTAACTGTGATCGTCACTGGAAACAGTTGGTAGAAAGGTGGTGAATTTAGAATCACTTTAGAATTAGAAGCCAACTGTAATTTAGAAATTCACCCGTTTAGCAGAAGGAAAATGATACTTGCGTAGCCTTTGATGGAGGGAGAGGAAGACTGCAGGATGTCCAGCAGTGATGTTCTGCTGGAAGAGCTGGATCAGGAACGCAGAGACAAGGAGGCACTTTGGTGTAGTTGTGTTGTGAAAGTGTCTTCATCCCTAAGGAGGAGCAGTCTTGTGTCTTACTATACCTCATTTGTGTATAATTGCTGTCACTTAATCTTTATCTTGTCTTGACTTGTTGTTAAGTCATTTGTTTGTATTTTATGAGAGTTTAGTCTCAGCAGTCTTACGGTATTTTACATATATCAAACATGTTGAACGCATTTCCCTCCTTATAAATCAGCTTTACTTCCATGTTTAAGTGCTCTATTCTTTTTTCATTCATTTATTCATGCTTTTGATTAACTATTTTGTTAGGGTTTTTTTTTTGGTTGTACTTAATGTTAATGACTTATTTTATTTGTCTCAGTATTGATTCACTTTTTGATCTAGTATAGACAGCCATCTATTCTTTTTTTTTATTGCTGTTTGATGTGAAGTGTCATTTGTTGTATGTGCTGCAACACCATTGGAGAATTTTCCTTCATTTAAATGAATGAATGAATGAACGGAATGTCTTTGTTTGCACTTTACGCATTTTTTTTGCACTTTATAAACTACTGATCATTCACCAGCAGCAGGAATATGTATCGTTTCACATGTGTGTATGTACATCCACAGTATCTTCGTAGACATGCATGATACAAATCAACCAGACATCCACCCATAAAAAAGCTCCATAGTGCAGCTAGTGACCAAAAACTCCGCAGGGTGTTTTTAATGTGAACCACTTTGGACAAAAATTCTATCCTGCCTGATTTCTGTTGATTTTTTTTCTGAACCTCAGCTACACTCCTCATTTGATTCCACAGACAGAAGCCTGTTTTAAAATGAATCAGCGCCTAAACGACAACAGACAAGAATCATTATACCTGGTTGATGTTTAACTGGCAGCTTCTGAAAGTTTGATGTGGGACATATAAAAGCTCACTGAGTGGCCTCCTGCAGGGATTATACAGTTGACTTCTACCTCTCTTGTTGTCAAACAGCTGAAATGGCATTAAATGGTAAAACTGCAGTAGTGACTGGAGCAGCACAGGGGATTGGAAGAGCAATAACGGAGATACTTGTGCAAAATGGTGCCAAGGTAAAGTATGTTTGGCAGTCTGTGTACAGGTTAGTCGAGTACTTATCTGCATTAACTCAAGTTATTTTACGGCCTATGATATAGAAGTGATATCGTATATCTTTAAGCAGAGTCTGTATTAAGCCCAAAGCTGCACTGACACAACGTACAACCAGTTATAAAGTGTCAATAAATGTTAATAAATGCAGACAACAGTGCTGCAATTTAACCTGCAGACATTCTAAATAAGCAATATGAAAAGTATGGAGATGTTCAAGCATCTATAGCTCTTTGACGGACTTTCACCTGTACAGGTAGCCCTCCTGGATGTGAATGAAACGGAGGGGAACGCTTTGAAGAAAGCTCTCGACAAACAGTACGGACAGGAGAGAACTGTGTTCATAAAGTGTAATGTTCAGTCAGAGGAGCAGATCAAAGGTATCACACACACACACACACACACACACACACACACACACTCATTTATATAACAGTATGAAAAACTGCCAGAGCTCTGTGGAAGCTGTAATGCTAAAGGGGCATTCAAAGAGGGTGAAAACTTTGACTGATTTGAAACCAATAAACCTGGAGTGGGTGGTTACTGTGTTTTCCTGTGTTTCAACTTCTGTTTGTTAAATCTGCTGCTTCTCTCCTGCTCTTTGTGTTCAAATATGCTGCATTTTAATTCAGTTGGATTCCCAATAGCTATTCTCATTTACATTTTTTTTGGTGGAAGGAAACAAAACAAGTTGCTCCCTATGTCATACAGTAATGACTAAAACACAGCCTATTAAGACTACATGTTAACCAGCAGTCACTTCAGAGCCATTTCCAAGTTGCTGCTTTGCACAACTAAACTACTGATTCTATAATCATAATGTTGTCTGACGAATGCACCAAACATGAGTTAAAACAATGACTCTTCAATAAAATAAATATTTTCCTTGTCAAATAATCTCTCAGAGAACATTGTAAGAGATAGAAAGTCCTGATCATGCAGATGCTAAATCAGACACAGAGAGAGTCTTCTTCCTGAAGGGGGCGGGGCAGCAGCACCTCAGCTGTAATTAAAGCTACAGACACTAAGACACAATATGGGACCTTTAAGGTTAAGGGAAGGTTGTGGTTGTTTTAAATAAAATAAAGGTTAGCAAAAGAAAAATATTATGTTAACTGATGTTATTTGTAGAGAATATGAAACAGTAATTAATCGATCAAATCACTCGGGAATGAGGATATAACCTTGTAAGTGGGACTGAGATGAATTCAAAAGAAAAACACAGCCAAGTCTCATCCTTTTGTGGCATCACTTGTATAAAACACTTTGGCTTCAACCTGGCACTTTTACTTTCCTGTGAGCATTTCAACTTGTATGTGAAATGAAAAACTAACAGTGTTATTTTCTACTTTCAAGCTGCCCTTCAGAGCACAGCAGAAACCTTCGGAGGGATAGACATTGTGTGCAACAACGCCGGCATCTTGAATGAAGACGACTGGGAGAAAACCATCTCCATAAACCTCGTAAGAATTTATAGAGTCACTTAATCAAGGTTAATATTATTAACAGCTGACGGATCTCTAAGTCTTTACATTCCCAAATCAGCCCAGGATGTGATGTTATCTCAGCACTTATTCAATGGAAGGCACAAAGAGACATGTACATTTCCATCCTGTGATGTAGGTGGGTGTTATCAAGGTGGCCTATTTGGCTCTGGACCACATGAACAAGCTGACTGGAGGTCGGGGTGGAGTCATGGTCAACACAGCATCTATGGCAGGTACAGACCAGGTGGTATTTCTTTAACAGAAATGGTAGGTACAAATTAGAAGGAAAAGGAGATAATCTAGAGAGGGACCTAGTTCATCAGTAATAATAAAACGCTGACCCTGATGTCACTGATAAAACCTGCATCCCACAGGTCTCGGCCCATTTGTGAGCTGTCCTGTCTATTCAGCCACGAAGCACGGCGTGATGGGCTTCACTCGAACCATGGCAGTAAGGACATGATGCAGATTAATGATAACAGAAATAAAGACACAAATAACCACTTGACTTTTTTTACATGTTTTGCTTGTTTTAACTTGCGCTGAAGTGTGTCTCTGTGTGGCTTTTATAGCTGACCTCCGCCGCCTCTGACTACGGTGTTCGCTTCAACGCAGTTTGCCCTGGCTTTGTCCGAACTGACCTCCAATCCAACATTCCAGTCAGCTTGGGACGATTCTCCCACCTGGCTGATTTTACCAAGGAAGCTGAAAACACAATTGGGATAATGGAGTGAGTCTTTGCTTGTTAAAACAGATCGTTGTCTTTTTTTAATGTTAAAATTTCAATCCTTATTCTTAAGCCCATTTGTGAATGTACAATAATTATCTCCCTATGTATAGCAGCTTTTATTGCATTTTTTTTGATATGGGCTTTTTTTTTGTCAATTTCAGACATGCTGTAAGTGGGTGGATGGACAGTTTTTACAACACAGTTATCTAAAAGTATTTAATATATCAAGTATAAATTTTACAGATATCTTTGTGAGTAATGATATGTTATAATGTAATTTTTTTCCAGGCAAATCAGAGATCGTCGAGCAGAAATTGTTCAAAAAAAATGTTATGATTTGAAATGGAACAATCCAGTTGTAATGCAAAACTAGATGAAATTGCTGACAGGCTTATTCTGTCAAACCGCTCTTTATTTCTGTTTTTGTTTCAGTCCATCTGTGGTTGCTGAGTCAGTCCTCGAGCTGGTGACGGACGAGACGAAGAATGGAGAAGCCATCTTGATCAAAACTGGTCTGAAAAAATACGTGACTTTTCCCACAGTGTTGTAGAAGCTCCTGGAAATGAGAAACCACTACACCATCATACAGTGAACCAGGACCAAGGAGCAGAACCAAGGAGCAGAACCAATCCCCTGCATGAACCCTACAGTACAAACCTGGCTGCAGTGTTTCTCTTTATTGATTCAATATGAAATAAACCATCACATTCAGAACATACTTAAGACTTGTGTTCTCAAGCTTCAGTTGTCTGTGTATTTATTGTTTTTGTGCAGATGGACTTCAGACAGTGATAGAGAGACAAAATCAATTAAAGTCATATGAGCTACTGGAATTTGATTTGTTTACTTTCCAGAGTTCATAGGTTTTTTCCAGTGAGTTGTTAATCAGATTAGAAAGAGGCAGCAAAGACAAATACAGCATTATCCTGGAGGCACCTGGACTATATTACTCTAATGTAGTGCAGGTTTCTCAGTCCAGCCCATAGGCTGTATATACTTCTTATACAGTCTATGGTCTAGACCTGCAGTTTTATTCATTTGGGCTCCTGATCGTTGAGCAACATAGCAGCATTACATCTCTTCTTACAAAGCTGAAAATATTCAGGTTTTTGATGACATCTTTGGAAACGTGTTTACTCAGTTACTCAGTTACATGTTCTTAAGGTCATAGTTAAAGGTGCTGCTGCACAGGATGACATAATAGTAATAATAACTTTTATATAATAGTGTATAATGCAATAACGATTTATACTGCATTTTAAAAAACAAACGTTTACGTGCTTTGACAGACGGAGCAAAAGCAGGATACACAGAAGACAAAAGTCAGGCACTGAGGCCAAACAAACCAAGATAAAATGAAGGTGAAATTACAATAGAATCAAAACAAGAAGACTAAAGATGCAACAGTACAACGTCAGTATCAATAGGCATAAATAAAGCAATAAAAGAAAACCTTAATAAGCAACAGAAAGGTGTCATCACATAAAACCAAATCTATAAAAATGGGGGTTAAAATGTGATTTAAAAGAAGTCACTGAATTTGCAGCCTTATCTCCTCATGCAGGCTGTTTCAAAGACTAGACAACTTTTTTGATCTGTGAGACTTAGTTCTGAACCAAATAGTGCTCCAAATTTCAAGACAAAACAAGCTTCACATTAGCAGACTTGAGACCAAGGCTGCTCTAGTGAGGCTGGTGCAGTTTTTATTTTTAAAAAATTAACAATATGTTTTCTAAATTTGGAGCTACTGAGTTGAAGACATGGCGTGCCATCCAACAGCTGACATTACTGAAACCATCTAAATCAGCAGCTAGACTTCAGTGGAAGGTATATTTCTGTGTCATCTGCATAGCTATACAGATTGTGAGGGACCAAGCTGCAAAGCAAGAGGACTCACAAGTGAATTCAAAAGCAGGGTTTTTATTTTACCTACAAAAAATGACAAAATTACAACAACCAATACCAAATTGGGGCACATAAAAGAGGTCAAAGGAACAGAAATTAACTCAGACTAAAGGCAACAAAATAACAGAGCAAATCAACTGCAATGATCAAACAAACTCATAACAGACCTGAAAACACACACACACACACACACACACATATATATATATATAAATGCTGGCTGATCAGACCAGTTATACACAGGAGGGGAAACATAAAACAGCTACAGCTAAACTAACAACAAAAAGAACAATCAAGTAATATTTACATCAATTAATCCGGTCCACCCCTTCAAGTGGCAGGCAGACATTTGGTGTGGTCTGATTGGCAGCTCTGGTATACAAGCCTGGAGATTAGTGACTTAAAACAATGCTGAACATACAAAAGTTAACTAAATGTGCCGCGAATAGGACTTAAATACTCCAACAAAGGTTGAATAAACGAGTGTGTTGTTTGAAATGATGAATTATGCATATTATTTATGGGTTTTTGTATATGCAATACGGGTGTAAAGTGTTTCAACCCTAAGTGTTTACTGGGGTTACAGACATTCATGGTCAACACAGGGATCATTGGAAACTCAACTTTCCTCATTGTCAAAACATATAATTTAACTCCTGGACAAACTGTGGCGGGACTATTGGCTGTTGGAAAGCTAAATCAAAACCGCATTTCAGACTATTGTGTAAAGGCGTCTCTGTCTATTTTGTCTCTAGAAAACTGCTCCAAGTCTAGTTAATTTTGCAACTGGTAAATTCAAGTTTAATACTCTAAATTAACCGACCCTAAAGGATGGATGCATTTGCCAGTTAAATAGTGGCACCCAATGGTCAACACACAACACTGCAGTTTTGTATTTTTGCACAGTAATCCGTCAACTGTCCTACATTTAGTTTGCCCAGTATCACTCAAATATATGTAGATCCAAATGTTTGCACACATGTGAGCACATTTACTGTTAGCACAAGTGTTGATTGTTATTTAGCAGTTCTTTAACTACGAAATTCAGAAAAAACAGTAAAGAAGCAAAGAGGATGTCTTGGTGGACAACATCTCGACAACTCCGGAAGATATTTAGGTTGAAACACAATTTTATTTTGTACATGAAAGGACTGAGGAACACTGATTGCAGGATTCAGTCCGAGGGATAAATTCTGCTGAGAGCTACTGGGTGAATGATGGAAATGTCACGTATTGCTTTCCTTTCTCGAACACCAGGAGAGCTTCTCCATTTTTGGTCTCATCCGTCACCAGCTCAAGGAGGCAGTCGGCTACGTCAGAGACACTGAATGAAAGAAGTACATCCGTGAACATGCATGAACACGTACCATAGGACAGAATGTAGAAGTTGTGAGGCTCAGTTATGACTTTAGCAAAAGGACACGTGTGAAAACTCACTTCATTATCCCAATCTTGTCTATGAGCTGCTGGCTCATGTCAGCCAGGTGGGAAAACTGCCCCAGTCTGGATGTGATGTTGGACATGAGGTTCGTTTGGACAAAACCTGGACAAAGAACGTTGATCCGTATGCCGTAGCCTGATGCTACAGAGGCAACCTGGTAAAGAAATGAACCCAATTAGGCTTCTTACTCTGCTACATTTACATATACTGGTTTTACAGCTGCCTTAATTCTTTTGTGCTCAACAAAAGTGTAACAATACAGCCCTGACATCTCCTGAATGAGTGGCTGTTGCTAACTTGTTAGCAGCGTTGCTTGTTCACAAATCTTGCAGAGGCCTTAACAATAACCTCATTAGGCTGCACGGTGGCTTGGTTGTTAGCACTGTCGCCTCACAGCTAGAAGATCCCCGGTTTGTGTCCCAGTTAGGATGCCTGGGATCTTTTCTGTGTGTTTATGCATGTTCTCTCTGTGCAGTGTGGTTTTCATCAGGTTCTCCGGCTTCCTCCCACAGTCCAAAGACATGCTGAGGTTAATTGATGATTCTAAATTGTCCTTAGGTGTGAATGAGAATGTGCTTGGTTGTCTGTCTCTATATGTAGTCCTGTGATAGACTGGCGACCTGTCCAGGGTGTCCCCTGCCTTCACCCTGAGTCGGCTGGGATAGGCTCCAGCACCCCTGTGACCCTACAGAGGATTAAGCGGTGTATGATGGATGGTTTTCTGAGTAGCGTGTGGTGGAGCCTGCTACTCGCAACAAATATTGCTGTAACAGTTATTTTCAATGTTGATTAATTCCCGATTAACTGATTAGCTGTTTGGTCAATAAAGTGTCACAAAATGGTGAAAAATGTTGATCACCGTTTTCCAAAGGCCAAGATGACATCCTCAAATATCCTGCTTTGTCGGCAATCTAAAGATATTGAGTTTACTGTCATAGAGGAGGAAAGAAGCCAGACAGTATATCAATTTAACAAGCTGGAGTCGAAGAAATTGTTTAAATTTTATTTTTCATAAGAATTGCCCAAATCAATGAACTATTAAAAAAGTTAATTGTCTTTTTCTCGCCTTCTCTGCTCAGATGTCTGGTGGGAAAGACTAAGATACAAGGAGAGAAGTTAAGAAAAGGAATCAAGGATGCGCAAGGACTGAGAAGAGGAGTGTGACTTAACCGTACAATCCAAACCTATAAACTAGGAGAAGAAGTTCATATGGACGAGCATAGGTTAGCTTCATCCTAAACATGTCTGGACTCAGAAACGTCCTGTATCATTTGCATGACTATCCAGACCTGTTCAACACTTTATTCTTCACAGGTGCATGAAAAACAATTGAACTCTCTGGGGCGGCTCTGAAGTCAAAATGAGTCTACAGTGAATAAAAATTGTGACAAGAGCAACAATGCCTAGAAACTGATGGAATTTAAAGGGTTAATTCACTTGTAGTTTTAATCATTTCTGATTGAAATGATTGAAACTACAGTTAGTTCAAACTGTTGTGAAATAATGTTCCCTTAATCCTCCTGGACTTTGTCAGAAGGAATCTTTTCTTACCGCCATGGCTCTCGTGAAGCCGACCACTCCGTTCTTGGTGGCTGTGTAGACAGGACAGCTCGGCAGAGGACCGATACCTGGAGAATGTGAGTTGTAACAGTCAGGGTGAGGGTTCAGATTTAGAGATTTCCTGGCCTCCAAAATTCCTGTCTACGCTGCTTCCAGTTTTCATGTTCTGTTTAGTATGCGGTCTAGACCTGATGGCATTTCTTACACTTCCCATCATTGTGCTGTGACTGTTACACATGGAAGTCTTCCTATTGTTTTGCAGAAATTGTGCCAGGAAATTGCTAAAAGGCCACGATAGTGATCATTTGTAGTACATTAAATTAATAATAATGATGAATTCTCTACAAAAATAGTGTTACTTCATGCTGTATTGGATATAGCTTATATACTAAAAGTAAATAAGTATTTTTTCAAATTATGACTGCTTCAAAGTGTAGTTATTAATTCAACTCAGTGTTTGCACATTTATTTTCCATACTCAGCTGCATGTGTCTAAAAATCACTGTGTGTCTATGAAAAAAGTTGCTGATTTTATGGGACTAAAATAATGACCAAAACTGCCTGACCAACATTCCAAATAATAATAATGTCATCAGAAATGCTTTTCCTACTATATCCGCTAACTCTCTTCAGACTCATCCCTTTAAAGGTGCAGGGAGAAAACATGAGGTCACAGATGCAATACACATTTTTAAATTCACAAAACCAACTCTCTACAATGTGTTTCTAAACTGATGCAAGGAATCCTGTTCGTGGGCTTTACCTGCCATAGATGCCGTGTTGATGATGACCCCTCCTCGACCTCCATGCAACTTGCTCATGTGCTCCAGAGCCAAGTACGTCCCCCTGATAACACCCATCTGCAACACAGTTTTTGTTTTGATGTAAATTTTTTTACAGCCAAAAACACTTCTTCTTCTGTCCATGAATATTTGCAGTCATTTTGGCACCTAGTGTTGTAAAAAGAAACAGGAAGCATAATGCAACCTGAACCTGCTAAATTTAACTGTTAGGTTTCAATCTTCCTGCTTGTGGCAGAAGTTCAGGAATTTCTGAGACGCTGCAAAAACACTGATCGGCCACAACATTAAAACCACCTGCCTTAATAATCTGTAGGTCCACATTCTACAACCAGAACAGCTGTGACGTGTAGAGGCCTGGACTCCACAGAGCTCTGAAGGTGTCCTGTATCAGGCACCAAGACATTAGAGCAGCAGATCCTTTAAGTCCTGAAAGTTGGATCAGGCTTGTTTCTAGATTCTCAATCAGACTGAGATCTTGGGAATTTGAAGGCCAAGTCAACATCATAAAATCTTTGTCATGTTCTTCAAAGCATTCCTGAACAATATTTTACAATGTGGCACTGAGCATTATGCTGCTGAAAGGGGCCATCAGGGAGTACAGCTGCCATGAAGGGGTGGACGTAGTGTGTAGCAATGTTCAGCTAGATGTTATATGTCGAGTAACAGCTACATGAATGTCAGACCCAAGATTCCTCCGCAGAACACTGCACAGAGCATCACCCTTCTTCTGTTGGCTATCTATTCTCCACGTAAACAGCACAAACACATCCAGTAGTCCACATGATGTAAAAGGATTGCTTTATGGTCCAGTTCTAACGCTAACATGCCCAACGTAGGCTCTGTTAACAGTGGACAGGGATCAGCATGGGCACTCTGACTGTTCTGTATCTGCACAACTTTCTATCATAGCAGCAGGGAGGTTTTCAGCAGTTTGAGCTACAGCAGTTCTTCTGTGGCATCAGACCACACAGGCCAGCCTTTGCTCCCTACATGCATCAATCTTCCCATCCCACCACCAGGGATGCCCTAGTAAAGTTTTTTATCTTTGCTCCTGAGCCAAGTCTTTCAATATTCAGTATCTGCCAATACCATTTTCTAAATAACACACACTTCAACTATCGTAGATTAGCTGTAATACCTGATTGCACCACCAGGTGAAGCCTCTTACCGTACATTACTGTAGCTATCTGAGAAGGCAGTAAGCAGAGACCATTCTGGGTGTTTAACTAGTAAAAGAGCACCATGACGAGGTTTTCTCCAAGGCTTAATGACTTCAGGCCTGTGCACTGACATGTAGTCAAGATAAAATATATCTGAATAATAATCTTGTAGTTCAGTGGTATAGTTCATAGTGCTAGCTTCATATACCTGTGACACAATGGAAGCAAACAAAGGACTGGGCTTAGTTTTCTACAGGTACCTATTAGTTAAAATTGCTGTGGTTGGCCCAAATCCCACTTGAAGGATTAGGCTTGGTACATCCCGATCCACAACCCTGGTTCACCACTTGTTCCTCCTTGGACCAATTTAGGATGATACTAACAACTGCATATCAAGAACACCCCACAAAAACTGCTGTTTTAGAGATTCTCTGACCAGCGTTTGGTCTCCCAGATTCTTAGGCTGCACATATTTCTTGCTTCCAACACAAAAACTTTAATAACTCACTGTTCTATGCTGTCAATTTATCCCACCTCTTAGCAGGTGCCATTGTAATGAGATCTGTTATTCACTTTGGCTGTCAGTGCTTTAATGTTGTGGCTGATCACTGTATAATGTGCTGTGTAGTATTCCTGGAGGGAATGTAGCAGCTGAGAGCAGGCGAGTGTTTCTCCTTCTGCTTCTTACAAGGTTTATGGAGACAGTTTTCTCCCACGTGCTCTCATCCAAGATGCCAGCATTGTTGCAAAGGATGTCAATTCCTCCGAAGGTCTCTGCAGTTTTCTGAAAGGCAGCTTGAGAGAAGAAAATACGAGCTAGCAGTTATCTTTTAATTTCACAACCAAACTGACATCTTCCTTCCAGTTTTGCAATCTAACATCATTCACCACAAAGCTGCAGTGATTACTCAATTAATCAGACTTTTTTTTAGTGAAAATGGCCCAAACTCCACTTTTTCCAGCTTCTCAAATATGACTACTTGCTGTTTTTTTCACTCTCCTGATAATAAACTTTATATCTTTGCAGTTTTAACTGTTCGTGAGAGGAAACAAGACATTTGAAAACCATTAGCAGTGTGTTGCAGGGTGTTTTTCTTCTCTCTATTGTTCATTAAAACCACCTCAGACCACTTAATTATTTCCACTCTCCCTCTTCCACTATAATCAGAGTAACTGTACACCTCACAGTTACAATTTCACAGGGTGAGGTCTCATTCTGGGAATAAATGCTACCTGATAGGATTAGTTCAAGACAGAATGTCTCTGAGTTTGGGGACTTCCTGGTGACTGATGAACATCTGCTGACTAGAACAAAAAACATTCCTTTAAGACATGGTGGGATTGATTAGCATCTTGTGTTTCTGGCATGTTTATTTCAGTCCAGCTGTTCTCTTCTCCTCAGTACCTCCTCCATTTCCACACTTTGTTTTTGCAGTGTGAGTGCATTACCTTTGATCTGCTCCTCTGTTTCAACATTACAGCTCAGGAACAAAGTTTTCTCTGGCCCGTACTGTTTGTTCAGCTCTTCCATTAAACTCTCCCCTGCAGTTTGATTAACATCCAGGAGGGCTACCTGGACATGTGAAGGTCAGATCAGACAATGAGTTGCCAATTTATTAAGTACACGCACCTAATAAATGCAGCCTTATACATCAGTCCCTCTAGTTTCATAAAGATTGATTGCCATTTAACTGACAAGCAATTGAAAATCAATTGTCTTACTCATTCTCTCAAATACCATTTAATGAATGCATTGAAAGTGCTGTCATGCTCTGAATAGTTTCCCCTTTATCCAAAAGCAAGTCTCTGCACGTCTACCATAGCGTGGGAGGAGAATCTGAGCCAGACATATTATATAATCCTACAGATTTTGACCTCACGTAGTCATTATCAGGGCTTCGACTGCAAAAACAAACCTTTACTATCTATAGATAAAACATCTGTGTGTACTTTCTACATACTGCATTGTATTTTTGCAGCATGAAGTGTAAATTAATGTATTTTTGTTGCAATTAAGGCCTTGATTTCACCCCCCATGGAAGCTGAATATAAATATACATATTGCCGAAGCATTCATCGACTTTATTAGGAAAAAAGAACATCTGAGTGCAGTGACAGTATCTTAAGTGACTGTAATGTAAAGACACCTCTATAGAGGGTGGTAAAGACCCTCTATCGGGGTGAATCAGTACTGGGTCACCAGTATTCACTGGTACTGATTCACCAGTCACTGGTGAATCAGTACTCCTGACTGTAACTACATCATGAAAACAGAAGAAAACTCCAAGCAACTGAGTGAAGAATTTTTTGAAAAGCACAAGTCTGACAATGGATACAAGAAATTTTCCAAATCACTGGATATCCCTGGGAGTACAGTTAAATTCCCCATTAAGAAGGAAAATGGCACATCTATAAATCTACCTAGAGCAGGTCGTCCTCAAAATCTGAGTGACTGTGCCAGAAAGAGACTACTGACCAAGGCCACCAAGACACACATGACTCACTGAAAGAGTTACAAGCTTCAGCAGCTGAAATGAAACAGACCGTGCCGACAACAACAACTGTTGGCTGTTTGTCACCAGTCAAAGAGAAAGTCACTGTGGAAAAACTCCAAACTAGAGCTGAACCAAGACATGCAGGAGAAATAAAGTCAACGGGAAGAAGGTTCTTTGGATTGATGACACTGAAATTGAGCTTTTTGTTCATCAACCTCAGCTCTATGTTTGGCAGACACCAATCACTGTCTATCATCACATTCACAGCATCCACACTGTGAAGCATGGTGGTGGTAGTATCATGACGTGAAGCATGGTGGCGGCAGCATTATAATGTGTGGAGAATTCTTGGCAGCAGGTCTGGGAAGGGTTGTAAAGGTAGAGGGTAAAATGAATGCAGCAAAGTATAGTGAAATCATAAAGGAAAACCTGATGTTATATTCAAGAGAACTGAGACTTGGGAGAAGATTTGTTTTCCAGCAAGACAATAGCATAAAGCGTACAGCCAAAGCGACACAGAAATGGTTCAAAGACAGCTGAGTGAAGGCTTTGCGTCCAAAACAGACACCAAACCTCAATCCAACTAAGAATCTGTGACTTGAATTTAAAAGGGATCTTCACCCACAATCCCCATGCGATCTGACAGAGCTTGAGCAGTTTTGCTGAGATGTGGAAGGCTGATCTAGACTTATCCAAACAGGCTCAATGCTGCAACTGCCGCCAAAGGTGAATCTACTAAATACGGACCTGAAGGAGGCAAATACTTATGCAATCACTTATTCTCTTTTTGATGTTTTTAAGTACCTGACATTACCTTGCAGAAATCTGTTTTCACTTTGACATGAAAGAGTCTTTCTTTGTAAATGTTTGTTGAAGTTCAATAAAAGAGAGAACTTCCATGGGGGTTGAATACTTTTCTACAGACTCTGTAGCTTGCAGGTTACAGATCTGCAGAAGTGAAGTACATTAGTGAAACAGAAGAAATCTTCACCTCAAAAATGCCTGCTTTGACTATGTGTTAAGTTATCTTCACCTCTCACTACAGATGTAATGGACTTCTATTGTGACACTGCCTGATTTCCAGAACCCCCCTTTTCTCGCTTTTTAACACAGAAAACTGTTGTTTAATCACAAGTCCAACTACCTGTAACTCTTCACGGATACAAAATGAGCCCATAAAACCCAGAATATGACATAAACAGCAGATCTGTGCTTCAACTCTCTACCTGAGCACCGTTTTTCAGGAGGATCTCCGCCATTGCTTTTCCTATTCCCATCGCGGCGCCGGTCACCACTGCGATTTTACCGTTTAACGCCATTTCTAAGAACAAAGAGGAGGCTCAGGATGCCCGCAAGGAACAGAAAGTGTTGAATCCAGATGTGTTTGTTGCTGACACCGCCCATCTGGAGGACGGCATCGGGTTGAGACAGAGGGGCGAGGCTTCAGGTCTAATAACATGTTACTTTATGGAAGCAAAGGCGATATTACAGCAAGTTACTGCAACTCCAAGAGGAACCAAGGCCATTCAATGTGTACTGAACCTGAAGGAAGTGAACTGATCCTACTTCCTCAAATCGGCGCACACACTGATTTGAGAAATGGAAAGTTTGAGAACAAAATACCACCTGTTAATCTTAAACGAAAGCTCATTTGTGGATTATTTGTATGCCGAATTTTAGAGTTTCAACCCACAGTTTTAGTGACATCCTAGTTGTTTCTCTAAACTGTTTCTGTTTCTGTAAATCTGCATAACAGCGTAAAACTTCCGTATTTTAAAATGGAGTTTGGAGCGATGGCACCAAGGTCAAAAGTTTCCTTTCTGAAAGTCTTTTTCTGGAGCCTGAATCCAGGTGCATGTGGCCACTAGATGGAGGCAGAGAGCCGGAGGACTTGATGGCTCATACCTACGAGATACACTGATCAGCAACAACATCATGACCACTGACAGGTGAAGTGAATAACATTGATCATATTAGTACTATGTGACGTTCTGCTGGAAAACCTTGGATTTTGACATCTGTGTTGATGAGACTTAGACACTCAAATAAACATTGTCCCACAACAAACACACTCCATCATGCAAATGGAAATCCCAAATGTCTCTGGCCTACCCCCTGCAGGAAAATGCACCCCACCACATGGAAACAACATCAAACAATCAGGAACATGTTGAGGAACATGACAATGACCCAACATGTTGATTTGACCTCCAAACTTCCTACACCC
Source organism: Dascyllus trimaculatus (assembly GCA_024666655.1). Taxonomy (NCBI): domain Eukaryota; kingdom Metazoa; phylum Chordata; class Actinopteri; family Pomacentridae; genus Dascyllus; species Dascyllus trimaculatus. The sequence continues at coordinate 26,579,818 of CM045459.1, read as the reverse complement.
CATTGTGATCAAGCATCAGCAGGATGCAGCGGAATAAGTTTGATTAACAGAGGCTCCACTGCACAAGCCAGAGTACCCAAAGGATCCGGTGCCAACGTCCTGGTTCCAGACCCCATAGGACACCCTGAGAGGTCCTCTTGTCCATGTCCAATGGTTCAGAGCATTTTTGACCACATGAGGGGGACCAACACAATATTAGACAGGGGGTCATAATGTTACGCCGGACCAATGTACAGTTCAGCTAAAATATATATTTATGCCAAATGCTGATTTACAGTGAAATTTTATTAGGCCAGTGGGTTTCTTCCTTCTGGAAAGGACATGAACAAGAAAACGATGGTAAGAAACTGTGCTAGAGACACTAACGAAGAATTTTCACTAAAATGCCACATCCAAAATTATTTACAATAATAATTATTATTTCATATTTTGTAATATTCAGTTATTTCACAGTAATCATTGCCAACACCTTTTTCTGCCACCATAATAATCAAACAATTTTTCTTGTCTCCACTGGGATTTTGGACCACTCCTCTTTTGTGATGATCTTCAAGTCTTTGAGGTTGGAAGGTTTTTTCCCTCCACAGATTCTCAGTGGGATTCAGGTCTGGGCTTTAACTGGGCCACCCCAACATGTTGATATCATTTCATTTTAACTTTTTCTCAACCACTTGGGATGTGTATTTTGGATCATTGTCTTGTTGGAAGTTAAGATGATTGAAGCACGGTTACCCGGCCTACTTTCATGAAAAACGCGTCCAAAGCCATCCGAAGTGTCATATTCTCACCATCACTTCTGACTGAGGGGACGGTATTCTTTGGAGTTGAATGGTTTTCCTTTTTTCATTGAACAAAAGCTAAGTCACTGTGTCCGAACAACTCCATTTTTGTCTTATTTTACCACATAACTGATGACCACACACTTTGTCACCTGAGCTTTTACGTGCCTGTCTTGGAGAAATGAGGTCCTCCTAGGTTCCTGGTTCAGTGTCTGCTGGATTGTCTGCTGAGATGTTGCTACCAGAACTGTCCACATTCATCAGGAGAGTCTTCCTGGTGATCCTTGGATTCCTCTTTGCGTCACATACTACCATTCTTGCCAGTGCAGGGGTCGTATTTTGACTTCCTAACCTCGACCTTTGAGATGTTTCACAGTGTGGAACTCCTTGTGCTTTTTGATTCTCCTTTGCACTGTGTACTCTGGCACTTGGAAACACTTGGATATGACTTTATCCTTTTTCAGTGTTGTGCGCAGCTGTAATGCACAACTCTCTCTCTCTCTGAGTGATGAACTTTATTAGCAGCTCACTAAGCTCTTTGGTTTCAGTGACGACTTGCAATGGACTGTTAATGGACTAAAGAAGAACCAGAAAGGTTTTATTGTCCAATAGGTTTTCACATACAAGGAATTTGACTGTTCCAGTGCATAATGGTAAACAGTAATGCATAGATAAAGAAAACTAATTTCCTGAAACAGTTGCACCAATTTTGAGGAGTATGACTCACTTAGACTTTGACATTTTTACTGATAAAGTTAAAAAAGAACATAGAAAAAGTCCAAATTCATCATCAACACCATCTTTTCTTACTGGTTTATGTCATTACCAGCCAGAAGAGACCTGTTGTTTAAATGCAAATTCACTATAAATCAATATTTGGCATTAGTATGAATAATTTGGGAATAAATGTATCTTATCATCAGTTAGACAAAGGCTAAACAATAAAACACAAATAATTTCAGTAACACTTGAGTCATTATCGGCACCTAATAAGGTTTTTTTGCATATTAAAAAAACCTTTAAAGGAGAGTAATGTACATATTACATGTATGTCTGCTTACATACATGTAATATGTACAGGATGAATTCATCTAAACAGTTTTCTGTATAGTGAGTTGGAGGAGCAGCGCTATCAGCTGGTCTCAGGTTTGACCCGCCCTGATAGCTGAGCTCCTCTAACAGTATACTGGGCTTCATGCTGGGGGGTGATTAGTTGAGGCTTTGGGGGCTTGAAATGAGTAGAAGCAGCTGACTCAGATACTACAGATGAGTTAAAGCTACTGCAGTAAAGTGCATTAAATGTATTAAATGAAGAAGCATCTGATAATATAATATTGAGATGACATTTAAAAGTCTCACCCAGGCCTCATGATAGAGACCGATCCATAGCTGAGGCTCCAGGAAAACTAGAGCTTTGTTTGAGCAGAGCCACAGTCTGGAGCTCTGAGAGGTGAAACGCACAGAGATAGAATCAGTTCCTAAATCACTGTGTTGTAGAGTCCTTTACCGACAACTTGACTGTGGGGATGAAGTTGTTTGCACTGTTTTATTTCATTTTTTTTGTTTTGTAAAGCACTTTGTGTTGCATTTTCTTTGTCTGAAAAGTGCTATATAAAGTCTGATTGATTGATTGAACTATGTCATGAAAAGGTTTTGTTTTCAACCTGAGAATTTTCGACTAATAATAAAGCTACATCTTCTTGGTCTGAACATGTTAGAAACAGGATAGTTTTGAATAATGTCAGAAAAGTACAACAGAAGAAGCAGTTTGAGTTACACATTCACAATACTGATGCATCCATTCATTACAATTCTAGCATGAACTAATCACAGCCATGTTTGATCCCCTATAATTGCTGGTATCTGTATTCTTGACCATTCTGATTCTGCTGTTTGACTTTTATCCAGAAAATACAGGGCAACTGAACTATTTGGACTTTGAAAGCTTTTTGTACCTTGATATGTAAAGAAACAAGCCCATGGTCTATTTCATTTTAAATATTAGATTTTGAACATGATGTGCAGACAGTGAAGCATGATCAAAACTAACTGAGATATAGTTGCTGGTTTATAGCATATTCACAGAAAATAAGTATTGAGGCTAAGATGTGCTTGATTGTAATTTAAATTTAAGTATCGTCATATTTTACAATTAACATCATGAATAGTACGTAATGACAAAAATCATTTTAATTGGTTTTAATTTACCTCAGATAAGTTAAGATCTTTAAGGTCAATTTAAATAACTTAAATGAGGTTTATCTTTTAAATCAGTCTCAGCAAAACTAATTTTTAAAGAAAGCTCTCTGAGTAAATTGTGTTTTATTCTTCAATAATCCATTTCTTTTATTGTAATAGTAATTGTAGCTAAACATTAGGCTTTGCTGAAAGGAAACAAGCATCATCAAACTATGAGTTGATTACCAGTGTTACTAAAATGAACATGATGTCTTAGATTATATCTTTTGTTTTCCATGTCAACAAAAAAATCGTATTATATAGAAACTAGAACTTTAATTGCCTCCAACAACCAAGTAAGTTCTATAGTTCAGAATGTCAAAGGTCAAATCTGGACAAGCGTGGATGTATAATTTGATCAGCTCATTACTGCATCCTGTCAGACATTTGTGTGAAATTTTGTCATAAGTAGCGTATAAATTCTTGACTTATGACTGAAAATATGTTTTGTGAGACTGCAGTGACCTTTGACCTCTAAAGTCTAATCGGTTCCTACTTGACTCCAAGTGGACACTTGAACCGAAGTTGCAAAAACTCCCTTAAAGCATTAAACAGCAATCATGTTAGAAGAATGGGATGGACAGACCTGACACAAAAAGCCTCTGGCCTCGACTGTTATCAGTGCTGGGGCATAAAAAATATCAAAATGTTCCTGCAACAAAAATGTCAAAAGAGGCAGAACTGTACAATGTGGCAGGTTTCCCTTGTTGCTGGGTTTAAACTGAACTAACTTACTGCACCTTTCAGGACACACTGGAAATAGTCAGGACTTCTCACATTTTCATGCTCTTAACAGTTGCTCAGCTTATGCAAGTTAAGGTCTGGAGTTAGAAGATAAAGTCATTGTTTGCTGGAAGTGAATGCATCTCCCAGGTAAATGCAGCTCACAGAGAGAGGTCACAGGGAGACACTGACTGTGCTTTTAGGTGCAGCCACAAAAGGGTCATATTAGTGTTTTTTCCACTGATAAGCATGAAAAGTCTCAGTGTGATTCAGTGGCAAAGCAGGATCATCAGTGTTTCTACAGCACTTGTCAGTAAACCTACAGTAATTACATTACCTGCACCTGAACAGGGCATATATACTTGCACTAAAGGTTTACAGGTGCCTCCCTCTTTTCCAGGTACAGTAGCTGCTTCATATTAGGTTTTCCTCCCAGTAAGTATGTGTGTGTGTGTTCGTTCAGGACACTTCTTGCTTAAAGGCTTTTGATAAGCATACTTGGCGTGACTGTGCATGTTGCTGTAACTGTAGAACTCACTGAATGTAGGACTCTGGTGAAAGACTTCTGTCACAACCACGAGAAATGTGCAGAAGAACAGTGTTGCAACAGGAGCTGACACACTGAATGCTGAGATATCCTCTCGTTTGGTTCAGCAAGTTCAGCAGCAGATAGAGTTCTACAAACTGACAGAGTTGAGGGCTTTCTCCCTCCTTTTTATTGGTTGCAGCAGCTGCTAATAGTTGTTTTGGTAGGATGGGAACCCCAGACGTTAATGTCAGATAATTGTATTGACTTCCTGAGCAGCAGCAGCTCAGTAGCAGAATCTTTAACGTGGACGTTTTGCATGGATCTCACTGAACTAGTGGGATAAATCTGTATCTTCTATGATTTGATTATTTTTTATTGCTTCAAAATGTTGCTGTATTTAAATTTAGATGCTAATTATTCCTTGTGGATTGTGTCTGTGTGCACAAAGACTTTATATAACAGTATATATGTGTGAGGGCACAGTTGGCTTCATCATTGTTAACTACAGAAATGATTAATGGCATAATTAACCTCCCTGAGGCAGAGTTTGATATAGAGGACTCTTTGTTTGCAGGAGTTTTACATGTAAGAAGCTGCATTCATGTCAGTCCTGCAGCCAAAATGGGATTTAAACTCATCTGGACTAAACGTAGTCAACTGTGGGGCATTATTCTTATCCTATGGTTCACCTAAGTCCCTCTGGATGATATGAGAATGAATGACTTCGACATCCAGTAGTTTTATTCTGCTCTGGTCTTGGACTGCCACTAGGCGGAGCACAGAGTTGCCACATGGTGATTGTGGGCCTTTTTCACTGAGCATCATTTACACAGAAAGCTTGAACACATGAAGACGTCCCGTGAACATGTTTCCTTCTACCTTTCTTCCAGAGGCCATGAAGTGGGCATATATTCCTCATTAGTTCTGTTTAGTTCTTTCTGGAATGATGGACAGTTGTTGCATGTTTGTTTTGGTGCTGCCTGCATCTTATACCGAGTAAGGATTTTATTAGGAAGCAGGGTAAACTGTTAGGGGGGAAAAGGTTTTTAATATTCCTTCATTTATTTGTTTCTTCATTTTTTGTGTTTTTATGATGTTCCTCTCAGCCATATAAGTACAGCAACAGACTGTAGCACTTTGCCCAAGACAAGTTTCCTCCTGTTCACCATTATGAGAGCAGCACCTGATGTAAACAATGAACTGTCAGATTATCGAACTGCATTCTTCTTCTTTTAATATCGCAGTCATTTTTTTTCATCATTTAACATGTACAGATGTTACACTCTAAGGAATATCTCCGTTTTAACAGCTGCATGACTCTATATTTTATGTGCATGATTGACAGGTGTGTTTCTGTCTTCTTACTTTTCAGATTGACCTTATTAATATAACTTCATGTAACCTGCCAGGTCTTTGTGCATGTTGGTTTGTAAAATTCAGAGAGAACGTAATGAATTAGCGAGCTTCAAACAGTTTAGAGCTTTTAAAAAAGTGTTCTTATCTAAATGAGAAAGATATATAAGTCAATGTAAAATCTGCTGTAATCACACAAAAGACTGGTTAGAAATGTTCTTAACGAGGGTTATTATCACTGTAGGTAACTATATATTAACTATATATATTATATTAACTAACAGACACTTCAGTTTTTATTGCTGCAGGTATCGTATCGACAGGAGTTGTCGGTTATTTTAGTATTTACAGTAATGAATCATAAATAAGCAGCAAGTCTTTTATTTTGTTTGTTAAATTCTGGTGCTGAGCTGCTGGTACTTTTTCTGGTATTTTATGGATTTACTTAACATTGTCTGTATAAATATACTACAGATATAACATTAAATAAGATTTACCATTAAATCACAGATAAATAATGAAATTAATATGTTTTGTCTGTTGGTACGCTATTACTTTCTAGAAAATGTTATATATTTTCCATAGACACACTTTTACAAAGCAGAAATGTTCTGTTTTTCAATACAGAAACACCCTTAAAGCAGAAAATTCTCTCTCTTGTCTTTTGTTGTTTGTTTTAGAGAATTTTTCTTCCTTTTTACTATAGAGTCACCATTAAAATGCAAAACATGTCCTCTTTTTGATTTAATTATATGTATTTATTTGACTGGAGACACTGTGAATTATTATATTTTTTTTTAATTATAGGACAAAGTCTCATTACTGAGCTGTCAGAACTTATTCTGTTATTTCACAGATTGATTTCCCAGTGTGTGTACTGTATGCACCATTCATTCATTGATTCATCCTTACCTCCTAAATCTGCTCTTGTAATGGAAATAGACTGAACAGAATATTAAAACATGACACATTTTATTACTGTTGTAGAAAAACGGACTAAGAGCTCAATGATCCAACTGGTCTGATAATGAAAAATGTTTCTACTCTGCTGCTTCCAATTAATGTCAGTGTAAAACTAAAATATCTGAGTAGTGAGTCACATCTTGAAGCTGTATTATGTTCAGTTTGGCAGACAGTCTGCTGCTGTCAGATCATTTCAACTGAAAAGTACTTAAATGTACTTTTGTGATTAGAAGTGTTCCTGTCTGGGAACAATGTGAGGTATAAATTTCAGGTTTTAGTCAAAAAAAAATCTTGTTTCTCATCTTGATTGATGAGAGATACCATGTAAAATCTAACCTACATAAATGGTTATGAAAAAACTCTGTTCACCCACAAACGGGGTCCACAAAGGCCCCCCGAGCTCGTCTTGCTTACGGGGCAAATCCACCATTTAACGGCTTTCAACTGTGATTTGCTGACCAGCTGCTGACTTGTGTTTTCATCCCGGTGGCCCATTGCCATTTCACTGGTGATTACACTGCTAAAGAGCTGCAGCAGGCTGGACAATGCCAGAGAGCTTTACATGTCACCAGTGTCATCAGCCTCAAAGAATAGGCTGCTGCCGAAGAGCAAAATTTCAGCCTGTTTACAGTGAGGGGCCTCGAGGGCGTGCGTCTGTGAGCACATGTCAGTATCTACAGGAGATGGAGGCTGTGAATGCAAAGGCTTTGCTGCATGTATGTACAGAGATTATGTGGTCTGAGGGTGTGTGACAAGAGCTTCATAAGGAGGGTTTTCTAACAATAACTGAATCACCTCAAGTCTCATTCAGACATGTTTGTGTCTACGACAAAGAGACAGAGTTTCATTTAATTACATAACAACTGACCCTGATGTGTTCACGATTGATAACCGGTAAGGCTACAAGTCCAGCAGACATACAGCAGACCTCGTGATTCTGTCATCAAATCAAAACCACCGCTGTACCGTGTACATGCTTTTGCCACACATGGGTGTAGATTTGTTTGAACATTGAAGTCTGGGTGTGGTTCAATAGGAGCTCTAGAGAATCAAACATACTTTTTTTCAGCAATTTGTGCTTTGGTGCATCAATTTATGAGGATAATTCTGCCTCAGTTCATCGAATGCCCAACACCTGTGGAGAATATTCATGTGTAAACTCTGGGGTCAAAGGTAACAGTAGTTTTTAAATCAAAAATTCTCAAAGAAGGTGGAGTCATGTTGATTTTTGCAGTTTTCTTCATACCAGTCTATGGGACAATATCTGAAGTGCCATAACCTGAGAAATAATGTAGCTGGAGTCCTGACACTTTGTAGGCTCATTGATAGCTATATCTGGTCTTCAATGGTAAAACCCTGCTTTGATAGAAATGACACAAACCAGTTATGTGATGGTGTAAATTTAGTCTATAATGTCAACCTCTCTGTCTACTCCGATTCCGCCAGCCACAAAACCTTTACTGTTCACTCTAGGAGGCTGTTTTTTTGTTTCCAGTGATTGGCACCAATTGGAGCTTTAAAACTGTCGAGTCTGGTGTCAATTAGAGGGATACTTTATGAGTAAAAAAATTTGAAATTATATTTTTGCATTTATGTCATTTGAAGATTCAAGCTACATAATTTTTTCAAGTTATGGCACTTCAAACATTACTACACAGATTGGCACAAAGAAAAGGATGTAAAACTCGACATGACCCACACAATGGAAAATTAGCACAATAAAATAGAATATAATTTACTGTAATTTAAAAAATCATTATTCACGAATAATCCCTTTTTAAAAACTTTAAAAACAGTTTCTGGACTTGATTTGAGTTTAAGATAAGATTATTACCGTGCCGCAAAAAACCCTGACACTGTCCTGAAATGATTATGTTCAAGACTAAGTCACATGTGTCTGTGTGCCTCTTACAGAGCACAGAATCCACTGGCTTCATCCCTCAATGAGGAAACTGATCCAGCATGAAACTGACTCAAGGTAACACAGGTCTTTACTCCACATTGTGTGTTTCATGTGTGTGTCTTGTCAGCTGTGTGTTGTGTTGCTGCTGTTATGAACAGCTCAGCCTGGCAGAGACAAAAGAGGGAAAAAAGATTAGAAGGTATCATCACCACAGGTCTCACACTGATGCGTCATGTCTTGTTTTTAACCAAAATCACACAAACATCACTTGATGACACAACACGTTTTTAGCACTTCACTGTCAAACTCCTAGGCAGACTTCTAAAACTGGAATAATGATCAAATGACTGCAGGAACATGAGATTTTTTTTATTTGGCGAAGGCATTACAACTTTAAATGTTACATACTTCACAAACAAGCTTAAGATAGACTCCTCTTCATTCTACAAAATATTGGTATATTCTTGTCCTAAAATATTGGATCTACCCAGTGTGAAATCATCTGGGAATGTCTTATAGGGAGGTTTACATTATAACTTCAGTCTGAGTCCTACCTGTAAAGGGAGACTGTTTGTAGTTTCTTGGCAAATGGTACTGAGGCAAAGTCCTTATAGGTAAGTCTGGCCACTCTGCAGCCATCTTGGTATCACCCTTGGGAAGATATTTCAGGCTAACGAGACCAGGAAACTATCTTAATTAATGGGGAGAGAGCCATAACTACAAGGTCAATGGTCACCTGGACATAATAATTGCATGTATGCAGAAATTACCAATCAACTCTGACAAACAATGTTTAAAACTTTTGGTGACTTTGCGCCAAAATATGTTTTAAAAAGCTTATACTTCTACTATGTGCATGCAAGTGAACAACACAACTGGACGTTTCCCAGTTATTTTGGAGGAGGAGTGGGACACGTGTCACACAACCATGTATCTTTGGTGTTGTGTGAGAATTGTCCAATACATTTCCATTCATTGATGACTCTCCTCCTTATAACATCTCTGTTCTTTTCTCTTGTGTTTTCCTCTACATCGCTATGCTGATGATACACCGTTCTATCTGCCTTCCCTTCCAGGTGATTCAAATGTCCTCTCAATAATACAATCTCAATAATATGCCCAAATTAATGAAGGAAATCCAGTTTTGTGCCCACCTCTCTTAGATTGAGAGGGGGTCTCTGCCAGGCTTTCTATGCAAACTTTGTTCCCCATTGCTGTTTCCAACAAATTTGGAAAGGAGTGTGGTCTTCCTCAGCGATGACCAACAAAGGGCCTCTTCATTCAGACATCGAGCAGAATGGAGGTAACATTAGCTGCTGCGTCCAGAAGCATAAAATTCAAACCTGGAAGTGATTCTGAAGAACAATAGTGATACAGAAAGCCCCACTCTACAAGCTGACAGGATTAGTTCTTTAGGTTTGTTACATATGAAACCTCAGATGATCTGAATGTGTGGTTTTGAGACTGGCATCAGCATACTGTAGATCCAAGACATTTAGCCATGGTATTGACTGCTTACTTCACTCATCATTATACTCATTTGCTTGCATGGTATAAAAATGATTTTCACCACAGGGCTTTGTGTCATTAGTCTGACTCCAGCATGAAACAAAAACTACACACAAGCATTATTTGCCATATAAAATGCTAGACTAGACAGTAAAGAAAGCATAATATATGTATTATATGTATAATATATGTAGATATGAAATGAGAGAAGCTCTCTGATTCCAGCATCAGGCAATCCAGAAGACTCGCCTAAAGACTCTTTGCAGTTAAATCATTTAATCGCCACATCGTAGACTGCTGCGATTAGTAACCTTAATATAATTGTATTTCTATCCATCATTGCAACTGCATTTATCCAGACTTGCTTCAAGTGATGTGGTAATGTTACTGGGTTCATCTTTGTGAGATTACCACAGTGTTTATTCAGGCAGGAGGCTGACGTGTTGAGTTGGCGTGAGATTAGTGGAGAAGTGTGATCTGAAAGTCCATACATTATTTTAACTGCATATATCATCATGGGTTAGATTCCAAATCAGTCTGAGTATGTCTTATATGAATGTTTCTTATTAATAAAACCATGAGAAACAATATATTGCAGCGAACATGAAGTTTCACTTGTTCTGCGGAGAGTTATGGAATTGCAAAACTCTGTGACCAAATAAAGATAAAACCTTTAATCTTTTATCTGCCACTGATTTCCACACCTTTTTCTGCATATTGTGCTCAGGCAGGAATATGGCCTGGAACTGTTTGCTTTCTCACCTGAAGGATCGACTGTCTGACGTGAGCCACGTGATCAAAATGTGCCAGAGGCTCTATAGCAGGAGGGTGGCTGGTCCAGTCTTGTCCACCACACCCCACTCAGGCAGGGGGTTTTAGACCTTTACAGAGGGAAAAATATGGAGCTTTTCAGTTTTGGTGGTTTCATTTTCATTTTAACTTTATAGTGTTTCATAAAAAAGAAAATACTGCATGTGTATTGACACAAAATCCACATCTGTACCTGCTGTTGGAGAGAATTTGAAATTCTCAGCTGAAAAAAATCAAGATGTGTAGGTTGGAACTGAACCAAAAAAAGCAACATTAAACATAAAAACAAATTACTTTTCCCAGATTTTAAAGTCCATCTGTTTACTATGACAGTGAGGACTGAACACATAATTACAGGTTATGTTTCATTAGTCTAATAAGTCACCACCACCCATGAGAGTAAAAGCCAGCTTTAAGGAAGGGCTGTTAAAGGTGCGTGTGAATATGTGATGGATGTGCTTTCTTTTTTCTTTCTGCTTTTATAGTTTCTCTTTTCATTTACAGTTTTCTCCTTCACACACCTGTCATTCAAACACAGCAGCCAGTGCTACACCCTTCTTAATAATGCAGCCATTTACAGTCTATGACAAACCACATACGTGCTCTGATCAGCGGCGGCTGATCGCATACTTCAGGGTTTAGTCATGAACACACGAGGAATCCTGCAGCGGCTGAAGCTCCTGTTCTTGTTTCCCAGAACCTTGAAACACATTTCAGGTCACAGATGGTGCTTTTCTCATATGTGTAATAAACTGTACGTCTGTGGCACACATGAGTAAAAGATTCAGAGGGGGTTGACTTTTTAATACCAGAAAACTGCTCATTGCACTTCAGTGTAGCATGGTATTTAGTTAGTTTTACTTTTCAAGTCTACATGGTAAAACAAACAAACAAACAAACAAACAAAAACCCCATTGAAAGTCTGGCAGCAGAGGAGCAAGAGAAGATATGTTTAAAAAACAGTACTGTAATGTTTAAAACTGGGAAAATGGAGAAAATAGTGACAAATATCCATAAAATAAGGATTTATTAAACGGATTTAAATACAGTAAAACTATGTAATGTTACCACCACAAAAGAACTAATTACATTATTTACAGTTTAGTTTGTTTGTTATTTGTTTTTTTAAAGAAAAAAATGCAAAATTAATACTTTTTCTGTGATTTTGCTGCCATCATTTTTACAAAACAGGAAAAATCTGTACAATAACAATATTTTTTTACAGCAAACATGTATATTAATACTATTTGGTGCTTTTACTAGATATTATTTATAAATTCACAAAACACTGAACATATAACAGTTCAAAAAATATTCACCATTCCTTAATATAAATAGTTTTTCTTTCAACTAATGGCATTATCTGTGAAATGATTATTTTTTTAGGGAATTTAAATACATACCATTAAAGGGATGAATTCCCATTTGCAACAATACAGATTCCTGATGTGGACATTATTTACAGTTTTAGCCTTTTTTTAATTTTGAAGTATTTTGTTTTTGTTTATTTTTACAAATAACGTGTAAATGAATACTTTCCCCCTGTGATTAACAGTAAAATGCTCTGGCTGAAAAAGGCTTTTTATGGTGTAGTGTTTGATTAAATGACTGTAAAGTTAGTTGAAAAGAGTTTTATGTTGAATTAAACCTCAAATATGGCTACTTTATTTTCCATCTCAATATCTGGTGCTTTATGCTGATCTGTCGTCTTTAATGTTGTAATTTGTGTTGTCAGCTAATGGTTTGGTTGTTTTTGCAATATTCTTTTCATGCCGGCACATTGTGTTGCAATGTTGTTCAATAATGTACCACATAAAGAAGTGTACCTGTACAGTGATGTGTTCACAACCCTCAGTCTATTTGCTATGTATTATTATTAGTTATTCTAATCCTTTAATAGCAGAGCTGAGCAGGGTTGGATAAAGTGCAGTATTTCCATCAAACTAAATGACAGCAGGTTTTTCCAGGCTTCTGCCAGCTTGAAAATAAGAACAGACTCACTCTGACTTGTACTATAAGTTATGAAGTATTGGTACTAGTATGTATGTATTTTACTACTTTATATTTTTACTGCACTACAAATCTAAATGAAGTATGATGGTTTTTACTTCCTAATGTGACATCTGTAGCTGTAGCTGCTTTGAGGGTCAAAGACTTTTGATGTACAGAGTACGTAGAGTATTTGTACAGATTATATTGCTTTTTACCTAAGTAGAGATCCAAATACTGAAAAATTACAGTATGAATTGGTAAAAAATAGTTAAATTAAATTGAAATTTGGCATTTTCATATTATCCTCTGTCCACAAATAATGACTAATACCCTTTTGCCGCCATTTACATAGGTTTAAAATTTTAAAAAATCTAGTTTAATGATTTAGATAAACCTTTATAAGTTGCGAACATTATTTCGATGAGTTGTGTTGGTTATTAATGGTGGTAATTGCATCAATTACATGTTTGCATTAGTTGATGGAAAACTAAATTCAAGTTGAGGTAACTTTATGAAATTGGCTTGATAACTACATTTTTCTTCACCTTGAGGTCTGGATTACACATCGACCTTCGTCTACAGTGGAGAAACTTACATTTTTAAATGGGCCAACTTAAAAACTTGTGTTCATAATGGTATTTAACTACGTACACTTAAAAGTTCCTTTTAAAAGATGCTGAAATACCATTTGGACTGACTACATTTTTTTAAAAAAAGTAATCGACTTAAAACTTCCGTTAAAACAATCATTAAATAAAAGCTAATTTAAAATACCTTCAATTGTAGTAGAAAAAACTAATTCCCCAAACTTTATATAGTTTGTTGATTGCACATCATTTCATTAGAAGTCGTCATAACTCAAAAAACTGATCCAAACTGTTGTTTTTTTCATGTTGAGCTTTATTTTTACAGTGTAGTGACTCACATGAGACCATTTTCCTTGTTGTGCTCCACAGAAGTCATCATTTTCTCTCCCTAAAAACACACATTCAGTCTTTCCCAAACTCCCTGGGCCTCTCTCACTGTGAGGATCACATAGCACATGGTGACTTGAACTCCTGCTGCTCTTATATAATCAACCAGACAGGCTAAAAAAGGCCCTTTAATGCTGAGCCACACATGGGATGTCACTACAGACACACTGCACACACTGACTCATCACACACACAACCTACAGCTGCAGCAGCTGAACTGTCACTGTTATTATGGGGATCGAAGTGGAAAAACCTCAGAGGAATGAATGTTCAAGTTTTGTGGAGACCAGGACTCAGAGCGTGATGGCACACGTGCAGCTCCAGTGTGGACACGTGTGTGGAGTGTGTGGAGGGTGGACGGAGGTTTACACGCGGCTATCCTCCTTCTTTGACACGCCACGGACAAGAGAAAAGCCTGAAGTGTGAGAGTAAAAGACAAACAAATGGTGTAACGTGTCGGTGGGGTTTTATTGGCTGGCAGTAGCAGTAAAAAGCTCGTGTTTTGGACTCATATTTAATGAGGTAACGGTGATTTGTGGACACGTTCAGAGGGCGAGACCTACGTCACGCAGAGACCCGCGGTGCGTTCAAATCTATCGGAAACAACTGACGTGGAGATACATGAAGTGACCAAGTATGTAAATGCAACAAAAGGACCAACTAAAATCAACTGATTGTGTATTACTAATGTAATTGGTACTTGTTTTAGTGTTTGTCATTATAGTCACATCTTTTTACCTGATTTATCTCAACATTGGTTCTTATTATTACACAGTCTCTCATAAATAGTATAAAATATAGTTTTATACGGACTAGTTGTACTTTCCCATTTACTGTGTGACTGGCAGTCCTACTTTAAGGTATTCTAGTATTTATGTTTCATTTGCAAGCTACTCAGTACTTTAACTCAACTTCAACTAATATTTTAGCCGTTCATATTTAATTTATTTTAGAAATTAATCTTACATGTTGGTGCCCTGTCTTTCTTCTTTCCACATATTTTTCTTGTAGCCTGTTTTATAATATGTACACCACGTTAGTCAATTCATATTGTTTTTAAATGTGCTGTATAAATAAACTTGATTTTATTTCATTTCCAATGCATTTATTTTGTGTATGATTACTAGTCACTTTGCTGATTTAGATGTTTCACAAAACACATGATCAACTGTTAAGACATGATGCATTCAGTAATGTCAAATTAACTCTTTTTGATAATATAATTGATTGTGAAATGATCATGTTAGGTATAGACCTATTTTTCTGTCTGGCAGGTTACAAAATTAACCACCTCCTTGTGGACAAAAAAAACTGTGATCAAATCAAATCACGAAGGCTGCAATGACTAATCATTTTCCTCAATTAAACAGTTAGTTGTCTAGTGTCACAAAGTGTTAGTAAATGTTTTCTAAAAAATGGCTATCAGTGTTTCCCAAAGCCTCACATAACATTTGATTGTGTCTTGTTTTCTCAACAACCCGACAACATTCAGTTTACTGTCAAAGAAAAGTAAAGAAACCAGAAAAAATCACATTTACGAATGTTTAATCAGAAAATTTAGATTTGTTTTTTTCTTAAAAGTTACTGAAAACGATTGATTATCAAAATAGTTGACGACGAGTTTAACTAATACCAACTAATGGATTGATAGTTGCAGCTCTACCATTCACACAAAAGGCTTGATAAAGATGATGTACAACTGGTCATTTCTGGATTTTTTGGCACTGAGAGGTGAAGCTGTTGGGACGTTATTATATCATGTTTTTACTGTATTATTATACACCTATGTTCAGTCTATGTTCAGTCTTTTAGGGGATGGGGTTTGCAGTTTGCATGTTGAGAACAGTTACAGTATAGTCTAGGTCCATTGCTGCAGAATGCATAACAAAAAAAAATCTGCTTTCAATTTGAAATCAGTAGGTATTTTATTTCATTGCTGCAGCACAAAAGTGAATGGCTTGACTTATTAATTTCTCTTTTAGTGCTGAATTAAACTAAATTAAACCCCGAGTTAATCCGTAGTGCATTTCGTTACTAAAAGCACTTGAACGCGTCAGACAAAGCGGCACTTTACGACTTCCGAAATTGGAAGTTAAGAGGTTTTATGACGAGGAAGCACTTGAAAGCAGCATCTCGACCTGACCCAGAAGCGCGCTCCCGGCGTTACGTGGCTACTCCCCCTCCGCTCCGTACGTGCGCGTCCCCTGGTATCGCGTGGTGGGGATCATCCATATTGCTGCTAGTGGCGGAGATCAGCCTGTAATCCTGAGGCCTCGGACACGTTTCTTTATTTTTTACATGTTTTAACCGAGCGCTGACCGCTCCGCGTCTTAGACTGAAGCCCGTTGGTCTAGGAGCGACCGAGGAGCGGCACCACCCCGCCGAGAAACTTCACATTCCCCCGAAATTGAAGAGCGAATTCGGGCCGGGAAGGGGAGGACTGGTAATCCTGAGGGGGGAGAAGAAAGACGGTGGTGGGAAATGGCCACTCAGGTGGAGGCTCTCCTGCCCGGCAACCCGCTCGCCAAGGCGGAGGAGCACGGCAAAGTGATCCGCGGCGAGCCGGAGGAGGAGCAGGGCGGCCGGGGCGACGGGGCCAAGCGGCAGACGGGTGTCGCCGAGCAGGGAAGCAGCAGCAGCGGTAGCAGCCCCGCACAGGGAGGGACCCCCGGAGCGGAGGAGCAGACCTCCAAACGGGCCACAGAGGAGGGCAGAGGCGGAGGTGACAGCGACGACAAGCCGAGCGAGGAGGGCGTTAAAGGCAGAAAGGAGTTTACTGAAGCTCCCCCGCCCAAGGTGAACCCGTGGACTAGGAAAATGAATGCGGTGACGGTGGTCAGCGTGAATGGACAAGCACACCACGGTCAGTAGCCTCCATACGTGTTGATTTACTGGGTGTCAGTGCAGGTGTGGCCGTGGGCTGCTTCCACTGGGGGTCAGGTAGCATTTGTTGAAGCAGAAAAGGCAAAAGAGGATTGATAAACAAGCCGCGTGTGTGTCCTGCCCTCTGCAAGCTGGTTATATTTGGAGTTAAAGCCCCCTCCCTGCTCCTGGTGAGGGCTATTCTTGGGGTCTCTGGGTGCAAAAGGGATCACACCCTTAATTAAGTAGATTTAAATGTTCCAAAACGTCCAATAATCGACTGTTACTTAGTGGAGCATCCAGCCATGCTATCTCTGTCATAATTTAAAGGTGTAACTTATAGATTCAGCTCCATACACTGCTGCTGTGCACGTCTATGACATGTTGTGAAGTTGCTCTGGTGGTGCCACCTCACCACACAACCTGCATGCATTTCATTTAAACCAAATTTGGATCCAAGTGCATGTATTTTTCTGGCTTCTTCGTGGGAGGAGCATCTTCATTTTAGCAGTGTCACCATGCAATGCTACCTGCACAGACTTTAAACTTTCAGCAGCATATGTCCTCATGTTGAGCCTGCTGCTGCTGTATCACCGTGTTATGTGTCTGCTGCTGCAACCCTCAGATCTGCTCCCACACTTCTCCAAATGTTTAAACCAGTATTTACTACTGTTTGCTTGTTTGTTTTTCGGGGCAGGCGTCGACATACGTGTTAAAGAGGCATCCGCCCATGTCTCGCATTGCATCAATTAGCAGAAAAAGCTTGTAGCAGGAGCAGCAGCAGCTTAGCCGGCTAACAATAGCACACACACTCCTCTTCGGCCTAGTCCGCCGTCAAGCCCTTCACATTCAGGTGTTAGCTTAGCTTCTAGGTTGCTACTCTCCACTTCCACCCAGCTTGTGTAAAACATGCCAGCTTCTTAGTCCTTCTAAGATCGGGCCTTGACTCTTAAACTCGACCCGACACCAAACATGTGCTCGTTTAATCTGTAAAAAAGGAGCAGGTTTGTTATGAGACATCACGTGTTCTCTCCACGTGTTCCCCGAGAGAAAGGCATGGGCGCTCCTAGCTAGCTGGCTAGTTAGCCGACAAACTGCACCACATCCGAGGGCAGATATAATTCCAGGTTGTTTAATGTGAGAGAATCCGGTTGTTTAGTGGTTGTTAAGTCGGTTGTCATGTCGTGTGTGTGTTGTCAGAGCAAACCAGGCTGCCCCTTAGCTTGTCCACCCAGCTAGCAGTGGTTAGCAAGGAGGCTAGCAGGCAGAGTCATCATGGCTTCTGTGTGGTCCTGCTCTGATCCAGACATCAGATTACTATTAATCATTAAAACACACATTATCTCATTCAGTCAAAGCAACATAATTGATTATGTGTAGTGATTATTGGTGATCCTCGTGGAGGAGGCAGCTCACTGATCAGTATCAAGGCAACGTGGTTTCATGATGCACAGGCTAGTGTAATCTGACTGTTCAGCAGTCACACAGTCAGGTCACTGTGACACTGTGGCTGGCTATCTGTGCTGCTTCTTTGTTTGCCAGCTGGTTTGTTTGCAGTGCTGAAGCATGATGTGAACTTCAGGGTACAGCTTGTACCCAGAATCTCGACCAGCCCTGGCAGGTTGGATGGATGTGCTCCAAAAGCTGTCACATCAGCACATGTTGTAAACATGGCAGGGAGCCAGCGGGTAGTGCCCCCTTCAACCCCCTTCCAGAATTGTTTGAAGGCCTGCTTGTTGTGTGTTTAGATCACTGGGTCCAGCCCTTGATGTTTCTATTCAGAACTAAAGAAGCCTCTTTGATTAGAGGTGAATTATCTCTAAAAACCTAAAAGAGAAGTCCAGTCACTGTTTTACTGAAGCTTAGGTTTTTACTTTTTTATTTATACGTAAAGTCATGTCTGCTTGGAAGATGTTGTAACTGATTTCATGTTTAAGACTTGTAAGCAGCTGAGTAAAAGGTTGAATTTAACTCCTGTTAAACTGTTATATGTACAATAATTTTAAGTAAGAAAACTGAAAGGAAGAAAGCAAAGTTTTCTGAGTGTAACATTGGACCAACAGGCTAGCTTGTGAGGAAATCTGCCTGATCATTTATCCTACAGCTACACTTAAACATTTTCATTTAAACATGCATGATGTCTGACTCATTTACACAACACAAAGACTTTAGGATTCCTAAAACGCAGGCTTTTGGAAACTCTGACTGCATTTTAGTTTGAAACTCTGCAGTTCTGTTCTGGTCTGAGCGGGCAGAAACATAGACTTTAGGAAACAGTAATGCAGACACCATGTTTTCTTTCTGATTGGGCCTGACTGTCATGCATAACATTCCCTGATTCATCAGGATCCTGTCACGTGATTTTACGTGACTTCATGTGACTCCAAAAGAAAACAAAGACAAGCTGTTGTTGTTCCTTCATAGTATTTTGTACAATGAAGCAACTAGCCCCCTGCTTCACGTTTATACCAGCGGTATGCCCAAGGTACATGAATGGTCATGTGATGTGTTTTTAGATGTTAGTATGCGTAGAGATTATTATTAAAACTCGGCTAAAGTGCTCATTTAGATGCATGTTATTTTTGTTTTAAAATACAGTTTAAAAACGTTGACCGTAGCATCAGGCAAGTCAAGTCAATGTAAGTTTATTTGTATTGCACATTTCAACACCAATGCAATCCAAAATGCTTTATGTAAAACATAAAGAAAGTCAATGCAATTTGTAAAAGGAACATAAGCAAAATCAATGCAATCAAAAGAGTTAAGTAGAGAAAGAAAAAAACGGAAAACAAAAGTGTGCAGGGATGTCCTTGGGAAAATTCTTGTGTAGAACATTTTGTAAGTTGGATCTAGTTATTGTTCACTAATCAAGAAGTAAGAAGCTGAGTCTTTTCAAGTCTGCTAAAACAACAGAATGATCTTTAATGAATCATGTGTACTCTCAGTGTGCCCTTGAACAAGATCTGGACTCCTTTTGTGGATAAAACTACGAACTGAATAACTTAAAATGTAGTTCACAGTGCAAGTATGTTACCGTATGCGACTTTAATATGTGGCAGGAGAAGAATGGATTGGAGCAAGCAGTACATTGTGCACTTGGCTCAGAGGTGCCACTACTGACTGGGTTTGCTGTTATTTCAGATAGCTGAACTTTCACTTTGAACATTTTCACATCAGGGAAATTTGTGCTGCAGCCAGTTGAAACCAGGACAAATGTGCAGACATGAATATGAAATCATAAAATGCGAGACAGTGGAAGCCACCTCATAGAACGTATAGAGAGTGATGGCACAACATAAAACCTGTTGCACAACCAGCCATCGCCACCCAACTGTGCAATGAAAGGCTAAAACATCATTGCCATCAACACCCACCTCTTGTTATATGGAAAACTGCTCATCAGCTGACTCATCACGAACATTTGGTGGCATAAGAGATAAAATAGTTTTTCACCTGAGGTCGGGTGGGGAGAAGCTCAGTCTCTCCATGCAGAGCGCATAAATTATGTTAGGCTTTGAAACTACTATCCCCATATAAATGTGAGACAGCAAAGTTTTTAAAACCCAAAGATCTTACATGCAACTGTTTAAGCAGGGGATTATCAGACTGAGTAAGATTTAAGTGAAGTGCTGGTTAGGGTTGCTACCATCACAGTAGAGTCAGCTATGTTAGTTTGTTAATAATATTGATAGTAAACATGACTGTGACTGGTCTTCAGGGTGTGTGGCTGCATTCTTCATATTGTCCCCAAAAACCACTGTCGAGACTCTGGCATGCAAAACTAGTTTCCCACTGGCTGATTTGTGCAACATACTGGCTGCAGCCTTAAGGCCATATCATGCTTTCCATTTCTGCAGCTGTATGCACGATAAGAATTTTGCCATTCACACAAATCTGCGAGGTTTGGCGAGGGTCTGTGCGCAGCGTAAAATTTGTGGACGCGTTGACAGTCCGCAGTACTAGCGTGCTGACTTCACATGCACCACGAAAACAAATGGTGCTTAAAACATATGTTTGTTAGGAGGAAAGAATGAACCTTTTCAAATCAACATTAAAAGAGTTGTAATTTAAGTTGTCACTGCCGGACGCAAACGCCTTGTTTTGTACATGCTTTCCACTGTCAGAGCCCAGACACAGTTCTAAATTCTCTAGAAATCCTGTGCTATGGCTGCCCACTGTGCTTGGCAAACCTCAGGAATATTTACAGACGTAGTGCTACAGTTCTATCCGTAAGTAGCTGCTATATTCTGGAAAAGTTGTCTCGTGTTTCTTTGTTCTTCATAGGGATCCTGGCAAATGAACTGGCCCTAAAGGTGCGCTGTGGAGTTTTCATGTAAACAAAAGTCATGCTCGTATACGGTGTTAATTATTGAAACACAGTGTTTTTTTTCCATGTGGCCTGACAAAAACATTGAAGGGTTTTCCTTCTTCTTAAACATTTGCAAAGAACAGTTATGAATATGTTTACATTGTGCCTTTATTGGGCAGCAAGAATATTTATCTCGTCTTTGTCTTCCTCGTGTACATGCATGATACGAAACTCTGTTCCATAGAGCTGCTGTATATGAAAAGCCCCACAGGGTACTTTTAAGGTCTCATCACATTAGATTTAACTTCCTGCTGAGTTCTATGGGAATGGGGAAGGACATTTTTGCTTGTGTTTAGGAGTTGGTTGTGGGCCTCTGTTACTTTGTACATTGTTCAATCAGGTTTAGCTTTGACAAGAAACAAAAAGCTAATGTCCAGCCAGTCTGAGCGAGGGGGAAGGCTGGTGTTTTACGTTTGAGTCCACGAGTACTTGAGGGTCTGTGTAATGTAACTTTTGTCATCAGCCCAAGTCTGCAAGAGTCTTTCTAAATTTGTCTGTGCTACAAGAGTAGTCATTTGCATGTGCTGAATATATGGACCCTGGACTGGAAAATGACATAACAACTACTATTTCTCTGAGGTGTCCTCAGCTGTCCATGTGTGCAGTTGCAAGGAAGTATAATCAAGGATTAAGTGTGTGGAAATATTGATTGCCTATATACTTATTTATGTTTATACACAGTCAAATAGCGGATGTTCTACTGGGAAATCCTTGAGAATCATTAGATATTGAATTACAGTTTTGTATGGCGGCTTAGCAGTGCACCTGAAAAACAGCCTTCCTCAGGATGGCAATAAACAAATGCAGTTTGGAAATAAGCACCAAAATACATTTTGGACTCTCAACATCACCTCTTCTCTGGATACCAACTTCTGCCATCAGGAAGAGACTAAGGGTGCCAAATCAGACCGCTTGAAGCTATCATTTGTTCCAGCAAGCTGCTGAATTCCAATGCTTAAGACTAGTGCAATCGAGTAATATATGTGCAGCAATCCGTAGAGTTTCCTTTCTGTATAGTTAAAGTTCTCCTCTGGTTTTCATAATGCTTCTTTTATTCTTTTATGTAAAGCAACTGACTGTGCCAAAGACAAGTTTCCCCTCAGGGACAGTAAAGTTTACTCTGCTAAGTCGAGGTGGAGGGATGCTGGATGTCCTTTGGGAGTGCTTATGTTAATGACAGCCAAATGTTTGATAAGAAGCTCTATAATTTGCATTTGTGGACTGCTGGTGTTAGCACTGCTAACCTCACTAGCTCCTCTAGCTTTACTTCCTGTGCTGTACATTTTTTGCCAATTCATTGTAGTAAATTTCATCAGGCAATGTGATCTGACTTCAGTGTTACTGGGTCAGGCCTGACTGTAGTGCTGAGGCTAGTCTGACATTTACTTTTCAGTCATTTAGCTTTATCACTGCTCAGCTTTGTGTTCATTGTATATTGTTTTCTATGTTTTCTGGATTGTTGCAGAGATGCAAAGTAGGGCAGTTAAACAAAAACTGGTTTTAAACTGATCCACACAGCAGTTTTAGTGGTAGGAGAATCCAATTCACTGCAAATAAAATTGTAAAAAATAAAGTAATATACAAATTATCATTATCCAGTGCACCAAATTAACTCTAACTGACAGTGAAACACAGCCACTTAACCTTAGTAAATTAGTTGTCTGTCCTGCTGTGGCACCTGTCGCTGCTAAGTGACAGAAAAGTCATATTCAGGGTGAAGAAACCAACACATCCTGCAAATACTTAGAGCAGTAGTACTTGTGTGTTGCTGCAGGTACTAGTGAGAATATTCAGCATGAACCAGGAATTCCAGTATGAAGTCTTCACACGTGCCAAGACATTGTATATCATTTTTTTCTCTGGGGTCTGGAGGGTTGTCCTGACTGCAATAATTTGCTTATCTGTCTCAACGTCTACAGTGTAAATGGCAGATTGGATCATCTTAATGTTATCGAGAACTAAGTGATCCATAATGTGCCACGGCTGATTCACAATATACACCCATTTGATTCTGAAGAAACTTGGTGGTGCTTGTCGGTGGGTGTTGTCATTCTTTTAGCTTTACTTCTTTCATTATGGAGCTTTGGCTTTCCCCCTTACCTGCAAATACAAAACAGAACATAAACTTGGACGTTTGGCAAAGTTAGACAAACAGGAAAACATGACCTGATGAATTACTTTATATAAACCAAACTGGACCCTGACATGTTGGATTAAAGGTTACAAAACTCTGAAGGATTTTAGCAAGAATATGCTGTATTTGTTACATTTGACATTGACATTTGTTGCTTTCACTTGAGCCGACCTCTCATAAGGAACCTTTAAAGATTTTTGTGCTGTAGAAACACAGAAAAGAAGAAAAGCGAAGACGTGAGAAAATGTTCTGCCAAAGTTAAATACATTAATTCTGCGTTAGAGTTGAAGTAATTTATGCTCATGTCTTTGCATGACCACAGGCAAAAAAAAAAACGGTTCACTAATAAATAAAAAGAGGCACTGACAAGTACCTGAATGCATTTGCACTCAGCCCCAGTGTATTGGGGCAGCACGTAATGTTTCTAAAATATTTATTTTGTAGATGTATTCAGTCAGTCAGAAAATCTTGGAGCCTCTTCTTGCCATGCGAATGTCCAAGACTCTGGCTTCTCTTTGTGGATGTCTGCAGGACTTTTCTGTAATGCTGCTAAATGAGTGCATGTGGTGTTTCATGACTCGAGCAGCAATACATCTGCTGCAGTTTGTGATGTAGCTCCTGTAAGCAGAAGACGTATTGCACAAACACAGCAAACTCGGCTATTCATAGTCATGAGAACTGTCCTTAATAACACAAAGGTTCTTGCATTTTGCAAAGCAGAGCATTCAAAAAAATTCCGCCTGTTTGCAGCTGATGTGGTTATCTCTGGTACAGACCGTTCCAACCTGTGGTTATGTCGAAATTGATCTACATGTAGAGAAGTAAAGGTGTTAAACAGTTCAGTATTTTGGCTTTGGTGACAAATGTTTTAGAGATGATACACACAGATTTCAGTTTCAGATGTCAGAAGTGATAAATAGCCTTTGCGCTGCTTCATTTAAAGTCCATTTACTTCTTGCTGTTGTGAAGAATGCAGGCTGTCTCATAGGTAAGGTGTGACCCTCGGTCAGAGAGTCAGGAGTGACTGGCAGAGCCAGCAGATGAATAAATGTAAATGTAGGTTAGGCTTAATGCATTAGCATTCCTTTAGCTGTACCAATGCAGCTCACTGTGAAACTCTGAGTAGAAAGAGACTACTGAATGAAAGCTTTCTTCTCTTTGCACTTTGTATCACATGATTTTAGCTTGTTTAAAATTGAACGCCAAAGCTTTTGGTCATAAAAAAAAGCAACATCAAGGGGAGATTTAGCAGCATATATAAGCTTATTTCACTCTCTGGATTTTAAAACTCATCAGCAGGTTTGAAAGAATGTTATTTTTAAAAAATGAATGATGAACTAATCACACGTGCCTTTCGTTTGTTAGGGGAAAACAACCATATCTCAGCTTAAGATTGGGATATTTCATCAAAATCATTTTATTCTACATGTCTCATTTGGTATTTTGCCAAAATATATTGTTTGTTGTAACCCGATTCTGATACAAATAGAAAATTCAGAGCTCCTTGGCACAGCTATGGAGCCTCAGCTAACTCAGCTGCCACTGACAGTCGCATGACAAATATTCAGTGACTTTTCGGCTGAACTGCAGACAGTGTCAGTTGCACATTTCTGTATTGTTCACATTTAATTAGTAATGAAAACAAACTATTATCATGCAAGCGATATTGTGTACGTGGTCGAGACTGATCTGATGACTCAATACAACATAAATGATGAATTTCGCTGCCCAAATGAAATGCATTAAGTGAGAAGCAGAATTGTTTTTTCCATTAAAAAAGAATTTGAAAAATAATCAAAGAAATTCAGGTTTCTTTTTTCTGTTTTATGGCATTATAACTTTTTTTATACTGCACAGAAACACCCAGAAACTGCTTGGTGTTCAGATAAGTGGTTGTTAGCATACAGAATTCACCACCAATGCGAACGTCTCTTGATGACGTGTATTATTCCAGAAGTGTTTTACTGTATTATCATTCATAGTCTGTTTATTCAGCTGCTTCCACTTAATGGTGGCCACTGGAGAAGCTGAGGTTGTTGAAAAGATACAAAAATACGTGCTTACATGTGCTTAAAACTACATTATAGTGTTGTAAATCTCCTATTAAATGTCATATAGTGCCAGAACATGTTAAGTGAGGCTGGATAAAGTCAAGCTTTCCTATGCGTTTTATTTTTTAACATGGAAGCCTCCTCTCTGGATGGTTTTCTTGACAGCTCTCGGTTGTATATTGCAGCTTGAAGGACTCGGAGGTGTGTGATGTTTCGAAGCTGCTTCACATTCCTGCAGTGGTCGCTCCTGAAAGTCACAGAAAGAGGCGGGGGGAGGTTGTTGATTCCGAATTAGCTCTAACGCCTTACTTGTCTCCCTCATTTGTCCCATTCTGTGGATGTTGTCGTCTTTGTTGCGTCCATTGAGAGGCAGCTCCACGCCTTCTGTCATCAGACACCTCTGGGCTGTATGTAGTCGGGTTTTACGAGGTGTCGGGACCTGGCAAAGGTCACGGTCCTGGAAGGAGTGCTGATGCATGAATGGATAAAGTGGGACTACAGTTGCAGGACAGACTGCCGGTGCTTCTGAATGGGTGTGGATGTGAGCCCAGCTGATTGGTCGGTCTGTGGAAAAGAAGTTGTGTCTTCATGTTTCAAGGTTAAGGTGAAAGTTGATCGCTTCTGTTTGACCCACATTTAGATGGCTGTCCTTTTGAAACAGTTCAATACTCCACTGCTGTTGAACGTCTGATGTTTGCCATTGTTCTTATTGTTGTCTGGAGGAGAGATATTAATTTACAGGGATATTCCTTTAGTGAAAATGTATTTAGAAGAGCTGAAATGATCAATTGATTGGCCAGAAATGATTCAGCAGTAAGTTTTACAGCTGATTTCAGGATATGCTGCTTTTCTCTGATTAATCTTTTGAATATAAGCTGTTTCTGGGTGTTTTTGCTGCCGTCACATTTTTACTCACTGTGGGCTCGTTTTTTCACTGCACTGTAAAGTCTCACAACTCTGTGGCTAGAAGTGAAAAGAACTCAAAAATGTCTTTCGTGCAGTCTGACAAAGTCATAATGAAACACAAGCTGGATTTCTTAGTTTTTTCATTTAGCAAAAATTGAAAAAAAATGGAATTAACATGTACAACATCCGTCCAAGTACTCATAGGTGTTACCAACACTGGATAAAAGGCAAATGTGTACACAACTGTATTCTTTTTTTCAACAGTGTCTTTATTATTTAATAATCATTTGTATATATACCGAAACACATGTTCCCCCACATGTTTTAGAAAAGGTTCCCAAACTTCCCCATGTTCTTTTTTTCCCTTCATCACAAGCCACTCTCTCCAGTGGGAGGTTCATTTGTCTCATCCAGTTTATGATGGTTGATCTGAGAGACCTTCTCCGGAACAGAGCTGTCATTGTTTTTGCATTTAAAATGCTGAGGTTCACCAGTGTTTGTTCTTTTTACAACTCTGTTTTACTGTGAATTTGCATCTGTAATTGGCTGCACAGTGAAAACACAACCTGCAGTTCAGCCGAAAAGTTCCTGAATTTCTGCTAGTCAGTTGCACTGAGGAGAGCTTTCTGTTTTCTACAGAACCTGATTAGAGTAAATGGTTTATTTTTGGCAGACACATGGCAAATAAAGAGATTTTGATTAAATATTCCAATTTGTATATAATTCTTCAAGTTCTTACCCATTCTGACAAACCATATATTTCTTTTTTTTCTGTTTTGCAGTGAAAAATGAGACCACAGTGGATAAAAATGCGACAGAAACAGTCAAACTGCTTGTGGTTCAGGGGGTTAATATCATTGTAAATGGAATTTTTGTACATTTAGCATTTTTGACAGAGAAGACAAGACATTTGCATCATCTTGTACACTGGAAAACTTTTACTGGGCATTTTTTAAATGCTTCCTCTTTAAGTTTTATAGACAGTAATAAATCAAATTGACACTTCTACTTATAATGAAAATAACCGTCTGCTGCAGCCCTATAAATGACAGAGTCACAATGAAAAGTATCTAAACCATAATTAATTTTTTCAACACTGAATCATATTTCTTCATTTGCTTTGTTGAATCTTAAAGCTGCAAACTCTGTCTGATAATAAACATCTGAACCTGAGAGTAATCCAGCTACGTAGCAGGATGGTGCTTATTGTACTGACTCTACTCAACCTCTCCCTTCACACCTGACACACCCACTTATCACACACACTTTCAGCTGTTTTAGAGCAGCACTTGTCCTCAGTCGCCCAGCCGGAGTTACTTTTATCTGTCCCAGCGTGGGGTCTGGACGTGGTGATAACGGCACATCCCTCTGTGGAGGTTCGGGTGTGGGTGTTTGAATCAAGGAGGTGTCCAGTCGGAGGTGTATACAAAAAATATGACTTAAGCTGCTGCAGCCACAAGTCATGATAGGATTTACCTTTAAAATGTTTTTTGGGGGGAGTTGGTTTGTGAAAAAATGTGTAAGTGAACAGTTTTGGCTGGGAGAAGCAAAGTATTGGTGTAGTTTTTCTGCTACAACTCACTTTTTTTCATGTTTATGCTGGTTGAAGTCACAGGCTCACAGACACATTCAGACAAACATAATGTAGTTATACATTGTACAAAGTGTAGGGCTGCAGTTGAGTGCCTTTCAAGCATAACTTGGTCTAACTACACTGTTGTGGGTTTGTTTGGAAGCCAGGCTGACCTGTCCTGACAGTTTCTTCCCTAAAATCTTTTTGACTCCATAGAGGTGTGGCTCTGTGTTTGGGGCTGAAAGTTCTGTTTTTTAAAGTCTCTGTGCTTTTGTTGATTGTTGCCAGATTTTTGTGGTTTGGAGTTCAGCTTCACTCCTGCATTCCTGGTTGTGCGCTTCAATATCAGGCTTTTTGTGCTTTTATTATCTCACTGTGCTGGTTGGTCAAGACTCAGTCCGGCATGCATTCTCTATTTATAGAGATGTGTGCACTAATATGCCTTTTTTGAACCATTGCATCAATTTTGTCAGTTTAACTCTCTGAACCCCAAAATCCACTGTGTCGAAAAGTGCCACATGCATACTACTGATCAGAGCCTGAAAATGTAAAATTGTTTGATTTTCAACTTTCCAATGACCCTTGAACTCATGTGTGACTTCAGGTATTGTCGGGGGAAAATGAGCAAAATTTAAACTTAAAATCGTGATTTAATTTCCCCCCCCCCCCAAAAAAACAGTTCCCTTAAACCAGATTCTATAAAGTCAAAACATTCTGTCGCCCTTGACACAAACGGGAGGCCATGACTGACACAGCTGGGACCAACAGTGACATGACAAAAAGTCAGGGACATCTCGGCGGAACTACAGGCTGTGTTTACACAGAGCAGAGAGGAGACAAATTAAGAATGTAAATCGTAAACTGACTATAGTATGAACTATAAATTGAAGTAGCAAACGAGCCCAGGGGGAGTGAAAATGTGACAGGAGCAAAAATGCTCAGAAAGGGTTCAGAGGGTTAATAGTCACGTTGTCATTCATAGCAGGGCAAGAAGCAGCTCAAACAGTGTTGTAGTCAACCTTTAAAATAGCCTCCATGAGCAGATCTTAGGAATCATTCTGGACTTTCCAGCCCACTAGTTTGAGTTAAGCTTCAAGGCTCAGCTCAACGCTCCCAGGGAGACGCCTCTGCTCTGTCTGAGCTTTTTACTCTGCGAGAGGTGATGTCACCACTCTGGTCATGTGACGCCAGGCAGTGTTTTCGACGTGTGTGTTTGTGTGTGTGTGTGTGTGGCAGGCCGGCGTACGCTGTCGTTTCCTCCATATTTGGTTCTTGCAGAAAGGCTTCCCTCTCCTGTCGTCACTCCTCGGCTCTGCATGTAGAACTCTCAAGCAGCTAGTAGATAAAACGTTAGAGTATGTTTAAACCTTTTCAAAATTTACTTGAAGATAATATTATGAGCTTATTACAGCTCTCCAGGCAGGCCATTTTCCCCCCCTTGAGGAACATTTTTTTAGTCACATTTGTTTTGTCTTCAGTCCCTTTATGGGAAATGTGCCTTGTCCTTTCAGCATTTCTTAGTTCTTTCATTCTGAGAAAAGCTGAACCACTTCTTCAGTTTGAATGCATGTATTTAAAAGGGGAATTTTTCTGTTAGATCCTGCCAGCTAAAGACATTTTGTTCGATATATTAGGAATGAAACAGGGTGCTGCTTTCGCCCCCATAACGTGCCACAGTGAGGGGGGAAATCCAAGAACACGTGCCTCAAATAAATAAATCTTTCTAATACAGTGTGATCTCAGAATGTTGATAGAATACATGTGGGAGAAGGGGGGAAAAAAGCCCTTCACGATTTAGACAACAAAACAACCGAAGCATCTGGCTGAGGACTGGGTCGGTTTCCCAACACTGCGACTGTGTTTATCTAAGACTGCAGAGGCTACGTGGCACTAAGTTTATTTATAGGTCTCACCAGCGATACCCTGTGGGCTTTGGACAAGGTATTGTCGTTGATGCGTGCTGCAGCGCTCATGGGAATTCGTCTTTGGTCTCCACCTGTGTGCACTGTTGAGTTAGTGAAAGGGACTCAGATAATGCTACGCAAAAAGACAGTTTCTGAGGGAGCAGCAATACAAAGTTATGTTTATGCAAGTTCGAATGACTGCAGCTACTGTTTTGTTTTAATCTAAATGTGCACAAATCTGTTAAAAATCAGGAAAATGATGCGATGTGAAGCCGTCGATGCAACAGCACTGTAGACACAGGGAGAGGCAATGTGAAGCGTTGGGGGCTGCTGGTGGATAATGTTAATGGTAGCCTGTGGCAATCTGGTTAGCACAGCAGGTCGCAACAACTGTCTCTGTGTTTATTTCCTACATCTTTCCTCACAGTGCTCAGAGGGGGAGTGAAAGAAGAAAAGGGGAGAAGGAGGGTGATGATGCACTTTAGAGTAACTGATGATTAGGGGAAAGCAGTGAAATGACAAATGCAGGGTTTTCTCTGCCAGCTGGAGCTGCTCAGAGACATTGCTACCTAAGTGACAATTTAACATTTTGCTCTTGTGTCTGAGTAATTTCATGAGTCCCTTTCAACAGCCGACAGTATAACCGAATATGTAAAATAGAATTAGGAGTGATTAAATTTGCTCTCCTCTGTTTGTATGGGATCAGTTGAGATTGATCACTTTGTCTCCTACAGTTTTGTCTGCTGTTCTTCTGTTTCCTTAATCTTTCACTTTTCCATCACTTTTATTGCCCACTAAGGTCCAGATCTTAAATCATCATTAGTTATTGTTTTCCAGACTCCGTTTCAGGTTAATCTGTAGCTACCTTCTAACTTAGCTGCTAGCTGTTAGCATAGCCTTAGCCACTGTGAGAGTAGCTAATTTCCTGGCTTGTGGTGACGGCTTGTGTTTCTTGATCAACTTTTGCACTGTTTGCTTGAGGCATTTCTCATTTCTCATAATCCTGAAACCTGAAGTAGGGCATTTAATTTATCAATAATTGGTCAATAAAACAACCGCTGCAGATCATTGGAAATATGTCAGGAATTGGCCATAATAATCGGCCAGGCTGAGAATCGGTGAGCATTTAGCTTTAGCTAACCGTGAACAGCTGGACCACAGCTGGTACATAAAAATAGTCCTGATCTTGTTCTTATTATTTTAAATAGCTATAACTGATGAACTCCTGAATAACTCATTTTTTCCAACTGTTTCTACATGGGTCTTGATTATTTAACAAAGTAAGATAACCAGGCTTCAGCTTTGAGTGTTAATTGTGATGCTTAAAATATAAAAAGGTGCAAATTAGGGTGTAAAAGCAGAAAGGAAAACCTCCTGATCTAATTATGTGTATGTGCATGAAGAGAGAAAATGAAATGTGAAGACAAATATGAATGTATGAATCTGAATGTATATGAATGTGACTTTTTGGCATTTTCCCCCCAGTTTTAATTGCTTCGGGCTGCAGTTACTGTTTCCTCGGTTTGCTAAATTAAAGCCAAACATATCACAACCTTTGCACTTCACTGAGCACACAGACTAATTTGTCTATCTTCTCATCTTGTGTATTTCCTAAAAGAAAAGTTTTAGTAAGTTAGCATGTCTTCATACATTATTTAAACTCAGTGCTGTATATCTGGCCAGTTAAGCTTGTTTAGTGAAGCAAATGCAACAAACGGCTACATGTAATTTACTTCAACATATAGTTTAGGCCATAAACAGAATCTAATACATCTAATTATGGTCAAGTTAAGTACACAAACATAATTTCAGTGCTCGGCTACCTTCGATTATCTAGATTTTGTTTGAAATTCTGAAATGAAGTTGCACTGAAGAAGTCTGTGCTGCATTGTTGTTGTGTCTGTGTGTGTGTGAGATCAGGTGTCAGGTGCAGCTTTTGTTTATTCAAAATGCACCAGAGTGATACAGTTACAGGTCAAATATGGATGGTACACTGGGGACCAATGAAAAACCAACATGCGTAGCAAGTTAGGTGTAAGTTTCCTAAAAAGCTACTTTTAAAACTGTGTGAAATATTTCTTCTCTCCTTGTGATTCACTGTTCTCCTGCTCAGACGTGCATTTGATCAGATTTTCTGGTACTTTCGTTGACTGAAAACAGGAATAAGTTTTAGTTTTCTTTATGAGCACAGTGTTGAGGAATTATTGTGGTTCCTTTTTCTTGATTCTGACTCTTGTTCTGATTGTGGATGCAGCCTCGGGATAAATTAGCGCCACTTTATCTAATGGAACTGATCTCCCTGATATTGCAAGTGCAGCAGAATTACCGGCCCTCCTGCTGCTCCTTCTCCTCCTCTCTGCAGGCCTTCTCTCACTCTTTCTCCTCCATATGTTTCTGTGCTATCGAGCCCCGTCTCTGCGCCGCACACACACCTACACCTGACCTGTCCTTGAGTTTTACAGAATATAATGCTGTTATCAGAGCTGTCGTACAGTTGAGCACATAACGCTTAGATAACAGCCAGCCTTCACTCCTACCTGTCGAGTCACACTGTTCTCAAGGTGCTGTCACGCCTGTAGCGGTTTTGAACAAATAGCCGTATGAAACTCTGGAGTCCCCCGAACAAAAGATGTGGAGGGAAAATTCGGGAAATTCATTTTCTGTGTCGTGGTGCATCTGACTTTCTGGGAAGACTGGCTGATAACAGGTTAACCATCTAAAGCCCAAAGCAGATTCTGGCTGGTTTTTGCTCCAGTTTTGCTCATTCTGGGCTTGTTTTTTACTGCAAGAGATGAAGTAGAGAGAACTCAAAAATGTCTTTTGTACAGTCTAACAAAGCTATAATACTTGAAATTATAAAACAGAAAAAAGCTTAAAAAAAAGTTGAATTTCTTTGGTTATTTATTTTGCAAAATTTGAAAAGCCATGGAATTAACACGTCCGACATTTTCCTAGTGCCCACAGGCGCCACCCATATTCAGAAAAAATGGTGACTTTACATGTTGTAGATATTTAACTATTTACAATTTTAATTTGTGTCCATGCTTGCCTTTTGCTATCAAAACGGATCAGAACTTTAAATGCAGTTTGAAAGAAACCTGTAAACAGGCTGTAGTAGTCTGGAAGGTTGGGTTTGTACAGTCACCATCTCAGTATTTCCTGACTGGAAGTTGAACTCAGGGATCAGAGACTTTGTTGGTCAGCAGGAAGAACTATATCACAGGAACCAAATCTGGAACTGGGTTCCCTAAATACCATTAATTACACAATTACAGCGTCAGCAGTGGCAAATACTACCAGCTCCAAGAGACCCTTAAAAGAATCGTATAATGTTGGAAATCTCTTGAATCAAGGTAATAAGTAAGTAGAGAAGTTGGGATGGCTGTGTTGACTGCCTGAGGAGCAGCAGCATTTGTTTCCCTGCTGTCTCAGCCTGAGGAGGCTCTTCTCTGACCCTCAACTATCATCTGGTACCATCTGATATGAGCTGAACACTGAGCAACCCTGTGAGTGACTGAGTGATGCAGACATGGAGGATTCATAGAGTGCTGATCACGAGAACATGGCTGAGCTCCACAAACGTGCTGTTTATTATTGAACAACAGCTGATTGTCCGCTTCTTGCAGTGGTTGGTTGGTGGACTATAAAATTTGATTACTAGACAGATACAGTTTTAGGAACTAGTCGTGTTTGGCTGCAACTAATTTGGATTAGATTTTTGGTCTACAAAGCTGCTTTGTCCATGATTGTCTTATTTGTCCACAACCCAAACATTTTCAGTTTACTGAGGAAATAAACGGGAAATTATTCAACTTTAAGAAGCTTGAATTGGAGATTTTCAACTTTCCTTTTCTTCAAAAAATTGTCAAACCAATTAATTGATTCATTGACGATTAATTTAAGAATTGCAAACTAGTTAGTTTATCGTTGCAGCTGTGATGTCGGTGTGGTCAGTTCCCAGTTGACTGAAAGGATTTTAAAGGATCTGTAGTCTGTGAAACGTCAGAAACCTTTTGTTGTGCAGCTCAAGTTTAACACATTTTACCCTGAAATAAGAAGAGCTGGATTTACATTTGTCGTTGGCTATACAAAAAAGTACTTTTTTGTATGAACTATTCATTCATTCACTGAGCATCATCGGCACCTTTCATTTTTGCATATAATACATTAATCTTGCTAATCATGCTTTTTACTGTGCAGTAAAATGCTGATAAATAAGATTACAAGTTTACAGCTACACTAGCAGCTCTGTGAGGCTGTAACTGGTCATGGTGATATGTTGAGCTTAATGCTAATGTCAGCATGCTAGCATACTCCCAGTGATGATGCTAGCATGCTGGGTTTTAACAGGTATAAAGTTTCCCACGCTCGCCATTCTAATTTAGTGTGTCAACCGTCTGAATCCAAAGCAGTTTCTTGGTGGTTTTCTTTGCTTCTTTCACATTTTTCTTCACTGTGAGCTCATTTTTCACTGCAGTATGAAGTCCTGTACCTCTATAGAAACAGTACCACCAGGACTGGAAATAGAGAGAACTAAAATATGTCTTATGTGCAGTACAACAGTTCTAATACCTCAAGTCTTAAAAACATTTTTTGATTACCTATTTTACAAAATACATTTACAATGTCTACAGGTGTTACCAAAACTGTCCAGCACTATCTCACTGCTAACATTTTAAATTTATTTCCATGCGTGTCTCCTCTCTGCTCTGTGTAAACAAGCCTGAGCCAGAAAGTCCTTGAATTTTTGTCACATGATGATTGGTTGCAGCTCAGTCACCAGTAGATTCCTGGTTGTGCTGAAGAGTTCTGAGTTTTCTGTTTTTCACAGAATCTTTTTAGTAGGAACGGTTTATTTTTGGCTAGTTTTTTTATTGTGCTCCACAGACAGAGCTCCAGGTGTAGCCCAGAATTTGTGACCGTGTGGACTGTCCCACCGTGCATGCTCCAGGAACGAAATTGGTCTTCAAAACAAACTGTGTGACGAGACTTGCTGTTGTCCAGACTTTTATAGTTCATCATTAAGAGTTGCAATTGAAGTAGTTAGGGCTGGACTTGGCAGCTGCTTTTGATTGATGGTGCAGAAACACAGTGGAAAGTTCTGAATTCCCCTGAAATCCTGTGTCATTTTTGCCTACTGTACTCGACACACCTCTGGAATAATCTCATTGACAAGGTGCAATAGTCTAATCTGTAACCAGCTGGTATATGCTGTAAAAAGTGCAAAATTACAGTCATCCTTTAGAAGAAAATCACAGGAGCCCCATGTGCTTTTCTGTGTTTGATATGAAGTGTAATGCAGCCATCTGTGGAGCAACGGATGGGTACCTGTTGTAGCATGGTTAGAGCCACATGTGTCTACTTTTCAGATTTTGTGTCAGTCACTGCAGTTGAAATTGTATGCTAACATTTGCTTAATAGCACGTATTAATATAGCTGTGGAAAGTAGGAATAAAAGTAGTTTTGCATGTATTTTAAAATAGAATTTAGGACTGGAAAGATGACATTTTATTCTGGACCAAAGTGGTTGAGTGACTGTCAGACAGAGGTAGAGCCATGGTGCTGTCATCACTAATGAAAAACATGAGCAAAACAAGATAATTTGATAATTAATGTGGTATATGATGAAAAAACACTTATAAGTCATTTATCTGTAAACTACAAAGAAGCCGTATTTTCCTCCTGTTGGTTAGAGAGCCGTCAATGTGCTCTGTCATGATGACGAGGCAGAAAGACTCCATAGTGGTTCCACTTCCTGTGAATGGGCTTTCAGATGAAATCACTACAGTGGTTTTGTGCATTTTAAAACCTTGCTGGACAGATCTGATGGTCAAACTGTGCATCTTCCACCTGCTGCGTGTCTTTTCCTGTTAGAACGTGCTTTGTCATGCTCTGTAAGGAGTATGG
This sequence comes from Dascyllus trimaculatus, assembly GCA_024666655.1. Lineage (NCBI taxonomy): Eukaryota > Metazoa > Chordata > Actinopteri > Pomacentridae > Dascyllus > Dascyllus trimaculatus. The sequence goes on along the minus strand of CM045459.1, from coordinate 26,544,339 downwards.
AGACATTTGTGAAACTACTGTTGTTCAGCACTCAGCAAACTAAGCAGATAAGAGGGGTTAAATACTTGAGGAATTCATGCTGATTCCTTGACTTAGTTTAGCACAAAGTTGTTGGGTGCATGCCAAGTTCATGGAGGTTATGCATTATAATGCATGTCTTGATTATTTCCAAGGCTAGCTAGTGAAGTGCTGCAGCTGGTGAGCAAACCACTAATATTAGTGCTATTTTGTCTCTTTGGCCTTTTGTCATTGGGATCATACATAGTTTATTTCAATTGGGGTTTTATTGGAACAAAAATCTCCCTAAGCTAATAAGTTCAATGCCAACTAGCGACCTTCTCCTTCCTCATTGATCTCTGCCTCATAACTGTCTGTAACCCATTCCTCTTTACTGGACAAGTTTATGCTTGGTTAATAAAAGTGTGCACAGCTAATAAGCTATAGTAGCTTGCTAGTTTTCTCCATTTTTGACTCTCCAGTTTCCCACTCCTAAGAAGGTTTTGGAGTGCATGCATACGTAGGCTGAAGTGCACTAGAGTTGAACTAAATGCAAAGAAACAAGGGAAGCTACTGATTGCAGCAGTTTTAAAATTCTACCGTGACAAAATGTCTTCTCTTGATCTTTATCCATCAGAATTGTCTTAATGTAGCTGGTGAAATACACAGGTAGACTCTGGAATCTTCTTGCCACGAATACCTGCGATATCTGCTAATAGTGGAGGGTTACTGATTGTAAAAGTGCAGGAAGACATTTATACTGCAGACGTGATTCACCATCAGAAATTCTAATTCTGGGTCAAATTGCTCAGGTACTTACATTTGAGAAATCCTCTTGGTTCACTCGTCGTTGGTGGTTTTTGGCCGAATGGCAGCTTCACGTGACGTCATCAGACACGATTAGGATAAGAAGCAGACTGTTGGAGCAACACTCAACCTGCTGAGATGTTAAGTTATCCACTGCACCGGGTTATAAGACGCTTTTATTAAACAGCGAAAGGTTGGCGGGTTGTGAAGTTAAGCTGCACAAAGCAAACAAGTTTGATTATTTTTCATGGTCCATGAGTCACCAGAGTGCTTCTGTGGAAGATAACGGGACAAGAGTTGACTGAAAGGTGAAACACACCACATAAGTTTAATTAATGCTCATCATTTTATTAACTGTTTGCTTTACACCCAGTTTTAAATGACAGACTTTGCCTCATTTAAAGCAAATGGCAGACTGACTTTGTGGACTTTATGGGTTAATGTTTAACTGAGATTTGGTTGATACTATAAATTCCAATGGCACAGTGCCTAATTATGTGCTAAATCTGCAAATCATTTCTTGCGAACAACAGTGAATATACACTGAATAAACAGTTTGTGTAAGCCGGATACATTGCAGATAGTTAGTATTGCTGTTTTTGAACCTTCTCTTGTGTTTAATACTGAAGGACGTTACACCCGTTTAAAGGTCACGATATGTACCAGCTCAGGTTGCATGATTGTTGTTGGATTATTTCCCCTCTTTGATTCATTAAACAGTAGAATAAACTTCCTACGCACAAAAATAAACGTCTGTTGTTCCTGGATGATACACTAGTGTGTCACAGCCCTGCAAACAAAGTAAAGCAAAGGTCAGAGCTTGTAACGTTGGGAAGCTGGAGTTAAATCACTGCTGCACCATCTCTCAGCCTCATGACTCAAAGTTAAACAGTTTAAAGTTCAGAAGTCACGTAGACGACATACGTCACTGAAGGGCACCAAAGTGAAAGACACGGCTCGAGGATATTTGCGACAGGTAGTTTTTCAGCAACATGTTCTAACTTGTTTGATCGGCCAGGAACAATGCTGTTGGCGAGTAGTAACTTTTCAGTTTTCAGTCATCATTAATACAGTGAGCAGTCAGGCTTTTGTATGTTTACGCTGCCCGGCTGCACCACAGGTCTGTTGTAACTGCGTAATATTCCGCTCGTGATTTGGTTTCAATTTGTGTCTTGCATTTTTCATGCAGTTCTGGGAAGCCAACTTGAGAAAAACGTTACATATTGCTTCTGAAGTGACCAGATCATGTTTTTAAAACCCCTCTTTGGTAACTGTGTTAATTATCATGTCTTTCTGAAGGTAAAAAAGTTGTTGCATCAGTGGTTTCTTTCTGCTGTTGGGACTTTTTGTCATAGTGTAACCCTTTTTTGTTTTAGATGGGAGTCAGATCTGGCTTTGCATTTTCCAAACAGACATTTGTGGTGCTGATTTAAATGGTTAAACATATTAGTTGTGGTGGCAACAGTTGCAAGATGCTGCTGACAGAGAACCTGTTTTTGTCGGCATCATCCTCCATGTAGCTGAAATATTTCCACACAGCTGATGTTGCATTTCTTTTTGCAACCAGTCTTCCTTGTCAGTGTTTCTCAGCTGTTCCTTGCTCATTTTGCTGAATACATGTGGAGCCTGCATGTCGACAAACTCTGTGTCTTGTTACTAAGGTAAAAATAATCTAGATGTATCCAAGATTTTTTACATCTGAGTCAGTTATGTTCTATCAGAGAAAACTGTTGTAGATTTGTGAAAATGAGAACAGTGTGAGTTTTGTTTTTGAATGAAGCAGCAGAAAATGTTGTTGCGTGATGAGTTTAAGTACGTTTGCCTTGCAGATCTGGCTTTTGGAGCCTGTGCTAAATGTAAATGGAAGCTCTGCTGATTTTAGGTGTTTACAGGTTCTTGCAGAGTGTTGCTGCATATGTGAAAAAAGCTGCGTCAGGATTTTTTCTTTTTGGCTGCAGAGTTCGTGTTAGTAGCTGAAGACTGATGTTAAAAAGAAGTGAGTTTACCAGACCTGTGCTCCTCAACTCTGCTTGGAGTTGACAGCTTGAGTCAGCTGAAGTGCTGAATTAGCTGCCTTCAGCACGACACACCTGAATCTTTAACCAAACTGTTGGCGGTGGGTTTGCATTGTGGGTGAAATAGACACCAGGTTTTGACAAGGAAGAGGGCACTGCTGCTTCAGTGAAGTCCTTTTAAGATTCTCCACACTGATTCCTGAAAGTGAAGTCTGGACCTGCTGCATGTCTGTGTTGCTGGTTTCACTTGTTGTGTAGTTTTTACAACACAGTGGACCAGAACTGGAGCTGAGAATGAGGCTTAGCATCAGGAGACCGCACATAAAAATGTAATTACAGCTAAAATAATTTCATGCAATTAGGTGACAGTCAGTCAATCAATTAGGCTTTATTTATATAGCACTTTTCATGCAAATAAAATGCAATACAAAGTGCTTTACAGATAAGCAAAATAAACATGCAATAAAACAGTACAAACACCCCCCCATCCCAACGTTGACGTTATCAATACAGGACTTTAAAACACAGGGATTGAGGAACTAAGGAATTCATATCCTATATAACACATGCAATGAGGAAACACAAGATGAGATAAAATGAAATATAATCAGTTAGATAAATAAAATGTCTGTTATAAAATAGAGATGGAAATAAGTAGGATTAAACCATCCATTAAATAGACAAAGATATGTAAACAAGTGAATAACTAGAGAAACCAGTAAATAAAATTAGTTTTAAGGAGAGTAATAGATAAATTAAACTTATTAAATTTATCAAAGGCCTGACTAAAAGGCAGGTCTTGATTTTTAGCATTTCGTATCCTCAGTTGTACTCAGAAAGCCTCAGAATCAGCATGGAGTTTAAACAACTACAGAACAGCCAACATCTATGTTTGAGAATGAACCATATTTAATATATCATTTTTTTCTTGCTTAATAAGACAAAAACTCAAGCTGAGATTCAAAAAGAACCAGGACTGATGATCAGAATCAAGAAAGTCTGGTCCTTTGTTTCTGCTCAGGGGACTGTTTGTTGTGTTGCTAAGTTCTGAGAACATTTCCATCCAGTGGCTGCACCTGCTGCCTGTAGTGCTTCAGTTCAGTGCTCCTTTCTGCCTCACTCACCTTGGTGCAGTCATGCTCTTTGCAAACGTGACCTCCGCTTGGTCAATGTTTGTCCTGGAGGATTGTGAGACTGAGGTTCAAACCAGCATACAGTAGACTGTGGATGCTGTGTTTGCACTTATCTCCCTCTGTGGCCCCCCGCACACTTTCAACGGACGTCTTAACACTTAAAGCTGAATAATTAAAGGCTCCTGGCCATAAAGAGTTCAGGATTCTTTTGTAGACTCCACAGGGGCTGTTAATTCTCTGCACACTTTTGCATTAGCTTCTTATGTTGTTGCAAAATGAACTTTGTTTGATGTTTGTTCCGGCTTCACAGAGTGTGTCTCGTGATTGTTGACCCAAGAAATGTCACCCATGTAGTTCTGTGCAGCATTGATAGTGTTTTTACCCATCCTGACCTTTGTTATCTAAAAGAAATCACAAACAAAAATGGATGGATGAGTTCTGCACAAATAATATGGATATTTAACCATGCGTTTCCCATTACTCATACGTAAAATGGCATATTCAAGAAGATGTATGTCGTGGTTGAAGGTGTGACAAGTGGTTTATGTTATGAAAAACTGTCACTGTTTTGTTCTTAGAATTAAATGTATGAGTGCAGGGTCTTTGCTTGCATATTTCCACTCACTTCTGGTAAGGTTCTCTTCATTAAAGTTCAAATTTCCAACTTCTGAACTGGACTTTTTAGGGCTTTTCCCTGCATAGAGGAATATTTGGCTCTGTCCCCAAGGGCAAATCACTGGCACCAAAATAAGAATAATTGAGAACAGAAATAGCAATTAAAGTTTTTAATCAGTTTTATCAACTGGGGTTTTTAATTACTCATATGTAATAGACATTTTTGTTCAGCAAATGGTCAGAAATGAAAGGACATTGTGTGGATTTGTCACATAAGGCAACACGCTGCTTTACTGTATGCAGACGGATCAGGTTTACTGTCGTACAGTCACCTCTCAAAGGCCAAGTCAGAGCCAGGAAATACCCTGCTATTCTGTCTTACTGATTGGTTTTATTTTCATCATAAGTATTTTTAAAATGCATTATTTAGCTTGTAAAACTGTTGCAGTTTCACAGAGTGCAATGTTATGTATTTAGATTATTGTGTTGTCAGACCAACAGTCAAAACCCAAAGAATTCGAACTCTCAGAATCCAGTAGAACAAAGAAAAGCAGCAAATGTGTTGAGCTTTTGCTTGACAGTTATCAAAATGATTGCAGACTAATTGTCAGTCTGGAGGTGCAATGATGGCGCAGTTATTCTGTTGATTGACAGAACAATTTTGGCAGTTGGACAATCATTTTGGTTATTTTTTTAAGGCACACATTGAGCTTTTTAAATTTCCAAATTTGATGCTCTTTTGGACTCTGTTGGGAAGAAAAGGACATCTGAAGACGTCACTTTAGACTGAGAAATTGTAGGAGATTTCAGTTGTTGATGTTCTACTCTACAAACCTTTTCCGAAATCTTCTGTAATCAGACCTTGGTGCTCTGCTGTTGTTGGTGTTGCTGTTGTAGTCTCCTCTCTTCTGTTTCTGGTGATGTCCCTCGACGTGATCATCCTTAAGGAGCTTACAGAGATTTGCTCTTTGGTGTAAACTGCTCCCTGTGAGCCGCTTTAGCCCCGTCGTAGCACCGAGTCTGTTGACTCTGCAGCCAAAGATGGCAAAAGGCAAAGACCTCTGACTTCAGGATACGAGCCAGGCGACACAATGAAGTGAGCCTGAATACTGACTAGCAGATATAATTAGAGCTGATCACTGTTTTTAATGAGAAAAGCTGTATTACCAGATTTATCAGACTAACCTTTTAAAACATGCTTTTATGTGAACAAGAGTATAGACAAAACCAACAAGTGTTTCTGTATTACCAGATTTATCAGACTAACCTTTTAAAACATGCTTTTATGTGAACAAGACAAAACCAACAAGTGTTTCTACTTTTAACAGATTCAGATGTCTCTAAAGCAGACATATGAATAGATAAACATGACCTTTTCTGTGATGTTTTCTGAGTTTCATGTATTCTAAGGATGGTTGTGTATTTTAATGTAGTTTTAAGTGTCTTTGCTTGTTTGGGACACTGTCATGATTTTTGCATGCAATTAGTTGTATTATATTCACATTACAGTTGGATTTGGCCTATTTTCTATGAGTGTTATGGACCTTGCTGTCATTATTGCGTGACATTTTTACTGCTTAAACCTGAGGAGAATGAGCAACTACTGCAGTGGAAGTTAATGTAGATCCAGTAAAATGAACAGGACGCAAAGGTTAGCTGCCAGGTGAGATTCTGAAAAAATAAACTCAGCTTGCAAGTATTCTTGCTTCTGAAATGATCCATTTTTCAGTTACATCACATGAAGTTATTGAACTATAAACTTACTGAATGCTTCCTCTTGTCTCATATTTCAAGTAAATATGCAAAACATCCTCAAGTGCTCTTTTACAATATTTGTAAAATGACTCCCTGTTAGAGGGATGTAACCATAACCTGAGGGCGTCACTAGGCCCTGGGAATTTCTAAGGTCTTTTTAATAATTTTTTTCACAATTTGTAGACTTAAGTAATCGCTAAATTTCTCTTAATGCCTTTTCATCTCATCTTTGATTTTCATCCACCAGGCTTCTCAGACCACTTTCTGTTGTTTGGCTGCACCGTTATGTCTGATTCCTCTCTATTTTCTTCATGAGTTTCCCAGTTTGTCCAGAGTCCATCACAATGTTGATCGACATGTACGTGTTGAATCAGGGTTGTCCTGTTCTGCTCATGTATTATAGCGGTTTTGTTTTGTTGTGATCTGTTGAAATAATCGGTTGTTGATGCACCTGCTTAATATGCAGACACTGCAGAAAAATATTGGTATTGTTTTTTTTTCAGTTTATCTGAGAAAGAAATGGCACAGCAGTTTATTCAGCAAAGGGAAAAGCAGCCACAGAGTGTTGGATGATGCACTGAGCATCTACCTGCGGCAGGTAGATAAGACTGGTACTGAAAACCTTAATTAAACTGAGACAAACAAGCTGTTCAGTGTTTAAGCGTGTGTATTTTTTGGTGTCAGTCTGTTCATTTTTTCCCCACAACTTGTTTTAGACCAAAATCCAGATCATTTAAAAATGGAATCTGTTGTTTTCCTGTGTTCGTCTCCACTCACTCCTGTCGCCGGATGGTTTTTAGACGATCTGTGTTCATGAATTTAACTCGGCCATCTTCTGTGTTCCCACAGAGTCGACCGGCCCCGCCAAGGTGGTGAAAGCAGGGAACCCACCCAAAGCCAGGCGTGGAGGAAAGGTAATATTTTCTGTCTGTGTCTGCACATTGAATATTGAGTAATAATCCATTTAATGTTAGGTAATACCTACAAGGTGCAGCAGTACCAGCGTGACTCTTGTTTGTTGTACAAAAAACATGCATGTGAAGCTCATTAGAACTGAAGAAAGCAAGGTTATATGATGGTGACAGCTTCAAAAGTCTCTTGGGTTTGTTGGGGTTTGATGCTAAACCAACAATTAGACAGAAGAAAGTCAAAACAAATTTCTAAATTATGTATCAGCCTAAAAATGGAAACTGTAGCTCATAATATCATCACTTCAGAGGAAAATACTGTATTTTCAAACCTCTGGCTTTGATGGACAAAAGGAGGATTTTGTGGTGAGTTTGTGTCATTCGTCAGTATATTTGTTAATTATCAGTCAGTAAACATCTTTGTACAGACAATTGTTTTGTCTGAGTCACTGTTTCCAGTCCACATCCCTAATGAGTTTATGTTCTTAAAGTACATAATCATTTTTTCCCACAACGCTCCCAGTAAAAATCACATCTAATTATTTTTGCGTGATTAAAAACAAATTAAATATTGCTTAACTGTAACATTTAGAGGCATTAGTTGGCCAGATATAAGAGTAGTGTTGCAATGTAATTCCAGAAATGTCAAAGTGTTCCTCTAAAAGATCTAAGTTGCTCTGCTGGATTTACTGCATCACTCTCTGGATTATTACTGTTATCATCCTGTACATATTCACATGTATTGCCGCTAATACTTTGATTACAAATTGAGAAAACAGCCTGTGATTTCAGAAATTACAGGGCCAGTTCAGAGTATATTCATCAGACAGCTCAGTGGAGGTGTGTGAGTGTGTGTGTGTGGTCGGAGTATTTATCCGTCTCGTCTGGAGCCGTGTGCAGCCTCCTCCAATCACACTTCCTGGAATGCTAATGTGTGTTCCTGGTCGGCCAATGGGGCGGCTGATGAAGCAGATGGAATCTCCTCGAAGCGCTTCATTCACAACTTCCCACCTTTGATGGCAGACGCTCTGCTGTAGTATCCAGGGCCGGTTGCCACACCCAGACCGTAAACTTTATGGCCGCCTTGTGTAAAGTGTGCAGTGTTGCAGCAACAAAAGACAAAAACGGACAAACTAGAGGGAACATGTGGGAAAGGATAAAAGCAGTCGGTGTTTGACAGCTGGTACACTCCAACTACAATAATGTGGAAGTCCTTTTGTAGTATTTAGATTTTAGGTTTTTAAATCTCATTTTAAGTTTTATATTCATGTTTACTTTTTAATTTGTATTATTCAGTTTTAATTACGATTTTACTTCACTCCAACATGTTCTACACTTATTCTTATTGTTATTATTGGGTGGTCAGTCATCTTTAGGTTACTTTGAACTGCACTAACCTGCATGAAAGGGGCCGTATAAATACAGTTGGATTGCCTGATTGCATTTCTAAAAACTAGCAGCCATTCATGAGAGGTCATTCATGTGAATCGTTCAGCACCTAAGAGTTTCTAAAGGCGTAAAATTCCAAAGTGTGGGTTATTAAAACAATAGTTAATGGAATATAAGTGGATAAAATGCAAACAGCAGTTAGTGCATTCTGCACTGGAGTTGCGTATCAGACTTCTCCAACAGAATCCATCTCTGTTCTTCTTTAAACATAAAAACTAATATATAAATCTAAACAACCAATTAACAAATGACATTTTCTTGCATTTGGGTTTTGTTTTTTATCACCCTTTTCACAATTCTACAGTTTGTGATTAATTGATTGAGATATTTTAGGTCCAAAGTATATGCCAAAGTGATAAAGTGCTCATTTTTACCCTGTATTTTAGTATACCAGTGCAGTGCCGGTTAAGACTGTGCCTGCTTGTAAAACAGCGAAATGACATAGTGGAACTGATAGTTATTAAAGATGGCGTCCAAAACAACCTCCCATCAGATGGGAACAAGCTTTTGTACAGTTTATTGAAACAAAATGGGAAAAACACACACACACACACACACACACACACACACACACACACACACACACACACACACACACACACACGAATTGTTTAATTTATTAGTGGGATAAGTAGTTGTAAGAAATGGTCGAAATGGTTTCTTTTCTCTCTCTCTTTTTTGCTCAGGTTGGAGATTTTGGCGACACCAACAGCTGGCCGACTCCAGGAGAGATTGCAACTAAAGACATGCAGGTGGGTGTTACTGTTTGTTTGTGTTGAGTGTACAGCTGCAGGCTGAGAGATGTATGAAGGACACACCGCTAAGATGAGGGTGGTGTCTGCTGTCTGTAAGGACCTTGGACCACTGAACTATTCTGCAGTTGTTGCAGTGTAGCAGCCTGACATCCCACACATGCACTATAGGCTGTAATGAAGCAGGAAATCAGTTGATGTAATGCACATTTTATTCAACATATTCTTCAGTATGGATGGCGGTATGCACAAGTGGGAAAACCCACATTTTGCTGTTTAGTAATAATGGCGTAAAATACATCTTTGTGTTACCATTAGATCTGTCAGGTTCAGAATGCTTGTAGTTTAGAATGGTGTGTTAGCAGTTTGTGGGCCTGATAGGATGAAGAATAACACCAGATACTTGCAGACTTGTATAAAGGTGATGTGACCAAACATGGGTTAGCCCACTTGTGCGTACTGCCATCCATACCAGACTTGGATTTTTTTTCTTTCTGCCAGCTGGTCCAGTAGCTTTTGGCTGCAGAGATAATGTACAGTGATTTCATATCTACAAGTTTTTAAATCAGTGCTTTCAACCACAATAGTAGCTTGCTTTTTCTTGCAGAAAACATGTCAGAGGGGACTTTTGGGGGGAATTTGTAATCGTACAGGAAACGACAGTAGCGCCTCTGAACATAGTATGAATTCACTAGTTTGTTTTAAGATCATGTGACTGAAAATAGTTTTTTAAAGTCATATTGAAATGAAGTTACAGCATCTCTACCTCCTGTAATGTAGATTTTATTGATTTGGTTGGATTCCTCTTAAAAGGTGCTCCTGAACAAGTAGTGAGATACTGATCTGTAGAGGATTGTTTGTTTAGCAAACACATGTTGTTAGATCTGAAGTGGAAGGACAAAGGTGACTTAAGTTAAGTACTTCTGAAAATGTAAACAGCATTTTTGCCACTTGACACCCAAACACACTCCCTACTAGTTGCTACAACTCACAATTAAACCATAAAGAAACGTTTGATACGATCAGCAGAGGTAGCTGGTTGCCCCTCTTCACACTCAACTGGATAAATTAATGTAAATGAGTTTAAGATGACTCATAAGAAGTGTTTAAATTAAAGGGCAAATTGAAATAAAAATGTGTAAATGTGGCATATAAGAACAAACACACAGGATTAGAGTTGGAATATGTATTTTTTTTATTTCGCTTTTAAGCTAAAATTGGGTCCAGTCTCTCCTTCATGTCTACAAAGCATGGAGGGATGGTAACACCTGAGTTTGAACTGGGTGATGCTTTTAATTTGAAACTACTGCAGTGATAACATGACAGACGTGGTGCTTTCATGCAGTAATGGCAGGCAGAAGCAGACAGGATTTTGCAATTTGTGATAGTCAGAAACTTGTGAACAAAGAATGTGATTTAACACAGGCGACAACACCGAGTCAGAAACAGATGATGGTGTTCATCAAAGGAGCATCTCAGTAGCTTCAAGTTACACTTTACTGCAGGGGGTGTGTGTAGTTTCTACAATAGGTACTTTAGTGGTTGTGGCTGTAATTAGACGGCAGCTAAGCGGCGCGTCCAGACAGGGCAGTCTGCTACTGCTGGCCCGACTCTGCGTCTTTCTTTTTTTTTTTTTAAGGTGTGGGTTAAACCAGACTCACCATCACCACCACGCTGGGACCTCATGGAGTCTGTGGGGACAAACCAAAGATGACTGACCTCAAGCAGGCATCAGGCCAAAACTCTGAGATCAATAGTGATTTTAAATTGTGCAAAGACAATCCTCATCATTTGGAGAGGAATTCAGATATTTAGAAAATCTCATCTCAGACCAAAAGAATTAAACTTCTTAAACATCCTTTCTGTCTAATTGAGATCTTGAGTTAAATTGAGCAGCTATAACAGCAGTTTAATTTTGAATAAATGACCCACAAATCAGTTGTTAAAAAACAAATAGGTAGTATCAGTTTTCCGACTGAATACAACCGATGAGTACAGCCAGAAAGTTGAGAATCTTACAATTCCCTTTCTGGCTTGTTTCTGGCTCTGGTGCATGGTGTATTTTTGGCGATTTATTTTAAAGATATCATGAGTTTCAAACCTGCTGGCTGGTTTTGGGGTTCAAAGAGTTTTAAAGAAGAAAAAATACTGTATTTAGTTTCATTGTTAACTTAGTAGTGAAGGGGGGGGGGTCAGTCAGGCAGTAAAGTATAATTTGGTTCTGGTAAAATGTGATTGGTTTTTCGGTAAATTCAGACATTTTATAAACCAGTGTTTTGGGTGACAAACAGCAAAACAATCAGCAACTCTTTCAAGGTTCAAGGGATTCTTTTTCATCCCTGAGGGACAGTTAGTCTTGCAGTGAACAGTACACCAACGTAGTGCACAATTTCACTACACTGACCAAAAATATGACGATAACATGGTTTTGCAGCTTTTCTTTCTCTTGTCTGGTTTTGGACTGTTGGTCAAACAAAATACAATTAACCTTTTTTTTTTTTTTTTTTTTTACCTTTTTCTCACGTCTTTTGGCCAAACAGTTAAAAAAGGTGCTTAATGAGTTGTATAAAATAACTTGACAAACTGCACCTCTTGGACAAGTTTTAGCTCCTCATTTCAGACATTGGAAAAGTAGAAAAAGGTGAAATAGGAAGTGTTGGAGTCATCCCTGAGCACCTGTTACATTCGAGCTGTAGTTCAGATCCTCTCAGCTCAGGTGTCCATAATGCCCTTATCCATACAGCCAACATACTGAGCCCCTCCTCTCTAAACTTATCCTCGTGTCGCCTACAGCTGTTGGTCAGTCCGGGGATGTGTCTAATTTGTGTCTCCTTACAGTAGCACCAGCAGTCCAACAGAGCCGCTTTCTATTTCTGCTCTTTGGATGATGGTGTGTCACCGGGCGAGCCATCCCCGTAACCTCCCCTATTTTAGGCAGCCAGGTCTGAGCGAACACGAGGGAGAGAGCTTGTCCCCGAGGAGGAAAATGTGGGTCACACCATGGGCCAGGAATAACCTGAGGGTCCAGTGGCAGAAATCGAGGGTGGAGTTTGGAGATGGGGGCCAAAGCCTGGGAAAGGATGCCCTTGTAGGGACCCCCTTCATCAGAGAAACCACCCTGGATCTGTGCTGCTGCTATTCTTAGGGGGCTGCAGCTCACCGTCCATCACGTAACACTCGAAGCCATAAATCAGTCGATGCATTCCTCGGATTATTCCTGCTGGGTAATAGACACTGAAATCTGATGACGGAGGAGTTTTTTATTTCACTGGTTAGTGGTTCAGTTTGTGGTGCTGAAGTTAAAGCTGAATTTCCTGCACTAAACTGTGAGGTTACTATGTTTTAAAACCATTTAAAAGGCATTTTTAAGTTACTGCAGGGTTAAATGTACACTTAGGTAACATGTGTGGGTCACAAATGTCATTCACACTTGTGTTGGCAGCAGAAATTTAACAGATGAAGATTTGTCTTTTGTGGTGTTACAATTAGTAGATTACAATCATTTTTAAGTTCATCAGGTTTTAAACTTGCTTTTGTATTTTTGATGTAATTGTAAATTGAAGGTGTTTAGACAACTGGGAACCTGTGATTTTAAGTCAATCAGTTGATTAAAGGGGCATTTAACGTATTGAACGTTTACTGCCAACTAATTTGATGGAGTGCAAATTGTTTTTGTTTTTCATAGAGGCTGGTGAGAGAAAATCATTTGTTTTTGTCAGTTTTTTAAAAAATCAAGACATGTAGAATAAAGTGATTTTAAAGAAATATCACAATTTTAAGTTTGGATCTTGTTAAGTTTACCGACTAAATGACACATAACTGGTGAGCAGATCAAGGACGGTCCGAAAGTTGAGAATCCAACAATTCCCTTTGTTTTTACAGTTTCTGCCTCTGATAAGTGGTGTCATTTTACAGATTTAAATAAATGATTTTTTTAATAACATGGGTTTCAAATCCACTGTCAGGTTTTAGTGTTTATTGGATTTTAATAAAGAAACGATTGTGTCTTGATTTTAGCTCCTCAGTGACCATTTTGATAATCACTTAATAGTTTATCAGCTTTAAAATCTTTTATAATGTGTCACTCTAAACTGAAGGTCCGATTTTGAGTTCCTCATTAGTCGATAAATGATACATTTGACTGATGGAACATGAATTGCAAACTACTTGGCCGTAACTCTCAGCACTAATTATGACAAAATTCTACACAAACTTCTAGTAAGACAAAATTATGAAGTGATGACATTTTATATCTAAAAGGTCAACTTCACTGTGACATTATGAAGTTCTGCAGAAACACTTTTCAGCCATTATGCAATGTCGTAACTCGGGAACAGAAGAGGAGATGGATGTAAACTGCAACTTGATGGCTGGCTGAGGCCATGAGGCAGCACTTCTAGTTCACTATTATTTAAAGTTTCATCATCAGAACCATTTATTGGAGAAAATAGTTGGGAGATCAGTTATTAATGAAAACAACTGTTAGCTGCAGCCTTATCTAAACTGAGTATTTGATATAATCTTACACATATTGCAGGTTTGGTGAGCTGACCCTTTCGATTTTTATTTTAAATCTGTCCTTGTACAGAACCAGCTTGCCTCATGGAGATTGGATGCATAATCTACAGTGTCTGGTTCAGCCTGATTAATTATGGTGCTTGATCAATCTCAGTTATGTAATTAGCGTTCCAGAAATAATGTGATTTGGGTAAAAATCTCCCTCTTGCCTCATGTTAGCTTCAGCATTCGACCCTTTAAATGCTCTGGACAAATCATTACAGTGACCCCCTCACTGTGCATATAACCACGTCAATAATGGATTAATATAGACGGGCACTCATTCAGTACATAATGGAGTCATGACCTTTCCTGTCTTAACAGTCAAATAATTTCAAACCTCTGCTGATGGACATATTTAAACCCATATTTAGTGTCAGCAGGTTGAGTAGGTGAAGCCACGTGTGCAACCACAAGGAAAAAGCCCAACAATCTTCAGGAAAATGGAATAATATACTTTATTTATATAGAACCTTTCAAAAATACAGTTTAAAAAGTGCTTTTCAATAAAAACATTTAATCAAAGTAGCAAGAACCAGAACTTAAAATAAATGAAGGAATTCAAATATAACGGTTAGTATTCGTTAAGAAAAAGTCAGACAGAAGAAGAGATTTTAAAGATGATACTGAGTCTGCCTGCCTGAGATCCTCACATATGGAGTTTCATAGCCAAGGACCAGGATTCAAACCATTCAAGGCCCAAAAACAAGCAATAAAATCTTTCAGATCTGTTCTAAACTCACTGGTAGCCAGACGTCACATAACTGCATTTGATTCTATTCATAGTCCACAGTGGGCGGCGCACATCAGGATCTCATTTTCATGCCATTTTTTGCAGCAGTTACAGAAACCAAAACCAAAACTAACACACGTAACCGTTTGTCCCTTCAGTTTTCATCCCATTTTGTCTGTTTTTTTGTCCAGTTTGGAGTCATTCAGTTTATTTTCTTCATCCACCATGAAGCGATTGTCAGTGTTGATTTCCTGTGCTGGTTCAGGATTTGTAATATTTTTTTCCTGGTGAGAGTGGCTGTAACAGAAGCGTCATCACTACTTTCCTGTAGTGGAATAAGAATGAATCAGTTCCTGATGATCTCAGCTTCACTGCTGGCATTTTTTACACCATGTTATTGATTCAGAGAACAAACTCCAGCACTCACACCTGAACACAGCTGCCTGCTCTAATGGTTTATCATCTCACAGCATTCTGTCATCGCTAAAAATAATCCAGCTCCTATTTGTGCACAATTCAAAGTCATCAACCAAAGTTGTCTCGGAGGAATGACACAGCATTAACTGCGTCGCCGCTGAGATGATATTGGATGCGCTTTATAAAACCCAGAAGGAGCTCAACAGACTGAAAGATGCAGCAGATGCTTCTTTTATCCACAAGTTGTGCAACATTGACTTGGCATTTTTTTTGTTTGACGGCAGCAGGAAGAAGCATAATGTCATTATCATGCTGGAGCAGAGTAGCGCAACACAGAGGAGCCTTTAAAGGGCCAATGATTTTTTTACTGCTCCATAGTAGAAAATGTCCAGATTATAGCTTCAGGGCCTTGGAAGGGCTCAGTTTTTACTTGGTCAACTGCTGAGACTTTCTAAACTGACTTTACAGCCTAAAAAACATCGCAGTAGAGCATGTTTCACATTGTCTACATACAGTATGAATGTGTGTGTGAGTGTGCATCATGGTCCACCTCATTGTCTTCTCTAAACTGCTCTTCCCTCCCTCTGTTCAGATCGAGGCAGTGACACGGACCGTGTCCTGCCCGCCGACTGTCAGGCAGGTCAGAGACTCATGGAGATTCACTGTAAGTTCAACCTGCAGCCCATGAACCTGCAGCCTGCTGCTGGCGTTCAGTCACTCTATCTGATTTTAAGACCAAGTTTAACTTCTAAAACTCAACACCACACAAAAAACAGAAATCTCAGTGTCACTTTTCCCTCTTGGAGTCAAACTGAAATATGAATTGAACTCTTTAGTCTTTCTGTTGTATAAGGTTTTAAACTTTTAGAGACAATAAAATAGTTGTTAGACATATTTGTATACACAATGGGTGTAATCGAATTTCTGAAGGGCGTTTCCCATGGCAACCTTGAGAGATGGTGTTGCTAGGAGACACATTGTCAACTTTGAGGATGCTTGTCCTGTCTATATAATGGGTGCTTAATAGTTTACTCAACCGTGAGCAGTAAATTGATATTTGGGACATGCTCTAATCGTCGTCATTCCATTGTGGAGCTTTGAAGGACACTATATTAGAGATCAGCTCAGTCAATTTAAAAGGCCAGTATTTTTAACCATTAATTAAGGAGACTGATTGTAACTGCAGTAACAATGGAAATCTTGGTGTTCAAAAAAAGAAAAAACAGGAACTCCATCATAAAAGTGTGTATACTTTTAATTAATAGAGACTTTCCATCATTTGTCCTTCAGTGTTGAAAGGCTGGTACTGTTAACATGTAATCAATCAGATACCACTGAGTGATGACTGCTGACAGAGAGAGGCCACTGCATCAGAGCCAAAGTAGTGCATTCTTAAATTAATGCACCAAAAAATAAATAAAATAAAAACCAATAATTGAAAAACATGCAGAATATTGCATCTGACAAGCAGCCGGGCTGTTAGTTTGTCAACTCCTGCCTTATATAGTGGATAAATTTACATGCTTGGAATTTGGACTCTCACCTATAATGGCGGTTATGGTTAATGGTTAGATAATAATCCTCTGACCCCCAGCAGTTTCAGGGTTGGTTTTTTTCACATTTTTGCTCATTGTGGGCTCATTTTTTCCTGCAATATGAAGTCCTGCACCTCTATGGAAACAACCTTGAATAGAAGAGAGAACTCAAAAATGCCACAAACAAAAATAAACTTTAAAAAAATCATTGATTGTTATAGAAATTTTAAAGAAGGAATCAACATGTAAAAAACTTGTTACCAACACTGGAAAAAATAGTGACTTCACACTCAGTATTCAAACTCTTAAATAAAATGCCCCACAGTGAATTTATTGGTTGCCTTTTTCAGCACATAAAGTTACTCACCAGGCATTAGTAGTTTAAACTTTGTGTCTGTTTACAACGTGCTGCATTTGGAGAACCTGTTGTGCTCATTCACAACCATCTCATTCACACTCATTCATCCAAGTCATCAAAATGATTTACGTTTTAGTTCAGCTTATTTGGTACAGTGAAACCCCGGTTAAAAGTATCCACTACCATTCAGAGCCTTTATTTCCGCTGTGGTCCATGAGTTCCACATAATGTGTTAGCATTGTGACTCTTTGTGTAACAGAGCTGTTAGGTTTGAATAAAGCCATTACGAGCATTTACGTTACTAGCCCTTCTTTCTCCGGATGACAACAAGCTTTAACAAATAATAAAGACACGGTGTTGTGTCTGAAAGGGGCTGACACAATACACAGTAACAGAAACAGTGAGAATAGTATTAATAAAGTGTAAAAAATAAGCACACATCTATATGTAGCCTGGGCGGATCCTCATTTACATGTAGTGTAACATATTAAAAGGTCAAACTTGTCGTCACTCATGATCTACTGTATCTAAACCCTGCAAGCAACCAAAAGTAAAAAGAGCAGGTATCAGAAGCTCAGATAAAGAGTTGAAATGTGTTCTTTTAGCTTTCTAAAATAATTTGCAATTTTCATCACATTAATTTTAAAACCGTTTAGGTTATAATTTGCAAGTTCACAGCCTGAATTTTTACAGAACTGCTTGTTCCTTTGTTGTTGTTTGATGAGACTCACTGTTATCGATGCTGCTCAGACCTACAGTGCATGTTTGGAGTGGTCTTTGAGTTCAGTGTGATCTGGCAAGTTTTTGATACAATCCCTCGAAGACTGTGCATGTGGAGTTGCTGTGGGTGTTTGTCCACCGACTGAACGGTTTGGGGCATGAAACCTGTTGTACCTCTTCTTACTTACTCACTCGAGAGAAATGCTTTGCATGGCTCCTATGCAAACCCCTCAGGAGTGTCAGACTTTGCAGATATGCGTGTCACTGATAGCTGAGCTCCTGCAGCACAGAGGAGAGGCTGTCTGATTTGAATGAACTCCAGTATCAGCTCTGTGAGCAAAGATAACCAGAAAAGCCGATTCGTGCACGGTGAGCTGCCCTGTGTCAGTTACCCTGTTAGCTGGAGGACAGAGGCAGCGCTCGTGTTGCTCTGCTGCAGTCAAATGTTATAAAGAGGCAGAACAAAAGATAATTGAAACCCTAAAGCACATGCAAAGTCCTTTTTGTCTCAGTCACTTTAATTGTTGCCCTAAAGGAGGTAACATTTAAAGCCTCAACTGAAGAATACTAACATTAAACTGTTCAGTTCAATGAAAATAAGTAACTTTACTTTAACAAACTACAGCATTTTCCCCATTCTGCTCATTAGGTTTATTTTTAAAATTACTATTATCATAAATGTAGCATTTAAAACCTACAATCTTTGCACTCACAGTACATTACATATTACAGCTGCAACACTTAATCGATTAGTTGTCAACTACAGAACACTCGACAGCTAATTTGGCTTGAATTAGCTGTAAATGAAACCACATTTATGAAGCTGGAATGTGGTTTCACTGGTCCACATTTTTCACCATTTTTTGACTTTTATAGACCAAATACCTAATCGCTTTATCAGCACATCATTTGACAATGGAACTAACCGTTAGTTGCAGACCTAATATTAGTGCAACTCCTGGACGTGGTTATAACAAATATAGTTTTCATTGCCATTAGCTCTGACATTGCTGAAAAAAACACTCAGTTGCTGTTGTTTTACCACTAGATTCACAACTTTTTGACAGAAAGAATCCTGGATCACAGAGATCAACAGCCAGCAAACATAGATTTTTTCCAGCTGAACTGACAAGATGTTAACAGCTTTTAGCTCGTTCTATCTCAGTCAAACTGTTTGCAACTGAATCACAAATATGCTTTTATTTCCTACAAACATAACTGATTTAGGATGAAGATACATGTCAAAGTTTATGGTTTTGAAAAAGCACCAGCAAATATTTCACCAGAACCCAAGCGGTGGTTCTCAGAAATAGTTTAGCATAACTAGCATAGCACCATATTGCTAGTTATGCTAAGCTATGGATAAACAGTCGCTGTTCAAAGGGGGGATTTAGCAGGTTTGCATGTTTAACCAGTGGAATTTTTGTAGGGTTAGGTTTTCAGCTCAGATTCCGCTTTGAAAAATCAGAAAGTAACGGTGTGTAAATGTGTATCTTCAGGGCCCCAAAAGGACGACGGCTAAGAAAGAGTCGAAGGAGAAGAGGGAGAGCAACGAGGAGAGCAAGGAGAACCTGAAGGCCAAGTCTGACGACTCAGGAGAGGAGAAGAACGGCGATGATGACTCCCAGAAGAACGGACCGAAGAAAAAAGGTGAAGATTGACTGAAAATTTGACATGTTGGCATGCTAGCCAGTTAGATGTTACTTAATAATAGCATGCGCTAATGTTAGCATGCAAAGAAATCTTATGTTTCATGCTAAAACTACTAAATGTCAACACAGTAGCTAACATGCTAAGTAAAGGTATTCAGCTGAAAACATAGCTGAAGTGAAGCACACCTGAAGGTCGCTGTAGTTTGTAGTAACATAAAATGGCCGCCATGGAGAGGTTTTTTGGATGAAGTAGCTTTTCACCAGCACCATCCTCAGGCCAGTGTTTTCCCCACACATAACAAAGATAGCTTTTAACATTTCAGCCATAAAACAAATGCACATCTGAATTTCTTTATTTAATGCCCTTGTCCAACATTTTTACTTTTATTAATACTTGCAAACGAGCTATTTAATTGGCATTTTATTCTCGCTTTTATTTTTTCATTCAAACTTAACCAGGTTAACTTTTCAGGAGAATACTCCAGTCAGATTTTCCTTGTGTTTTGAATCTCATTTTCCTTTGTGGGTTTTTCATAATTCGCTGAATTAGTCACTAAAAAGTCCACCTCTTGTGTGTGAATAATAATTGTAACTGCTAAAACCAGCAAGTAATTTAAAACTGATGTAGGCAGAAATTCTGAAAAAGGTAGAAAAAAGACCAAACAAAACATCAGAAATCCTCCTGCAGCTCCCTTTTTGTCCTAAGTTCTTTGTGACAGGAGAGTACAGACGTATGTTTGTGCTTCATGTGCACGCAACACAAGTTTGATCGTAAACATGAGCATAGACTTAAATTAGCCACAGCTGCAGCTATGAGCTTTAGCTACTGTTAGCAGAAGGCTAAACTGGTAGCAGCAGTCCAGCTTCCTGTTTTTAAATCGCTTTGCAGTGTAGCCAGTCTTTATACTGGTCTTTGCCAAAGTTGGAATAGCAACTTTTCCTGCAAGATTTTACACCTTAGAATCAGGCTTTCCTCCATCATAAGGGATGTGCACACACATCTGTACTTGTAGATTAGCCAATAGGAGCAATAATCTCTCTCTGAGTAGACCTGTCATTGGTCAAAGTCTCTTGACAGAGATGGGATTTTCTAATTTTTCTAGAAAAAAAAAATCTAGAAAAAGGAGGTGCAGATGTCTAGTTTCTGCTCAGACCGCTTGAATTACAAAATGCTCAGAGGTCATGATGAATTTTTTGCCCAACAACGTCAAAATTATTGCCTACCCCAGCTTTACAGATGATCAAATCCATATGAAAGACATTTGTACAGGAGACTGAAGATCTTTGTTTCAAGCACAGTCGGAGAACAAAAAGCCATGTTTCCCTACACTGCTTTGTTAATGAGTTTATGTTAATTGCTGCACTTGACATATGTTCACTCTAAATGTGATGACAGTGTGAGTGTAAGATAACTTCTTACAGTGAACTCCTCACTGTAACAAACAAGTTAGCACAGTAAAACACACATACATGAGCACCGTCAGTTACAGTATGTAGATTTGACCCCTGAAGTGGATACAGGTTTCTTTTTAACTCTGTGCCTGCAGCAGATCACTGAGAAGAAGTTTGTGCAGTTTTGGCAGCGGTTAAAGGTTTAAACTGTGCCATTGAGCCAGCCAGCCAGCCAGCCAGCCAGCGACTGTTTTCTGACCTTCAGAACATTTCAACCCTCGGTGTACCCAGGAAAAGTTGAGCTTGTTGGGGGGTTTCCTGCCTCTCTCTTGTAGTCAGCCTCTTTTTTGCCCCCTGAAACAACTCTGGCATACAAATTTGCTGGCAAGGACTTCACCACTATGCTGCTGATGTGTTTGCCACCACAGGGGACTTTTTTACTTTAGTTCTGTAGTTTTAGTGTGTTCTCTTTGTGACATTGCTGCTCGGGCTTTAAAAATGTAAAGTGATGTGCATACACTGGAATGCATTTTTAAAGGTCACATATGTACCTCAGTAGCACACGTTTCATTTATTTAACACTGAATTTATACTAGTTTAAATATAGTTCCATGCATCTGTTGGGGATGTAAAAGTCTGGTACAAGCTGCACATGTGCTGTCGAGGTGATGAGCTTCATGTCTCTTCTCTGACAAAACAATAATGAGGAGAACTTTCACAGCTCTGATCTCAGCACTGAAGCAAAAGAAACCTTAATTTATTGGCTGTTGTTGGTCCATCATCTTGTTGTTTCAACAGAACATTGCTGCTGCCAAAAGTTCCATAACCTTAGAGAAATGACTCTCAGCATGTTGTGGTAACTGCAGGCTTCACTCAGTCGCCTCGTTGATATCCTTCTTTTTATTTCTTCTTCTTTGCTCTGTTTTTCCTTTTATGTTCTACCACTTCCTTCTGTGTCTCCATCTCTTACCTACTCAAGGCCACGTCACTTAAAGCTGCCTGTCATTTCCTCTCTCCAATTGCATGTGGTATCAAACTCACCCACACATCCACACGGTGCCCAGACAGCCAGATGTCATTCTTTGAACAGCAGATCGCTGGTGCTGCCTGCTGGCTGGATGCGGTACTGCAGGGGACTTTATGCTGTTTCAAACACAGCAGTGATCGTCAGTTTTTCATAAGACGCTTTATCGTATTCACTATCAAAAATCCAGCATAAAGAGGTGCTGCTATGTCCTTTAAATTCATCTTAAAGTGGTTAAAAGAGAAGTTTGTTGTATGTGCTGTGCTCATTAGTAAAGAGTTATTCATTTTTATGTTGAATTTTGAATATTGCTTATGAATTAAGATAAGGATGATTACAACTCCAACAAAAACCAATAAAACATTGCTTTCTTTACTATTAGAATGCTGGTTCCAGAGATGTGTAGAAAAAATATATAAAATAAATTATGATTCTTTTATTTTATTGACTTGATATTTGCAGGGCCTCAAGAATTCTGAAAGAACTGAAAGACTTACATTTAGTTGTGTATTTTCAAATTTAGTTAGCTGCTTTTTATGCCTTTTTTTTAAAATTTTATAACTTCTTTTACTGAAATGGAGAACAAAATCATCAGAGCAACAGTGGGCCCTAAAAAAATAAAGAATTTGAATGCAGGGTTGCTTCATTATAGCAGGTTTTAGTTGCTGTTAATATTGAAAATGAAGATGAAAAATAAAATACTATTTTTTGAAGAAAAAGCTCAGATTCTGGAGAGTAACTTTCACGGTTCATCCATAATTACTAGTAATTAATTATTTTCTATTTAGCATAGACATCCAAAAGTTTCAGTCTGAAGGCCCATAGTTTGAGGGTTTCATCTTAAAAATAAACTATATTACTCATAAAACCCTGCCCTAATGCAAATATAATGCCAACACAAATGAGTTTTTTAAAGAACATTTTAAAGTTTGTGTTTGATAAAGTAAATTGTATAAAAATATTTCGATAACTCCTTAATTGATGATTAAATATCTAAATTCACAAGTTCATTCTGTGACTGTGTCACCTCTGCAGGAAACAAGCAGAAGTGGGTTCCTCTGATGATTGAAGTAAAGTCTGAGGGTCCGCGGGAGCGTTCGGCCTCCAGGAACAACAGCCGGCAGAACGAGAACCCTCGTCTGCCCCCCAACGCCAGGAACGACCTCAGAGGTCAGTCTGAGATGCTGAAAGTGACGCTGCATGTGTTACGTCATGTGTGAAGGCGTGAGGCGGTGGCCGTCAGCTGTCACATATTTGAGAAAAGTCGGCTCAAAACTACAAGAAGAAATCCCAACCAGCTGGTTTTACATGAAGCTTTAAATACCACAAGTTATTAGATGAGCTGTTTGACTTGCACATGTGACAGCTGATGTTTGTATGTAAACACTGGATGTGTTTCTGGAGCTGTACATTATCTGCAGGATGTTGTAGCCTTCAGCTGGTTGAGACAGTGTGCATGACTCAGCAGCAGGATGTGGACAGACCTGTGTGCAGCTACTTATCTAGTACTTCTGCTTTGATAGCTCGACTATTTAAATGTGCCCTGTATAAATAACTTGGTTTCTTACATTCACTGAGGAAACGAAATTTGCCAGCTGCTAAGAAGAGACACAAACTGCAAAGTCAAGCACCTACTTCTGGTTAAAAAACAGCAATAGAGCTGATTGGCTGCATCGGCTATTAGTTTGGCTGTGTTTGTGTTTGCTGACGGTAATGTGGTCGGTTTCCCTGCAGACTGGCACAGTCAGAAGTACGAGCGGGAGTGGCGCGACGACCACGACGAGGTGTCCAGCGTGAAGAGTGAGGGGGCGCCGTTCCGCGGAGGGTTCAGAGGTCGCGGACGTGGAAGAGGAAGAGGCCGAGGACGAGGCCGTGGTGGCAGAGGTATGTTGTTTTTGTTTCCACACACAGACACAGATGTAAAACACTAAAAATACAACTTTACCACCAGCCTGCTTTTCTTAGCTGTCCTTATGTGGTCATCAGAGTTTTTTCCTGTTGGAAAAATCTTGCCATACAAAGGCTTGTGGGTTAAATGTTTGTTTACCACCACATGGAGCTTATTTTAGTTACTAGCTGAATGTCAACTAGTTCAACACTGAATGAATGTGTGTTTGTTGCAGTGGTGCTCACACGTTAACGTAACAGTATTTGTACACATTAAAACTCACAGTAGAAGGACAACAAGGTCATATGTGTACTTTGAGCTCACGCCTATTGTGTAGTTGAATATCAAGATTAAACCTGAGCTGTTTAGAACTTAATGTAATGTGAGACTTGACCTGCAGATGTGCTGTAGAAGTGATGAGCTCTTCATGTCTCTTCTCTGATTAAACATCTGTGAAGAGAATTTTCACAACTCTGATCTCAGCATTGAAGCTGGATAATTTCTTCTAAACTAATTTAGAGGAGACACTTGACGTTGGGATGTTGTTTGGCATTGATTTTTGTGGGTTAAACACCTGGTTAAAACTCAAAACAGCCAGCAGTGTGGCAGTTTTGTAGATTTGTGGTGGGTCCATAATTTTGCTGGCCATCTTGCGTTCCCTCATAGCTGTTGTCAGAAGATACATCACAAATTTAAGTGAGCTTGTTTTAATACTACTAATAATTAGAGCGTCAGTGATTAATCAGTTAGTTGTCAGCCATTAAATTAGTCACCAACAATACTAAAATTTTAACTAAATTCTCTGATAGCATCTTCTTATGTTGAGTTTTTCCTGGTTTCTTTCCTCCTCTGTGACAGTAAACTGAATGTCTTTGAGTCTGAGATGAAACAAGGCATTTCAGGACGTCCTCTTGGGAAACACTCATCAATGTTTCTCATCTATTTCCTGAAATTTTTAGACCAAACAACTCACTGACTGACTGACAAACAACAGTCTAAGTTGCAGTCCTATTTCAGTAGCTGTTCACTTGTTGTGTGTTAACTGTAGTGCAGACTTTAGCTTACAGTGGAACTTCCTCTGAATGTCCTCTGCAGCGTATTCTTTTATTCTTCTTTGCTACTTCCTTATTTCTGTTCAAAGTGGAACACAGTCATACTCTTTTTTTCTCAACATTTTGAGGATGCAGCAATCTTGCATGAGAAATCTTTAGCTACTAGTCTGGGGTTTAATGTTTAATGTCAGTGAGAGCTATGACAGCACATACAGGCTTTTAGTTTTACATAACAGGAGAATAAATAGGAACAAGTAAATATCTGGTGAATGTACTGCACTTATAGCATTGTTTTTGCTTTACTAGTTTACAACACACACTCACACTACTGTTGAACAATATGCAACATTTTACATGTGCAGTACGAGTGTGCGTTTTAGTGTATGTTTTAATTTCTTTCTCAGTGCGAAAAAATCTCAAAAATAATAATGTGAGATTTTGCTACAGTACTAAACAAGCTTTTTTTTCCCCTGGAGAATTTACTTTATAGGCCAGTGCATCTCTGCAGCACCACAGTGTTCTTCATAGTGGTGTTTTGTAATTTATTTTAGCTTTTTCAAAACGTTGCAGCTCCTGCAAATGTGGATATTGCACTTGGACATATTGTGAGTTCAACAATATTTACATTATGTGTTTAGAAATAACTCATGCACCAATGCTGGCTAAGCTGCCATTGGAAGCAGCATGGACACGTGAACAAAAGATCCCAGGGATTAAACCACAAACTCTACCTGCCCCCCAGATTCAAATGTTCTGTGTCCTTCTCTCATGAAAATGTAGGTGACAGTTTGCTTGGCTGAACAGAGTCGATCAGTTTTGGTAGTTTGGGCCGACGCTGCTCTTAAACTGGGTGGTTGGTGAATCCGATCGGCTCCACTGAAGCTGCAGTGAAAACAAAACTCTGCAATAACAACCGGAGAGTGCTGGAATGAGGAAAAGCCTTGAATCCAGCAGGAGAAGCAGGTTTCCCCGAAGGCCTGTTGGTTTTGGCAGGATCCTTCCTCTCGCCTCCCCGTTGTTCACTCTTTTTATCCACATTGGGATAAAATGTGGACTCTCTCCCCTCTGCTCGCCTTTTCTTACGCTCTTTTTCTTGAAGCAGAGAAAACATTGGTAGGTTATAAACTTTAAGAAAGGGAAGGAAACTGTGAGAAAAAACAAAGATTACAAATAACCCTGAGGACGTTTTTTTAATCCAGTTTTCGTGTGTCTCCTTGAAGATCTGTTGCTAAAACGGTCTGAGTTAACGATGAGAAGATGAACACTGTCTTTGTGCTTTTACTCAGCAGCTCTCATGTGTTGGTGCTGCTACATTCACACAAACACACAGTCTGTATTTGTCAGTGTCTTTAGTGGCTACATTTATTTTTAATCTCTTTATAAACACAGTTTTACACATTTATATGTTTTCCTCGTTAGTGTCTTGAATGGCTTCTGAATGGAGCTGCAGGCAGGAAACTTTATCTTTATTGAATCTTCTCATACTTCCTTTTTAATATTCAACTAAAAGAGCAGTTTATTGCTTTTTTCATTTTCCATTCCACCATAAGCTTCAGTTCTTTTTCTCAGTCTAACTGTAACTAACTAAATAACTGAGTAACAAGACAAAAATGAAAAATACACAAAAAGAAAGATGCAAGAATAAAAAGCAATAAAAGCCAAACAGAAGGGACTTTGAATGTAAGTAAAACGTGAAATAGACTAAAACTAAAAGTACATAAATAACTGTAAATGCTGTGGGAGAAATGGTCCAGATAAAAGCAAGTTTTCTCTGAACCTTAAGTAGTGTCTGGGTGTTTTTTTCGTTGCTTTCCATACTCTAGATATTTAACTACTGGCATTTCAATTGTTTCCAGACATGTCTCCTATCTGCTTCGCGTAAACACAGCCTGCAGTTCAGCCCAAAAGTCCCTGAATTTTTGCCGTGTGACTGTTGGCCGCAGCTGAGTCACTAATGACTTCCCAGTTGCACCAAGGATTGCAGAATATTTAGTTTTTTAAAGAACCTAGTTACGCAAAAGTATTTATTTTTGGCAAATTTTCAAAAGACACATACAGAAGTGATTTTGATCCCAAACAAATGACGTGACAGAGGTACAGTTCGAGGACTGTCGGAAAGTCCAAAATGAGACGATTCTCTTTTTCCTCTCAGTTTTTGTGGCTCTGATGGATGTAATTTTGGTGATTTTGTAAATTAAAACATGCTTCAGAAGGTTAAAATGCTGTAAGGGATTCTCGAGGCGACACCACCATAAACTGAAGTTCTGCATCAATGGACAGCTGATGTGAGAACTCAGTGATCAGTCAGGAACATAAATAATATAATAATAATAACATAATTGTAAAACAAAGAGAAGCACTTTAAAATCATTTTTATTGCCTTCAAGATACGAAGTGGAGAGATGTTAGTCTCATGTTTTGAATGATAAAGCTCAGAGAAAATAAAACTTCTGAAAGCTAGAGAGGAGCAGCTGTTCTCATGTGGTAGCTTAACATGAGCAGTTATCATACAGTGAGAACTTCATACAGTTTGATGTGGAGTTTTAGTGATCTGAATCTGTCTGCCTCTTTCCTGTTAAGGCCACTATGACTACCACTATGGCTACAAGTCCTACGACGTGAAAGACGGACCCTACGGACAGAAGTTCGGCAACTCGGTGACCTACTACTACGACAACATGAGCAGCAACGACTTGTACTCTGTGGATCAGGACCTGCTGAAGGACTACATCAAGAGGCAGATGTAAGTTTAGCTTCTCTTTTACAGGTATGGCACAGGGGCAGTGTCAAAGCAATGAACCTAGAAACCAATGCAAGAGTTTTCTAACATTGTTATGGCTTTTATTGTTGGTTTGCAGTCAGAGCAAACATGCAGATGTGCTGTAGAAGTGATGAGCTCCTCATGTCTCTTCTCTGACTAAATATCTTTGGAGAGAACTTTCACAACTCTGATCGCAGCATTGAAGCAAAAACAAGATTTGACATTATTGATATGAGTTTGTGTTTTGACTTGGCCTGGGCACAGATTCCCCTTTCCCCCCTCTTCACTAAGGCAGATTGAGGGCCTTTTAGGAACCAGCATCATCTTGATTTAGTTCTTTGAGCTTCGATAGTAAAGGAAGCTGCTTGCTTTAGGCCAGGGAAAAAAAACAGTTTAGGAGTCGCATAGATTATTTTGCTGATCTAAAATGAAGAACAAATGCTAATATCAGGGGGTTGTGATGGGGATTGTCAGGGTCAAGAAGATCAACTAAGACTTTGATATAGCCCCTGCATGGATTACCCCTCTTCACTAAGGCATTTGTAGGACTGTTAAGGAGCTGTTGCATCATTTTGATCTAGTTTTTGAATTTTGGTAGTGGAGGAACCTGCTTGAAGCCAGAAAAAAACAGTTTGAGAACGGCAACAACACTTTGCTGATCAAGAAATGCCAATCAAGATCAATAAGAGCTACTAAAATTTTGTCACCGCCATTTTTGAAACACCCCATCTAGAGTGCCTCATCCAAAGGAGAAGAAGAAAAAACGGTTTCAGTAAAAAAAACATTGTCGTTTTTACAGAATAAGCTCAGGTTTGGTTAACTTTCCTGATTAACTGGCACATGATAGTAGAGCAATTCAAGGACCATTGGAAAGCTAAATATCTAAGAATTCTTTCTGTTTTTTTGCTGTTTCCTGCACTGATCAGTGGTGTAATTTGGGCGATTATTTTTGCCTTTCCAACCTGCAAACGGGTTTTGGAGTTCTAAAGATCACCTTTCTTTCACACATATCTTAATTCTGTTTCTAGCGTGAGTTAGAACCTGATTTAATGATCCTATTTTGTTCGGTTCCAGATGTGAAGCATTCCGACTCTGCTTCTAAATTCTGCTTCTTCTCATGTCTTGGATTTGATTTTGGTCACATTATCGGTGCAACAAAATAAACCAAATATTGAAAGAAGCAAAAACCAGTTGAATAGTCATCAGGTTTGTGCCACCAGGAACCCTTGATTGACGTTCATGAGGAGGTGTTTTGTAATTCCTATTGAATTAAAGGTAAAATATATATGAAGTATTTCTATTTTGTTCCTATAGTGTGATATAGAGGCCCCAGTTTTATTGTCTAACTTGAAATATTCTAATTTTTGCTTTAAAACACGAGTCAGACCGACCTGGCCATTGCTGTTTTGACTGTAGTGAAGGTTATCATTGTGTTTAAGCCTTATCTTACGTTTTCCATACAAACAAATTTCAGCAAACAATCTCAGTCTGCAGATAAAGGCACTCTTTGTGTAGCTACGGTGGTTTTTTATCACATAACTGAGGAAGCTAACTGTTTCCTTGTGTGCCTCCTTTAGTTTTAATCTGTATTCAGTTGCTCCGTCTTTGAAATTCTGTCAGATCATCTGTTTTTGATTAGGAGTTCCTTGGAAGGTATTTGTTTACATGTGACAGACAGTGTGTGTCTGTTTCCAGTGTTTTTATGAAATGTTCTCTGTCCTATTAGTCCCTCCCATGATAACGTCAAAGGACAATCGTGGGGAAAATAAGTGACTTTATGGTGGATGATGGTGTTTCTCTGCCTCCTGCAGTGAGTACTACTTCAGCTTGGACAACCTGGAGCGTGACTTTTTTCTGCGGAGGAAGATGGATCAGGAGGGGTTTCTGCCCATCGGACTCATCGCCAGTTTCCACAGAGTGCAGGCCCTCACCACTGACATCAACCTCATTCTGGAGGTAAGCACACTTCTTCGACTAACTGATTCTTTTTCAAATAACTTGACCTGTTAAGTTGTAGAAAAATAATCTGAGATGATGTATATGGACTAGCAGAGTCAAAACTGGCCATACATTATGTCTGTGACAGTTAAATGCAGTATTTTGAGAAATTGGCTTCACTTCAACTGAAGTGTCAAGAACAAAAACACAGACGATTAAAGGACAGAATAGGACGGAGCCAGACCAGCTGTTTTCAGTCTTTATGCTAAGCTAAGCTAACTGGCTGCTGGCTGTAACTTTATATTTAGAGTGATATCAGTCTTCCTGTTTATTTTCCATGCTGTGTGTCTCACTTGAGTACTTCACATAATTCAGCAGCATCATTAAACAGCAGTATTTAGTGTCTGTGACCTACTTTTTGAAATATTACGCCTCTTTTTATATATGATCGATGAGGTTTAGTCTCGACTAATGTTCACAATCACTTATTTCTGCATCGGAGAAGATGAATCAACATATCAAGTTCAGCAATGTGCCCAACTTCTTCTTCCTCTATTGTAAAGGACTGTGACTACACACCACACTTTAACTGAGATACAATAAGAAATCTTGTTTTCATGATCTGAACCCAGAAAAACTGAATTTACAGGTGGATACAAGGATATTTTTCTTGACATTTAACACTTTTGTTTGACATTTGACAAGCATTACCACTGATATTTGTGTTCAAGATGTAGAAGCTTGTATCTTAATGCTAAAAATCAGTTTCTTCACACTTGGCAACTGATCCAAATGCACAGATCACATGTTAACATTAATGTTAAAAGACACATCAGTTCATTAATGTGCTGTATTTCCAGTAGCACAAACTTACAGACTCGTCTTCTCTCCTTCAGGCTCTTAAGGACAGTAAAGAAGTGGAGCTGATCGACATGAAGATCCGTCGGAAGGTGGATCCAGAAAAGTGGCCACTGCCGGGCCTGAATGTGCCTAATCACACCCACACCGACTTCTCCCAGCTCATCAACTGCCCCGAGTTCGTCCCAAGACACGTGACCGAGGAGCCCAGAGGTGAGCGCTCCGACCTGCTGTTAATGACGCTGAACTGACCTGTGGGGAAAACAGTCGATTTTTTTTTTCATTTGCTTTCAGATTGTTAAGATGCAGTAACAGATGTGTGATGCTGACCTTCTGGTCCTGCATCATAAGTTCTGTGGTTAAAACTTTGGTGTCATTAATCCTTGGAAATGTTGTTTGTTGTCTCTGTATCTGCTGCAGGGTCTCCCAGAGCCTCCACACCAGTGCATCACCAGACCAAGACTGACTCAGACATCTCCAACCTCAAGACAATGCCCAAAGGCCTCTCCGCCTCCCTCCCCGACCTCGACTCAGAGTCCTGGATCGAGGTCAAGAAGAGGCCCAGACCTTCCCCGGCCAGACCCAAGGTCAGCATGGAGAAGGTGAAACCAAGCAGAAAGTTTTAGTAAAGTTTGGGAATGAAATGAATGATACAATGAAGCTGTGTTTTGTAGCTCTCTCTGTGTTCGCATCAAGTTGTTATGACAAGTTTTCTGTCAAGTGGTTTTCCATTGTTTGGGGTGTGACTTGCCAGCAGATGAGTCTTAGATTGAACCTTCTTAAACAGACTACCTCCCAAAAATGCACAGAAATCCAAAAATCCAAAAAGACTGCTGCTTAAACACTTGATGATCATGCAAACTATTTAAAAACTATTTTAACTTAAAAACCTACCAAACAGTCTATGATTGCAGTTTCTCCAGTGTTAGGATTTGCAGCTTTTCTGGGTTTTTTTTTTTGGGGGGGGGGGGGTTTAACTTAATATCTTCAAATTCTGGACACATATTTGGACAAAATAGAATTATCTTGCTGTACCAACCTCGGCTCTGGAATATGTGATGGATATTATTATTTTAAGGCATGGCCATGCAAAGAATTTAAAGAGTTAATTAACATTAATGAACATTAATTGATGATAAAAATGATTGTTTAGTAGCAATTCTGTAAACAGTTTCGTTATGCTGGCAAGTAGACATCATTTATTCCATCTTCACAACAGTTTTTATTTAATTTCAGTCTTAAACGTTCATCTCATTTTTCTTTTTTTTTTGATGTTGTTGTGCATTTTTGCACCAAAAACACGTTTAATTTTTCTTTTTTTTATTCATTGCACATCGGCCTTCGTTCCCTCATCTTCCATCTCTCTCCGTCCCCTCCACCTCCACCTCCACCTCCACCTCCACCTCCACCTTCCTTCTTTCCCTGGTGGTCGGTTGACTGATTCAGGTCCCCTCATTGCAGCAGCAGCAGAAGGAAAAAGACGATGTGATTCGCTCCCCGGTGCCTCAGCCCGGCTCCTCGCCCTCCCCTGCTACCTCAGGAAATAAGGTGAGTAAGAAAATCGGACTGATGTAATGTGTGTGATTAACCTGTAGAATGCGCCATACGGACTTTGTGATTGGTACTCAGGTATTGTTGTTACACATGTTGTTGCCATTTAACCTTTTTTTCTCTCACTGTGGGCTCATTTTTCAATGCAACATAAAGTCCTGCACCTCTAATGAAACAGCACAGCCATGACTAGAAGTAGAGAAAATTTAAAAATGTCAAAAAAGTTAGTTTGCTTTAAGTCATTAAAGAAAAAACAAAAGTTGATTATTTCATATTATATTTATAATCAACATGTACAATATTTTTCTAAGTGCCCACAGGTGTTACCAATACTGGATAAAAATGGTAACTCTACAAACTTGTATAGACATTTTACTGTTTACATCTTTAATTTTGTTTCCATACTGGTCTCCTATCAAATCATTGTAGACACAACCTGCAGTTCAGCTGAATAGTCACAGTACTGTTGGTCACAGCTGAGTCACTCATAGTTTCTCAGTTGTGTGGAGAAGCGTAAAAAATGTAGTTTTTCAGATAATCGGGTTATTGCAAACTGTTCCTTTTTGGTGAATTTCTTGAATGAGACATGTAGAATAAACTGGTTTTGAAGCTTAAATCTGGCTAATTTTCCAACTGAACAGGACGTCACACACTATGAGTTCAGTGATCGCTGAAAATTTCTGATAAGCACAGTATTTTTAGTGATTTTTAAAAGCAAAAATACCATTTAAGTCTGCCTTTAGAGGGTACGAACAGTTTTTTTTCACTACAGGGAATGTGGAAGTTAACACCCTTTTAGATACACCTTATACAGGTTGCTGTTATGAATTGATTTTTAATATTACCCCTTTAGAAATCTGTAATGTAGTGATCAGAGACAACTGGCAATCAGAAGACAACCACATATAATCCATTAACGCCTCTTAATATTTTTGTGTCTGCTTTTGCTTGTTGCTATGATCAGGACGGAGCAGAACAAGACGAGCCAGAGGAGCTGGACTTCATGTTCGACGAGGAGATGGAGCAGATGGACGGACGCCGCAACACCTTCACCGACTGGTCGGACGAGGAAACGGACGGCGAGATCGACGACCACGACGTCAACAAGATCCTGATTGTGACGCAGACGCCGCCGTACCTGAGGAAGCACCCAGGAGGCGACCGCACGGGACACCACACATCACGAGCCAAGCTGACCAACGAACTGGCCAAAGTGATCAACGACGGGCTCTTCTACTACGAGCAGGACCTGTGGGACGATACGTACGAGCCAGAGTACGCCACCATCAAGGTGAGGAAAATAATCCAACCTTTATTGTTTTTGCGGTGGATCATGAGATCTCTCCATAACCTGCTAGAAAACTTATTCTGAAGGCGACACCTGTGCTGATACAT
This sequence comes from Dascyllus trimaculatus, assembly GCA_024666655.1. Lineage (NCBI taxonomy): Eukaryota > Metazoa > Chordata > Actinopteri > Pomacentridae > Dascyllus > Dascyllus trimaculatus. The sequence goes on along the minus strand of CM045459.1, from coordinate 26,511,077 downwards.
AAATCAAGATCTTCTGACAGCTTCCACGTTACGTCAGTGTCATATTGGAGGTGTTTCTGCCTAAGGCCAGATGACGAGTAGATTTGTTCTCCTTCAGTTAGAGCTGTTTCTGGATATGGAAACAGAACAGAAAGTTTTTTTGTCTGGTTTTTGTTGCCACTGCTGCCCATTGTTGCATTGTTGGACTCTTTGTGGGACCTTCACGTGCTCGCCGGCACACGTCCAGCAGCGTGTGGAACAGAGGACGCTTGTTTATAAATAAACCTCACATGCAAGGCCTCGGCCTGAGGGGTCGAGCTGACGGCTGCAGGGGGAGACGAAGATGGACGCTCAGAGATCTGAGGAGACTTGGTGGAACGAAGGGGCGGGTGTGAGTCGAGATTTGATGATGTTGAAGTGGGAGGAGGACTCGTGTATGAGTTGTGGTATTGAGTTTGTAGTGTGAGTTTAAACTGAGCTGGTGTTGTAGGAGGGACAAAAAGTGTTGTTTACAGGAGGTGTTCACCTATGGAAACTTCAGGGTGTGTTGATGTAACCTGCTGGTTGTTGTACTCGCGTCAGATCTGTGAGAGATATGAGGGTGAAAAGAGTGTTTCTGGCAGCCATGTTTTGCTGCTGCATCTCAGTCTCTAGACTGCTGCAGATCAGGTCTGTGGATCATCCAAGTGTTGGCCTTTATGCTAATATACCACATTATCTTTTTTTTTAAATCAAGATTTTTCTTAAAAGTCTGTGTACTTAATGTGTAAATATTCCTGAGCTTCAGCCATGTGAAATTGAGAGATTTGTGTCAGTTTACAGTGAAATTCTCTAAAAATGAGTTGTTATGCTCGTTATACTGGACTCCCACAGTAGGACTGAAAGACACACAATAAACATACTGCGATTAATTTGATGGATATTGCGATATATTTCTTTTCCTCTAGGACAAAAATAAAGATGATGTGATTTATGCTGTGTTTTTGTCCCAAACAAGCATGTTCCAGTTTGATTTGTTAGCTGAGGCGTCTCATAGCACACCAATGCTTCATTTACAGTGGTGATGAAATGTTGTCAAGAACTAAAAGAAGTCCAGTCACCTTCTAGTGAAGCATTCTGTATCATTTAGAGATATTTTCCTGTCAGAGCTTCTCTCCTTTCGTCACATTAACAACTCATTTTCTCACTTTTACAGCAAGAGGTGGAGAACTTCAAGAAGGTCCACTTGATCAGCCGCGAACAATTCGACTGCTTGACCCCTGAACCTCCGGTCGACCCCAACCAGGAAGTTCCGCCAGGTCCCCCACGGCCCCAGCAGAGTAAGGACAGAAATAAACACAAACAAAGGCATATAAAAACGTAGTGGTACAACGAACCTTACCTGATTGGTACTTTGTATGGATACCCAGCCACAGCTCAGCACACGTGAACCGCAGATTAGTTGGAAAAATTAAA